>CM023481.1:43405810-44145809 GCA_013339685.2 Hyalomma asiaticum | reverse complement strand
AGCAGTAGTTCAGTTAACATTTCACCGAAAATAAATGGTAATACACGTGTGCCTATCGTCTATCGTGTAGAGTGCTGAGCATGGAAACACAGGGAACTAGTCAGACGGAAAGAAGACTCAGAATCCGTTTCAACACCCATCGTGCACATGCCCTAAGTATTTCCAGTTTACCATTGTGCGAACAGGTCAGTACTCCAGGCTATGGCCTCCAGAAAATTAGGGGCCTCCTATGCAGTCTGGTTTCAAAGCATAGCGTGATACGGAAGTCATTGAATCGTTTTTAATGCACAAATTTAACACCATTATTCGGGCATGAATGAAAACGTTGGAAAGGTTGGTCATCTCGTGCTTTTTCGGATATTCTTGCGGTTTTTCGTTAGTCGTTTGCGTGTAATCTCCGTTCCTGGTAACGTTGAGATGATCTGATAGATGCTGTTCTGGGCAGGACATACTAAAGTGGAAGTTGTCAATTGATATACCTACCAATATGCAGTCCGTTAATAGAATCATCTTTATAGTGCTTGCGAAATTATATCGAGCACCTTGGATTGTGTGAAGTAGCCTACTGGTTTCACCATGCGCGACCTCGTAAAAACGGCCACATTGAGACTGTGCTGCTTACGAAGACGACCGCGCTACAATCTAAACGTTAGCAGATATAGCTGCCAGCTTGCAGTACACAGACACCCGATCGATCTTTTTCAATTCATTGCATAAATAAAAAGCGTCCATCGCTGGACCCACATATACAGTTCACCCAAAAAATTCGCAATATCCACAAACAACAGAATCTTTGTAAGCTTGTAAGGTGATGAAGGCCGGTGGATCCACCTTCATCAGAATTTCAAACATGTTTCACCATGTTTTTTTAAAGGCGCATGGGGACAAGACACGGGGAATGCGCACTTGTGTGCGGGCGGAAGAACACGTGACCGGGCGGGATGGATCACTAAACAACACTGTAGTCCGTCCACATGCAACAAAGGCAACGCCGCCACCACACCTGAGGGATCTTTTTAATATGCAACTTGCAAGCCACTCTGCATGACTCCTGCAAGCAGGTACCTAACGCAGAAAGAAAATATCTGTTACCATGGTGGTATATTATAAAGGAAACGTGTAAGCTTTCGAAAATGAAATTGTGGAATGACAAAAATAGGGAGGAAGGGGAGGGGGGAGAAGGGAATTGATAAAAGTGAAAAAATAGCTAACCATAACAAAATTTTTGGGGTTCTACGCCCCAAAACCACGATACGATTGCGAGAAACACCGAAGCGGAGGTCTCGGGAAACGTTTACCACCTGGGGCTCTTTAAGCCGCATTGACATCGCACAGTAGGCTCGCCTCTAGCATTTCCCCTCCAACGCTTAGTGGATATGGCACTTGGCTTCCTGTCCAAGGGATGCGGAATCAAAACGCCGGCGGATGCTGTTGCAGTATCACTAGAATCGAAATGCTAGAGGCCCATGTACTATGCTATGTGAGCGCACGGTAAAGATCCCCATGTGGCCGAAATTTCCGGAGTCCTCCTCTAGGGTGTGTTTGATAATCATGTCGTGCTTTTGGGACGTAAAACCCTGAATTCTTGCTTTCGTCGCTGCCGGGATTCTATTCCGCCACTTTCGATGGGTATCGAGGTAAGTAACCTCGGCTCACAGTTGTAACAGGAATGTGCAGGGGCCTAATATTAGTCCGCATAAACTTGCTGAACGTATATAAAGCCTCAAAATATGGAAATAACAAGCCCTGCAGTCAAAAGGCTCATTACGTATTTTGAAGTGCTCGCAATGTCAAAAGGACTGATTGATTTTACGTGCCAAAACCACCCTGTGATTATGAGGAACGCGTTTGTGTTCGATTGTAGAAATTTCAACAACCTGGGGTTCTCTAACGTGCACTGATATAAAACATTACGGGGTCCTCTAGCGTTTCACCTGATATAATGAATTTCGCCTGATATATAGAGATTCGTCTTATATAAGCAATAAGACCAGCAGTTAACGCTGTTACCTTCCTGTGCACTTAGGCGCAGGAGGCGATTAAGCAGCTGTGACTGGTATACAAAGGATTCACGCTAGGTTTGAAATTGCTTGAAACTGTGTAAAGAAAACGTCGCATTTTTGTTGCTGATAAAGATGCTGCCTTGTCATACATTTGTGCTTTCTTTTGCCTCTTCTGATGTTATGTGCTTGTATTGTTTTGTTCGATTTATTTTGTGTCGTTGCATCTTCTGCCTGCTTATTTCTCGTATAAATCGGACACTTTCATATCGCATTTCAGTAGGCGAGTTTACAAGCTTCTGGGAAGTGCCACGGAATGATAACACCACGTTCCGCGCTGCCCAATTAGGCCCCACAAAAGGTACAGCCGAGACAACGCTGGGGAAGTCGGTGGCGGATGTGTTCTTTGTCACCGGTATGTGCACGTATGGTGTGCTGGAGGTTGGAGTGGAGTGGCCCATGTGTTTTCTAACAATTAAAAGCTTAAATATTTCCTTGTAACACCTGTTTCTTTCTGAGTGCTACACTCCGCATTACCACCTTGGGCGGGCTGCACGAACCGCACAAGGTGTAGGAAAATATTGGCTACAATACTCCGGAAATAAACGGGCAGCTTTCTGCCATTTACTTTTTGTTTCGTCCTAAATACTCTTGAGTTCGTTTTTCTGAGAGTTTGAGTGCCCGGCGTTGTGCTCGTATGCTAGGAGGTTGTGCAAGCGCAAACTGTTTGGGTGTATAAATCCCTTTACACACTGGCGTTACTGAAAATCCGATGTGACTTGCAGGCTGTGATAATAGGACCATGGGCTCCTAAAGCAGTGGACTGCGTCGTGTGCGCGCTCTCAATTGTCTTGTCCCTGATGCTACCAGAAACTTTCAAGATGACGCTTCCCGACACTGTGGATGACGTCAAACGAAGAAGGTAAGAAAGGGAAACTCTTACTTAAAAAGACCACTGTACGACAAAACACGTCACACGACAGCGCAACGGCGAAATCCTCTTGTGCCATAAGCCTTGAACAGTTACGAGCAAAAATGAGGACCACCGGGTAGTGCAAACATTTATTAATCGCCTGAGTGTATTCTTTAAAATCAAGTGGTCCAGCCTAAATGCACACGTAATACCAATTTATTGCACTGAAGAACTTCCACATGACATAGTTGGGCAGCATCGAAAGGAAGAGTTTGATGGTGTCATGGTATGCAAACTTTTCCTCATGACTCCACGTTATGTTTTGTGAATAAGCTTTCAATTTGGGTAGTGCTGGAGGTATTCGAATGTCGGTATGTTGCAGAAAATATTTCTCGCCCTTTGTAACCAGCATGTTACAAGAGCTCTTCGAAAAGTCCAGTTACGCTGCTTATCTACAAAACTTATCTACTTATTTGCACGTTCAGCTCATACATACAATAATATAAGTGAAAATATTTTGCTGCTAGTGGCTTTTGAGAACTCGCACATCTTGAGTCGAAAGTACCGACTCTGATGTGTACCTCCACGGAATGCATCTAATGACTGTAAATTTTTAGTGCTGCCAGATGGCTTGGTAACCTGGCGTGCGAGGTGGAGATTGGCAACAGGAATGTGATGATTATTGCCTCCGTGGTGTTGAGGAAGAAATGTGCTTCTTAACCGAACAAGAGTTCCACAAAGGCGACTTTGTGCGGTCTCGGAGCATTAACACGTTTATTGGCGCAGCTTCTGTTAGAACACGCACAATGAGAAATTTTTACTGTTGGATACACACTGAATAATTTCGATAAAGTGTTCAGTAATGTTTATAGGAAACACAGCCATATTTTTACGTCAGCTTCTTTAGGTTTCAAATCCGAAATAACAGTTATAGCGCAAGCTCTATATGTTTCAGTACAGCGCAATTTCTGTACTATACTCAGCTCTAAAATATAGCACCGATTCCAGAGTGGTTGTCCTGCAAAAGAACCTCAGAGCCATTGTAGTAATTTCACATGAGCAGCCAATGCAGACCTCGTTTACCGGCTTTAGACGATCGAGCAGATGCAGTTGTCAAAATGCACCTAACGTCGCGACATCAGGATTTTCGCAGAGTCGGCTATTTCAACGCAATAGCGATGAGAAGCTCATGTCGCAGGAAGATGCGATGGCGGCGTTGACCGTGAGCGGATGGCGGTGGCTGCAATCGATACGCAGAAAAACCGCTTATAAATGCGCAGACAGGCACCTAATATCTCAGGAGCTCTTGTAAACAAATTGATTGGTCTGAAGATAATTTTTTTTATTAGGGACCAGCTGGGAATGGAATGCTGATCCTTCTTGTGCGAGGCAAAGCGCATTCCGGATAGGCCGCATAAGCCGGGTAGCACGAGCAAGTTAAATGTAGCAAACAGAAGCAATCTGCGCTGTCGCGCTTCCTTGTTCAGGAGAGTACATGGTACAGTGACCAATATTTCCCTCGGCGGAGCGCAGGCATAACATCCCAAGAATATCGTGAAAGAAAAAAATTTGAAATAGCGCGCTCATTCCTTCGCCCGTGTTGGGCCTGTGTAATAAAATACAAAAGAGTACATTCGCTGTTTCGTTGCTTGTGATGGATGCCGTGTCGCGTACGCGTGCTTAACACCATTGCATTGCGCTCTTAATGGCAAGCTTTAGCCTCCTCCAATTTCGAAAGCTTCGCTCTTCGGTAAAGGACACAATTACGAATATTTCAGAGTATTTTATTGAAAAATAAGTTACACATCGATGTTGCTCTCGCTGTAATCATGAAAAGGCTTGTTTCCTTCTAAATGTCCGCTAATAAAGAAAATTTTCCCAGTACTTGCTTCTCGAAATTAACGCCGGGTTGACGTGCACTTCAATTTTACATTGCAGTACAGCCCAACGTGAATTATACGCTTAGCTGCAGCATGTTATTTCACGGGCTTCTGCGTGCCTTTGCATATACAAGTTCGCGTTTCGAGAGCCTGCTTATGCACTGTTAATCCAAATGACTCACTACTTCCCGTATGACATTAACGTACTTTCTGAATAAGCGCCCACAACTCGTAGGAAGGTAATTTCTCAGTAATCTCTATCGCTGTCCACTGCCCAGTGCATGTGCCAAAGAAGAAAGCAAGGCGTGCAGCCGCGGTCATGAGAACGACAAAAATTCCTGTGCCCCTGCATACACGCGTAACTTTCCTTAAAGGAGTATACTCCTGCAATTACAAGTTATTGTCGTCATGAATGCTGGTCTGTTGCGATCAATCCATGAATGCTAACAAGCATTTGAATTTATCGTGCAGCATGAAGAAGGACCCTGAAACAGACCCAAACGACTTGGAAAAGCTCAACGAAGAATTTCCTTGCGTAAGAGCTGCTCAAGCGGAGGATCCCATCGAAAAAGTGTCACTGGACGGCGAGCGGAGGCCATGACTTGAGACAAACAGAAAGACTAGACAGTTGTGTATTTGTTACGGATCATCCTGCCATTATAGTGATGACACAGGCGCGAGAAGGTGACGTAGGATCACGCGCGCCCACCTGGTTCTTCCAAAGAATACGATTACGATAAAAAAGTTCGGAGTACTCATGCCGGAAAAGCCACGCAGAGGACTGTACAGCTGTCGAATAAACGTTACTCTCACAATTCGCCATGGAGTTATGGCAGTATTCATTGCCTCAGAGTCAGGGGATGTCGCATTTTACTTTGCTGTGCGTAAATCGCCCCCGTATCTAGTTTAACCACCGTAGGACTGACGATAAGAGCACCGGCAGGTACGATCTGGCGCTTCGGCCGGCAATACACTTCAGTGGCTCGGCTAAGGAGGAAAGGATATGCGCCTTCACGCTGCTGCTGAGTTGTTCCTAGAGACGGCGTGCCCCTAATGCGGGTTTCAATGTGTTCCAATTCGTCCTTGCTCAATGAACCGCTATAGTTCGGTGTTGAATAGATGCGTTCTGAGCAGAACTGATGGTTGGGCGAGTTGGCATTCCCGCTGAAAGCTCTCGCACGCAGAATAGGCAAACACAGAGTGAAGGGGCGTATAAAAGCGCTTTGTCTAACGGGCGCGCAACAAATTTCACCATGAACTGGTGTTAGGCGCGCTCTTATAACCAGCATTACAGAAAAGATTTCTTACTGTCGTGTCCTTTCTGTTATGAACATAATCGTAATCTTCATCAGTAGGTACAGATAGAAGTGCTGTTGCAGTGGCGACAATCGTGGTTATGTACTTATACTGCGTACCATGGATCATATTTTGTAGTGATGACACTTTATAATTTTCAACATCAAGATTACTTATTGGCAGTGCGTTTCTCTCTTGGACGCCAACGTATAAACCCCGCGCTTGAAAATAATCTTACTTGAAGGGATCATTTCACCAATTTGAACCAAAAACATTACAAAACCGGACATATGCCTATTTGAAATATCCGTGGAATACAAGTGAAATTTCGTACGTTTTTATTCGTAGCGCCAGAGTTGGGCACGTATCCGTTGCAACCACATAAGCTCTTCCCCTAACGGGAAAATGGGGGAAACCTAGGCATGGTTTATCGGTGCTGTTTGTTTCTACTTTGCTGGCTTCATTTCCCGCTCTCTCTTCCCATCGTTCTTTCCGTCTTTGATTACTGCTCTCTTTCTTCGTTTGCCGAAAATTCACTGGGTAGTGTGCACGCGGACGGGCGTTTAGTTCTTGTACAAGAAGCGCCGCTTAAAGGGGGCATATGATGAACAGAGGGCGGCTGTCTCGCAACCCGCTGGTCTGTGATTCGCAAACGCAGCCCGACAAGAAATTGCTCTTTTCCGACTAGGTTATTGTAAAACCACGCTGCGGATGCGTGCGATGACACGTGAGCGGTTGCATGGCTTACCGCGGTCGTCTGGCAACATGAAAGTCTCTGGTTCGAATGCACGGCTGGGCGAGTAGTCTTTATTTTCCAACGTTGTAGGTTCATTTTCAGTCTGTCTTATTTGTAGAATGAAAGAAGTCTCCGCACTGTTGCTGATAGTTAGTCGTACACCACTGACCTCTTTAGCAGTCGACCAATACAGATTCTCTTAAAATATAATGAAGCTTCTCCAGTAATATGAAAGGCAGATTTTTCATAACCTCATAAAAATTGTTACTGATTGAGAACGCGCATTCCCGCATCTTTGCAGCCATACTTCCCTGTCTGGCTCATTTTGAAAAAAAGACGTGTGGTGCTGATATTTGGTTTTTATTGGTGCATGGGCCAAATGTGGCCATTACACCAATAAAACGCCATCAAAAGTAAAATGGTGTCAGCAATCATCAATGAAGGATCGCATTATGATGATGCAAATAAACTTCAACTTCAACTTCAAGGAAGCAGGATGTAGAATGGCTGTAAAGGGGCCTAAAACCAAATTCCTCTATGTTGCAGTAAAAGATATGTCATATAAAAATATAGCAATGAAATGTGGTCTGGCCTATGATCGCCGAAACATATGACTGGGGATAATGATGCTCTAACCCGGTAGTGTAAAATTAGCACGTATGCCTGCACAGAGCCTTTGATCCCAAAGGCAGGGAGACGGGTGCTTTCCTCAGGTGAGGTTACTGCAGCAGTAACCTCTATCTGGAGGCTGTGCTATGGATGCCCAGGGAAAATGATGTTAAAAATATGTACATCATATAAAAATCCGAAAAGTGACTCGTGCAAAAAACAACTTTTTGAACCAACGGGTAACAGGGGAAGTTATTGGAGTTCGTGACTGGGGCATTGTAATCGTAAAGTAAGTAGAAACAAATTAAGCCCCGCCACGGTGGTCTAGTGGCTATAGTACTCAGCTGCTGATCCGAGGGTCGCGGGATCGCATCCCGGCTGCGGCGGCTGCGTTTCGATGGAGGCGAAATGTTGTGGCCCGTCTGCTGTGCGATGTCAGTGCACGTTAAAGAACCCCAGGTGGTCGAAATTTCCTGAGACCTCCACTACGGCGTCTCTCATAATCAGAGGTGGTTTTGGGACGTGAAACCCCACAAATCAATCAATCAGCAACAAAGTAAAGTGGACGAAAAGGCGAACCCGCCTACGGTGGGAACCGAACCGATGCTCTATCGCTGAGCTGATACCTAGAGCGCGTAGCGGCTGGCGCTTGTGCAGCGAGCCATTTATACTTGCATCGGATAATTCAAGCAGAATTCTGGGGTCGCCTCTAGGTTGATTCACAGTTTTCAATTCGTTATACTGGTTATAGTGCATGGAGAAACATTCTCCATAGATTTTTTCTTCTGGTTCAATAAGTTAGTGTTAAAAGTACAACAATATCTAAAGAGAACCGTGTATTTACTTATTTTGTTAGTGCGGAATAAGGTGCTCGACGCAGAATTTATGCATTTTTGAATCTTCTTTCCCCTACTCACAGGCCGACCACCAAAGTAAAAAGTGCATGGGTTTCCTTAAGGAACTTGAATGCAAGTTCCCTAAAGAAACCTATTCATTGGTGCTTAAGGAAACCAAGTACCCATCAGTGTTCTGGTCCTTGTGGACGAGTACCGCTCGTGGAACAGCACTTGCCTGTCTTAGAAGCAGCACCACTGTGATGGCGGACTTTGCTTTATCGGAAGGGGCGGTAGAATCCACAAACACAATGTCCCTTTCAAGCTCGGCGCATAATTGGTATCACTGCTAGGACTGCTCAGCAGGTACTGCAACCTCTAGGGCTCACTGTAACCTGGACACCTGAAAAGTTGCATGGAATGAAGTCATCATCATCATCATCATCATCATCATCACCCTGTTTAGGTCCACTGCAGGACGAAGGCCTCTCCCAACGATTTCCAATCCACCCTATCCTGAGCGAGTTGGTTCCACTTTACGCCTGCAAACTTTTTAATTTCATCGCTCGATCTAACCTTTTGCCTACCTCTGTTGCGTTTTCGCTCTCTTGGTATCCATTCCGTCGCTCCTCATGTCAACCTATTATCCTTCCTCCTCATGACATGTCCTGCCCAGGTCCATTTCTTTCTTTTAATTGATAAGATAATATCGGCTACTCCTGTCTGTTCTCTGATCCATTCCGCTCGTTTTTTATCTCTTAGCGTTACCCCTATAATTTTTCTTTCCATTGCACGTTGTGTGCTCCTTAGTTTCATCTCTAGTTTTTTCGTTATTCTTCATGTTTCTGCACCTTACGTTAGTACTGGGAGAATGCAGTGACTGAATAATTTTCGCTTTAGTGAGAGCAGTAAGTTTCCGGTCATGGTTTCGTAATGCCTTCCGAATGCGCCCCAGCCCGTCCTTATTCTGCGGAGAATTTCTTTTTCCTGGGTGGGAGTTCCTGATATTAACTGTCCCAGATATACATATTCGTTTACACAATGTACGGGTTCATTGTTGATTTTAAATTCATGTTTCTTAGCTAAGCTATTGAGCATAACTTTGGTCTTTTGCCTATTCCTTTTTAATCCAATTTTATTGCTTTCCCTGTTTAGGTCATCAATCATGTTTTGTAATTCGTCACCATCATTGCTAAAGAGCACAATGTCGTCTGCTAATCTTAAATTGCTTAGATATTCTCCGTCTATTCGAATGCCCTTTTCTTCCCAGTCTAGACGTTTAAAGACTTCCTCTAAATATGCAGTGAATAGCATCGGGGATATTGTATCTCCCTGTCTCACACCTCTCCTGATCGGGATTTCTCTGTTTCTCTCATGTAGGAGTAGTGTGGCTGTGCAATCTTTGTATATGTTGTTTATGGTTTTCACGTATACGCCAGGTACCCCTTGTCGAAGTAGAGCTTCTAGAACTGCTTGTATTTCTATGGAGTCAAATGCTTTCTCGTAGTCGATAAACGCCATATAAAGAGGTTTGTTATATTCCGCGTACTTCTCAACTACTAGGTTGATAGCGTGGCTGTGGTCCATTGTCGAGTAACCTTTCCTAAAACCAGCTTGCTCTCTCGGTTGGTTAAAGTCGAGTGTTTCTCTTATCCTCGTAGAAATTACCTTTGTAAATAGCTTGTATATTACTGGGAGTAGGCTGATTGGTCTGTAATTTTTTAACTCCTTGATGTCACCTTTCTTGTGGATAAGGATTATATTAGCATTTTTCCAGCTGCGCGGTACACTGCATGTCTTGATACATTTCGTGAAGAGTGATGCAAGCTTTTCAAGTACAATATCTCCACCGTCTTTGATCAAGTCGGCTGTTATACCATCGTCACCAGCTGCTTTACCGCGGGACATGCCTTTGGCAGCTTTTTTGACTTCGTCAGCGGTTATACATGGAATTTCGGTGTCCTCCTCAGGTTCTATTTCTATTAAGGTTGTATGGTCTGTCTGAGAGCTGTACAGTTCCGAGTAGAAATTTTCTGCTAGCTTTACTATTTCGTTGAAACTGTTGATAACGTTACCTTGTGTATTTTGTTTTGTCCTAAGTGCAGTTTCTTTTTGAGCGATTTAATGCTGGTGCCTTTTTCTACTGCTTTCTCTATTTCTCTCATGTTAAAGTTTCTTACATCTCTTTGCCTGGCTTTGCTGATCAATTTTGATAGTTCTGCGAATTCTATCTTGTCTTTTGATGAAGTTACTTTCATTTGTTGGCGTTTTTTTATTAAGTCCTTGGTAGATTGGGACAGCTTACTTTTTGCTTGCTTTGTTGTTTTATCCCCGACTTCTATCGCAGTTTCAAGGATTGTTTTCGTTAGGGTTTTGTTTATTTCTTCTAAATCGTCACCGTTTAGGTCTAAGTTTTAGATCTAAGTTTTAGGTCTAAGTCTAGGTTTAGGTCAATTTTCTGTGAATACTTTGGGCACAGAAGCGCTGGCATAAGACCACTGAAAGATGTCCTGACCTACCCCTTGGGCTTGGTGAAACAAATAAATTATGCAGATAGCGAACACTGCAATAAAGAACTCGACCAAATTTTGTAGACTTGTGCAGCATGCAGAGTTCACGAGGGGACATAAAGATGTGACTTTCTCAAGTGCCTTTTTTTCAAGCAGAGCCCTTATGCTCTTTGAAGGTGACTAAATAAAGTGTGGAGCTTCGGTCAGCTGTGCTTCTTCCTGATGTCACGCTGGGTAATAGTTGTAGTTAAAATTTTTTGCTTACTTTAGGCTTAAGCTTTAATGTGAATGACATTTCCAGGCGAAAGCCGTCGCCTGCTGAACTGAGCGCGCCCATGGAAGAACATTAGAGTGGAAGTCGCGCTGCACTTCTTTTCGTCACTGAGGCCTTTGTGTGCAATTTTATTTCATTCGTTCTTTGATGTCGTAAATAATGTAGTGAAGGGCAGTAGACTTAAAACTTATGCAGCTTGTATGAACACGCCAGTAGCGGTCTGTGCAACATTGTCGCTGCGGCAGCCACGGGGACCCGCCATGCACACTCACACGGGGATGCCTAGTGTCGTGATATCGGAAGCACGATAGTAAATTTGAAAGAAAGAAGTTTGGAAAAAAATGGTGAATGGCATGGTGCGCACTTGTTTCAGCTTTCTTTTCCCTTCTCAGCACACTCATTCAGAGAAAAAAAAATCCACGCATGTCCACGGAGTGAATGATGATGAGTGGGCGAAGCTCCGGACGTTCATCGTAGATCGTTCCGAGTTCCGGATTAAATTAGTTAACGCGCACGCTACGAATTCTTATGGTTCAACTACGCACAAGTGAAATCTCCCACCGGCGCTTCATTGCAAGTCAAGATCCAGTGCCTATATATATATATATATATATGGGTGGCCAGTGAACGGTTCTCCAGCGCGAGCAGTCGGTATTTTTCAATCAAGAAACTCGCTAGAAGACGCTGCCTGCGTCAACGTTGTCTCTCACGGGTGAGGGAGCGTTCTCCTTCTTTGCGAGCTGGTAGCGCGTTCATCGAAGAAAGAGCGTTTCCATAGTCAACAAGCGCCTTTCGCTCTCTCTCTCTCACAAGACAGCAGATGGAAGAGTGAGAGATCTCGCGCGCCGGGAGGCACGCGCCGAGGGCTTGCGCGAGCCACCCATGCAGTTTGTATACCAAACTGCATGGCGCTCACCCACTCTAGGGGAGTGGCCAAGAGCCTGGTTGTTAGAAGAAATAAAAGGCCCGAAAAACGTTCAATAAATGTTAGGGGAGTTAAAATAAGTTAAAGAAATTGGAGATAGTTATGTTAAGGTGATTAGAAAAAAAAGGAGGGAAGCAGGTATAATTTTTCGGGGAACGAATGAGCTGAAGCATAGAGATATTATGGTTTTAAAATTAAGTAAACTAAGTAAAACAAAAAATAATGAAACCGAGTGTCTATAACGGAAATCTTTTCGAACCCTTTATATACTCCTGCAAAGCATTGCCAACCCTTCTATTACTGTGCCCCAGAGTCAAAGCTGCCATGGAATGCAAAGATGGAATGCTTAAGTAACTGTCATGGGGCGCAACACATTATGTATAGTCATCTTACGCAAATGTGGAAAGCGCGTTCCAGAAATAAGAAAATTTTCTATGGTCGCGCGGACTACACAACAGGAACGGTTTGGTGACGACGCCACACCAGGTTCATGTAAATAAAAGTTTAGATATATGGTATTCGGCAACGTAGTCTAGTGATTACGACATCAATTGCTCTTTGACATATTTGGCTATCCCAGCAGTTAATAAGCTGCTGAAGTTCTAATCTCTTCGCAAGTGCCTGCCGACTAAGTTCACGTAGCAACCTTTGCCGCCAAAATCTAAGACCTACTATTAGTTTTAATGCTGGTGAAATTTGGATAACGGACCATTCACAAACGCTTTTGCGATATCTCCCATTTCGTTAAGATATAAGCCTTGTACGCCGAAGCCCGCACCAACCTAACGAGATTTCTACGGCACGGAGCTAACAAATCGGACGTATACCTAAATGTCGGGAGTCGTAGCTATAAATTAGGGAGGAGCACGCAGATAAAGAATCACTCATTATTGCTGCAGAGTTTATTGATTTGGGCGAATCCCAGAGGCTTGGGCAGCTTGGGTCACATTCTAAGAAGTCCACCTACTCCAGGTCAACTGTTTTGGACTCGCTTGATAAATTTCCCATCGTGTCACGAAGATTCTCTTAGAGGTTGTAAAATATACCGCAGTCGAGGTTCAGGCCGGTGGCCTAGACGGCACAAATGAGTGCGTCAAAAAGAAATTCTCCCTTTACCTTTAGCTACAAAATGGCCACCGGTGAGTAGGACCCGCCCACCGGGCCTAAATACGAGTCTTTTTCGTTGCCTCACATTACAAGCAGTCGAAATGTTCGGGCTTAAATCCCATACATATCTCTTTCCCTACATGGACGAGGCGGGACTAGGGTCTCCAAATGTAAATGAAGGTCAGCAGCTCAAATCCAGGGCGGTTTGTAAGCTTATGTTTAGGACGAACTTTTCTTACCGAGGAACTAATCTTTGT
The DNA here is from genome assembly GCA_013339685.2 of Hyalomma asiaticum. Classification (NCBI taxonomy): domain Eukaryota; kingdom Metazoa; phylum Arthropoda; class Arachnida; order Ixodida; family Ixodidae; genus Hyalomma; species Hyalomma asiaticum. Next base: position 44,132,469 of record CM023481.1, on the reverse strand, counting down.
TCCATTTGAGGTCTCGTGCTCTCTGCAGGTAGACAGCAATTTTGTTTTATATGCACGTCTGATATGGTGTTTAGGAGACCTTAAACACAATATAAGCCATTACACAGCCAACCTTATTCAGGTTCCGGTTAAAGCCATTCATACGTCCGCTTCTGTTAAGGAAGAAGTAATAAATGTTTCGCTTTTTTGAGTAAGTCCAAAGGGCACACGCCAGTGTTACATTTTCTCCTAAATTTAATTTATCCAAAAACCTGATCACTTATCGCACATAGCCGGAAAATACTGCAGGATGAGCGTCGTTCCTCAGATGTACCAAAACTTTACAGCACTAACGCAACTATAGTATGCACCCTTCATCCCCACGGTTTGGCAAAATTACATTGAAATTATATTACTACACAGTAGAATATAACCAGCTAAGAGCTATTTGAGATAGATATCCAAGAATCCGTGTCGTTTTCGTGGCCACCAACAATCAGCAACGCCCGTTCTTCAGGTCTAAAGAACGCCTGATTTCTTGCCTTAAAGAGGAGGCCTGGTATGTAAATGTGCCTTTACCAAAAGGAAGAAATCCTATCTAAATACAAAGGAAATCAGGAATACCCTTTTCGAGAACCACACCTCCAGATTTGAGGACGTTTGTTGCACTTAGACACTAAAGAAAGCAGCTCCACTAACGCGAAGTCTGGAAAGGTGCGAAGCATGCGGCGATGCGCTGGTGTTTCCCACAGGAAACGTCAATCGCTGCTAATGAGCTTCCATTGCGTTGCCACTACGACGACACGTTTGTTGCACTTAGACACTAAAGAAAGCAGCTCCACTAACGCGAAGTCTGGAAAGGTGCGAAGCATGCGGCGATGCGCTGGTGTTTCCCACAGGAAACGTCAATCGCTGCTAATGAGCTTCCATTGCGTTGCCACTACGACGACGACGTTAGACGCCGACAACCCGGGCAGATTAGCATAGACTGGGTGCACAGCCTCGAGGATCTGTCCAAAAATACACGCACACTACTTGACTGCACTGCCTCCTGATGGGCCCACCGCGACGACAGCAGCAGGACACGCCAACAAGCCCAGCCCCTAAGATGAAGAAAGAACGAGCGAGCAAACGAACTAGCGAACGAACGAATGAGCGAGCGAGGGGGCTAGCGAGCGAACGACCCACAAATGCACACACACACACTGACGGCACTGCCCCCAGGATGGGCCCACGGTGACTACAGCAGCAGCACCCGCTGAGAAGCCCAGCCTGTAAGGTGCTCCGCACTTTAAATCAGAGTTCGCCAGAAGAGCGCAGCAATCAGTGCGATAGCAATGCATGACATAATATACGAAGTAGAACTGGTAATCCGTATTGTAGTGAACATGGGCAGAGTAAGTAGGCATGCAGGCGCTTAAAGTACCACGTCACGGCCCAGCAGAGCTGCGAGCCAAATAATGTTTTCATGTGTCCTTGCACGCGCTTGACAGCGCGCGGCCGTGCTAAGCAGCGTGCAGTTTGCACCATCGAGAAGCTTGTCCCAGCACAGCAGAACCAAGCGAGCGCTTCCTTCCGGCACTCGTAGGCGGCCCCGTGCGAGCGCTATGTGGCAAGGGCATTGCCGGCGTTGCGACGGTATACGAGGCGTCTAGAAAGGAGCACGTGGTCAACGAGCTGCTACTCAGTACCCTGTACGTCTGATGGCTGCCGAGATAGCGCGCGCCAGCGATGGCGACAGCGCGTAGTCCACAGTTGCTGTTCGAGCAGCACCCCCCCCCAGCCCCTCGCGTCTTTTCATGCTTGCTAAAGAAGGGCGGGACGGTTCCTCTCCCCTCCGACGCAGTCCTCCGGAGCGGAGTGATGTTATCGCATGTGCCCTCCGAGTGACGGAGATTGGCCGGGATCCTTTGATCTCTGCTTCAGCCGCGTCCGTCGCTCCTGCTCGCGTGCTTTTACCCGCGGGTATAACGAACGTTGGGCAGGGGGTTATCAATTTGGACTTGATACGGACATGACGGTGACGGAGAAAACCCGTCTAAATTGTCCATATAATTGTGATCGCCATAAAAAGACACAGGCGACAATTTCGATCTATTTATGTGTTTTAGACTCTGACCGTCAAATTTTAGTGAAATGGGGCAGAACTCTGAAATCTTCAGAAAACGAAGGTATAAATTTCGCAAATCTCCAAGTCAACTCTAGCAATTATATTAAGACCTCTAAATTGCACTTATTAATACATCTATTGTGGTCATATAATACGGCAGCTTGCTTCAGTGGACCGCATTGCTGCGCCACGTGTTGCACAAGTTTGAACTTACGGTCGATCGAGCAGAGGCTTCACCTGCTGAATAAAATTGTACTGTGAAACAGACATTGCAAAAATCGATGAACAAATCGCAAAATCCGAAACAGAACAGGGAATGTCGCAGGAGCCAACGTTTCGACAAGCGGACTTGTCTTCGTCAGGGCGGCAACGAAGACAAGTCCGCTTGTCGAAACGTTGGCTCCTGCGACATTTTCTGTTCTAAATCGTATTTTGCGATTTGTTCATCGATTCAAGTATCCATCTTCCCCTGAGCTCTCTTCTATTTTCGACATTGCAGAAGGCATTTTTGTGAGATCAGCGGCGCAATCTTGTAAGCGTTCCAAATTTGGACGGAGGCGGTCCGTCCATTACGTCAGAAAATGGGCGGCGCGCAGTGTTTGTGAGAACGAGGAGGAGCAAGCAGCCAATGAGTGGAGGGGCAGCCTGCGTCACACTTTTTTCGTCTGCTGGGGGACCGTATAATAGATTGAGAAGTGTTTCTAACGCGTTTAAAAATTTTTGATTATAACAAGTGTCTAGCAAAATTTGAATGTGTTGCTTTTTATCGGTATAGTTTGGAATGCGGGACGAGAGAAACAAATTATTGCGGTTAATGCTTCGAAAAAGCGCTAGGTGGTGTCTCAGTTCTGCGAGATTTTTAGTGGTGGCGCTAGCCACCACTTAGTTTCAAGCAATGCCTATAGCATGTCTCCACATGTATTAGAATTCAAACAGCGCGACTTTTTGAATGCCCAAGGGAAAACGCGCTATGGTGCAGAGCCAGCGGGAGATAGTGCTCGCTTTCATGGAGCAGTATCCCGAGCTGGCCCAAAAGGCCAGCGAGCTGCAGCATGGCTTGACCGTTGCGTACAGGCGACGGCTGGGGCAGCTGACAGATTGAACGCCCAGGACCCTGTTACTAAACTACTGCACAGTGGCAGGACTGGTGGCAAAAAGAAGTGCACGAAGCCCGCCACAATGCCGTTCTCGAAGCTCGAAGGTGAGCGACCTAATGGTATGGGCAACTCGTCCTTCGACATTGGCATATGCGTTTCCAGATGCACTGAGGGAGGCCGCGCACCGGGCTTCCGCGGGCGAATCCTGCGAGTGACGGGAACCTCACGGGTTGGCGGCCTCCAGGTCGGTACGCTCTACCAAGAGGTAAGCACATCGCCGGAAAATCTTGGGTGCCTGAACGGTGCCCACAAAGTTTGTCATTATCTGTAAGAGGTACCGTTAGAGCAACGCGACACGGTTGGAGAACAGTAAAATAGCATGGGAGAGAGAGATAATGGAAAAGCGGGTAGGTTAATCCAGTACAATCTCAGTTCGGCTATCATTTTGAGAAAATGGGGATTTTTGCGAGGGGTCTCTGTACTATTTTCGTGCATATGCTAGGATGATTCTAGAGATTCCAACGATTTACGGACGGCAACACGAATCCCAACCCTTCCAGATAAAACCGACAGTCTTCTAGAACCAGTCCAAGTAAATCGTTAGGATGGTACTGATTGAAAATACCATCGAAGTCCCTTTGCCGTGTTTCCTGTTTGTCCACCTGGATGTTGAATGTCATGTTTTTTTTCCTGATGCGAATACTGCACCGTGTGATTATTCCTAACTGTATCTAGTCTTCTTTGCTTTATGTATGGCGATGAGCACATGCAGCGTTATTAGTATGTTTAACGTTGCGAGTGTTGTAGCTCATATTTATGTTACAAATGATGCTTTATTGTTATTACATGCGTTACATTATGTATGTTTTTCATTTATTTCTCATTATTATTTGTATTTACATAGTGGTTTGATTGCCTGTGTGCCTCACTGAAATTGGAGCAAAGGCCTATTGCGAGGCTTCTAGCCTTTGGGCTTTGCTCCATTTTGTGTTCTTGTACAGAAATAACGAAATAAAGAATGGGAATCGGTCATCACAAAAATAAAATGGCCACAGGCGAGTGCACAAAGACAAATAATTACGGGATGATTAAGTGCTCACTAAATGTAGAATTCCGAATATGTGTACTACGAAAGCTCATTGCACAGCCAGCGCAACGAATAGCCACATAGCCAAGGGGTATGCTTACGATATTTTCCAACAGGCTGGCGTTCCCTCGGCAGCACACGAGGTTGAGACTGAAGAGGCTGTGGGCCCAAGCACAGTGACACATAAGCATCAGCGCAACGCCTGTTTTAAATTTTGTTTAATGCGTGTGCAGGTCCATAAAGTATTATTGCATTTGCTCTTTTCCTCTAACTACAGTGGTACAGGATCAACCTTGCGAAGCAGCGGGCACGCAGGGGGTGGCCATTTTACCTGGTAAATTACTGATAAGCAAGCTATTTGATAAAATGAACTCTCGTGTATTTCATTGAACTGACTATAGAAAATGTGTATTCTTTCAGTGTTTCGATGCCCTGTGCGGCCACGACATAGATCGCGGTCACGACGAGTTGACACTCTGTTGGCCATGTCCTCGCAGTGCACCCACAGCATTGCTCACAGCGAAGAGATGCACCGGGTTGGTATAACCGTCGGTGTCACTTCACATCAAGGATATAAATATTTTTCATGCTCTGTTATCGTAACTGAATTACAAATAAAAAAACAAACCAACTCAGAACGTAAATAAGAAATGTGCTATATTTCCAGGGAGGGTACCATGGCTGGGCAAAGAGCAAAAGCCGGGCGAAAAATTGGTTAGCCCTGAAAAGGGCTGTTTGGAGGTAAGAGATGCATTTGAACAGATGTCTGAAGAGTAGTTTCAGCAGGTTTTTGTCTGTCCAAACGAAGACCGCATAGCTTGTACACGACGCTTGACACCAACAATGGATGCAGTCGGGCCAGTGGCTCCTCATGAGAGAGGAAATTGTTGTGCATGTTGTGATTCTTGACAACAGTAGCTTGCAGTTGCCAGCCAGTTGCGAGGAATCAGACTCACGGGACTCCACCATGATTCTTCATTTCAGATTCTTCGAAGAATCGTCCAGTTGATGAGCAGCATCGTTGTCTTGGCGCACAAAGAGGCAGCAGCCAGAGAGGGGGCGGCGGCTCAGGAGGGCATCACGAGTGAGCTGCACTCCTTGGCGCAGACCATGACGCTGCAGCAAGAAAGAGACTAATTAGTTCAGTTTTGCCTTCCATTTATTGTTCCTTGTCTTTTGTTAGTTCACTTCGTTAAGTTTATTTTATAATTTCATTTTAATTTTATGAATTTATTGATTGTTCAATTTCAGTTTGATTGTTTCATTGTATGAGGACTATCAGCAATACAAGAGGATGTTCCAACTGAAGGTGTCCCCCAGTTTGTGTAGTCTTTTTTTTTTCATTTATGGTAACCCTGCTGCAATACCAGCTTGTTGTTTCATTTTTATTTGCATAATTCTCAGGCAACTAGTCAATCACACTGCAATCATTACAAATAGTTGCACTTTCTGTATACGGATTTCTTTACTGTGGTATTTGTAGTTTTTCTATGTTTTATAGGTCACTCCACATTATGAAACATTACCATGTAGTATAGGCACGTTCTAGTAGCGTGATGGTTACATTTGTACTAAGTGAAAGCTGGTCCTTTTTTTGGAGCATCACACTTTCATATACCAAGCTAGTTGCTCTTCAGGTGCCGTACTTTCACAAATTAAAATGGTCATCATCACTGTACCACGCCAGTGTTTGTTTCGTATAGTCTTTGTTCTAAGTGGGTTATTCCTGGAATAAATTTCAAGTGTGGTACGTTCAGGGTGTTTTTCGATTGCGGAGTGAATTATTCATGTTGTATGTAATTTATGTTTCAACACAGCAGCAAAGTGCACTCCACGTTTCGCAAATAGTGTTTTTAAGCACTGCACTGCAGTTGCAGCAGAGAAAGAAATGCTTCTAGTCAGCGGTTCATTACAATTACAAGGGAATGCACACACTTGTCAAGCTCATACTTTCTTGCAAAGTCACTCAAGTGGGACTGCAAGTTTTAGGTGCCATGGTGAAAATGAATGGTGTGATGTTGACGCTACAATATTATCGCGTGGTTTGCTACATGTAGTGAGACGTTCAACGTTCGTCATACACTTATCATAGTGTGTGGCAAAGTTGATTTTTGTATTTTTGTGTTTTACTGTTAACTTACGTCTACTCATTTGGCCACGATGTGATGACTAATCTTATTGCAGTGCTGAGCTTTAAAGTTTTACTTCGCATTTTCGAACTGCTTTTATGATGCTGTGTTTGCTCACCTCATCTGCATGTTCATGCGAGGTGGCTAGAAAGCATATTGCCTGGTTTCCACCACTTTATACTGCGCGTCTGAGTTAAAAGGACGCAGCAGTTGCAATCATTCTGTTCTGTATATGAGAATTGTTCAAACATTTTACTGATGGTGACCGTGAGTGGACAGTTTCAATCATACATACTGCTTCCATGAAGTCTGTCATACTGGGTGAAGGGATGTCTACATTCCACACTTCATGTGACATTTGAAGAAAAAGCTGTACTTTCACGTTGCCATCACGTTTCATGCTGAACTAGGAAAGGAGTACTTTGTGCCAATTCCTCAGTAATGTAACCACAGGCTTCAGCAATACAAACCAATGTACAGTGCATTGTCCTGAGCAGTAGGTAACAACCGCTGTGTCTACATGTACAGCAAGTGCCATGTCACAGGATCTACACAACATATGCCAGCTGCTGTGGCATCGTATTTGTAATGTTTCACTAGGAAAGAGGTGTTTGATGATGTGCACATTACACACAAGTACCTAGGGAGCAGCAGCAAATCCTCATAGAAAAAGCGGCATGGCACAGTGCCTCAAAACTGCTTAATCATTAATAATACAAAGGAACAGCATCCTTCGAGACTCTTGTTGGCAGGGCAGTACACTTGTTTCTGAGCCCATGACTCAGCCACTCTCTTTTAAAAGAATTCCTTGTGTAAGTTTCATTCATTTTTGTTTCAGTTATCATAACCTGTCAGATGTTTTGCTTTGGAAACATGGACAACCTATATGTAGGTACACTTGATATGTATATGTATTTTTGCACTCTACGTACTGAGCTGCTATTGCCTAACTGTGCTACAATGCATATAAGTTATGTATGCTTTATGAAAACTGACCATTCCTGTGTACTTAAAAAAAAAGTTCACAACAGCACTGCGCTGCTGCCTTCCTCTGAGGAGCACGTCTCACTGTTCCAGCGCCTGTTCGTCCCCTGACTGCTCAGCTGGTGGCACTCCCGTGCAAAGCTCTTCCAATGTCCAGTCGCCCGAGTCCTAGGCAATGCTGTGGAGGAGCAGTGCACGCATAAATGATCTGCACTGCTCGGGGCTGTAGAGCATGGTTCGACGCGCTGCAAGCAGCGAAACTTGTTCTTCAGCACTCCAATATGTCGCTCCACAAAACTGCGCATGGACCTGTGCTTCCCCACTGGCCTTTGGAGGTGCTGGCGTCAGGATCCCCAAGTGCTGGCATAAGCAACCATGGCTCGAGGGAGTATCCCGAGTTTTCTGTTAAAAGAAAATGATAGCCCAGGGTTCATACAGGTTTCAAAAATGTAAATTCACACCTGCAAATATGAATAATAAAAAATAGAGTACCACATATGGTCAAAAGCACTTCATCCCGTTTATATACAGAAAAAAAAAACATGTATGATGGGACAATGTTACATCTACACTGCTTCAAGCAAAGGCGTGTACAGCCTTCTGCATTAAAGGGGGTGGTTTAAATTGCGACCGCTCCCCGGTGCGCACGCCTACGGTTCCCACGCAAATATATATATATATATATATAGCCAACTGAAAACTTGGGGTCAGCTATTGCGCACGCAATAGTTGTGAGTACCTTCGTGTTCAAAATACTTCATGGTGTCTTCCTGGTTGTGTATCGATTTCTACTACGACTGCATCCCACATTCCTTAATACCTCCAAAATTCACTACCCGATTACGTATGCAGGCCAGAACAAAAACAATTTTGGGACGGCAAATGCACATGCACTAAAACACATGTTAATCATCGTTACCGTGCACTTGTCAGATTTCAACAAGCTCGTAAAAAGTAACCCGCATGCCCTCTTTCAATCGCTACGCACGCCAGATTGGGCAGTAAACTGAACAATTGCTACGACGAGTGAGTACAAATGACGACTGAGGTTTGAAGTGAAACATTCCAACGGTACTTACAACCATGACGTTGAGGGTGTAATAACCCTTCCTCGACAAGATGCTTGCTGTGTCCCCTATGCCGAGTCCTTGCGGCTTCTGAATAGCAACCAACGTGCCGTTGACGCACGCTAGCACGCCTGGGATGTTGCCGAGTAGCGCAAACGCCGCCTTCGCCTCATCCTTGGCAGCCACGGTGTCGGCGGAAAGTCCACCAACTTTCGCCGGGCGGCCCGGGCAGCGACGGATATGATGATGGCCTCTGTCACCTCGTAGGTGTTACTCACAGGCGACTGCGCCATGCCTATATGCTCCTCGCGACCAACGCTACTCTGGAAGCTCCCTGTGGCAGAGAATCGCAGCGCTGTGGAAAGGCCACTGGCTCGGTTACACTGTAGCTCGGTGGCATCCAATGAAGGGGTCAATGTTCGTCGCACAAACTACGCACTGTTCGCTTGGACAGTCGAAAACGCTGCTCTTCATAGGTCAACTCTCCAAATGCATCATCTACCTCGAGTCGTAATCTCTGCGCGTCTGCAGCAGCCGCACAGGCGACACGAAAAGGCACGCGAGAGAAAGGCAACGCCATTTTCTCAACAAACGAGGCAAACGGTCTCAAATTGTTACGTTTCAATCCAATCCAAGCCGTCCGGTAGCCGTTTAGATATCCGTTCGTGCGGATGGAAGCTCTCGGCGTCCGTTCATTCGAGTTCGTCCATTAGCAGACGACACGGAATGATTGACAGCTTGCAGACGTCACCACTCACGTGACAATCAACGTCACGCATGTCGTCACGGCTCACATTGACCAATCGCGTGCACCTAAATGGACGGACCGCCTCCGTCCAAATTTTGGCACGCGTACAAGATTGCGCCACAGAGGTGTTATTTGGCACCATTTCTTCGGTTTTGTTACATCACATGGCGACATGCCGCCGCCGCTTTTGTTGCGAGCTTTCATCTTGGAAAACGCTCGCGCGCTCGTCCGCTGCGCACACTTCCCTGAGGAGATGAAATGAGCGGGCAAGCGGCTCGCTCCGTAAGGCACTGGCTGTCCCAGCGTGATGCGCAGTTGGTGTTTCCACTCGTTCACTGGGCCCGCTGCGCCGCTGAGCCGCATATCTATTACTCTCTATTTCGCAAACGTCGGAGCCAGAGACGCCCGTGAAATGTCACGAATCAGATAGAACGAGATTGTGGGGCGTATTCGCAGCGCTCAAGCCTACGCATGCGCTACACATCTGTTTCATAGGAAGCGTGAAGACACTTAGCGCACCCTCGCAGCTGCTGCAACAATTTTGGCAGCGCCGTTATTGTAGATTTTGCTGCAAGCGTTTGCACAGCTCGTACTACGTCTACAGCCGAGAAAGCGACACCTCACCCAAGCGTTATGGAGTCGTATAGGACTGACGTGGTTGTCCATAATACAAACCAGCCAGAAACACAGCAAGCATATTACAGGTGAGCCATTGACTACGTAAGCGAAATACATAGTACAGCAAGTAGGTTTGACCAGGATTGCGCGTTATGGTTATGCGGGTCATAGCATTCATTGGCTTTGTGTTAAGGAGCTCAAGTACTGCTGCTAAAGCGCTAAAAACAGCTTGTGCAAAGCACTGAAATGCAGAACGCTGTTGCAGCTGTACTGCTGATAGCGCAAGGAATCGTTAACGCAATAAATGCGTAGCAATGGCCTGTTACCACATCACTTCTGCTAATTAAGACGAGAAGCGAAGAGGCACACTACTTTCGGCACACATTACAAGTACCCTAAAAGTTCACATGAAATGTTGGCCACGGTGGTACAGCGGCTCTGGTACTGAACCGGTGGTCACGATATAAACTGCTGGCTGCGGCTGCTGCATTCTGCTGTTGCCGAAGTCCCGCGTACTGTACTCAGGCCCGCGTACTGTACGATGTCAGTGCATCCCCAGTGCAACCCCCAAATGGTCGAAATTTCCGGTGCCTTCGATTACGGCGTTTCTCATAATCAGAACTGGTTTTGGGACGTTAAAACCCACAAAACACCACCAACAACAACAATATACGATATAAAACTGTAAAAGAGTGCTGTTTATGAGCTACTAGATGTAACGGATGGATGACACGTGCACGTGTTCTCGTTTGTTCACGGGGAGCGCATTCATCGCCTTCATCAGTTCCTTGTCACGCACTGCGAAGGGCCCTCTTATTATGCATGCGGCTCGTTTCGATAGTTCTACAAACATTTTATCATCCGACGCACATATTTGAGTGCCGTTTCAAACATCACTGATAATAGCGCAACGCCCTGTGACGAATCTATAAATGCCGACGTATACGTACTTAACCACTGGCCAGTTTTTGACCATCGACCGCAGCTTGTTCATGGCGCTATGGTTTTGCTTTGCGATTCTCTTTGCTGAGCGTGCTTTCGCGTAACCAGTAGTTCCGCTATCAAATCTTTGAAGCTTCCATGGCTAGGTAGTAATGAAGTTAGCACAATGCAACAAAATATGGCTCAATTGTTGTAGCCAGAATGTAGAGGGGTAGCAAGAGAGTGTAAAACGATCCGCCGAAAACTGTTCAATAGCGCCGTGCCTTCGATTTGACGATAAAGTGGAGCTTGAAAAAAAAGAAAAAGAAACAGCCATCCTACACACACACACGCACGCACACGCACACACACACACACACACACACGCACACACACACACACACACTGGAGGCACCTGAGTGGCGAGGGCAGGTATAGGCATGCACCGCTAGATCCCGGCACCGGACAAGCTGGAGGCGACCGTAATATATATAATAAAAAAAATAAACACAATACATCCAAATGTGCGTGTATAGCTCCTCGTAACACACCGCTCACCCATAGCCGGACGTGTCAATTTCGTGCGTTGTTCGTCGCCTTGTCATATCTGTCCTGCACTATCCGCCCAGCAACCTGGTTCAAGTCTTCCCTCCCCAGTCTGTACCACGTGAAACTCGTGGCATACCATAAATCCGCTATGCACAACAGCGTGCCTGTAACAATACCATGGAACCAGATAACAGAGCGTGTGATTATTTTTCTATTCGCGATCTGCAAGGATGACGAACCCCGAAATGCAGAAAACTGCAAAATCGTGATCAATGAAAAATATGAATATTGAACATTCGCAAAAAAGTCACATGCCTCTGACAAAGATGCGCCGTTGTGCGCATGTGGCCGAGAACGCGCAAACCGGCACTTTTGCTCATATGAATGCTGAGCTGCGTGCAGTCATACGGACACCACAAGACGTCATGATTGCCTGCAGCAGTTCTGCTGACATGCCACAACAAATAGTGCGCTATCGCTCAAGCACGCACGTAAATTTCACAGCACTGAATTGAAATCCCATGACAGCGATGCCACAATGAATGAACGTGCGGCAACGGTTGGCCTACAACACGGATATCACATGCATGTATTCATGTGTGTAAGACACGAGTAAATTGCTATTACTATCCCACACAGTTGTAAAGGTGCTGCACTCACTACCTGTAATGGCCAAATGACATGATGGTGGGAACGAAGCCACTTCTACTCAGTAATCGGGCTAAATACGCACATAGACCTAACAAAGTTTCAGTATACATTCACAGAAGGTGATCAGAATAATAAAACCACAGTTGCGTTGCATGTTGTTTCAGTTTGTGCGTTAACTGTCTTAGAGCTTATATAGCATTAATGCTCATTGTATTTCTTAGAGATCGATTTTCCATATCCGCGGAACACATGAGTGATCCCACAGGTATCTTTCTAAGCCATTCAAATGTGGTACTTAGATTTATTTTCGGCGAGACTCAGACATTGATGTTACAGGATTCATTCACAGAAGCGCTGGGAGTGAACTACGGTTGACGCAAGGACTAAAGTAGAAAGAACAAAATGCCACCACACACACACACGCAGCAGTTGCAGCACGGTAACGGAATTTTCTCCAGAAACCAAGGAAGAGCCTCCCGCCAACAACTTGACTACACTTCACCACCAACCACCTGTCCGAGCTTTGCTGGCTTTGCTTCGCGTCTGCGCGTCTGCGCCAGCCTCCGCCCTATTGCCTCTTTCCCCGGCGACCGGCTAGAGAAGGAGCCAGACATTCTGGCGCCTCCTTCCCGGGTCCATGGCAGCCGGCGACATCTCGGCGCCGAGCACTGGACCGACGCCCGCCGACGCTTTCAGCCATGCCCTGCGTTCGCAGCTCTGGTGGGGAGAGAGGGGGGCAAGCTGGCAGTATTGTTCCACGTTTATTTTCGGTCTAACGAAGATGTTTCGGAGACGCCTTCATCATCGCTTTGATGTCGGTCCTGCTCGCGACGTCTTTGAGACGTCAACTACGAGAACTAAGACGTCAAACCCAACAATAACACGTCTTTTTGGTCTTGTGTGCTAGTTGGGATGGTCGTTAAAGAAGGGCGGGGCGTCTCCTCTCCACTTCTACGCATCTCCCGAGCACGGTGTTATCGCATGCGCCCTCCGAGCGACGGAGATGGGCCGGGATCGTTTGATCTCTGCTGCAGCCGTGTTCGTCGCCCCACTCGCGTACGTTTACCCGCGGGTAGAACGTACGATGCGGGGTGGGGTCATTATCAATTTGTACTCATACAGGAGATGACTGCAAAAACCCGCCGAGACTGACCATAATTATATGGACAGTCTCGACGCGTTTTGCAATGTTGTTTTATTGCTATCGCAATGAAAATACCCGTGTACTTATATTTAGGCCCGCGTTAAGGAACCCCTGTGCGTCAAAATCATTCCGAGTTGCTTGGCTACGAGGTGTGCCTCATTCCATAGTTGCTGTTGGCACGTAAGGCGCCATCAATAATATTTATGAATGTCAAATAAACACAATGAATGAGAGTCAACATCTCGCCATTTCTGAGTTAGCTATGTACCGTGGCTAATTTGGTAAAACCAAATGGGACCAACCACGATATCTCGTGGTTGGTTAAGCCAGGCCATTTTTTTTCACTGCTTACGACTTTCCCGTCTAGCTGCGCACGCGTACAGCCAATGTCACGATAACGTTGACAGTGCAAATATGCCTCGAATACGTCAATTTAAGCGGAATTCTCACTCCAAATAAGTAATAGAAATAGCCATGTATTCACGCAGCGTACAAGCTAATAGCCAGAGTTGGTTGAAACTGTGCTCGCTTCCTCACTATAATTTTTGCAGGAAAAGAAGCCTTGGTGAACGGGTCCATCAATTCAACATGGTAAGGGGTCACGCAAAGAGCCACAAAATGCTATTAAATCTCACCTATCGCCTCGAAGCTAATAGTGCCTATCGACTTACTAGTAATATTGTAACTAGTAATATTACTAGTAATATTGTAACTATAGTAATTATGATTTTTTGGGAATACAGCGCTACTAAGAGGCGTACTTGGTCGGCGAAGTTGGTAAGAATTCTTCTATTCTTATTCTATTCATATACTTTGCGCTAGAAAAATAAGTGTTGGGGTTCCTAAGGTAACGGTGTACATGCGTCCGTCATCAGACTTATCCTTTTACTACTTGATGTATATATTACTTTTTGACCATATATTTGGTAACTATTGTTTAGATGCGCTTCAACCTGCCTTACTCTGTGACGTTTTTTTCGCAGTAACGGTTTATCTTTTGGGACACTGATTTTAGCGTTCGTTAGAAGCCTCCCGCTGAGGAAATTTTATCATTAATGGCTTAACTGAAAGAGAAATCAATGGATCAGTGAATATCAACGCCCACAAGGATGCTGAAAGTTTGATGCAGTAAATGTTAGAAACGCAGTCGCCACATATGGACTGCCCACACGCTGACTACCAAGATTAGGGTCGTATACTGTTCACATGCGGTTTCGCTTATTTTAATTTCATGACAAGATACATACTCCAAGCAGATCATTTAACCAATTCCTCTCCACGTCCAAAACGACGTTTCCACCTTTTTTGTACATGGCAGCATCTCGCTATATTTAACGTATGAGATTCTACAGAAGGCCCTTAAAATGTTGCAGAAGGCAAACGTGATCACTGTTTCCAGTTGCGGAATCACTGTTCGAAACAGCTTCTAGCCGTACAGCAAAGCTTACAGGGCTTCAATCTCCAGCACGTCAACTTACACGTTCACAGTAGAATTCGTGAGAATTCCCCAGTGCTTGTGTTCATAGTTTGCACTCAGACCTTCAATTCCGCCTTCCGTTAGGAATACCTCGAGCTGAGGAGACACTTCTGTGTTGCCTGTTGCTTTGGGTTGCCTTCACAAATGCCTGCTCATTTCTTATTGGAATGACAAACGACCCTAGATGTGACAACTGCGGTTGTGACGAAACGATATATCATCTTCTATGTGAGTGTTCCCGTTTCAGTGGCCCCAGGAGAGAACTTACGGCTGCTTCACACAGACTTGACAGGCGCCTTTTGTCCGAGCAATGAGTCTTGGGAGACTGGCCAGCACCATCGTCAGCACGGAAAGCGCTGAATGTGTCGTTGCGATTTCTAAGGACGAATGGTCTAAGGGGCAGACTTTAAGCAGTGTCGTGTTCCCTTTTTTCTTCTTTTCTTCTTCTCTCTCCTTTTAATCTTTCTTGTTATGTCTCCTTTCTGTTATTTTTCATTCCTCTTACCACTCTTCTCCTGCACAGGGTAGCCAGCTGGTCTCAGCACTGGCTAACCTCCCTGTCTTTCTTCCTTTCCGTCCTCCTCCTCCTTACAGGGAGGCTTTAGTGTGTTTGGTGGTTCATGGCGTGGCGCGTATGGCAGTCTTCTGAAGTAGCCTTCACTACAATAAACGTTACTAGATCAGCTTCAGTTTGCAAGCTCGCCCAAGCCGCGCTCGAAAATGTGTCCTCTTTCCGTCTTCTCTTGTGCGGTGGCGCTGCAGTCACTGTCGGCCCGAAAACCGCGCTTACCTGGCTTAGCGGTCGCCTGCCGAACGCTTTGCAGTACGTTTGCTTTGCGGCATGAGAATTTGCTTTTAAGTAGTAATGTAGAAATATTGGTCTCGGGTATGGCGAATAAGCGCACTACGACGTCACGGCTACGAAAAAGCGGGTCGTAAACAACCAGACTGACATGCTATCTGATTTCAAATGCACAATCGCAGTGAAACTACCTAGCACAAAGTTAACTGATCTCGTTTGTTACTCCGGTGTCTGTGTGGTTTCATTATTCTACTCTATGCCTAATAAAAATCGATTGCCCATGACAGACTTGGTTTCGCTGCCGTGAAGGTAGTTTTGAACAGAAGTTGCTGCTTTTTTTTGAAGTATTTCAAGCGTTTGATCAATATTCTAACCTGACAGCCTGCGCATCTGTTCCTTCACGTGGAGGATGTCCTGCTTTTCCTTTTCCTCTGTCAAGGTAGCACGGACAGCCTTGCGCCGTAGCGCTCTCACCTGAGTGCTCTTCTGCCTAAATTTTCTGCCTTTTTGTTTCTTCGTGCGCTGCGAAAACATCTTGCCTAGTGTCTTGCGCTCAAGGCACATGGTGCTTAAGCAGGGATGCGCACGTTTGCCTTCGCTACGAATTGCCGTCCTTGGTAGCCACCGAGCTCGTCGATATAGGAGGGTGCAAATTCGTAGGATTGACAGCCTCCGCAGAAATTCAATTTCACCACATAATCAAGTAAACACTCGAATTCTTTAATGATTGGACGTAAAAATGTTTATTGTTGGTGTACAGTCAGACAGCACGACTCGCCCATTGGCACTCACCGAAAAATTGAGGAAGCTAGGTACTACAACGGCCTTCTCAACTCTAGGAACAGAATTACGCAGTTTAATTTGGTACACAATGACACTGTCCTGAGCAACTTCAACAGACCAACCCTGAGTCATCTGACCTGCATTTGCCATAACCCGGACGTCGCTATACAACCATGGGACAGCTTCAGAAACAGGAGAGATGCATCCCTCATCAAGCAGACTGGCTTGTGTGCTTGTATAGTCGACCTCACCGACATTACTACATTGGTCATCACATAGTTTTTTGCGTCGCTTGACGGGTGGCGCCGTCCGTAGGGCAGGCTGCTTGCTCTTCCGCACGGGTTCAGACAAGTATGCAGGACAGTTGGGAAACAAACGAGGTAGAGCATAGTACTTCAAAGCCCATTTGTTAAGCGGAATGATGAAAACATATAGCCGTTTATGGTGTGCACAAACTTTTTCACCCAGTCACTACCTTCGAAGTGGATGTCACACACGACACAAGAACTTGTGAGCGTCTTGTCCAGCCGTGGGATGTCACGCTGCCACATGTGAAGACGTACGTCATCGCTAGACGGCCGGAAAAAATGCTGCTTCTCGGCAGGTCCTTAGCCGGTCACGAACAGGTCACGAAGCAACGAGGCATTTCTGTTTGAAACAGCACTACGCGACCGAAAACATCAGCTGAGATAGCACGGTCTAAGCACAGCGCACAGCTCTACACACCCCAACAACGGCATTCGTAAACACGTTCACGAGTCGGCGGAGTCGGGCCGACCGTGTGGCGAGCGCCACCACGCGGTGGGAGATGAAAGGGTGACACGCTCCGCTTCGCAGTTTTCAAAGTGAAGCTAATCTAGTAACGTTGACTACGATGGAGCGCAGAAACACCACTTATTAGGACGGATATTTGCGCCGACCCCTTAACGGAATATCCCCACGTTCAAGAAGTGATGAACCAGCAAAGCATTGGGGCATTTCGGAGTTGTTCAGGCGTGTCCAGCCTCAATCGCTACGGTTTCGAACATTTTCCGAAGCGGAGTGTAAGCTCATTGCAAAAGAAAACGTTACATCTCCGGTATTCAGACTATGTGTGCGACTATGTTACCCAAGTGCTCTCAGTGTGTCTTCTGCTGAAGCAAATAACATTATTTATCTTCATCGCAGTTTTCAACAAGAAACGTGAATTGCGAAACGGAACCTTGTGCACGCGAGTCAGATCACGTGGGAGGAAAGCGAGAGCCTCTTGTAATAATTTCTGGGCTTTTACGTCCCAAAACCTCGAGATCATTGAGAGACGGCGTAGTGGAGGGCTCCGAAAATTTTGACCCCTCCCCACTAGGTTAATGTTGCGTGCATTGACAGCCCACAGTAAAGGGCCTCTAGCATTTCGATTTTATCGAAATGCACCGCCACGTCCGGAATTTTCTCCCGAGACCTTCGGGTGAGGAGTCCAATGCGTAGTCTTGTCCGCTGTTCGTCGAGCTCCGCGTCACACCACATCTAACAACGATGTCACAAAAGATGAACCGATGTTTCAGAGTACACTTATATACCTCCTTTTTACTCCAGTATGGGGATGCAACAACAGCTGAGAGAGGACCAAGGAGCACTACCCCCCCTTTCAATGTTTTCTGGAAACATATACGCAGAAGTGCTCAATCCCAGCGGTGCAGAAATTTCGTGGATGGATTTGAGGTGAGTTTCCGTTGTACTTGTACGTTCCCTGGGTATGAAGTATTACGCGCGTAATTACTGAACCAGCCCAGTGGTCATTTCCCTCATTAAGTGCACACGCAAAAAGAGCACGCTGGTATGATCCGCGAAAAGTGTTAGGTGGCACCCTAGGTATCTGTATCACGACTGTCACCAAGCGATTACACGGGGAACATAATCGTGGATATGTACTTTGCCGTAGTGTGGGACTCATGCCGCTGGATTCACACTGCTGATATTGCTCATACCAGCATGCCTTCAACTAAATACAGCGAAAACAGCAGTGATAGGCAGAAACAGAGAAGAATGTCTAGAGTTGACAGGAAATTGAATGGTTTGTGGAGCAGAAGATAACTCTACCAAATGCAAATGACTGCTGAAATGATCAAAAAGAAAAAAAAAACGCTTAAGAGATAAGAGAAAGAAATCAAAGAAGTTACAAGAGGCCTCTGAGGAGCCTCTGTAGATAATAGACAAGCAAAAAGCTAGAACATATGTAAGAGGATGTAGCGCTTATTTGGAAGCGGCGCGAGAAGAAAAGAGCAGCAATGTGTGCAGCAAGAAATGATTGTATTGTTAACGCTTGGTGCGCTTAATTCGTAAGTAATCATGGCGTGTCAAAACGACTACCAGGTCATGTAGGATGAATAAAGTTTTGAAGCAGAATACGCAAGTGAATACGTAGAAGGAAACGACGGCCTGCCTAATAACTCTAAGTTAAACGAGATCATCGGGGGTATAGGGATAAGTACATTAAAGCAGTTACTGCGTTGCCGCACCCACTAGAGCGTTTAGGGTACAGTTCTTGCTAGGGATAAATTTTAGTATTTGCAGGCATTCCCTGAGGAGCAACTGCTCATGCTTCCAGTTACTTCCCAAAAGCGGAAGCGCTCTGTCCTCCATATCATGCTCGGACATGTTTCATATCCGTCTGAACGTGTATCGCCGAGGATCGACGCACGACAAGAGCTGTTCGGTCCCGCGCTGCTTGGCCACTTGTAACACAAAATATGAGCAGAAAATTTAAGTAGCACTCGCGTTCATTTTTCCCTGGAGAAACGTGTGCCGCTCAAGCACTCCAGGTTTTCTCGCTCACTTTAATCTAAGCGACATCTAAATTAATCCGAGCGCCACATAAATAATCTGTCGCCATATCAAACTATCCCGGCTGCGGCTTCGGCAGCTCCTGCTCACCCCGCGCCCAGACAAGCGGGTAGTTAGCGGTAAGCCACCTCCCTCTCTCTCGGAAATTGGTCTGGAAGGGAGGGAACGGTGGCTGCTCCTACGCCTGAGAACAGGCAGTGCCTGGCCACAAAGCCAGGAAATACCTCAAGGGCCGCTGCTCCTCCCCGGCATGCAGCAGATGCGGGAGCAGTGAGACGCTCGAGCATTTCCTATGCTCCTGCCCAGCGGTCACGGCCGAGTGACGACTAATGATAGCCAAGTGCAGGCTCCAGGGCCTGCCGTCCAACAGAGCGGAGGACGCCCTATTTCCCGCTCTCTACCCTTTGCCCGCCTTCCACGGTCTCCTGGAGTGCGCGGACCCAGTGGTCCTCTACAACATGTACAGGACCGCCTTGCCAAGTGCCCGCACCTCGACGGACGACATCCAACTCCATGCAGTTCCTGTTAATACCGTCTGAATTATCCCCTTTTGTCCTTACTTCCCCTCCACACTAGGCATTTAGCCGTGTCCCCAATATGGGAGACAGAAAGAAGCATCTGCTTTACCCTCTTTAATAATCACTATTGTCCCCAACATCTGCGTGAAATCCCCATGCATAACAGAAAATGCCGCATCATTGTCCACTAGAGCACCCACGGGCACCCCTACGACATACACAAAAATCATATTGAATGTGAGGGCTGCGAGAATTCCACCCCTTGCTTCATATGAAGTTTTTCTTCGGCAAGCTGCAGCTGTTACTTTTCTGTACGAATGTTCGAGCTAAGTGAGGCAGGCCGGAGTGGTGACGAAGATCGGCGCAACGGCGATGGTGAACGGCGTCTGGGTGAGCGGTAGGTACCTCGGGACTCATGTGATCTGAGCGGTGAGGCAGCACGCTGCGGACGTGGAGAGTAACGCCGCGCTTGGTAAGAAGCCCCACTATAAACATAGCGCTGTCAGATATCATAACCTCGGCGCTCGTCGTGCTGGCGCCTGCGGCAAAAACGTGATATGTGGCGACGATAGCCGCAATAATAGCCCGTAGGACGAGACGGCCGCCAAGGCGGGCAGTAGATGGTGCTCGGTCTACCGCGTGAGAGTGCGGTCAGGTGCACCGATGAAGGCTCTGGTGGTGTTGCATGGAAGTCCACTGTGGGTGCTGTAGCAACCATAGTTGGAGCTGCGAGTGGCGACGGAGAAGTGAAGTTAGCATGAGAGCTCGCAACCACTTGCGCGTATGGAGGTAGCGCACGAGGTAGAGAGGCTTGTAATTGAGCAGAACGGGCCAAAGACCCCAGCTGTTCCCTAATGACGCCACGCAGTGACGCACTGAAAGGTCGGTTGGGCCACGGAGAAGGCAGTTGCAACACTATCGATCGCAGTTCTTCACGTGTGAGCGTGCGTATCAATGTGCGTAAATCTTGGTCCACATGAGAATGCGTTTCGTCAGTGTGGGGCTGTAGGCGGACATATAAGCGCTCTTGGAGGCGCTCACACGTTAAGACGATGTCAGCGACGGTAGCCGGATCCATGGTGACGAGGGAAGTAAAAGCGACAGTCCCAGTGCCTTTAGGAATATGACGTACGCTGTCTGATTCCGGCATCAGACTTCACACGGAAGCTAAGTGCTAGGACGTCCTCGATGTATGACGTGTACGACTCGCCGAGTTGTTTGCGAGCGTCGAGGTTTTTTCGCGAGAGCTGCCCGAGCTGCCCTCGGGCCGAACACTTCCCGAAGCTGCTGCTTGAAGCAAGTCCAGTCCGTAGTGTCAAATTCACCACTTCTTGGCGACGCCAGTCAAATAGGAGACATGGCGGAGCTTATGAGGATCATCCCATCGATTGGTGAAACTTACTCGTTAATAACGGCCTAGCCATCTTCGACATGTTCTCCGCGAAGACCAGCGAACTGGAGGGGGTCTCCGCTGCTGGCTGTTAATGATGACGGAAGGTGTCATTGGCTATGGCGAAATGGCGGTATGAGAAGCGGCAGGCTGCTCGTCCTACGGCATGATGGCAGACAGCGTGCGCGAACGGCGACTGGAAAGAAGCTCCAGGGAGAAGAGCATAGGTTTTAGGATCGAGTAGTAGTCACCTTCAACACGTATCACGTCTCAGCGGGGACGGCGTTTAGTGAACCCGGACCTCGGCACGGCATCGGCACGAAATCAGCACAGAACATGTGCGATGATGATGATCGCATATCCAAGCGACGAAGGGGATCGGCAAAAGTGTGATGATGATGATAGCAGATACAGATGAGGAAGAAGTGCGTGAAAAACCCCCACACTATCAACATACAGTGCTAGTGCTGTAGTGATTCTGGTCGTAGGGGCGGTCTGTGCACTGGGGGGCTCTGCCGAATTTAAGCGGCGGTTCACCTAAGTCGAGTAAGCGAGATAGTGTCTCTATGTATACATATATTCTATATACAGTCAAGTTGTATTTCTGTGCGTGATAGACTGGTCTCCATCTTTGAAATATAGACGAACGAACGAGAAACAGGCAGTAGGGAAAAGACTTTCATCACAGCGGCTACGTCACCTGAGGGAGCTCTGCTCCACTAAGAAAAGAGCTGGGAGGAAGAAGGGGTGAACCGAGCACAAGCCTTCAAAATTTCTCAGGGGGGCAACTGTTGCGTGTTGAAAGTAAGCGTAGAAGCTTTCGCTTTGTGCTGCTCGTTTTCAAACCTTAGAACAAACACTTGGTCCCCCGATTTTCCACATGCCAGCCATCGTGTTCTAGTTAGTCCGTTTGATCGCTAAATGTTGCTCATGAGGACGAAAAGCTGCAGCACTGCCATTTTTCCGACTTCGGCTTAGAGTGTACCAGAGCGTTATGAGTGATATCTTCAGTAAAAAAGCCATAGTCTATAATCAACCACATTACACTGAGAGGTCAATATTTAACATAGGCTTTACTTGACTTAAAATGTACATAACACTGAAGAAAGATGGCATGAAATCGCAAACGACCCAATCAAGATAGTCACGCCAAAAATTGCGTGGCGTGGTGTCCACACGGAACTATTTATCGCAGACGGGGATGGTGTGAAAGCAAAATAATGTCATGTATCGGCGAGCAGGATAGCAATACCACGATCGCACAGTGCAAGTAATACGTCTCTGGCAGGTATTTTTTTAATGCAAGAAAAAATTCGACCTGTGATAAAAGGTTGGCAAGCTGCCGCAATAGATGAATTGCAGGTAGAGATTTTTGTTGCTCAGAATAAACATTTAGAATCACAAATCTCTAGAAGAATGTGCCTTATAGTAAGATAGTGTCGGTGTAGATGCTTCGTTGGTCAGCCCAGGCTTGGCTGACCGGGGATTGTAATTGCCATTGACGGTATATAACTATGTCAAATGTGTTTTCTTCCAGTAAGAAAGACGATGGTCCCTTCGATGTACCATGGAACCCGGTCGACAACACACAACCGTTCTACGGTAGGTGCACAGACGGTTTTGACCGCAATAAGGGTACGAGAATGCCCCCTTTGCGCAGTATGAAGGAATGCGATGCCTCTGCTGCCATATTGGCCGCGGGGTCGACCTATAAGTGCCAGCGCCACCACCAATTTACTGTGCACTGGCGGTCGGCGGGGCACATTGAAATGCACATAGTAGCCCAAAGTTGCGAGCGGTTTGAGACAATTCCTAGATCATTTAAAGCGCCGACTGGAATCAAATGGGTTGTGCAGACGTTCTCCAATGTCATGTTAGTGTTCGAAGCACTCCTATCACATGTGAAAGAAGCGTAATTTGCCATCCAACGGATCACTGCGTCACCCAGCCGCGTAGTCTGACTTCCTTGCAGTGTGACTTTTTTTTTCTTTTGCGACATTTATGTTGTGCTTCGTCTGCAATGTGTGCATTAGTGTTACGCCAGTGAAATAGCCGTGTACTGAGTTCTCGCTTATCTTTCACGGTTGGCTGCAAAAAATCAAAAAAGAAGAATGTTACTGTGCATTCAGTTGAAACAGCAGCTTGTCTACCCTACATGACCACTTACACTCATAGCCTCTCATAATCGCAGTCTCTCTCTCTTCCTCCCTCCATCTTTTTGCATCTTCCATGAAATCCATAGTCACACTACGTTAATGTGACACAGCTTGATCACCATCAGCATGTTTAGCACAAGCTTTTATTAATGAGCATTTTTATGACTATAAACGTGGCTTTTTTCGCATGAATACTTGCGTGGCCATGACACAAACTAGTTCCCATTAATCTGAGAAGCTAAAAGATGTTCTTCAAGCCAACAAAGCGCGCTATTTTGCATGATGCAAGCGATTCGCAATAACGCTTAATATTTAAAAACGCCGGGCTGCCGCGTCAAGCAGGACATTCATGCAGTGCACTATTTACTCCTTTGGGCGGACAGTTCATGTGCCTAAGTGCGAGAGTTCACTTGTGAGGCGCAAACATTCTACGTAGCTGTACCATAACTCTACAATAACACAACGTCTTAAACGCAATTAAGACTCATCGCGGAACCGCTAAGTGACAGTCCAGCTATTATACGCCAATGAACAAGTACGTCGTGACACAAGTGCATGCATGTGTCAGAATATTTTTTATACCCATGAGAGGTGTTTGTCAGCTCATATCAGCTCACCTATGTTGCCACAAAACAATCACGTATCGTGAGGTGACATCACTGCTGCACTGCATTTACACGTTGATGCATCCCCCTAATTCGTTCAGGAGAATGGCAAGTGAACTTTGTAGTGTGCTTGAAAGACACGGCAGGAGCTAAACTGAAATAATTGTGCCGGACCGGGCGTGTGACGATGACAAGGCATACTCCGGACACACGCTATCAGTGATCCCACCAAATAGAGAAGACCGCTACAGAAGGTCAAATGCTTTTGTACAATCATCATCATCATCATGAGCCTGTCTAAGCCCACTGCAGGGCAAGGGTATCTCCCATATATCTCCAGTTAACCCAGTCCTGTGCTAAAAGTGACAAATTTCTCCTCGCGAATTTCTTAAACTAATCTGCCCACCTAACTTTCTGCCGTCCCCACACACTTGTATTCTCTAGGGATTCATTCTCACCTTTAACCTGTAGGGCCGTCTGCTTCTTCTGCATCTACCTCCCCGCTGGCTCCACGGACCCGAGCCAGCGGGGAGGTTTCGACCTTCTCCCACGTGTCGCCGTGCGTGGCTTAGCCGTGTCCGGGGAAAAGGGGATCCTGAGGGGTTGAGCCGATGCCGGGCGATTGGACCTTTAAGGCCCCCCGCCGGGAGAAAGACACCTCTTTGGCATCCGCTTCACAAAGACGGCACCTTCGGACTGACCCACCAGGGGGAAACGCGAAGTCGCCTTCTCATGTCTCTCTCCTCAAATCTTCCTCATTCTCTCCCGCTTTTTCATGTTTCCTGTCTTTTTTTCATTTCTTGTTATTTCCAAATTTCCCGGCGGCGAGGGTTAACCTTGTGTGGTGTTACCAACCTTGGTTATGACATGTTTGGTTATAGCAGTAGTGTACAACCGACGTTGGCAGGCCTTGTTTTATACAAATCCTGTCGCGTCCCGTTGTTGGGCTCCGAGGTGGATGGCTGGCACCGCTGCCAAAATCACTTAAATCTTTATGGCCGCATCATTTCCCCGACTACCCGATCGCCCTCTTACAAACACTTACAAAAAGAGGGCGCACCGATGAAACTCTCCACTTACTCACGAAACCAAAAGAAATATTACCATGCTTCCACGTGATTGACAGCGGACCCCTGACAAAACTGTAAGAACACTGTCCCCTTTGCTAGTGTAGAAATCATTGACCGATCAACTAGGTACCGGATACAAAGATACCAAATTAGCCAGTCCAACACGAAAGTCTAATAGATCTCGGGTCATTTAGTGGCGTCCTTGAACGGCACACGAGGAGTCGTATCAGCACACAGGAGTCTTATCAGGACATGCTTTATTTAAGTGAAGCAGAGCTCCTTGAGGACTGGAAAGGAGAACATGTCACAAACGTGCCACGCATAAAAATCAAACATGACGACAAAGAGATTCCAACGAAGCACCCCTTCTGAGCTTTTGTACAGCACACTGCCCGAGTGTGTCCAAACAGGCTACATAAAAATACATGTTAGACCATAAGTACCCAGTCCACGACGCTGTTTCAAATGTCAAAGGTTCGGCCGTGGCTCTGAGGGCTGCCGAGGCCATTCTACTTGTGCGAAGTGCGCGTCTCACAACCACGCTGTAGACGACTGCAAAGACACCGCACTGTGCAAACGAACTGTGACGGTGAACACCCTGCACAGTCTCGAATTTGTCCGTCATGGAAGAAAGAAAACAAAATTACTACTCTCAGAGTCAAAGAAAACATTTCATTCCAAGAAGCGTGCAAACGCTATTCATTTGTACAGGGGCCTACATTATCCGAAGTGGCACGTTAGGGGCAGCGCCACAATGATTCTCGGCGGTCGTTAGGACCACGTGGAATGGACCAGTGGTAGGCTCACCTGTCCCCACTGCGGCTTCTGCTGTAGTGCTGTTCCGCCGCTCAGAAGGAAGAACCAGCAGGCCCTCGGGGCTGATGGCTCTAAGACTCCTCGGGCCATTGCTTCTACAGACAAGCCCGAAGCACCCGCGATCGAATACCGCGAGCGGGCATCCAGCGCCTCGGCAGAGTCGATGGACACATCCCTATGTGTCTCGGCGTCTCAGACGCCGAACGATCGACTGAGCTCTCGGGAGCGCTCCAAAAAAGACAAAACCCTCATCACGGGGCTTGTAAAGGGTCCTGTGCACTAACGTAGTTTCTATCATAAACACACAGCATAAGTCACTATGAATATGAATACAGAAGTAGTACACTGGGATGTCAGAGGTCTTCTTCGCAACCTCGATGATGTCGAAGAATGCTTTCACAATATAAATCCCAAGGAGCTTTGTGTACAACACATGTACTGAAAACATACGCTTACAGGCTTTTTCCCACAATGCGCAGTCTCCCGCAAAGGCCGTGCTGATGCCAAAACATCTCGTACGGTGGTGTCACAATAATAATTGATAAAAGCATCGGTTGTCGTGTTCAAGAAGTTTAAACGCCTCTTGAGGAAGTTGCGTTTCGAGCCTTCCTGCTTGGAAAATTAGTGAGCATGTGTTCTTTATGCACATGCCTAATTACCATCTCCAAAAAGCAGAACTGGAGGCATTAATAGATGCCCTGTCACGCCCTTACGTGTTGGGTGGCGACTTCAACGGGCACAATACACTTTGGGGTGATTCTTGATGCGACACAAGAGGCCAGATAATAAAACAAATCCTACTTTCTTCAGGCGCCTGCTTGCTAAATGAGAAACAACCCGCGCTTTCCAGTCTTACACATGGGACATACAGTTCCATAGACCTAAGCGTAGCATCCCCCCTTTCTAGAACTGAATGTTATTATGAACCCTTATGGCAGTGATCACTTTACTGTGCGCCTTAAGTCTATAAAAGAGCACGATGCTCCCCCGCACACCCCTCGATGGCAAACTGCATCAGCAGATTGCGAAAACTTAGGGAAGTGACAAACACGCCTCCAAATGGTCTTAACGATTATAAGAATGCCGTTGCTTATTTACCGCGTTTCTAGTTGACGCCGCATCCGAGTCCATCCCACAAACAAATGGGGCTCCAAACAAAAGGCGAGTGCCCTGGTGGGACGAGGATTGCAGGAACGCACGAAAAAAAAAACAGAACAAGGCTTGGGGCATCCTACGCAAGTCTCCAACAACTTAGAACTTGATTAACTTGAAACACACAAAGTCCCAGGGAAGGCGAATACGGCGCATTGCTAGACGTGAAAGCTTGGGAAAATGCACCCCTAGCATTAAGTCGTACGCACAACAAGGAATAGTTTGTAACCGGCTCACAAAACTAATGGACTCCCTTCTGCTTTTGCTCGATGAGCAAAGCAACAACCTTGAGGACCAGGCGAATGCTCTTGGACAGCATTTCGAGCGTGTGTCTAGGTCCTAACAATACTCAGATTCGTTTCTCAAACACACACAATCAACCGAATGCAGGAAGTGTAATGGATATTTGAATTTTTGAATTTGAACCTTATTCAGACAGTCATTGTCTGGGATGAGGGGGCTTAAGGCAGATGCAACTGCCTGACAAAGGCCCCCTACCCATACATTGCTCAGGGGTGGAAAGCCGCGGTACATGTTCAAATAGAGATTCAAATACAGGTAACAAGAAAAGGTCAAAACACAGGCATACAAGAGATCAAACACAATGAGTAAAATAGTTCCCTTCGGTACGCACTAATAATGCGTGACATGGAAATGTTTATACGAGCCCTAGTGAACCCTACAACCGTCCATTTAGTGTAGCCGAGTCCAAGGCTTCCTTAAACACTTCTCATAGCTATGCTCCTGAATTCGACGGATTTATCTATGAGACGACGTCTCCACTCTGACGCTCAAATGGCACTGCTGTCCCTTTTTAACACAATTTGGGCTACTGGGTGCCTTCCACTGGTATGCAGAGAAGCCATCTTAGTACCCATTCTAATGCAAGGCAAATATCCCTCCTCGGTGGTAAGCTATCGTCCGATAGCATTAACGAGATGTTTATGCTAGCGTTAAAAATGACAAATGGCAGGCTTTTAGGGTTCTTGAATTAAACGGTCTCCTCGATCCATATCAGTGCGGTTTTCGAGAAGGTCTCTCTACGATGGACAGTCTTGCTGGCATAGAAGCAAACATTCTCGACGCTTTCATACACAAACAGTTCTTTGTCTGTCTTCCATGGCATGGAAAAAGTGCGATACAACGTGTCGGTATGAGATACTACGAGATTTCTGAGAAAGTGGTATTCGCGGGAAAATGCTCAACATAATTGAAAACTACTTGTCATACCGCACATTTCGTATCAGAGTTGGTTATGGTCTATCCAGACCATTTACGCAGGAAACCGGGGTCCCGCGGGGAGGCGTAGTGAGCTCTGCGCCTGTTATCATAAAAATGAACTCCTTGCGGTCAGCGATACTGCGTGGCATGTTTTATTCTATATATGTACACAATGTACAGATCGGCTTCAAGTCATCCAACGTCGCAGTTAGTGAGCGACACGTTCATCTTGGTACTAACAAAGTGTTAAGTGGGCCAGTGCAAACGCCTTTAAAATAACTCCCCATAAAGACTCCTCTGTCCTATTCACACGAATGAGAGCTAGGACTGGCCGGAGATCCCGATGTAGAGTTAAATGGACAACGCATACGTGCGAACACAGAACACAAATTTTTGGGCATTATTTCGGACAAAAAACTAACGTTCGTTCCACACCTAAAATATTTCTGAAGAAAACCAGCTGAACACACACGGACACAGAAGAAGGCGCACAGGACGATGCTGGACTAACAACTGAAATTTTATTTCGGAAAACCGACATATAAAACCTTTCCAATCGCCCGCACCTGCGCGAGAGTCATTAACAGCACAAAAAAATAGATATGCTGGCGCATTACACAGCACTACCAGATAGCGGGCCACAAACACGTACCTCAGAACTACACCACATATGGAATGCCAGACCCCAGAAAACATTGTTCCTTTCTGCTGAGACTTACTGATGTGGCGCTTACACACGTGTCTTCATTTTTGACAATATGGAATGCTTCTAAAACTTCCCTAGCCGTCTTGCTCTTCCCCCTGCCCAAAATGCTGACTCGGTCAAACCAAGGGGTGCAACCACATTCCCTTACATGTCGCGGCAAGTGCGCGCCGTCACGAGACGAGAGCGAGGTTTGGTGTTCTTTCATGCGAGTATTAATACATCGCCCTGTTTGGCCGATGTATTTGTTGCCACATGAAAAGGGAATACAATACACAACCTTGGGTACACAAGAGGGAAAAAACACACTGTGTTGAGAACCACAACGGTCCGTCATCTGTCCATTCTCGCTAATGCGTCTACATAAGCTAGCTAATTTTCGAGGGGCTGAAAAAACTACGCGCACATCAAATCTGTTTGCCATTTGCTTTAGGTTGTGCGATAGCCCGTGTACATATGTACACGGGCTATCGCACAACCTAAATTTCAGTTGTTAGTCCAGCATCGTCCTGTGCGCCTTCTTCTTCTGTGTCCGTGTGTGTTCAGCTGGTTTTCTTCAGAAATCATGCACCAACTGGCCCAACTGTCGACGCTCTTACCTAAAATATATTAAGCAAAAATGCCTTAAAAAATTGATATCCTTAGAATGTTATCGCATGCATCATGGGGCAGTGACAGAAAGTGCCTCATGGACCTGTATAAAAGCCTTTTACGCACACGCTTAGACAACGGGGCTATGGTCTACCAGCCACTCCGAGCGCCTTAAAAACGCTTAACCCTATCCATCACCTGGGTATCCGCTTGGCGACCGGTGCCTTCAGGACAAGTCCTTCAGCAAGCCTCAACGTAGGAACGAACGAATGGTCACTCCATCTACAACGTTCATATTTAAGCTTCGCATATTTTCTGAAAGTGAACGCGAACACAGAACACTCCTCTTACACAACCGTAAACAACTTGACATTTGCAACGTTCTTTCGTAGTCGACCTACCGCTAGAGAACCATTTCCTTTGCGTGTAAGAAAACCTTCTGAGGAAATGGGAGTTGCGATCCTTGAGCAAAAGCTGATGGCCTCCACAAAGCCAGTGCCGCCGTAGTATTGGCAGCTCATAGAATGGGACACATCGTTTGTAGAGGTGACCAAACACGATCCAGAGGCACACATTAAAATGCATTTCTTAGAACTCCAATCCAAGTACTCAAGCACAGAATTTAACACTGGCGCTTCAAAGCCACACGCTGAAGTTTTGTATGCAGCCGTCGGCCCATTGTTTTCAGAATCCAACGCGCTGCACCTTGAAACAAGCATCTTTACCGCAGAAGCTTGCGCAATACTGTGTGCTGTGAAACACATCAAGAAAACAAAGCTATAAAGACCGTTATATTCCCGGGCTCTCTATTTCTCGTAGAATCTCTGATGTCATTTACGAACCACAAAAATTCTGTACTCGATGAACTATATCCACTCCTTTTCAAAGTACATATGTCTAATCAGCAGATCATAGTTTGCTGGGTGCCAGGGCACAGAGGTATGGAAGGCAATACGCTTGCAGATGAACTTGCGACATCAATAACAACTAGAGTCTGTAACTCTACCACTGCTCTCCCTACTACAGACTTGAAGCCTCTCTCACGTAAAAAGCTCACAATCACCTGGAAATCCACCTGGGGCCGTGAAACCTCTAATAAACTCCATTTCATTAAACCACATTTGGGATACTTTCCACCAACAAAAATACGGCGAACTGAGGTCGTTCTCTGCCGCATTAGGATAGACCACCCTTATGGCACGCACTCTTATCTACTGACCGGTGGTGAACCTCCTACCTGCTCTCAGTGCGGATAGACATTGACCGTCCTTCACATCTTCGTGGAGTGCCCGGAAGTGAAGTCAGGCAAAAATGTTTTCTCGAAGCCTACCGACAGAATATTTATTTACATCCGGGAATTCCTCTTTGTACGCAACCGTTCTTTCACAAGAAATCACTTTTTAACATTCTACAGGATGTCATCATATTACAAATTACAGGCCCATAAGCTTTCTGGCACCGCGTCTCGTCAAAGGCTCTTGCTCCAAGAGTAGTGCATTGCAGCGGTACTCTTTGATTGAGTACAAAGACCTGATATTTATGCGTTTTTAAAACTTCACGATATTACAGCATACCTCTTAGCTTCATAGCAAAGCTCATAAGTCGCTCTCATTATTTTATTACGTCTACATCTTCCTACTGGTTTTAGGCCCCTATACAGCAGCGTTACATCGTCATAGCCAGCCATGTCACTATGCTCCTTATTTGCAACATCAACTGCGTAACGCCATTGCTTGGCGCTCTTTGGCCATGACTGGTCCTTGCGCCATAAAACACAACATATCATCTGTTACACTTAATTATCAACGGTTGTCTTGTCTTCGCATTACTTGCCCCGCCCATGTCCGTTTCTTCATTTCTATTAATATGTCCTTAACACGCGTTTGTTCCCTAACCCACTCCGCGCTCTTCTTCTGCTTTAAGCTTACACCTACCATTTCCCATTCCATTCCTTGCTGTGTCGTCCTCAATTTAAGCTGAACCCTTTTAGTGAGCCTCCAGGTTGCTGCTCCGTAGGTGAGTACTGGTAAAATGAAGATGTTATGCGCTTTCCTCTTCAGGGACTCTGGTAAGGTACCATTCATTATCTGAGAATGCTTGCCGAATGCACTTCACCCCATTCTTGTCATCCTAATTTCTATAGTTGATAAGAATACATGCAAGGATTCAACACTGTTAAAGGGCAATTAAGGAACCAACACCCAAGATGTAATACATGACGTACGCGCGCATGTAAACGTGCAGTGGCTAACAAACGGCGTGAGCAGCCATCGACACTTCGGGAGCCTCGTCCGCCTGCCCCTGGGTGCCACCTTGTGTTCGATCGCGAGGCCAATAGGACGCATTCAGTTAGTGTCCGCCCCGGTGGTCCAGTAGCTATGGTGCTTCCCTGCAGAACGACAGGATGTGGGTTGTGTACCGGCGGTGGCGGTTTCATTTTCGATGGAAGCGGAAATGCTGCAGGACCGTGTAGTGTGCTTTCTAAGGGCACGTTAAAGCACCCTGGGGGGTCGAAATCATCGAAGCCTTTCACTACGGCTTGCCTCATCATCATCTGGTGGTTTTGGAACTTAGAACCTCATCAATTATTATTGCTTCAATCAATAAACTGAAACTAGTCGCATGGAGCACATGCTTCCATTGTGAATTGCCGCTGTCGAGTGAACACCAGTGCTGACGTGCCACTCAGGAGCTGAAGCACATGAGAGCTGCTGTTTCGAGCCTCGGCTGTTGAGCATCACCGCCGTTCCTGACACAACCCCTTGCACAAGCTACGTGGACATTCGGGAAATACCAGCAGTTCCGGAGCATGCGTCCACGTGGTGAGTATAGCCTCTAATGTGTTCCTTGCGATCACGCAAATCAACAAGAAAAAAATGCACCACCGGCTTTAAAGGAGCACTGACACGGTTTTACGACGGCTCAAGGTATACATTTTTCGCTTTCTAGCCAGGTATTGTTAACTCCCTCCGCACACGGAAGCCAGGAAACACGTACAAAATATTTCAGTTTGGTTTTAAAGTTTGGTCGCCCAGCGCAATGGACACAGCGATGACGTATGAAATCGCTCTCGGAGTCGCTGGACGACCGAGAAATTGTCGTTGTTTGCGTGCTCCACGTATAATTGACTACAGACGAGAGAGTTGCGGCGACGCTATCACGAATTTCTCTCCCTATGTGACTCAGAAGTACGTCCGACTATGTTGACACGTCACTAGGAAACCTCCCCCTTGAAATCGAAACCGAAAATGGGCTTTAAGGAAGCCGTATTAAAAATATATTCACTTCTTGCGTGGCACCATGATACTCTTTTTGGGGTTCTCCACGCCAGTGCTTTTATTTGCAGCAATAATACGAGAATGTCAAAAATTCTTGTCACTGCTCCTTTAAGAATGCTTCTGCTGGTGATCTCCTACGGGCTATATGTTATTGATAATTGCAATGCCCAAACGTAAGAGCCGCCTAAGTCTCCTTACTTTCATTATATGCCTATTTTTATTTTTTCCTTCTAGCGATGTGTATCTGGCTTTTCTTCTTAATGGCGTGTCACTAACGTGCTCCTTTTTTAGTATCTTTTTTTGTATTTCACTGTTGAGGCATGTCACTGCTACTGACGTATCACAAAGGAACCTTTCTTATGTATTTTGAACCAGTATTCTTCATACATCTCCATTACACTAAATCCCCACAATCCTCTACCCCAAACAATAGTGCTTGCTCAATTTAACCCATTGTTATAATGTAACGCTTCGTCTGGCGCTATAGGTTTACTGCGGAGTTCTACATGCATACAGTATGCACAGTTTTAGTGGCTAACATATTCGAGGAGAGATAAAGCTATGGCGCGTACGGCGTTATCGTGCGTTATCACGCTTTTGCGTGGACAAGTGAGCCAAATGAGTGCGTATCAAGAGAGTGCGCAAAGCATCACATATCGCAGGCTGTCCGCTCTCAGTAAGCATCGCAGGTTTTCTGAGAAAATGCCGCCTACGCTATCGGTACTGCAAACCCGCCATCTTCAACAGCGCCGCCAACAACCTCAGCATGAAAGTACGGGCTTATTACACGCCCTGAATTGGTGAATGCCACTTGCCCACTTTTATGCTCAGTCTCTGCATGAAAGTATATAGACCAAAGCAAAACTGCATTTCGTTATGGCTTGAATAACCTCACATACTTTACGAAAAAAAGGGGAAGGGGAAGAGGGCGGAGAAATGCTTATTTAAGGGAGAAATGTGGATGCTCCATATGTTTCTTATAAACTGGCTCAGTTTTTCCATTCAGGTGACAGCAACAACGCCTGCCCCACCGAAACCAATATGACTGCCTGCAGGCCTGAGAAGCGAGCAGTATAGAGTAGGTTTGCCGACGGAATCGATTCTCGAAAAACAAAAACATTCCGCCTTTCGTAACAGCATTCCAGGCTACTGTGAATCATCAAGGAACTCTCCCGCTCAGCTTACTACCACACCACGCGGTAATAAAAAGGGGATAAGCTTTTCGTGATCAGTGCCTTGGGATGGTCGACTTTTTAATGGGTTAACGACAATTCTCTCGTTGATTTCATCTTTAATTGATTAACTGCTTTGGATTCAATGCTTTTAATCGATTAATCTATATGTTTGACGACGCTTTTTTGTAGTAGCGCTTGTTTTGCATTAAAAACAATACCAAAACGATGGTACTCCATCGCAGTTTACAACTACAATTATTACATAACTTCCGGCAGACAGCGAATGCGTTTGCCCAGTTAACAACATGCTCCTGCTCGACGTCGCAACCCATGTGAGCTCGAGGTCTTCGTTTCAGCCAACGGTATCGTCGCGGCATCTGGCGGCGTACACACGAGTCGCCGGCGCACTATTACAGAGGGTAGCACTGCCGAGGCCGGCGACCTCAGTAAAGATATCGCAGCGCTATGTCGATACGGAGGGCTCGGCACAGCGGCTGACGCGGGAGGCGCAGTCATCGCTAGCGTGCACTCCGCAGCTGATCGAGTTGAGGAGGAACAGCAGTGGTAACGAGGAAGGCGACAGAAATAAACCCATAGCTTCCTTAGCGCATGGTGCTTCGCTTTATTTATGGTGCGAATGATTTCACAATGGTGTTGCCTAATCATTGACGCAATGTCAACAAAGCGTTTCAGGGGCCCTTAATATGGCCAAGGTGCAAATGTTAGAGCATATTCGCCAGGGACTATGCAAGTTTGACATACTGTAAATATAACGTGAATATATATCCTCTTTTCGGTGAGCACAGTAACAACAGGATTGTGCTAAAATAAGGAATGTAGTTAACATCATATACACATGTATTTTTGCCGAAACAGAGGAATGCCTTGCGTCATCGAAAATGACTTGATTTTAGAACTGACACAGGGGTGGATGTCTGTTGGTTATATAGTGAGAGAATATGTTACCTGGGAGGCTGATTGGTGCCAGCATGAGTGCGGACTTCGAACGCAAGACAACATGCGACTCACACGTGTATTCGTGAAATGCTCGCTGGATAACACAATAGAAGAGATGAGGACAACAGGTGACGCATGCTCTACACCAGAGAAGGAAAGAACGGCCATGCTGTCGACTTTGAGTCTGAGTCAAGAGAAGCGGGCAAGTTTGTTGCAGTCGTCAAGGGGTAGGCCGCCTCGTGCTGTCTCAGTGCCGCATAGACGTGTTTCGTGGGGATGGAATGGTAACGGAGAATGTTTTCGTTAAAAATCAACTGAATGTAATCAGAAAAAGATGAAAGAAAAACGATCTAAAGTTGCTTTCGGAGGAAACAGACAATTTCGGGAATCGTTACACAGAGCAAACCTGTCGTTTTCCCTCCTGCTTTTGCAAATGTACACCGCCCGTAATGCATACCCTATAGCGTCCACTTTCCCGCTCAAACTCAAGGAAGGTCTTCCTCACCCCTCTCCCCGATGCCGGCGCTACTCCAGTGCTATAAATCTGTGAAGGCGATCCAAGTCCGGGTCAAGCTAAAGTTCCTTCTCGCGCCGTCTTGGCGTGATCGCTTTCGATTCAAAAGGTAACTTAGCGGCAAGCAAGGGGGAAGCAAAATGGAGGGACGAAAAAGCGTAACAAAACGGTAATGTTATTTCAACAGAACGGTGATCTGGATGGCTGCGGGCAAGTACAGTTACGCCTCCACATGGAAAGGATGCCTCCGGCAGCGGGTTCGTTCTAGTGTACCCAGGAACATATGCATGCTATGGGGAGTGGGAAAGAAATAGGAGCGGGCTTGACTTATGCGTCTCCGCATCATTTTACAATCCCGCGCTTTGGATAAGCCGGCGACAAAAAATAAAGTGGACGGGGGGTAGGGGTCTGACCGATGAATCGAATAGTTTTTAATGTGAATTATTTCTTGGTGAACTTGAGTCACTTTGACCGTATCTATCTATCTATCTATCTATCTATCTATCTATCTATCTATCTATCTATCTATCTATCTATCTATCTATCTATCTGTCTATCTGTCTATCTATCTATCTATCTATCTATCATTCCGCTTAAGCCTCGATTATCTCCTAGGCATCTGCTTCACCTGGCATACTGGTTTATTTTGATGGTAGGGTACAAATGTATGACAAACATTAATCGCTGATCTTTACATCGCTAGAGTGATATAGTCGACTTCTACGTCATGATTAACGACACTGCAATCTCTTTTCTCCCATACCACTATTGCTCAGCCTATGGTGGGCGGGAATGCGCCACAGGTGTTTGAATCTTACAGGACCTACGCCAGCCAATCGCAAACCAATATAGACATACGAAACGCCAGGACAACGCGAAATGGACATGTGAAACACTGAGTGCAGGGATAGAACCCGCAACTTTGAGCGACGCCTCAAGTTTTTTTCACCTCACCTCGGTGCACAGCCTCCAGGATTGGCGCATACTTCTGTGTTGGCGGTTGACACACGAAGGCCTGCTCAAAGAGCTTGGCAAACAACAAAGGAACACTGTTTATCGCAGATTGAGATCGAAATGTAGATATAACAAGCGCTCAGACACACATCCAATCAACCAAGCTTAGGACGGTAT
The DNA here is from genome assembly GCA_013339685.2 of Hyalomma asiaticum. Lineage (NCBI taxonomy): Eukaryota > Metazoa > Arthropoda > Arachnida > Ixodida > Ixodidae > Hyalomma > Hyalomma asiaticum. The sequence continues at coordinate 44,096,226 of CM023481.1, read as the reverse complement.
CAAGCGCGGGCTCTCGAGGTGCCAGGCAAGCACGCTACCACTAGGCTACGGCTGCTTCTCCTGCTTGGTATATACAGTAAATAAACGTGTTGCACCAGCATTTGTAACCATGGCGCTTCTATAACATGAATTCCGCTTCTAATGTGTCATACGCACTACCATGGCAATACGTATGTTCTGCCACCATTCGGTATGCTTTTTTTGCAACTTTGCCTCGTCACGATGGTCTACTGGCTTCGTACTCTGCTGCTGATGCGAGATCCGCTAGATAGAATCCCGGCGGCGGTGGCTGCATTGCGATGGAGGTGAAATGTTGAGGCCTGTGTACTGTGCGATATCATCATCACCGCCACCACCACCACCGTCATCATTGTCAGCCTGTCTACGTCCACTGCTGTGCAGAGCCCTCTCGCATAGATCTCCAATTATCCCGGCCCCGTGCTAACTCTGCCCAATTTAATCCCGCAAACCCTCGATCTCATCTGTCCACCTTTCTGCCGCCCCCTGCCACGCTTGCCTTCAATAGGTATCCGCGCTGTTACCCTTAACGACCAACGGTTGTCTTGTCTTCGCATTACATGGCCCGCCCACGCGTATTTCTTCTTAATTTCTATTATGTCCCTAACACGCGTTTGTGCCCTAACCCACTCCTCTCTCTTCTTGTCCCTTGACGTTACACCTACCATTTTCCGTTTCATAGCTGCCTGCTTCGTCCTCAATTGAAGCTGAGCCCTCTTAGTTAGCCTCCAAGTTCGTGCCCCGTAGGTGAGTACCGGTAAGATGCAGCAGTTGTACTTTCCTCTTCAGAGACAATGGTAAGCTACCATTCATTATCTCAAAAGGCTTGCCGAATGCACTCGACCACATTTTTATCCTCCTAATTTTATCAGCCTCATGGTTCAAATCAGGGATCACGACCTAGCCTAAGTAGACATGTTCGCTTAGGACTCCTAATACGCCGCAATCTATCTCAAACCGCTGTGCTCGTCCAAGGCTATTCAACATTACTCTAGTTTTCTGCATATTAGTTTTAGGGCCTGCTGTTCTAGTTTGCCTGTTTAGGTCAGTAATTATGCTTTGTAATTCTTCTCCCAACTTACTTAGCAAGAAAACGTCATCAGCAAATCTGAGGTTACTGAGGTATTCCCCATTAACCTTACACCCACCTGTTCCCAATAAAGCGTTTTAAATACTTCTTGTAAACATCCTGTGAATAACATTGGAGAGATTGTGTCCCCTTATCTTACGCCCTTCCTTATGGGTATTTTGCTGCCCTCCTTATTGAGGGCTATAGTGGCTGTGCAGCCGTTGTAGATGACTTCCAGTAGTCTTACGTAGAGCTCGTATACGCCCTGATTGCGCAATGCCAGCATGACTGCTGACGTATCGACCGAGTCAAATGCTTTCTCGTAATCTATGAAGGCTATGTATAGAGTTCCGTCGCACTCCACGCATTTCTCTATTATCTGATTATTAGTGTGAATATAGCCTACACTTGAATAGCCTTTACGAAAACCTACTTGTTCGTTAGGTTGACCGAAGCTGAGGTGTCACTATTTCAGTTAGCGATTACCTTGGCGAATACCTTGTACACGAGTCGAGTGACAGCAAGCTAATCAGCCTGTATTTTTCATGTCCTTTGTGTCACCCTCCTTATGGATTAGGATGATCTTCGTATTCTTCCAAGATTCCGGTATGCTGGTAGTCATTAGCCATTGCGCTTACAGGCTTGCCAGCTTTTCAAGTATAATCTGCCCACCATCCTTTATGAGATCTGCTGTTATCTGAACCTCGCCAGGTGTCTTTCCCACTTGCATCCCTTTCACAGCTTTCATTACTTCCTCTGCCATTACAGGTCGAATGTCAACCTCTTCTGTACTACTTCCTCGTTCAATATTATCCTGGTCATCGCGGCTACTGCCCCGCCACGGTGGTCTAGTGGCTATGGTACTCGGCTGCTGATCCAAGGGTCGCGGGATCGAATCTCGGCTGTGGCGGCTGCATCTTGATGGAGGCGAAATGTTGAGGACCGTGTGCTGTGCGATGTCAGTGCACATTAAAGAACCCCAGGTGGTCAAAAATTTCCGGAGCCCTCCACTACGGCGTCTCTCATAATCAGAGCTGGTTTTGGGACGTTAAACCCCACAAAACAACATCGCGGCTACTGTGGAGATCTCTGTAGAAGTCCTCGGCTACTGTAACTATCTCATCCCTATTCGTGGTGACATTGCCTTGCTTGTCCCTAGGCTCATGTACGATGTCCGTGCACGTTAAAGAACCCCAGATGGTCCAAACTTCCGGAGCCCTCCGCTACGGCGTCTCTCATAATCACAGCTGGTTTTGGGACGTTAAACCCCACAAAACAACATCGCGGCTACTCTGGAGATCTCTGTAGAAGTCCTCGGCTACTGTAACTATCTCATCCCTATTCGTGGTGACATTGCGTTGCTTGTCCCTAGGCTCATGTACGATGTCCGTGCACGTTAAAGAACCCCAGATGGTCAAAACTTCCGGAGCCCTCCGCTACGGCGTCTCTCATAATCACAGCTGGTTTTGGGACGTAAAACCCCCAAGACAATCAGAGCTTTTGGGCGACTTTCCCCGATACTATAGGAATACTTCAATGAACGAGGCTTATGATGGCACAGCTACATACCTTTTAGTGTATTTTTCTTCGACAAAACAGATGCCTGTGCTGTCAACTAGCGTGACTTCCAACATTGTCCCCTCTGGTACCATTCATTCGCCAGGGTACTGCCGACGTCCCTAGTTTGCCCATGTTAAGCATACTCATGAGTGGATGCATGCGCCTTGCACAAAAACCTTTATCTTACTCGTAACACTTGGACTGAATGCCAAAAAATTTGTCATAGGCAGTTTTGTCATTGACTCCTTCGCATGACACCGATTCTCACAGTGCGTGGGGTCTGCAGGGTGTTTTCATCAATTAGGTCGATTAAGTGAAAGGTGGAAAGCGATGACTATTAATCGTGTTGTGGGACACCTTCATTCAAATGATCATTCATCAATTTTACCTTCCCTAGAATGCCTTGGGAATCTTTCACCTCGCTGGAACAACGAGACAGCGCCCGCTAGTGGAAGCAGCTGAGCTCACCGCAACATAGTCGTCACCCAGCAACTGAAATTCAGGCTCGCTACGTTTATTTATCGAACCATCACACGGTTACTAGCGCAACCCCCACGTTCGCAGGGCACGCAGAACTGACATCCATATGGTCACAACACACTCTCTGACAGTAAGCCCTATCCCGGCTTTACCCTCCGGCACGTATGCGCGTTATTTCTTCTCCTACCTAAATGTCCATTTCATACACAGTCCCACAACATACCGGTGTTTTTTCCACATATTTTGACCTAAAGATGCGCTTTGTTTCCGCAAAAGACCCCGTCAATAGAGGGCACTTGAGAAATGTGGTTTTGTGGGTCATTTAGTATGTATTCATAGTGCGAAGACTCGACCAGTTGAGGACGTGCACAGAAGATCAGACGAACACACAGGACACGATCTGGACCTACAAATGCAGTTTCGTATTTAAACGGTTTTTAGTGGAACTTCACCGTTCACGCTTGAATATCAGACGCTGCACGAACGCGCAAAAACATTTCATCTTGCCCAACCGCCCTGTCTCAACATGCTCTTATGATGCCTAATCTGTAGCAACGTCACAATGTTGCCAAATAGTAAGTTCCTTACAGGTGCGGTGTACCGATGATTCTCTAACACATAATAAAGAGCCGTACTTTCTGATCGGGAAAGCTTCACTTATCTCCTTCTTCAGTTTACTACGATCTCTCTTTTCCAGTGTATCGAATGTGGTGACAAAAGACGTACAATGTCGTCTGACACATCTTAATTCTACGTGTACGAAGTCATACCTATACATGTTATGTCTACCCGTGTTCATTCAAATTCCATCATTATTTGAACGAAGATTCTAGGAAACATAGATGCGCTGAACTTTCAAGAAAGCAGCTTTATTTTTTTTTTGCTGATGGTTTCTCCTCCGAATGTGCGTGGTATGAAATATGAAACCGAAATTCTTCGAATCATTCTTAGTATGGGGAAGTATGCAAAGTGTTAAGATTTTTGCAAGTTTCGTTGCAAAAGCCAACCAAACAGCAGAAGTTACCATCGGCTGTATACGTAGGCTTTATGAAAAAATTATGAACACATGAATTTCCTAGCTGTGGCCAGACTTGTACGCTTCATTGAAGAAAGCAAACGATTGCAATTTGCGATTCACTGTATAAAGTAACCGATTACAATGACAACATCCAAAACGTAATCGAATAATTAATTTAGTGCGGACGGCTATTCCGACGTTACTTGTCATGCAAAATTTTATTCCAGAAGCAAATACGGTATATGAGATATCGCCTGGATCAATGGCGAGTCCGCGAATAACCGGAGTCTGAAAAATCGCTCTGCGCACGTAAATACTTCAAATTTTTGTCAAGGGTTCTTTTTGTAGGGCCATGCCACCTGGTCACATTTCAAACTGCACCGTAAAGATAGCTACGTAATTGCAGGTAATTGTCTAATCGTTTATTTTATTGCATGGAAAAAATGAGGATGGCTACTTCTCAGTGTGAGTAATTCAAATGTTATGAAATCGTAGTTAAATATAAGCGGTTACGAGTAATCCATTACTTGTAATGCGCTGCGTACAACTCTGATTGTGGCTCAAGAAAAATACATCATATAAACATATGTGCAGGAAAGCAGTAATGTCATATTAGTTAATTTTTTTGGATATTGCAGGAATGCTGCAGGAACGTGGACGAGGCAACAAACAACTGTCAGTGGTGTCTGTGGCAGCACGAGCCCTGTTCAGCAAGCCCCAGGCCGACCTTGCAAGTGCGAAATGTGTGGTAAAGCTTTTAAGAGGAAGGGCGACCTCAGTAGACATCGACTGACGCATACACGCGACAAACACTTCTACTGCGAAATTTGCAGTAAATCGTTCTTACAGTTGGAACACCTTAACACACATCGACGGACCCATACAGGAGATAAGCGCTTCAGCTGCGAAACATGCGGTCAAACGTTCGTTCAATCGGGACATCTTAAAACACATCGACTAACGCACACAGGGGAAAAACCCCTCAAGTGCGAAGCATGTCACAAATCCTTCTCACTTCCGAGCCACCTTAAGAGACATCGACTCACGCATACCGGCGAGAAACCATTCAAGTGCGAAACGTGCGGTGAAGCCTTCTCACAGACGACAAATCTTAAAACGCATCGACTAAAGCACACAGGGGAGAAACCCTTCAAGTGTCAAGCATGCACCAGATCGTTCTCGCATCCCCAACAACTTAAGCGACATCGGCTCGCGCATACAAGCGAGAAATCCTTGAGATGCGAAACGTATTGCAAATAAATAATCATCCTCGCGGTTGCAACACCTTAGCAGACATCGACTCACGCATACACGCGACAGGCGATTCAGCTGCAAAACTTGCGATGAAGCATTCCCCCGGTGAAACCATATTGCGCGCAGCGACTCACCCATATGTTGAGTCTAGAATCCGTAGTAGTGCTGCAATGCCCCGAATCATGTCTAAACGTGCGGAATCACAATGGACAGACATTCTTGAGCGATATGAGCTTTCAGTGAATCGCATAAAAATTTGGGGGACGCTTCGAACGTCCTAACAATATGAAAACGAAAGCGCAGTTGGACCTACTGTTGATCTGCTGCTGCTGTCGTGTCGCTACTGTAGCTTTATACATAACCGCTTTCCGCGGACGGCGGTTACGGCAAGCGGCATTCGGAGCTGCTGTAGCCTCTCTCACCATGGCTTACTTCCTCGGTTTTCTCCGCGCGCCAGTAGGGCCTGGTGTGTGGTCAACCATAGCAATTAGCAGTGAGGCTCTCGCTCAACAGCTACCAGCGAGGTGCCGCCGCATCCAGAACGTTGTACGAGTGCAGCCGTTGACGTTGTGCCTCCGCCATGACGACAAGTAGCTCGGCAAGTTGGTGTTCATTCATAATGAAGTAACAACAGCGTGAAAGACAACGACGGACGGCAAAGAAAAGACGACCCTACCATTTACTCACAAATGACAGCTGTTTTCAGAAGAAACTGAAAAATGGTAGAGTACACAGAAGGATAACAAAAGCAGACCGCAAGCGGCCATATGACGCATTCGGTATGACTCCTCTCCAAAGGACGTCCATGTGCTGCTGTGCGCGGTTCATGGTACCTTCGGGGTGCCATTCTAGGAGGATGTGCCGGATTCTACGTTCTCAATCGTGGCGTCAAGTGCGCTACTACCACGGATAGTGTGTGGTGATCAGACGAGTGCAAGGAATACGACGTTATTTCGTGATCGGTGTCTTGAGTCAAGCCAGCTAGCCGAGTTTCTGTGGAACACGTTATGACCTAGGCTTCCAACTAAGACAAAGTACACCATTAGCGAGGTGCGGCTACTCTCCCCTGGAGGATGCGGCTTTCCTCAGCCAGCAAAACAGGTACTTCGGTGCTAACCATGGCCTCGCACCTTCGTATGACCCGGCTAAAAAGTAGCGTTGGCAACACCTGTCTTCCGGAACGTGACGGAGGATGAAAAAGTTGGAATTGTTTTAGTGTTTAGAAGTTTGTGCCAGACCTGGCAAACGTTAGGTGATAAGAATGTCTCTTTTTCAATCCGCCTTTTACATGGTCCGAGTGCGCATGCGCCGCGACCGGCGCAAACGACCTGTACGGTGTCGTCGCAGACCACGCAAGCGTCGCGCAATGAGAAACGGTGTACCCATTACTGAAAGCAACGACACTTGGCGCTAGCTATGCCAGTGCGCCATCCTCACACACATCTTTAGGAGCGTGAAGTTCTCTCACATCATCGTACAATGCAGGCAGGATAACGCTGCCGCTCTGACACGGCCTTTGTAGCGAGGAACGCGCGCCTGACTTATGAGAGCATGTATTTCAGTCAAACCACTGCTCTGCGCTCCCGTAGTTAAACAGTTTGTTTAAGGGCGACAGAGATACGTAAAAGCAGAGGTCGGCAATACGCATGTTCACTCCGAACGTGAAAATAAAGAAAACTCTCCCGGCTAGGCAGAGGCTGCGAGCACGTTGCTTGTTCTATTCGTTTGAGAGCATGAATACATCAGCACCTTTCAGCGATGGAGGACGAATGCTTCAGATAATTCCGCAAGTTTACGTGCGGTTCAACTGATTAAAGATTAGATCGCGCACATACCCGTTATCCCCGAATTATTCCTCGTTCGTTGTTGTAAGAGAACATCACTATTCACTTCCTGCGATGAATACCTCCTTCTGCTTCTCGCTTGGGTTTTCATTGACTCTGGTCTCGTTGTACATCCGTTCGTGACGGCGACCAGGTATTCAGGGGATCCGTGGCTTCAACAAATGCTACTGTCAGAAATCTTACACGGATTGAGCCCTAGCTGTCTCGAGATCTGTATGGTTAATCGGAGAGAAACTTTCCCGTGTTGTAAAAGACACGTGACGTCAGCTGACTTTCAGCGCACCAAGACGACTGGTTCACTTTCGAAAGAACAAATGGAAAGGGGAAAGCGACAAACAAAGTAACGAATAACACAAGTACAAAGAGTCAGCAAAAGGTATCCCCTCATCTTTCAGCAGCTTAGCAGACAGCGTGACCTTAGCCACAACCATGGAAACTTGTTCTTAAGTGGCTTTACGCGTTATTGGGGGCCTGTGGTACTGCAGGCCCGCCGGCCTGTACAGATGTCCGGTGCTTTTATGCTGCGTTCCCGCACTTCGCGTGGGCCACATGCGCTCATTGAAGGGTACACCTAGACCTCCGTGACCTTATACAGTGCACCAAGAAGACTCCTTTATTTTTGGGAGGAGAGACGGAAAATGGGGAGGCGAGTAACAAAAAACAGCCCAAATGTGAAGAGCCAAGAGAGTTTTGTTTATCGGCATAGGCGTGAATTTTTGCACACATTGACTTCAATGCGTTCTGTATTTCGAAAAGCGTTTTATATAAAGGATAACACTTTTTATATAAAGGAAGACACTTTTCATTATTGCCGCTTGTTTTGGGCGTCTTCGACATGCCCTCCACTTGCGTTATCGGTATTATTTGTTTTACTTTCCGATATTTCAGCAAATTGTATTACAAAGAGAACTGTTACGTGTATGAAGTACTCAGCCTGCACCTTAATTGTGCGTTCGAGGGAAATGTTTTGCACCGTTCATTTTGAACTATGGCGCTGTAGTGGCTCTGAAAAAAGAATACGTATCGTACCACATCAATTGAAATTCAAAGAAAGATGAGAAAGTGAACAGCGAATCTCGCCAACGCGAGTGTTTCGACAATCCGTCTTGTCTCTTAGGGCATTGGGTACATTCCCTGCAAGAAAATTACCTATCGCTTTGTTCAACCTTCCTCAAATTCCGAAATTCATGCATGTTCGTTTCCGTTTTTGCGCTCTTTCACATCATGCATCAGTGCCAACAAGCCCGAATCACAACCATTTTGAACTTCACAGAACACTGTGTTGCCACCAAGGAAATGAAATAAGGTTGACGAGGGAGCCATGCCTGGGTTGTAGTGATATACTTCGTGGCGGAACCTTATCGTATGGACCATATCTGTCACCGCCCCTCCCAGTCCGTGCCGATGGTACAACCACGGAGAAAGAAGTATTTTAGGAGGGGAAACTGCTCTATCACAGCAGCGTGCGGTGGCGGTCCGTTAATGTAACGCTTAGGCGAGGAGGAAGTTGAGTTTTCTGCGCATCACGGCAGATGACGCTGCCGGCCTGTTCCCATCGTTTACATGTCATCCTATGCGCGCGACGCATAATTACCATGTTACCGTCTTATATATTGCAAGTTTTCTCAGTTTTCAGTCTGTAGCGTCAATAAATAGGGCCGGCGGACATTTTAGCTGCAGTTAGTAATAAATGCTGAATTACGTCCCGCACAGCGCTTGGAACGAGCTGCTTTAACTCACTTCAGAGCAGACTACGCGTGCCACTGGAAGCCATTCGCTGGTGTGTTGTGAGCACGCATGTGTAAATGGCCTTGGGAAGAAAGGGCGTGGGAGCTGCTGCGTATTCTTTGTCATCTGCTGACTCTAGAACAGTGACGGGCCTCCGCAGCGCGACGTCACGCCGCCGCAGCCGATCGCGGAGGCCACGGCGCGACGCGCGCGTTTCTCTTTTCGTCCGACAGAGGGCGCGTCGGCGCGGTGCCCTAAAGCGTGACTTTATCGGGCCGCCCGAGCGAGCGCAGTTCTCCCTCCTCAAGAATTCTTGCTCAGTGGGTACAACAGCGAAGCTCTGCTAGTTACACCTGGAGGCCCTTCCCAGACTGGCCATTCGTTCTCCATACCTTATTTCCTTCTTTAAAGACGATAGTCTTTCTTGGGATACTTCAACGCAGAAATTTTGGTCTGTCTGTCTGTGTGTTTGTGTGTGTGTCTGTCCTGCTGCGAAAGGTTAACCCGTTCCTCAATGACCACCCATCTTGAACTGGTAGCTACGTTCATACATCTGAACACTGTCGACCAAAAAGCAAATATTACGCATATCTGAGGCGCAACATCAATACGTAAGCATTAGATGGTGTGTTACTTTAGTAGAAAATACATAGATGCGTAATTCTAAAGACCCTAGTGCTTGTTAGGAGCGGATGTTTCTTACGCTTCGGTAAAACGACACGGTGCTGCCACCTACCAGTACTGCGTACTACGCAAGCTTCTTCGTGTTTCCCGATATCATGGCCAGATGGCGTCCATATCTCACGAAGCGCTGGCGCTGCTTCCATTTCATCAATGCCAGCCACATGCGGCCGATTCAACATAGACGGGGCGCTGTCTGAGGCAAGGCAAAACATAAATGGCCGTTTGTTGACATAGAACACAGCCTACATGACTTGCCCAGACAACGCAGGGAAAAGACCGACGAGCAGATTGCAGCGGAGAAGCGCCGGCGTGCCGATGCCCGTCGTCTCAAGCGTGCCCAGGAAACGCCCGAAGCTCGTGCCGAACCGCAGATGAACCGGAACTCATGTAGTATGGCCGGTAGAAGACTACCGTCTTTCGACGACATTTGCAGCGAAGCACGGAGATACGCTGCCAATTTTTTGTCTCTGTCTCTCTTCCTTTCCTTGTCTTAGCGTACCGACCAACTGCACAAATAAAGCACTTCGGATTGATGTTTACCTGTGGATTCCAAAGTGAGCCTTAATTTAGTCACTCATACGCTTCCTTCTTTCTTTACTTCTTTCGTTCTTTGCAGTTCACATTTGAAAATGCAGCAGGAGCTTCAAGGGTCGAACCCTCAACTTTGACCTAAACAACAAACACACCCAAGTACACACATTCTCACATCGCCTCAAGTTTTCTGCACCTCGCTTGGCGTCCACACTTCCTTCGGTATCAGCCAACTTGACCAGAGTGAGACCAAGCTGTACCGAGAACTACAGTGCTGTCACAGGTCAAGTTGACCAAGCGTAGCTTCGCTGTTCAAGGATATCAGGACGATGGCATGATGGTGCGAGGCAAGGGAGGAGACTTGTTGAGGTTGACTGCCGGTTTTGGGTACGTTGGCACGAGGGTGAGGAAGGGAGATACGGTGCTAGGCCAATTCATGCCAACCGCTTCCCTACCATACAAGGGAAAAACGTTTACCAACTACCATCTGTGACTGTGCCTCAATAACGCGTGTAATAAGACGCACATTCAAAGCAACGCGTTTTTAGCTGTCTTATTCACTGCTCGCTGCTTGCCTGTATATTCCCACTCTCGCACAACCATCGTCAAATCGGGATGTCAGTCATGTGCGTGTTTCTACTCGGCGCTGCATGTCCGGAACAGAGCACTAGTGGAAGCCAGTTCCAGAAGTAGCAGAAGAGAGCGTAAGAAACGCGGAAAAGGAAGTTAGCGTTTTATCCTAACGAACAATCGCATATTTAGTGTAGCGGTGTATTCCATAATCCAAGCACCAAGCCATGCTTCATGCTCATTCTAAACCATTTTTCCTTACTTCTACACTAAGCACGGTTACAATACGTCGAGTTTTGCACTACATGGTAAAATAGTCAATGCATTTCTAGATACTCGAAGTTTTCCCCCAGCAAACTTCCTTACGTTTACGGATTACCGGACGGTTTGCGTGATCGGCAATGCTGTAAGCGATATCTGCTGATGCAAGGTTTCAAGAGACACATAAACGCGATTTTTCAGCGTGTAGCGCTCTTTTGTTATATGCTCATGCAAAGTAATGGTCGGGAGGTAATTATTCAAACGAACTCCTGTCTACACTTTCTTTCGAAGTGACACTGATCCGACTGAAAATAAGTTGAGGTGAATTGTAGTTAGGCAAAAGGCCGCATAGCGTTGCTTCCAGTTCTGATGTCGTAAACGGCCTTCATACTCCGGTATCCCTAAAGGTAAATAAGTCTTCGGGTAAAGTAAATCTCCATACGCTCGCATGCCTCCGATGCTTGCCCTTAGGATAGCCGACGTTTAACCACGAAAAAAGACGACGTGCACAGCTGGTGATCCTTCGCTCTGCTGCTGGTATGTCGAATACAGCAAAAGTACCAAGTCACTCTAGTTGTAGGCGAACAAGTGATGCGAGAGCATTTTTGCTAATCCCAGTCTGCGTGCTCCGGGAAATGTCGGCTTTTTGCGGGTTTACACGGGTATCGCACATTATTTATTTATTTATTTATTTATTTATTTATTTATTTATTTGCGAGGAAGAATGACAACCATTTGCCCGCAAGGCCAAGTAAATGCAGGCGTAAACTGTAAAAAAAGGTAGTCCGTGCCGACTCTTGCCGGATAATAAGCTCGCTGCACATATGAGAACCTTTTGGGTTGTCACACGACTCTTCAAACGACTCATTTGAAATCACAGTTCCGTTACTCCCTCCATGACTCCCACGTCATGAGCAGCAAGGAGTGTGCATTACTTCTAGTGAAGAGTCCATGGGACTACCTCATTGTTGCCCTCAAGTACGCCTTCTTAGCCAGCTAGACACCGTTGCACTGGTGAGACTGAGAGCCCCACTGGGGTAGTCACCCGACTACGTCAGTAAAAAGTATAATAATGTAGATGACTCCACTGGCAAGAGTCCATGTGACTACGTTATGGCTTCGCGCAAGCACCCCTTCCTAGTCAGCTAGGCGCCGTTACAATGTTGACACAGACCCCTACTAGGGTACTCACCCGACTACTTCAGTAAAAGGTATGGTGGTGTGAATGATCCCCTTTGCAAGCGTTACTTCGACTACTTCATAGTACTAGACGAGCCGCTTTGAAACGGATATTATGACCCCCTTAGAGTAGTAATTTGAGCATCGCGGATCGGCAGCGGTATGCAAGTGACTGATAGAGAGAGTCGGCACCACCATCTCTCATTACTCAACCGGGATCTTTATGTGGGTAAGCGAGGTTGTCATATGACTGCCTAAAAAACAGGAGTATGCAAGAATGCACAACTGGCACGGCAAGTTTTCACAGGTGCCAATAGCTGTCCATGTGATCCCTTTCTGCCAGCTAAAGCAACTGCGGCCTGGCTACTTACAATGTATATCAACGGCAGTTAATGCACCAAGGAAAATGTCATGACTCCCCTTATGCAAAATTGTATTTTTAACAGGGATTTCACATATCTGATACTCTTCTTGTGTAAAGGTCAACAACATAAAAAATCACTGTTTTTTAACAATCGTCTCCAATACGTGTTCGAATAAAATAAATGCTGAGATCTTCTACATCAACTCTGCCACTTCAACATTATGTGGGGATATAGCACTATTGACGCATCCGAAAACAGTAGAACACGCTTGAGTGAAAGTTGGGAGACACCAATCACAAAGGTTTCCCCATCATGAATTATTCTCAAATGCAGCAATGAACAATACCTGACATGAGCAAACGAGAGCAGTCGGTTTTGATAAACTGGAAAGAATGGACAACCTCGCAAACACTTGCTGTAGTTGCAGCATCCAGCACACATTTTTCGACTTACAGGTGATATTTAGACACTATTTTTATTTATAAGCTATGAGAGGAACATGCATCAATGAATGTGCCATCAGAGATATACATGTACTAGTAGACCAATAATTCATTAATAAATATTTGCATTGAATTGTGAATTTTTAATTTCGGTAAGTCCTGGAAATTAGAAATATAAATACCATCGGAAAGAAAAACACATTCTTAGACATAAAAACTGGCGCCTACTTAAAATTCGTGTGGAGCCCATCAAAACATCACAAAATTTTCCAAAAGTGCAAGTTGTTGGCAGTCCTTTCATCCGATTTGTCAAAACAGACTTTTCTCACCACGCAATCCTTTTTAGTCCCAGCTGCATTGCTGCATTCATTTTCGTCTGCTCCATTACAGATATGAAAGTACAAAACAATGTTCAGGAAATCGCAACAATTCAATAGAAATATGTGCACATCACAGTAGTCTATAGTGACAGTATGTACATGGATCGACCTTATATTACATGAGTAGCTTTCACTAAATGGTTATCTTGATAGCAGTAGTCGTTACCGTTAAGGATTGGACTAGCTCCCACTATACAATAAAAATATATACACATCACAGTGGTCTTTACATGAGAGTAAATACAGCGACTTTAAATGATCAGTGACCAGCTTTCACTAAATGGCGACCACGATAGCAGTAGTCGTTACCGTTAAGGATGGAACTGCATGTCAGTATACAACAAAAATGTGCACATCAAGGTGGTCTTTAATCAGAACCTATACAACGACCTTAAAATAACTTGTGGCTAGCTCTCAGCACAATGCTATCGTAATGGTTCTTATGGTCACCCTTCAGGAAGTGGCTACATACCAGTATGCAAAAACTGTGAAACTCTAAAAAGGCTTAATAGTATGTACCGCCCCCCCCCCCCAAAGCACTGCACCAGCAGCACTACCATAAGATGCATGAAAATTTTTATATAGGTACTAGGACACGAACAGCTACGAAAGCACAACGAAGTGTCTAGCCTACTCTAGGTTTAACTAGATGCAAAAATTATTTATTGGAGCAAATTGCACCAAAACAATCTGAACGTTCCAAAAGAGAACAACACATCAGCGCAGCAAATTATGCTTCAAGGATAGTTCTAAATTGGCAGCGGCATATTGTCTTCCCCTATTGAAAATCCGCCTGCCACCCATCACCATAATCCACCATAACCACCAACTCAGTGGTGGTTTTTATGGTGGACATGGTGGTTAGAGGGTGATTGATGTTATGTGCCTCGCTGAATGCACGTTTCTGTGGCTGAGCCCGTCCAGGCCTTTCATGCACCTCCGTGCAGTTGTTTAATATTGTGTAGACAAAAAAATGCACAGAAAAGTGAGAGTAATGTACAAGGTAGGCGTGTTCTCTGATTAATAGAAGGCACCTTCACTGTTCGTTTGCTGTTGTGATTTCATGCTTTATTTGCGTCACCATAACTGCGACGTTCCTGGGCGCAGTTGCAAAAGAGGATGGAGCGAGATCAGCCAATTAGGTAGGCATTTAATGATGCATAAAATATCACCCACCATGTAACCACCATGTCCGTGGCCTCTGTTGCTGAAAGCCTTCTCAAAAAAGTTAAGAGTGGTGCACGCCCATCCTCAAAGGAAGACCGAAGCCGACTTAGTACTCGGCGGGTAGGGGTACCCTACATTCATCAGCTGACGCATCGCTTGAAAAAAGTGGGCAAGAAATGCGGTGTTGATGTGCTCTGCACTGCACCGGGTAAGCTGATGCGGATGTGCCCTGCTGTGAATGAGGTTGTTGTTGTTGTTTTGTGGGGTTTTACGTCCCAAAACCAGTTCTGATTATGAGAGACGCCGTAGTGGAGGGCTCCGGAAATTTCGACCACCTGGGGTTCTTTAACGTGCACTGACATCGCACAGCACACGGGCCTCAACATTTCGCCTCCATCGAAATGCAGTCGCCGCGGCCGGGATTCGATCCCGCGACCCTCGGATCAGCAGCCGAGTACCTTAGCCACTAGACCACCGTGGCGGGGCGTGTGAACGAGGTTAGAAGGCAAGAATGCACAAAAAAGAGGCATGACACCAGTTTTGGTTCCTGTGTTAAAGGTGTCATTTACAGAATCCCGTTGTCTTGCGGAAAATATTACGTGGGACAGACGGGGCGCTGTTTGAATGACCGGTTAAGAGAGCATCGGGCAGCGGTTTCGTCGCTTGCCGCGGGGGGCCACTTGGCCGATCATTGTAAGCGGTGTGGGTGCGCCCCGGCATTTTGTGCAACTCGGGTGTTGGGAAAGGGTCATGACCAGTTACGACGTGAGATCTGTGAGGCCATGAATATACATAGGGAGGCAGACAGGTGTGTAAGTGTGCCCTCAATTGCGCTAACGAAAAAGGAGATTGGCTTCCTGGAAGGGCGCACGCGCGACGCGTAGCTTGGCACGTGTAGCTTCTGTGTAGGCAGAATGGTGACGTTTCTTCAGTTTAGATCTTGTTTTTTACAATATATATTTCACATGTCAAAAGTAAAATTTCAGTTGAAGTCTAGCGGTCGTCCTGTGTGCTTCTTTCTATGTCCTTTTTTTTTGTTCCGCTATAGTATGTTTTTAAGTCAAGACCAACTAGCCCAAATTTCAGCGTTATCGAGTTGAAAGAACATATTTGAGCTTTACTTACGCCTTCAAGGTAAGGTCACATTTATATCATCCATCTGATTCTATCATTGATGACTTGTCCATCGCACGGTTTTTTTCGCAATAGACCTCCCGTGCGGTGTCCCCTTTCCCTCCGGTTAGAAGCACTGTCACTTCCACCACATTTGCAGTGCTATACTGTCCCTTGCGACATTCTATTCACCCAAATATCGAAACGGGTACCTCAGCCTCACATACTCTCACACTTCCTCGAGCAGCAGGTAAAGTGTTCATGCACGGAATTTGATACAGAGGCTTCGCAATCTTCTGAAGGTGTTGCTTATTGCAGTTCTGGGGCCGTCCTTCTCAGAGTCTGGCGCACTGAACCTGCACAGGAGTATTTTTGCAACGGAAGCATATGCACTCCTATCGGCCGTGAGACACATAAACCGGCATAACATTAAGAAATCAGACGTGTTTACAGACTCACTAAGCGTGGTTAGAGCCCTTGTGAGTCTATGAATACACAAGAATCCGATGTATAATTAACTATATACCTTGCTATGCTCGTCTTACAAAGGCGGCCAAGCGATAATACTATGCCGGGTACACGGGCATAATGACATACAAGGAGATGAATCTGCTGACAAAAATTCCTCGCCAGTAGTTTATGCACGCCCTGACAAAAAAGCAGCGATTCCTTCCGGAGACCTTAAGCCTTTCCTGCGTCACGAGCTGCATATATCTTGGCAAAGGCAGTGCGACAAGGAAGTATCAAATAAACTACACGTGTTAAAACTGACAGAAAGATGGATATATGAAAAAAATTACCACATACAATGAAGTAGTCCTTTGGGATTTAAGGATAGAGCATCCTTATGCAGCACTTCATATCATCTCAATAAAAGCGGTCCCCTAACATGTGACAGGTGTGGCAACCACCTACCTAACATCCATGTCCCCAACCAGTGCCCCTAAAGAAGAAAGGCATCGTAAAAAGTATATTCATTCCGCATATCGCGAACACATCCCTCTCCGTCGGGCATCCTTTCTAAGTCAGGAACAGCTATTTGATATTGAAGCTGTTTTAAAGTTTTTAAAAGAAGTGAACAGCATCCAAATTATCTGGCCAGGATTTCTGTAATACAGCCTCGTTTGGTAGGATGCAGCTGCAGATCAAACGGTTTCGTATAGCACGCATCTCTCTGTCCTTCACAGGCGCGAGTGATTAATCTCTACGGCATAGTTAATCACGCATTTGAAACAAAATTATTCATACCATCATTGTCATTATTAAGCTGCCTTTGTATTTGACGCCATACACAGCACTAATTGTAGGCCAATTTACAACCACACAGCATCACCAATTGCAGACCTGTCATTACCATACTACATGGCGCTCTTTAGCCATAGCTGGTCCTTGCGCCATCAGACATCACGCATCATCATCCTATGTTTCACCTGCGCGACGGCCCAGATTATCTAGCAAATTCTCCACCTGCACCAGAGCACATGCTCTAGCACTAGTACACATTCACCTTCATTTTCGCATTCAGCCTGGAGAGCTATGTAATTCAGGTGGAACGAATACGACTTCTGTTTACTCCCACATCATGGCGAATCGCAGGCAGTGCGACTCGCGTCATCATCGTCATCATCATCATCATCAGCCTGTCTATGCTAACTGCAGGGCTAAGGCCTCTCCCATGGATCTCCAATTATCCCTGTCCTGTGCTAACTAGGCCCAATTTATCCCCGCAACCTTCCTGATCTCATCGGCCCACCTAACTTTTTGCCGCCCCCTGCCATGCTTGGCTTCTCTAGGAATCCACTATGTTACCCTTAATGACCAATGATTGTCTTGTCTTCGCATTACATGGCCCGCCCACGCACACTTCTTAATTTCTATTAATATGTCCCTAGCACGCGTTTGTTCCCTAACCAACTCCGCTCTCTTCTTGTCCCTTAAGATCATCATCATCATCATCATCATCATCATCATCATCATCAGCCTCTTTTGGTCCACTGCAGGACGAAGGCCTCTCCCAACGATTTCCACTCCACCCTATCCTGAGCGAGTTGGTTCCACTTTATGCCCGCAAACTTTTTAATTTCATCGCTGCATCTAAACTTTTGCCTGCCTCTGTTGCGTTTTCCCTCTCTTGGTATCCATTCCGTCGCTCTTACAGTCCATCTGTTACCTTTTCTCCTCATGACATGTCCTGCCCAGGTCCACTTCTTTCTTTTAATTGATAAGATAATATCGGCTACTCCAGTCTGTTCTCTGATCCATTCCGCTCGTTTTTTATCTCTTAGCGTTACCCCTATAATTTTTCTTTCCATTGCACGTTGTGTGCTCCTTAGTTTCATCTCTAGTTTTTTCGTTATTCTTCATGTTTCTGCACCTTACGTTAGTACTGGGAGAATGCAGTGACTGAATAATTTTCGCTTTAGTGAGAGCAGTAAGTTTCCGGTCATGGTTTCGTAATGCCTTCCGAATGCGCCCCAGCCCGTCCTTATTCTGCGGAGAATTTCTTTTTCCTGGGTAGGAGTTCCTGATATTAACTGTCCCAGATACACCTACCATTTTCCGTTCCATAGCTCACTGCGTCGTCATAAATTTAAGCTGAACCCTCTTAGTTAGCCTCCAAGCTTCTGCCCCGTAGGTGAGTACCAGTAAGATGCAGCTGTTATGCGCTTTCCTCTTCAGGGACAATGGTAAGCTACCATTAATTATCTGATAATGCTTGCCAAATGCACTCCACCCCATTTTAATACTCCTAATTACCTCAGCCTCACCATTCGGATCAATGGTCACTACCTGGCTAAGTACACATATTCACTAACTACTTGCAATGCCTCACCAGCTATCTCAAATCGCTGTGCTCGCCCAAGGCTAGTGAACATGACTTTGGTTTTCTGCATATTAATTTCCAGTCCCACTATTACACTTTGCCTGTTTAGGTCAGTAATCATGCTTTGTAATTCATCTCCCGAGCTACTTAGCAAGGCTATATCGTCAACAAATCTGAGGTTACTGAGGTATTCCCCATTAACCCTTACACCCTCCTGTTCCCAATCCAGTGTTCTAAATACTTCTTGTAAAGATGCTGTGAATAACATTAGAGAGATTGCGTCCCCTTGGCTTACGCCCTTCCTTATAAGTATTTTGCTGCGCTCCTTATGGAGTACTATGGTGGCTGTGGAGCCGTTGTAGATGTCTTCCAGTAGTCTCATGTAATGCTCATCTACGCCCTGATTCCGCAATCCCTGAATGACTCTGAGGTATTGACCGAGTCAAATGCTTACTCGTAATGAAGGAAGGCTATTATAGGTGTTGATTATAGTCTACGCATTTCTCTATACTGATTATACTCCGCACAACTCGCCTGTACTGAGCTAATTTTCCACCATTACAACATTGCCAGATTCTTCCTCACTACACCCCGCTAAAACGAGATTCCATATGGATGTTTGCATGTAAGGGGGCCCTGAGAAGTTATCGCTTAGGGTACGGACCTGCGCGTCCCGTTTTCCCCAAGGACAGCAGGGAAAATACTGTGAATAGCTCCTGGCTGAAGCTGTACACTCATGAGTTGTGCGGTCACTTGATGACCAGTTCTGTCGTTCGTGCGCCTTACTCCTCGTACATCTTTCTAACAAGAATGACCTTCAAATACCTGCGAAAAACAAGGTTGAAGTTGAAGTTGAAGTTTATTTTCATTAGTTCAAACATACATATCTTATCCCGTGGTACTGTGGGAAGGGGTGGCGAAAAGGCAACTGAATGCCTGACAATGCGCCAGTCCCCGCCCAGACCACGATATTGCACAACACTCAGCATGTGATACATAATGCAGTAAACAAAATAATAATAACATTGAAGAATACTCAGCCTGGTGTTCTAATACATAAGTACACTGAAAGAAAAAAAACAAGAGGAAAAAACTAAGTGCTTCCGCCGATGTGCTTAAAATATCCTTAAGCATGACTATGAGACAAAATTGAATAGTGTAGCGAAGTAATGGTGGACGCAGTAGATGAAAAAAATAAAGAGCAGCCCATTTATCCTCGCTCGAAATCCCAAAAACGTGCCTTTCTACCCTGAGTCGTACATCTTGTAACAGCGTGGTTTGCAGCATTGATGCTGCACACCACACAATGACTCCGCAGCTAGGCCACTCGCCGTCGAACATGCTCAAAAACGTAACTGGCACACATAACAAATCGGAAGCTACCGATGATAAGCAGAGAGCAGAGCGACACGGACAACGTTATACTGCCACCAGCGAAGACGTAAAGGGCAGCTGGGACAGCTTTTTCTGGTGCAGCTCACTACAGGGAACTCAGCACGCTAGGCGAGTTGCAATGCGACGAATTCACTAGGCCTGCGTCGAAGCGAGGTGGTGTTCAAGTAACCAAATCATCGATGCAAACTACTGTCGAATGGCGGCGTCGGTGATGAATCGCCACCGAGCAAAGAGTGTAAGCCAGCCAGCGTCAGAGTTTAGAAGTGACCGCAAGACCACGGCGTCTGTGGAAACGTATAGCGGGATGCTAGCGTCAGCAGAAAAAGAGCGACCAATCGAAAAAATTCAGCGCACTACAGCTCAAGAAGCGTGACATATGCGGTGGAATTTCCCGTCCTTGAAGGTATGTTGGGTAGCGTTGGTTGGCACCGTTCGTGCATTCTGGTGCCTGCGCAGTCGCCGTCGTCCACGTCTTCTACCACATGACACACAGGCAGTCAGTGTTCTGCGCGCACACAGCAAGCTCTACTCGCACAAGATAGTCACTCGAACCGAACCGCGCGCGCCTCTGCGAGGGACCCTTTCGCTCCGATATCGGGATGCTCAATAAGCCGCCGTGGCATATACCAGCCAGTTTACGAAGGAAAGCGACAAGACGCCGGTGACGGCGCCGCCGCTCGTTTCGTTGGTGTCAGCGCGAGGTTTCGGTGAGACTTGCGTCATATACGAGAGGGGGAGGCGAGGGCCGGTGCTTAAAACTATGGTGCGATGCTTGTATTTGTTCGTGTGAAACTCACAGAGACACCTCCGTACCGCACCATACAGATTCGACGGTCGCCCGGCTCCACAGAGTGGAAGGGCTCTGACCTAATTTTCGTCATTTTAGAATTTCGCGCCTGTGCGTATAGACATTGAGACGCCACAAACAAGAGTCCTTTTCTTTTTATCGTATTCTGGCCATATCCGCTAGATCACATTTACTCAAAGACGCTATCCCGAATCCCTCGATTCCACAAAAAATTATTGCCGATAAATAATTATGTAGCAAATAACAGGCGCTGTCAAAAACAATGACGTCACCCATATTAATGCGGGAGCGTCGGGCCGCCTTTACCACCTGTGCTTTTTTTACGCGTTCCTTCGCTTATCGCGCTCCTAGTTCTTGGAAGAATGGTGCTTGTAGGATTTTGAAAAGGTTATTTGCCAAGACGAGGCGATCGACTTTTTTTGCTTTTTGTCTTTGTTCCATTGTCCCTTTTATTCTCCTGGGCCCAGTCAGTAGTAACAGCTTAACACACGTAGTTATAGGTGTTTTATGTGAACCCCAAGGAAGACAGCTAATGCACCAGAAGGGTAGGTGCCAAATGTTCAAATGGGTTCCTCACAAATAACTCTAGGTAGGGGGCCAAGCGGAGTTAGGAGTGGTTGAAATGGAAATTTATGGTTGTATACCTGGTATCATAGTAACGTTACGGAAAAAGGCTGATATTTAGGAATCTACGTATTTCAAGAGCGTCACCCAATGAAATAATCTGCCTGGCAATGCCATGCAGAGCGATACCGAAAATATCACTGCGACTAACAATGGCGATTACCTATGAAGAAGTATGTGTTTTCTTTCACTATTGCATTTTGAGATTTTACTTCATTTTTTGCTCCTCCGAAAGAGCCTTCCACTATTAGGAAGCTAGTTGTCTTCCTTCAATATATACAGGTTGTTTGAGTTATTTTCATCATGGTTTATAAAATATCACGTGCGATTTACAAAGGTGCTGGCGTACTTGTTTTTTTTTACTCTAATTTTGACCATCTCAAACATTTCTTTCAGTAATTTCAGGTAATTATTATTAAACAACTAACTATTAAAGTGTTTCGCTAACGCCAGTACAGCGATTATCAGTACACCAAATTTGATCGTTTTACAAAGAAATTGGTACGTTCCCAAAGGCGAAATTCTTGCTTTTTGGGAACCTACAGGTAACGCCAGGCAGGCAACAAAACGGAGCGGAAACGTTATTTTTCGTTGCATGCTAACTTTTGACAACGCATGCAAGAAAACAGCGATAATGGCCCGTGCTGTAGTCAGTAAATATTATTGTGCGCATTTGCGACGCAGCACCGGTTGTGAAGGCCGACAGGGAAGACGCGGCGGATGACGACGAGCTATTTTGCTACGACCTGACAACCAAGGTGCCAAATGGTGCAATGGGCACTGCAAAATGGTGAGGCTAGATATGACGAAGGGATGGCACCGAAGCCAAGTGTAAAGAATACCCGCCATGCAGTAGACGAATTTTACGCACTGTAAATATCTCTCTCCTCACTTCTCGACCTCGTCCCGCGTGAACACCGACGGCATTGGTCAACGGTGGTTGCAATTCCAGAACTCACAAAAATGTCCAGGAGAAAATAGCGTATATTGTTTCGTCTCGGCTCATTTGAAGATGTTTTCATTCAATCAATGAATAAACAAAGGTTCAATAAAGGGAGGAACAAGTATCACAAAGCAAACACAAGAAAAAAAAAGAAAAGTAAAAGGACAGAAAGTTGAGCGAGTTGGTAACATTCCATAATCAAAAGAAGAGGCGTGCAGGACACGGACACAAGAAGAGTAGTGAACACCACGAACGCCGACTAACAACTGAAGCACAGCACAGAGGCGAAAAAGCCTCTGTGCTGTATGACAGGTGGCGCTACCATACTACACTATACTGTATGACAGTATGACACTATACTGTATGACAGTATGACAGGTGGCGCTACCATTCCGAGCATGCGCAGATAAGCTGTGTGTCTTCTTTCTTTTTCGCCTCTGTGCTGTGCTTCAGTTGTTAGTCGGCGTTCGTGGTGTTCACTACTCTTCTTGTGTCCGTGTCCTGCACGCCTCTTCTTTTGATTATGGAAAAGTAAAAGAATCTAGAATATTCCAAAATATTTATAGTAGTAACAACAAAACGCAGTAACGCAAGGTCGGGTACAATGCTATAGGGATTATGAATAAACACACTACACCGTGCACAGGTAGCTTCAAAAACATAACATAAATAATATAAATAATATTTAATAGCTAATATGGCAGGATTGCTGACTTAGGTACGTTAGTAGAGGTGACTGGAGGCGTGGCACATGTCAAGTGCCTGCCTCTCGTTCCTTACAAAAACAGAGCATTTGCGATCCGTTTGCCGTTCACAACCTTGAAGAGGTTGTTGAATTTTTGTCAGAGTTTAATGCTTCAACTACTCTTGCGTAGACGTAGACGACCTTTTTTACTCCCTGCCATTTGGCTTGTTGATGCCGTTTTTTTCCGGTTTAGTTTCGGACGTGGCATGTCAAAGTGTATCACGTGTTACTGCAATGATGCCGACAAAGGCTCTTTTGGCATTGGTGATCTTCTGTCTAAACAGCAGTTTGTTCGGCGTAAGGGACTAGACGTAGACTAGGTGTGGATCGGACCGATGGTTGCCCTCGTCCCGTCAAATATTTTTCTCAACGCGCAATATAAGAATGTGCACCTCGATTGGCAAGGCGAAACCCTTGAAATCTTCTGGAACCAAGGCTATTTTTGGTGTAGGGGAACAATGTGGAAATAAAATGGTTCGCAAGATTTGAAAGTGTGTTTTAATTTACACTTTCAAGTGTCCGTTGGAAAAACTTCAAAATTTATCGACCCATCTCAGCACTGTTCTGCACAAAGCGTATCCTGGATGTAAACCTCAAACTAGCAAGACGATATTAAGATCCGGTTCTTTTCGTCCCAAGTTACAAAAGAACGGAGCATCCCTGCCATGCCTAAAATCAGCTGTCTCCAGGTCGTGTCACCATTTGGCGCCACGCAGCTTAACGAGAAAGTATTTCGGCTTTCCTGGTTCCGTGTTACAAGTCGCATGTCAACACCCTATCAGGGGGTCCATTTGGAAGAAGTCAATAAAGATGTTCTGTCACATCACTTGAAACAGACACGTTAATGATACAAGAGGAAAGCGTGTTTATCTTCTTTCTTTTTTTGTGCACTGGGAGTAACCTGGAAAATTTGTGTTCGGTGTCTGGCAATTGCACGAGGGTGGCAATCTTCTTGCACGTGGTTCAGCCATTGGCCATTCAGTTAAGATGTAAGATGGACATTCTTTATTTTATTCCGTTGCCCTGCGTTCACGAGTACGTTGTAAATGCTGGTCGCTGTGTTGATGTACGCTTAAACGAGCACCAGTAGTCCTTGAAAGAAAGGATACTCGCACATTCGGCTTTTCTCTTTGCGCTGTACTGTGCCGAGCGTGGTTATGTAGCCCGCTTTTGCGACTCGGTAGTTCTTTTCAAACAGCGTGGTCGCACAGCACGTGAGCTTGCTCAAGCGCTTCGTATTCGCAAATAGGAATCCACCTATTCGGTAACCCGTCGTTTACCATTACCGGCTGAGAATTGTCCTTCCTAAAGGAAAGGTGTTACATAAATGAAGTGGGGTGCGACATTTTAGCCTGTATTTCCACTAAGCAACGGTGAGTATATGCGGCCGGTAAAGTGGCGTTCGTTGGGTCTATGCATGCTTCCTGCACAATAAAGCTTCGAATTGTTAGCGCTGCTTTTTTTTTCGCCCTTTCTTTCTCGTGCCTTGACAGCGCTAAAATTTACAAGGATGCATATTTACAAACTGTATCTCCTTTCCTTCTTGCTTAAATTCCTGGCACGTAGTACCAGTGACAAAACACAGAACTTACTCCGATAGTTCCCCGCTTCCTGCTGATTTTACTGTTGATGAGTCCGTCATTTTTTTTATTTACACTGGTTGCCTCCATGTTTGCTTTTTTCCCAGTGAAATCAACACTACTTGACTGCGTGCAATGTCCACTTCGCTCCACTTGGTACCTTGTTAGAGGTGAATCATTTGTTCCACTGTTTCTAAGTCTACATTAGCAAAGGCACCAGTTGTGCTGCCGTCCAGTGGTGGCGAAAAAATTGCGGGCCCCGAATATGTGGAAAATGAAACGCACCTTGGCAAGCTTCGTACAGAGGATGGTAGTACTCGGCTCATCATCGTAGTTGAGTATGCGTGTGTTTGGTTATAGAACTAAGTCAATGAACACACAGTCGGCCATGAAAATTATATTTCCTTGGCGCTACCACGGAACTAGATAAGTCGAAAAGGGGAGCATAAGTTTCCAACTGCTTGTTCGTTGTTGTTACATGAACAAGTATACAGGCCTATGCATAGCATGCTCAGAATGGCAAAAAAATCCTGCCGATCCCACGCATTGTCGGTATCAATGTCATACGACACGGCCAGCGCGGAAATTACCTATGCCGAGTTGTTTGGCGTTCAGCGAAATCCTGTGAGTAGGATCAATGCCCCTGTACAACTTGAGCACTTGTATGCATAACGTAAATTTACGAGGCACATTTAAAGCGCTGTGGCTACAAAGGGTTGCTGGACGTAACCTAGGTACTCACGTTATTGTACAGACATTCGTTTCATTTAACATAAGTCAATGAGCTCTGATGGGCCTATAAGTGTCCTTTGTTTCAAAATTCCTACGGTATTGAACAAAGCTGCACAGGAATGTGCGCAATGCTAGCAGTCAGGCACGTAGGCAAGGGGGGGCCCAGGGGGGCCCGCCCCCCCCCCCCCCCCCCCGAAATTTGTCCAGTCAGACATTAAAGCAGGGATGTACTGTCCGAACATTCCCAAGACAGCGACCAAGGCACAAGTACAAGTAGCGCCGTGCGCATTTAAACAAATTATAAACAAACGATACTCAAGGAACACACAAAGAACAGCTGCCAAAAAAGTTTTATTCCGAAAGCACTTCAATTCCAAAAGCACAGCAATGCTTCCCGAGAAAGTCAGCGTCCGGCTCCTGAATCAACACCACAACAGAAACACCACACGCTCCGATATGTCCGAGGCGTTAGCGAAACCATCACCGGCATTCTCAGAAAAGAAGGCAACCGAGTGACTCACAAGCCTGCGAAATTTGCGAATACATGTCCTATCCACCGAGGGAGAGAGCCCAAGGCACTGATACAAATATCTTTGCGCTGACTGCAATGTGAGCTACATCGGCGAAACGAAATACCTCAAAGAAAGATTTCCACAGCACAGGAATGACCTCTGCAATTTTGCAAGAGATCACAATAGCCGAACATTCCCAAGACAGCGACCACCGTATCAAACTTCCTGACACAACGGTCATACCAATTGAAACCAATTATCGGAAACAGTTACTGCTCTGTGATTGCGGAAAGAGACAGAAAACTGTGCAACGCAGGGCATTTTCATATATATGAGACGAGCTTGTTAAAAACCGAATTACCCGAACGAACAAAATGTTGCTGTGACGCCCCGAGAGGCGTCGGCTGGGCGAGAGGCAGAAACGCAGGGAGCGGGCATTTTCAATCCTATCTTTCGACTGCCACGGTGGTCAGAGAGTCGCTGGGGTTTTCGTTGCCCGCGAGTTTGCGGAAACCGTGCTTTGACAGCAGAGCCGACGTCTGCACGGTGGCCCCAAATGAGCGTGCACGTTAGGCGGCGACCTTGGAAACGACAGGGTACCGACGCCAAAAGGAACCCGCTTATCAGTGCTTGAACAAGGCCAGCGAGCGTCCCCGGCATGTTTCGATAACCATGCAATGCAGTAAGCTTCTAGAAATGATTCTCGGGCGCGCACTCGACCGGCCAAAAAGGAGCGCCTGTCGACAGGCGCGCCTTGTCACCGGGCACTTACAGCGTACTGTGTCATATCGCTTGCACCTGGAGTGTTTCGGAATGGAAGCGGTGGTGGCTAACGTTCGTTACGATAATCTGTGTACATGTGTCGCCGATTAGGCTGCCCGGCGTCCTCTCCAAATGTCGAGTTTTGTGTATGTTTATATTTTGCTTTCTATATTTTTGGAGAGGAGCTTATACTGGATTGTACTATGGAGGCGGACCTCGAACAGTAGTCGCACGGCGGGTTGGACTGGTGCGTTTTCTACGGGCGAAGTTGCCGTAGGCAACCATTGGAGAGACGCCCCGGTGAGGCGGGGCTGGTGAGAAAAGTCGTCTGGGGGCCAAGGACGCGGAATTGGCGGAATTGGGGAGATTCGAAAGACGCGAAGAGATTCGGTGATATTCCGTCGAAGAAGTAATCTTCGTTTGCGATCCCTCGTGGAAGTTTTGCCGTTCGGTTCTCCAACCTCGGAGATGATGTTGTGGTCATCGACGCGAGGCCTCGATGTGAGCAGCAATGATCGGAGATCATCCGCGAGCTACGGCGACTTCCAAGACGACATCCGAGCCCCGCCTGCCCAAGCACCAGTCCATAGGCCGGCGACGAGACTCACGCGCCGATGCGGCCCACTCAGATAAGCATTCCTTCCGTTTCGGCAGCAAGCGCGCTTGAGACGTTCCATCTTTGATATGCGAACTGTTTTACGCCCTTTTGTCGGCTGCTCATTGACGCCTGTTAACCATATTCCTGTGTTATACTATGAGTCGGCTTCGCTCCATGATTGTCGTGTTCGATTATCATCACGTTAGCTACTAATTGTTTGTGTATGTCAATCTTACTCGTGTATCAAATTCCATGTTTTGTTAAATTAATTAAGCCTGTTGCCTCGTTTCTTCCCGGCCCCAGTACGAACCCGTTTTGGGGTTAAACATTATTGAGATGCGTGGCCAAAGGGGGTGAGCGAGTGTAGTTGTGGTGGTTGAGCGATGTTTCGTGAGGTGTAGAACTGCCTCCCCCTTTGTGCGTGGTAGGGACGGCTCATTGCCATACTGCTTCGAAACCAGAGAAAACGACATTATATTGTCGCGAAGACCGCGTCGCGTAGAATGTTTTCTTGTTCTTTTTTCTTTTCCGACTGCTTTTGTAGAAGGGGTGCTCAGGTAAACGAGCCTGCGCACCGCAGGGAGCCTTCCGGGAGACGGGGACCGAAATGACCATGTGTGCGCGTCGCGGCCAATTTCTGGAATTTGTTGTTTGTATTAGTTTTGTGGCGAGGCCGGAGGCACGCGATCACAAAAGCTCGTAGAACATCGTTACCGTCGACCTGCCTGACTGGCCCGTGTAAGCCGTTTTCCTATTGGTGGGAGGCGGTGGTGTTCCGAGACGTTCGTGTTGCCGTGGGTGATGAAAAGTGCTGTTTAAGCGGCGACACTGGCCTTTTTTGGAGGGCGGACTCGGGGACCATGACGCTCGGCACCACCGGGGAGCAGTCCGGCAGGCAGACGGGGTATGATACCATTTTCTATGTTGTATAATTTTTGCCCTGTGTGTTTTCCAACTTCAAGATGTCTTAGCTAAATAAACCCCCCAATGAGTGCTCTCCCAATTCCCTGTGCCGACTCTTCATCGCTTGCCTGCGCGGAGTGGCTCCCACGCCTCTTCGTCTTCCTGACCTTCCGATGCGTCTAACATTTACGGCCCCGACGTTTCGCTACAATATGCCCGTACTTCGTGCGACTTTTGTTCGTCGCATCAGTTATGTTTAGAAAGATTGTTGGTTGGTTGTGTCGGGTTTTCTGGAGCAAAAGCGACCATGGCTATATTGCGTCATACGAGGATTCTCATCTACGGCCAGGGCACTCGGTAGTTGGATTGCTTCAAGGAAGAGTGGAAAGAATGACAGGACATGCAGAAAAAGATAGCGTTGACTCCACCGGGGGATTCCCTGCAGAAATGTCTTTTTTTTTTAAGATAGGAGCGGTGTCTTTGTCGCTGCAGAGCTAGCAGGCGGTACACTGCGGGCGTCATTTATACAGTCGCGTAGCAGCGGCAACTTAAAGGGCCCCTAAACAACCCCGAGGTCCAAAATTTGTTTTAAAGATATAACTGTGCTCCTGTGCGATGTGAACATGCTCCCGCAAGAATTTTGCGAATAGGTGCGATAATTGTTTCAAATGCTTCTACAATAACCTTGTTTATTTATGCCAACCGCGGATGTTTACTGTTTTTCTGTTATAGTTATGTATACCGTGTTTATTTGTATACCGTGTTGTTATGTATACCGTGTTTATATGACCGCTGTGAAGCTGCCCAGTGTATGAGGTGGCCAGGTTCCCCTCAAGCTGCTCAATGCAGCTTTTTTGCCTGGTCATCCTCGCAACCTTGTTGAATTGTAAATAAACAATTCAATTCAATAAAGAAGTTACACGGGTTTAAGTAGCCGCTTGCGTCGGTTTCGTTTTCTCGATCGGCGTCCCCATCTTTTATGCCGAGAAGAGGGTAGGCGCGGCGCGCCGTCGAGACTCCGCTCACTTTTGACACGTGGCATTACGTGTTCAATTGACGTTATTGACGCTTGCGCAGCCTTTCCGGTTGCTCCTGCGCTCACGCCCGTGGGATGGCCACAGGAGCTGCCATAGGCCTAGTTTCGACCGATCAACGAGCTGCAACTGCGCTAAGTTCGCGGTAGAACGTTACGAGACCTAGGATGCGAGCGCGACTGGTCAATCGCAGGAAAGAGGCGCGGGAATTGTTTTTTGAAATACAGCGTCTGTGTGGCGCGGAGCGCTGTCATATTCCTAGAATGTGATCGCCGCAACCTTCTCTATGATTGAGTTAGCTTGTTTAGGCGGCTTTAAAAAGAGTAGGAGCTTGTTTAGTGGCCCTTTAAGGAGCGTTCAGGTGTTTTGTTTGGCTGATAGCCGCGCGGCGTGGGAACACCCACGCGTACGGGTTTGATTTGTCGCTGACGCAGAGTTTTTCCACAACCTGACGGCGGAAGCTAAGAAAAGAGGACTTTTGTATGGAAAGCGGCGGCTTCGACGACCAGTTAACCTGTTCGACCCCGCTGGAACCTCTGCCAACCCAACCACCCTTTTACCGCTGCCTCTATCGGAGGCAGGTGCCCGCGTGGCGGAAGGAGTACACAGGGTAAACTACGCTTGTAGTTCTGCGGAAGACTACTACAGGCGAGTCACGTTCATTCCATAAAGAGATGACCTGTAAGCTTCCCTCAAACGGCGCTTTGCAAACCATCGGGAAAACACTGCTAAGTTTGCAATATGCGCAGCCAAATCACGCCT
This sequence comes from Hyalomma asiaticum, assembly GCA_013339685.2. Taxonomy (NCBI): domain Eukaryota; kingdom Metazoa; phylum Arthropoda; class Arachnida; order Ixodida; family Ixodidae; genus Hyalomma; species Hyalomma asiaticum. Next base: position 44,066,340 of record CM023481.1, on the reverse strand, counting down.
CCAAGGGCAAATTTGAATCTGTGCATCCGGCCTTCGATTTTTTACCTCAGAGATATGACAACAGCGCATATCCTTAAGCTAAAACGTGAATGGGAAGTCTGGAAAACTAAATGGCAAGCCATTCAAGAGGAGGAAGTTCCCCGCTTTGCGACGGACGCTTTACCTGAATGCGACAAAGCCCTCTTCCCGAAAGTTCACACACTCCTCAAGATATTGGCAACTCTCCCAGTTAATACAGCTTCTGCAGAATGCAGCTTCTCGACACTGAAAAGAGCAAAAACCATATTTGAGGAAGCGGACAGCCGAAGAGCGGCTGAATGACCTGGCTCTTATGTCCATTCACCGGATGCAAGTCAGTATCAAGGAAGTTATCAGTGCGTTTATGTAGAAACCACGGCGCATGAAAATTGCAGCGCGAACCACTCTTTTCGGCCAAGATGCATACTCGTTTTTTTTCTTTATTTTGCATTGACCTGTACTATATAGAAAAACCATTCGCAATCTCACTCTTTAATATTGCTTCCTAGAACGAATGTTAGCGTTCTGCATCTTCTGTGTCATGAACGCATCCGTGTGTTGGTTCTTTGTGGTTGAATGAAATTGTTTTCCCGAATATATCTGTTTTTCGTTTAAGAATTGCTGTCATAAATTGGCTCACGTTCTTCTCGCAGGCCTGTTGTTGAGACAGAGTGTGAGAAGTTGGGTAGAGAAAGCGTCCGACAATTATTTTGTTTATGCCGTACATCTGTAAGTGGGCGCCTGCTTCCTTTGCATTCCTTTTTTTTTGTCACTCCTCTATCCGTCACACACTCTGTATGGTCCTTCTTCGCCGAGATTGCTTGGTTGGAAAGTATCCTTTCTCGCGCATACGCACTAGCTTTACTGCAGCGTCAAAAAACTTGCTTTCCATCTCTGATTGACTCGCCTCTTGTGTTGCATTCCGCTCTGTTTTCATTCTCGTCCACTCGGTGGCAGTTGCCAACTTGCTCATTCCTTCTTCCTTTTGTGTCTTTGTGTGTTTTATGTTACCATAATAATAATAATAATAATAGTAATAATAATAATAATAATAATAATAATAATAATAATAATAATAATAATAATAATTAAGCGCCTTATATATTCCCAGGCAACTTTCCTTTTTCTTAATACTTTTTTTGCTAACAATTAGGCCTTGGGCCCCCCCCGAAAAAAAATCCTGGCTACGTGCCTGCTAGCAGTAGCTATGTGCATTGTTTCTTTATTGCTATGTGAGCAGTTAACGCATACTACAAGCGCATTTGTCGACAAGGAAGCACCAAAACTAATGCGAAAATTTTCTTTGCGCTATGCATCGCGCAGGAAGAGCTGCCGTGGTCGAATGGCAGCGTCCTCGCTTGGCCCCTCGGGGAACCGGTTTCTCTTCGAACCCCTTGCCATCTGTTACCTGTGACGCAGCAGAGGGTGCTAAGAATCACGGGATCCAGACAGGCCGCCATTGGAATCTGACTCTGCCTGCGTTTAACGCGACAACGTTATCTAACGATGCAAGCCCAGAGGTGTTGTTTGAAGAGTTAGCAAGCATTAAATGGTACGTAATTGGGCTCAGTGAGGGCAGAAGAACGGGGGAAGCCTTTACAGTGTGTAAAAATGGGCACTTTCTATGTTACCGTGGTATAGTGGATAAAAGAGAAGTAGGACTGATCACTCTAAAGAACGCCGGAGTCAAATAATGAGGCTCCTCCAGGAACACTTTTCGCAGTCTCTACGTGCTGATAGCACAGCACTTAGAATGGTTTAAGAGACACCGGCTCATCGCTGCCGAAGTCCACAGCTGCTGCTCGAGCGACACCTGCCCCCGAGCCTTTTCATGCTCGATAAAGACGGGCGGGGTGTTTCCTCTCCGCTTCGACAGCAGGCGTCCCGATCGGGCATAATGTTATCCAATGCGCCCTCCGAGTGGCGGACATGGGCCTGGCTCGTTTGACCTCTGCTTCAGCCGTGTCCGCCACACCCCACTCGTGTGCTTTTACCCACGGGTAAAACGTACAACGCTCGGGTGCTATTATCAATTTGGACTTTATACGGGACATGATCGCGACGGGAAAAACCCGTCGAGACTGTCCATATCATTGCTATCGCAATAAAATTTTCAGCCATTTTATAAGAGCTCGGTTCTTTCGTTCACACTTAGTTATTCGTTAGCACTTAGCTAAAGACCCTGAACATCGATTTTGCCAAGGATAATTATGTGAGGTAGGTGCTAAAGTTGTTTCTATTACAGCACCAAGAAGTTGTGTAACTGCAAAAGTAATGAATTATTGCATTAAGGTAATATTCCTGACGTTTTCGGAGAGCGGAAAATTTAATACTTCGACATTTTTCAGCAACGTTGATAAAGTGCAAGCCTCAAAATAATTATCCCCCTGGTAGTCAGGCGAACGTAGTACACGAGAAGAATATTCACACGTGTGGTTGTTTTCGTTTTTTTAAAAGAGAACGCCGTTATCACCTTCCCATGAATCGCGCGCTTGCTGTGATTGTTGCGGGGAGCGCCGTTATCACTTTCTGTTACGCGCAACGCAGGCCGCGTTTATCTTGCATGTCGCTTCGGGAAACGTGTCGATCATTCTTGAAACTTGGCATATCTCACGCGTACATTTCAGTGACTTCTGGAATTCCAGAGACAATGCGAGAACGCGTTTTGACGTGTGTATAAAAGCCGACGCATTACGTCGCTTGTCAGTCTTTCCGTCGACCAACGAATGTTCACGCCGCTGTTGCTGTGAGTTGTGATTGGGCCTTGTTTTGCTCGGCACAAGTTCGCCCAATAAACAGTTCGCCTGACATCACCTTGAGTCCTGCGTGCTTCGTCTCGAGTGTTGCGTGTGTCACGACCACGTGACAATATATAGAAGGATGCACATTAGGCAGGTAGTATAAAGAAAAAAAAATAGCGAAGTTCACATTTTTTGTAAAAAGCCCCGCATTCAACCTAAAATGAGTCACCTTGTATTTCCATCTAAAAATACGCATGGCGCATCGTTGCATAGATAAACCTATTCGCTAGACATGTGCAAAGTTAAAAAGTTGTTTTTTTTAAACGCGAGGAAATTTTTTTCAATTGTATATCTGCCCCGCTCCCTCTACGACACAAGCCGCATTTAGCGATCGATGGTGATCGGCAGCTAAAGCCCGCTTGCCTGATAAGCACACGGCATACTTCACATCATCTTCAATGGAGACGAGAAGAAGCGTGTTATTATCATCTTTTGCTGCTGACAGACGTGCTCTTTAGGCATTCAGGCATATGGAGTTAGCTGTGCACCAAATACGCCATCGACTCACCTTAAATGCACGATCACGACATCTTAGTTGCGCCGAGGAGATCCTCAACCGTCAAAAGTGTATTTTGTACATTTTATGTACAGAGATATTTGCTCACGTGTGGTGTACGAGCAGGCAGAAAAAGCAGCGTATCATGAATACTGACGATACTGACTAGCGATGAAGCTGACTCTGCAGCGAACGACAACTTTGGAGTTACATGCGCTAATTTGAGAGGACAAGTTACTGGTGGTGCATTTCCTTCGCTCTACCTGGCGTTCTTTTATTGACTGAACATCGAAGCTGGCAACATGGACACAATATTTCACCAAGAACGAGACCCAAGGGAAGCACTCCTACAGGGAGACCTTTGAGGCACTTTTGAGGGACATAGTGCCACGAACTCCTTCATGTTGACGTCTAATATTGTTCTACGCAGAGATTCCAAAACGTCTCGCCAATTTGCGTACGTAGCTCCAAAGGCCGTCGTTCGCTGCAGACTCGTACTGTACGGGTAGATTCTTTCGGTTCGAGCCAGGCCCAAGCGCAAAAGTGCTTAAGACCGGCCCGCCCGAGCCCGGCCTGGCATTTTCAAACATGGCCCGTACCCGGACCGGGCCCGAAGCGCTTGGGCCCGGCACGGCCCGACCCAGCCGGGTTCGGCCTTTAAACCCTTGAACATGCACCAGGCATTCGCTGCATTCTGAAGACACTATACAGCCAAACAAAGATTGGTTTTTGTAGACGGTTTTGTCCACGTCATTGTTTACACTGGCGTTACGTATGCATTCGACCGGTCAGGCTTAGAAGATATTACAGAAGCAGTTATAATAATAATTGCTTGTATTTTACGTGCAAAACCAGCAATATCATTGTGAAGCACGCGGTAGTGTAGGGCTGTGGACGTGCTGACCACATAACGTTCTTCAACGTCTATCGACGACGCACAGTACACGGTCTGCTAGCGTTTTCCCCTTCATCGAACATAGGATCGCCACGGCCGAGGTTGGACCTACGTCCTTCGGGTCAGCAGTCACCACAACCAGCAGTGCACTCTGGAGAAGCAAGAAGTTCCAATTTTCAAGACAGTATAAGCTAGGGCATCACTGACGGGCCTCATGCACGCGTCGCTAACCAGTTGATCTAGCTTAATGTTGTATTTCAAAGCACCACATAGGCCAGGAAACAGGACCTATGTTTCTTGTTTGTCAAAACTTTTGTGACTACAAATTGGTGAAACGCAGGCTGGACGCTTATGTGCAACAATACATCTCACGGCGATCACAGTCGTGTAAGTGGTGCCATGTTATAGCCAATGACACATGCGCTGCGTTCCGTCATGACTTGGGCCATTTTGACGCTTCAACACGTAAGGTTTGGCAAACACACCGCTGACACGGTAGAGTACAGAATTCAGGATGTTTAGATTCGATGCTTGTCTAAAGATAACTGTCTCAATGTCAAGGGGCTCCAGAATGAAGGGGGGGGGGGGGTTGGCCTCACGATGATCCCCGGCAAATCCGCGTTGTCTCAACACATTTTCAAAACGATAGACGCAAAGCAATCAGTACGCATGTGAACCTCACCAATTTAAGCGCCCAAGCTGTCTTCAAATGGAAACCACTTAACATAAAGAAATGAGTCGCACGTACTGCTTAAAAGGACCCTGAAACGGTTTCGGCGATTTTGTGAAAACATGGAGATCCGGTAGAGCGAGTCATTAGGATCATTAGAGGACAGATTTCAGCGCTCTGCGTAAAGTGTGTAATTTGCAATAAGGTTTTGAACACGCGCATCGCAAAAGATCGCAGAGGCCCGCCGAAATGCGTTTTCAAACGCCCCGCCTATCGAAAGATGGATGGCAGGCCGCTGATTCCCCCATAACAAGTGACGTGCACGTAATTTTCCCAACCTAACTGCGAACAACATGCTGCTACAACGTGATCCTTCGTTTGAGCCAACGGTATCGTCGCGGCATCTGGCGGCGTACACACGAGTAGCCGGCGCTCTATTGCAGAGGCTAGCACTGCCGAGGCCGGCGGCCTCAGTAAAGATATGCATGTGTTAAAGTTTAGCTATATCAGTGCATAAGGAACATGCACTAAGTAAATTTTGGAGAGTAGAAGGTGACCTGATGTGGTGAACTTGTATTCAGTTCACACCTTCTCCTTTTTTCCACTTCTTGACTTCCTCGTGGAGCCGAGCTCCCCCAGCTGACGTTGCCACTGTGAAGAAAGATGGGTGAAAGTCTTCCCTCTACTGCCTGTCTGTCGTTGGTTTTCTCTGCTTAAAGGATGGAGACCAGCCTTTTTTCTCACAAGAGTACAACTTGACTTTTATACACAAGACGCTATATACACATCGACAGACAGTAGCCTCGGTTGGCAGGACTTACGTGGACCCATCAGTTGGCAGGGCTTAGGTGGAACCATCGCTTCCATTCGGCAGAGCCGACCAGTGCATAGCACCACTCCTACGACCACAACGACTACCTGGACCCGTGCTAGATGTCCTCTCTAGCACTATCCGCTGCGTGCTCGCCAGTCTTCCAGCCTTCCAACTCGCTTCCCACCCCTCTGCCAGAGACGAGAGGCCACCTTATAAACACTGGTTGCTCCACCCGTCAATCCCTCACAGCGAATCACAATCTTTCACACTGGGCACTCCTCCAACCTCCCCCTCTCCTTTTACTGCACACGCAGTGCGGAGGAGAGAGAGGTCAGTGCCAAACCCCTTGCAAAGTGCCAAACACCCTGCAAAGTGCCAGTCACCTTACAACATAAGGACATCAAGCAAACAGACTTCTCATGTCTAAGACGGTGCCAAACCCTATCTTTACCAGCTGGTGACTACAAACATTCCTCGACAGGCTGCCTGAACTACATGTCCTCTGGGGCTGCCAAACACCTGTCAAGCCGGTTCTCAATTGCCAGCTACCCTGTTCCCAGCTGTACAGCGAATTCCAACAATGGGCGCCGTCTGCCCCGCATGTCCGTCACGTGGCTGTGCGCATTCTCCGGCGCATAGTCCACCATATAGGACTGCCGTGATTTCCGTCTTTTCCGACGCCTTTTACACACTAGTTGGCTGTATTTCGGAATAAATCTGGTGCAAAAGCGCGGAGTTAAAGCACGCTCCGACCTGCAGTAGCCTCATTGTCAGTACCTGACGTCTTTTTATTTTCTGTGTGGTGGAGGACATCGTCTCCAGTAAAAAATTCATATACGAGGTGGGAGGGTCCTCATTCTCCGAAACCTCAGCGCCGCACCCCTCGGTAGCTACGCGGTCTACTAGCCCTCCTGCAGCCATGTGCACCGACTCATTGAGATTAGGCGGGGCTCCCTCGATCCGTCCATGTGAGCTGGGAACCAGACGAGTGTGTGTGGCTCGATGTTCTTGTCCCGAAGGATGGATCGCAAGGCCGGTTCCGAGATTGTACCCTTGGCAAATGCTCTGACAGCCGATCGTTGTCCTCCTGTTGTCCGGCAAGGCCAACCCAATCGCCACTTGCTCCGCCATTTCGGTTACCGTCATCCGGACCGTCCGCGAGTTTGTGATTGGAGTGTGCCCGAAAAATAACACATGCCAAATCGTGATGCCAACGTGTGGCATATGTTAAAAAAAATACTAAACTGCGCGCATCTAAGCAAGCTTATCGCGAGGTTTCTTGGATTCGCGCAGTAAATTAAAAGATCTTGACTAAAAGCTATCACTGCCTCACGAACGCTTGTCATATACCGCTTAAAAAGCACTGCCATAGGCATGCAGTCACAAAAATTGGCAATATGAAGCTCATACAGCAAGGTCAACAAAACAGGGATGTAATTATGAATGTAAAAAAATAAACATTGCACACATACAGGGTGTTTTTTTTAGCTGCAACACATTTTTAAAATTAGAAAAACATAAACCGCGGGGATGCCTTGTGTACCATTCCAGTGTACGGGTTGGCGGCCTCTAGAAACAGAACAATTACCGCACTTGTATGCATAATTAGCGAAATTACGCTAATTACCCTTTAATTATCAGCAATTGGTGGCTATAGTAAATGAGTACTTTGGAGCCCGTCCTCCCCACTACCTGTCCCAACGATCAAATTTTGAATAGCGGAGTGCATGTCGGAGCTACGCGAACAATTAGTTCCCCGTGGCAGGCTCCTTGAAACCGAAATCGGCCGGGAAAAGCGCGTCTGTGACGTCGATGTCGCCGCCCCCACGGCTTTCGTCACTCGCCCGCGGCGACCAACGCCGCAGATAAGAAGGAGATAACGCAAGCTGCTTGCGCGGCCGGAGCGGCGGTGACCACGGGCGAGTTGCGTTTATATATAAACGCCCACGGTACCTGTAGTGACATGACATGACAAGAACTTTATTTGAGTCCTGAGGAACTTGAATCTGGGGAACCAAGGTCAAGTTGGTGGCTCCGCCCACGACGGGACTGGAAGTCGAAGTTCCGTCGCGATGTCGTGGGCCCTCTGTTCGGCCTGGAGTTGAGTGTGGAGATCGTTGCTTTTCAGGGATTCCTCCCATTGCTGCTTCGTTATGGGTGGAGAGGCATTAAGAGCTCGGCACAGCCAGAGCATGTGATCAAAAGAACAGGAGTCATGGCCGCATTTGGGGCACGACTGTGAATGATCGGGATATATCCTATTAAGAAACCGAGGAGTGGGGTACGAACTGGTTTGAAGAAGTTTGAATGTGCTAGCCTAAGGCTTGTTCAGTTTGGGGTGGGGGAGCGGGAATTTTTTACTGGTTAGGCGGTAATGGGAAACAATTTCGTGAAAAGTACTGTCGCGAAGACCGCGTCGCGTTGAATGTTTTCTTGTTCTTTTTTCTTTTCCGACTGCTTTTGTAAAGGGGTGCTCGGGTAAACGAGCCCGCGCACCGCAGGGAGCCTTCCGGGAGACGGGACACCGAAAAATGAAGAACATGTGTGCGCGCCGCGGCCAGTTTCTGGAAAGCGTTGTTTGTATTAGTTTTGTGGCGAGGCCGGATGCACGCGATCGTAAAAGCTCGTAGAGCATGGTTACCTTCGACCTGCCTGACTGGCCCGTGTAAGCCGTTTTCCTATTGGTGGGCAACAGTGGTGGTTCGAGCCGTCCGCGTCGCCATGGATGCTGAAAAAGTGCTATTTAAGCGGCGACACTGGCCTTTTTTAGAGAGCGGACTAGGGGACCATGACGCTCGAAACCACCGGGGACCAGTTCGGCAGGCCGACGGGGTATGATACCATTTTCTATGTTGTATAATTTTTGTCCTGTGTGTTTTCTAACTTCAAGATGTCTTAGCTAAATAAACCCCCCAATGAGTGCACTCCCAATTCACTGTGTCGACTCCTCATCGCTTGCCTGCGCGGAGTGGCTCCCACGCCTCTTCGTCTTCCTGACCTTCCGATGCGTCTAACATTAACGGCCCCGACGTTTCGCTACAGTACATAACGAATCTTTATGGATGTCGACCTCGTTACGAGCGTGGCTATCCGCGGCAGCACGGTACGTGAAATCGCGCGCTAACCGATGAGCCTGCTCGTTAGGATTACATCCGAGCGGGTTAACTGAGCCATCGAGGTGGGCTGGGAACCACGTGATGTGATACCCCCCTTCGCTGCTCTCCCGTGTTCGTTGGAATGCTTTGGTCACAATATTGTTCGCCTGTTGAGACACGAGGGCGCTCGAGAAGGATCTAACTGCCGTGCGTGGGTCCGAGTAGACAACAGCAGGAGCTTTTGCGCTGTGAAGAGCCAGAGCGATCGCCGCTTCCTCCGCCACGTGGGCAGTCTTAGTATAAACAGAGGCTGCATTAACCATGTTGCCTCCCGCGTCAACGACCGATATAGCGAATTTATCCCCACTGTGATATCTGGCAGCATCGACAAAGAGGGCCTCAAGTTTCTGCTGATTGATTTTTTTGTAGACTAGCCTTGGCTCTCGCGAATCTTCTACCCTCATGGTGCACTGGGTGGATGTTTCGCGCGACAGGGTCAACCATGATGCGAGTTCTGTTCTCACGGGACAAGCTAACTTTCGTCGCCTGTTCATGTCTAGGCTGAATACCCGCTTCTGCTAAAATCTTGAGCCCTGGCTTAGTGGATGAAAGTCTCGTTATTTGAGCCGCTGTGTGAGCCTCTATTAGCTCGTCAGTTGTGTTGTCGAGGCCTAGCTCCAGAAGCTTCTCGGTGCTCGTGTACTGCGGAAGGCCGAGCACGCGCTTGAGACCAGTTCTAATAAGGGAGTCAAGCTTGGCCGTCTCCGATTTAGCCCAATTAAGGTAAGGCGCATTGTAAAGAACATGACTAAGAAAGAATTCCTGGTAAGCTCTGAGCAGATTGTCCTCTTTGAGACCACCTCTTCGATTTGAAACGCCAGCTACAAGTCTCAGTACATTACTAGCCTGTCCATTGAGCCTGTTGAGGGCCTTTGAGTTACAGCCCCTGGCATCAATAAGGAGACCTAGAAACTTTACCGAGTCGCTCCTCGGTATGGGCTGGCCATTCTTAGCTCGAATTTCTATCGGCAATGTTTCCAGAGGCGTAAGGTTATGGACCCCTTGTCTAGACGGTCGGTATAACAGTAACTCTGATTTATCAGGGGATAGCTCAAGGCCCGTGTTTGTAAGGAAGTTCTCCGTAGCCTCCAATGCGCTTTGTAACGAGTGTTCGAGCATGGCTAACGAACCGCCCGGTGCCCAGATCGTGATATCGTCCGCATAAATGGCGTGTCCCCCGTTCGGGATTGCAGCGAGGCGAGTCGACAGCTTGTGCATGGCGATGTTGAATAAGAGGGGGGAGAGCACGGAACCCTGCGGGGTGCCGCAGTTACCTAGTTCGTAAGGCCCTCCCGAGACCGTGCCTAGTCGGAGGTGGGCCTTGCAACCCGCTAGAAAGGATTGGGTGTAGTCATGAAAACGCTGACCCAGGTTTAGAGCGGAAATCTCAGTCAGGATGTGTCTATACGACACCCTGTCGAAGGCCTTGGATAGATCCAGTGCGAGGATTCCCCTCACGTCGCGAGTCGCGTTATCAAAGATGGCCCTCTTAAGCAGAAGCATAGCGTCCTGTGTGGACAACGCCTGTCGAAAGCCAATTAGGTTGTGTCTAAATAGCTCCTTGTTTTCGATGTGTTCAATCAGCCTGTTATGTATTGCATGCTCCGCAACCTTTCCGATGCATGATGTCAGAGAGATAGGTCGCAGGTTGGCGATATGTGGGGGCTTGCCTGGTTTAAGTACTTAGTGGATTTCACTCTGCTTACATTTTACTCAATTTCTTCACACGCGGGCGGGGGAAGGGGGGTTCGCGTGTCTTTGATATAAGTGTATACGGATATTTGTTACGATCACCGATATTTGTTATCGATCAGATCACGTAGAGGAGAGCCGACGCTTCCCCTCTCCCACCCCCACCTTTCTTTGAAGAAAATATTTGGCTACGCCCCTGAATCAATATCGTTTATTTTAGCTTGACTGCGGGACTTTCTGTAAAAAAAGTGAGCTTCGCTATTTTCTTTTCAGGTCACCTGCTGAGACTGCATATTTCCAAATATTTTTCTCTTGTACTACGTTTACCAGACTACCAGGGTTGTAATTAATTTTGGCTTTTGAGCATGTTAACATTACCGAAAAATGACGAAATTGGCAATTTTCTTTATTTTGCACGTGTTGGAAAGGTCGCAATTATTCCCTTAAAAAAAATTACTTCTGCACTAACGGGACTTCTTTAGGCTGCAACAGAAACAATTTTATCGCCTACATCACATAACACTCCTCAGAAAAACATTCAAGTTTTACTGCCTTTAAGAGTGAACGAAAAAATGAGCACTCATACAATAGCGGAAAATTTTTTTGCCAGCGAAACTAAACGAGGAGCGCTACTCCTGCACTTCATCAAACGCGAGGAACCTTTTTTTTTTCTGGCATATTTATGATGACTGAGAGCACGCTGGCTGATTTGGCTTGGTATGACTCTATAGTAAATAAACGTACTGCACAAGCATTCATAATGGCCGCACTCGTGTAAGGTTAACTGCGCTCCCAATGCAACGTGTTCTCAAGAGCTATCACAGCAATGGAACAAAAACAAATACGTTTAGTCTACTATCACTCGGCATCCTCTTGTCAAACTTTGCTTGTTCCCGTATTAAAACTTTATATTAACAACACTTATGACAGGCATATCAATTCACCGTATTGCGCATTTATCTTTTATTTATCTTATTAGAACAGGCCTCTGTGCTGTGCACTAGCACGGGTGCCAAGGTTACGTCCTACCTCGAGAAACAATTCAATCGCCACGGCGCTAATTAGCCTACCTTAGGCACACACCCGGCCGATCACTTTGCGCGAAGACATTCATCCTATTCGTGACACTAACATAATGCGAAACAATTCGCCCTAGCCAATTCCTTCGTTAACTGCTTCGCATGACACCGATTCCCGCAATGCGTGGGATCTGCAGGATTTCTTCTTTCGACCCATGTCAAGCACAAAGGTGATATATTCACATAAATTGAGCGATCTTGGGCATACGAAGGCACCAACATAAACCAAATAGGTACTAAAAAATTTAAATACATAGGTATTTACTCTACCTACTCGTGACCAACACAGAAATTGGCGGTGTAAATTCGTCACGCAGAATTCAATTATCATCTATGGAGATTAATGAAATTTCAAGAAAGAAAAACGGGAAGGTGGGTTGTGTGACGCCTGCACTGCCTTTTTGCAGCCTACTGTTTAGCTTACCTCGTCGTCGCTCGGGGACTGCCAAATTCTGGGGCTCCTCTATTACGAGTCATATGGTAACATGAAGCGTACGACGTGGAATACGGGCTTGCGAAACCAAGCCGGCGAAACAGATGCTGGCATCGTGTCCTTGGCGATCGCGCAATAATAACTTCTAATGTGTTTGCGGCCCTCTCAGTTGTTTATTGGCAGCCCTTTCGGAGCGCTGGCGACCTTCATCATTCACTACGAAATTTGACAGTATTACGCGTCGCCTAACTCCTTTCGTGCGGTAAAATCACGAGCATTCCTCGGCGGGAATAGACCTCGGTGGCTCCTCTGCCCAACGTCATTCTACATACAGCTTGCGATAGCGCCCAGTGCCGATCGGAGTCACGCAGCCATTTGCAGATAACAGGAAACCGTAATTTGAAAAGTGGAAAGTCACTTTACAACAATGGCGACCGTGTTGTCGAGGAAAAAAAGCAGCGACAATCGTACGCCAGCATATTAATGCGCATGGTGCACGAAAGCTTAAAGAGTTTTGGTCTTCTCAACACACTACGCCTTTTATGACCTTCACATCTGGGTGACCAGCGTGAACGGCAACCTCGTATCGCTCGCAGTGAGGGCGAGTGGGTAGACCCCCTCAGCTAGAATTTCATCATTGTTATCTTTCTTTTGCCTACTTCTTCTTCGGCGAACATTCATCTGCCCCACACCTCTTTCCTTGGCGAGTGTTGCGCAATATTGGAGAAGAGAGAGTGCAAGCATTATTCCGGGCACGAATCAATCGCTGATGGGTGCGTGCGGGCGCCGAGTGGCAATTACCGTCGCGGCGTGTGTCACTGGACGACCCGAAGCGTGCGGACGTCAGCCACTCGTCGCGCCTTTTTTTCTTCATTCCCGCACAGCTGATATGGTTGCACGTGGCGTGGAAAGGCAAGGTCCTTCGCTGCGCCATTTTCAACACGAAAACACAAGGCTCTTGAAAGAAGGAGACTCCGCTCACTACGATATCGGCGTCCCGGGGCGACCACTGGCCGCAGCATGAGCGGTTACCTGCATGACCTCGACGAACGCCAGCGCCATGCTTTGGAACAGGTAAGCGTGTTCCCGAATAAGCACCAGCTGCATTGGTCTAATGAAGTGGTATTCCTGAGCCAGTGTACTTGTACCGTGGTAGAATGTACCATTGTACAATGTACCACGGTAAAGTGTACCATGGTAGAATGGACATTTGTACTGCCTTGGACCTGTGTTCAGAAAACGCAGCACAACGAGGAGAAAGCGACATGGTCATTCCACCTCTACTGCGACGCTAAAAATGGTCTGCAGAAAAGCACAAAATAAGTAATTTTATTTATAGTTGAAAACATATTTGAAATCGCGCATTTTTCGCCCGCTCAACACTTGGTCGATCAAGTAGTTATGTAATAAAATTATTATTAAGCGCGGTGCTGTTAGTCATACGGCGCAAACGAGTGATACGAGCGGCTATGTAATATGTGGAGCCTTCCGTATGCAGAGGACGTAGAGAAGTTGTCTGGTTTTTATGAGCCATGTCGGTTTTTTTAGGCGAGGTAGACAGTGCCGAGTTTGAGGTGCTGCTGTGGCGTAAGTAACTGGACATCATTCTGCCGAAACAGGTTAATGGCACTCGTAGCGCATGCTCGCGTCATCGACGCAAAATACGCGCCGGTGGAGTTGCTTGCGACAGCTGATCATTGAGAGAGCGATCGACTATACCTGGGTCCCGTGTACCGACGTATCAATGAGCATGCCAGCGGATAGGCGACGTCTAGGATATTCCAGCTGATACCTTTCAGTAGAGAGAAAACAGCTATTTTCCACTACATGATAGGCTACCCAGAAGCACCTCATCAGAGAGTGCGAACGTTGAGGTACGAAAACAACATTTACCCTTCCAAGTATGGGTTGTGTAATACTTAACACGAACACATCTAGTGCCCATTGTTTGCTCCCACGCGGCTGATACTGGGGATTTGTGATTGTGGTTGACACTGAACGCACTCTTTGAGTCTATCTCTCTTACCAAACAATCGGTGCTTGATATTTACAGCCTCCGTCCGTGATAACTAGATTAGTCCAGTTTTGATATACCTTCATGATTACAGTGTACTCCAACGGTAGTCGGCCACTGCGCGAATTCGGGGGCTTGAAATTTATATTTTTCTTTTTTTCGTTTTGCAGTACTCGCTATGCTGTTATCCTAGCCAATCAGTCACATTGCAAAGGGTGACCGCGAAGCTCACTAATCCAAGGTACCACAACCGAATGAACACCATGGCAGGCTCACAATCTGTGATGTGAATTTCACGACGCTATATAGGTTGACAAGTTACCTTTAGGTTCATCGATTTGAAAGCTCCTGCAAGTGTTGTTATCTTACTACGCAAGCGGCTATCTCTGAAAGAGGAGTTTTCGTCAGACACCTGGGAAATATCACCTCTTTTAAGACGAGCGACGCGCAGCAGGTTTGTCAGATTAACGTGTTCGATTGTCCGTAGCCAGCTGGAGCCCTTGTGGTTATTTATTGATCTATTGACTACACAGTGTGATCCAAAGAGCAACATAGATAGGTGGCATAACAAAATCAGTTGAAGAAAGAAATTCAAAGAGCACGAAACATCAGAGACGAAAAATAAATAGAATTAAAGATGATTAGGACAAACCCAGAGAGAGGGCAAAACACAACAAGGCATATACCATTAAGGAAGGAAGAGTTGTCACAGCTTATATTCCGTGGTCATAAACAAATAGATCCTTATCACAAAATGTTTCTGCGATAACGCTTTCTATTCATTTACTCCCTGATAAGCTAAAACTGCAAGAAAAGAATTTTCTCCGTCCTAAGTAACGTTGAAGAATAAATATAAGCGTGTGTGTTTGCCTGGAAATGCGGCACGTTTACTGAGTTTCCGGTTTAATGTTAATTTATGAAAGTACAGCAACTGGAGAAATTTAAGCCTAGCAATATTGGCCTTTGTAATGTAAAACAGCTATGTTATCACTAGCCATGCGAGTTGATGGCAAGTCAATAGTCTGGTAAGCATAGATTACATAGATCGGCTTTGATTGCAACATCTCAATTTTAATAGATTTTTAGTTATGAGTTCCAAACAACACTAGCGTAATCTAATATCGGTCTTCCGAAAGCATTAGAGGCCATCATTTTTATTTCTGATGGAACTGTCGTTAGTTGGTGTCTCAAAATGCGAAGCTATCTACAAGCAGATGAGAGCACTTTATTAACACGACTTGACCATGTTAAGTGGTTTGTAATAGTGGCACCTAAATAACTGTGCTCATCGACCTGTGCTCATCGTCTTTTAATAGTGGTCTTGTAATAGTCTTGTAATAGTGGCACCTAAATAACTGTGCTCATCGACAGTAATTCATATAATAAGAAAATTTAAGAGAACTGATAAGTTTCAAAAGGTAATACGCCGAAAGGTACATGAAGTTCTCGACATTCTGAAAACTTCGGACGTTTCTCATACTTTTTGCCGATGACTGCTTAGTTTATAAAAGAATAAATGATATAAATGATCAGATGGCTCTAAACGACACTCTAAAGGTAATCAGCGATTGGTGCACAACTTCAAAAATGGAAATAAATAAGAGCAAAACTGTAGCGTTACGCGTATCAAATAAGATTAATAACGTCCTAGTTTACAATTATGCTATAGGCACTACTCCTCTCTCTACAGTTGACGCGATAAAGTACTTGGGCGAAACAATATCGAGTAACCTAAAATGGAATAGCCATATTGAAAACATCTGCTCAGCAGCAGAAAAGAAACTGTGGTATTTACGTCGAAAATTAAAGCTTGCTACGACTCCGGTTAAGCTAACAGCATATCTCACTTATGTGCGGCCAACTTTAGAATACGCAAGTATTATCTGGGACCCCTGTGAGGTTGGACTAGCAAAAACGGTAGAAAGAGTACAGAGGGGAGCCGCTAGATTCATCCTGTCAAATTACAAATCTACAGAATCAGTAACGGAAATGCTACGCCTTGTGGGACTTCCCACTCTAGCTGAGCGTCGACAACTCGCCAGGCTAAAATTCTTTTTTCTACTTTCAAAAAATAAATTCAACTTAGACACGACACAATGCGTATCGCCTCGCAGAACCAGAAGCCTTAGAGGAGTTAATGAATACACGTACGAGGTGCCCCAACAACGTATTAAGCAATATGCCAATTCATTCTTTCCAAAAACAACAAGAGAATTCAATTCACTGCCTCCAACACTGCTCCGATCTACCACTGCAGACGGCTTTGAGGAAGGACTCAAAAGGTATTTTGTAAAGTCTGAACTATAAAGTTTTGTAGAACTTAAAAACTTTAATAAATGTTTTCATTTTTCTTTACTTCTATGGCTAGGTTGATTAGTTAAATATCCGCGTACCTATTTAATTGCGCTGAGCTATTAATTATGTAGAAATTTCCTCTTATTAACCACATAGCCGCATTTTTGAAATCACTTACCGCATTGTTAAGCAGTCATGTACGCGTTGTGGTTGTTGGATACAGATGTATTGTGTTGCTTGAACTCGAATTGTTTGAAGTTCAACTTTACTAGCTGTGAAACATAAATTAATGCATTGCTGTGTAACAAGGACTGTTGTACTCCTGTGTGTTACTGTAACCCACCCCTGTAACGGCCTGAGGGCCAACAGTATTCTGAAATAAATAAATAAAATAAAATATGGAATGACTTGCGCGGGAGAAATATTACGTACCTTCTGGCACGATTTTCATCAGTTGCCAATGTGCGATGTTTTTACCAAAGCTTTACACCTACGTACTTGGCTGTTAGTAATGGCTCATCCATATCCAAAGTGCAGGAATCTAATAAATAACGCTTTGAAAGGCTGTCAAAGCGAAATAGCATTCTTACTTTCGCTTGTTTGTGTTCCATACAGAAAGATAAATGAATATAAGAGTATCATTGCTGAATTTCGCACCTGAACACAGCGTTCATGACGCCTCAAACAATATTTGCTTTGTTTTGATTTTTCATGTTCCTGCCGAACAGACCCAATTAAATGTTAGGGAACACGCTGTGTTGAGTCATTGGCTTCCTTAGAGAGCGATGTATATAATGTTTCGCAAGAAATAATTATGTAGGCTGTAGCAGACGCAGCGAAACATTTATGAAATCACACATCTTTCGTGTGGGACCCTGAGAGCTGCGATCAACCTGCCTGTTTTTTGCGCGCACGTGCCTTTTCTAGTTTGGCAAGCGTCTGCTCATCACGAGAGCCACGGTTTGAGCGTTGTGTAAAGGTAATTTATTCATGCGAGGAATTTTTTTATTTTAATATGCCTCTAGTGATGCTCATATGAGTGCAGCCAGTTGCTAGACGCATGCCATGTCACAAGAAATGAGCAAAAGCTGATGTTGTCCCGTTTTCAGTTACCTCAGCAACGTCAAACGTGGGCTGGTTAATCTTACATAATTAAAATTATGCTTTTCGTCGAAAAGTTGCGACGTCCTGGGATGGTCCGCCGATGCAGTGAGCAAGAAGGAGTATAGACGTGCGCCATGTTTTTTACATTACTAATTCGTGTTGCTAAGAGCCGATGAAGCGAGGAAAGTTATAAGAAATCTTTATTTTGTTTTCATCTTAAGTCAGTATTTCATATGACCTTCTGTGGCCGTGCAGTTCCGTTCGAGAACTGGACCCGTTCGCAATTTCTGGCGAAAACCTAGCGAACGGATGGACTTGCTGAAGCGCATTTAAATGCGCTTCAACCGAACACAATCAATGTGAAGCAGTATATAATATATGGATTCTCTATTCATCCTGTCTTATAATGTATTATTATCCATGAAGTTGGCTTGATAATTGATAACAATTGACCGTAAAATGGTTATTGCTGCTCGTTTCTCGCATCGCCGTAAATGGAGTCTCCGAGTACAACAAAGTTGTGGGCCACACTCGTCCTTGGCAAGCTTTAGAAAGAAGCGTGATGTACATACGTTCTGGTAAACGTAACGCACTAGAATAACACTTTTTCTGAAAATTTACTGTGCACGGCGACCTTGAAAACTCAGCACTAATCGTATTCTTTTTCGACGTCATTCCTTCTAAATACGAAAATTATTTCAAATACAAAAAATGGCAGCCATCCCGCCCTGCGAGCGCCAATGTCCACCGAAGCTGTACCAAAACACCACACATACTGAATATATGGTTTGCACTTCGCACGAGGGCTTCGAATGACGTTAAACGCCCCGCCACGGTGGTCTAGTGGCTACGGTACTCGGCTGCTGATCCGAGTGTCGCGGGATCGAATCCCAGCCGCGGCGGCTGCATTTCGATGGAGGCGAAATGTTGAGGTCTGTGTGCTGTGCGATGTCAGTGCACGTTAAAGAACCCCAGGTGGTCAAAATTTCCGGAGACCTCCACTACGGCGTCTCTCATAATCAGAGCTGGTTTTGGGACATTAAACCCCACAAATCAATCATCAATGACGTTAAACGTCCCTTTCAAAAGCAGCTGCAAACCTAAGCTGACCGGGAACTCGTGAAAGGGTGCTCCTAAAGTCCCTAGATGTCACTGTCCCGTTTTTTAAGCAAAACTTTGATGGGGGCTGACGCTTGTATTTGGTCGGCGTTGCTTTGGGCAGCCATCTTCTTCCTAAAGCTGCTGTACCTTAAAGCTGCATCGAGAGAATTAGGAAGAAGCTGGCGCATTTCAATATGCGTTCCTTTGTATTCTGCGTATTTATTATCATATTTCCTAGGAACGCATATGCTAAATGCCAGACGCTATCTGCGCGCGCATAATCCGCTCCATGTGTTTGCAAAGAACACTGCCGCCAACGCGGGATGCGTGCGAGAGGGGACCGGGAAACCACAAAGTGATTTCCCCTATTTGTGGTCTAGGGCTCTTTATTTTGGGGCACAGAAGTGGCATAAGGTTTCTTAGTAAGATCTTCTTGGTCTAGTCATGTAAGCTGCGAATACATCTACGTTCTTTCAACCCACAATCCTAGCCCCCACAGTTTCCACAACTAACGCATGAGCTTTTGACGAAAAGCCCTCGCTTGCACAGAATTATTATTTCGTGAACAATGAACTCTATGCTGCCTGCGTGATTGCAATAAAAAGTATGCCGCATGCCTTCAATTGTTAACCTGTCGCTTTGTGTTTGCGCCATGAAATTCCCGACTGCCGAGAAGTATACAGTTCGCTGTAAAAAGTTCACTCCCACACTTTCCAAACAATCATCCTATTAACACAGTTCAGCGCGCTTTGATCGAAACTGTATTACGCGTACCTGTAGTTTTCGCGAATAAAGGGTATCGGGAAGGTAATATTTTATACTTCTGATTAAATCACATAATTCTTTCTTCATATACCACTGCGAAGACTCTTTAGTGGCAAGGAACATTGTTAACACAGGTACCAGCGCTAAAGTAGTACATCATCTCATATACAGAAGTACCTGGAACTATATTTTTGTATGAGGCGGGGTTCTTAAGTGCCTTTCAGTGTCATGTCCACAAAATGTGCCATTTTATTTTTACTTAAATGTTGCCGTTTCGACAACCATCGGTCTGAATGTACGAAATGAAAAAAAAAAGCTGGAAGTGGCTGCAAGTGGCGAAAAGCTGAAAATGTCACTAGTCTCTGGTGTAAGCACGGAGTAGCATTTTTCTGTTCTAACTGCTGCCACGCCCTTACCTATGCTCCGGTATTCGCTTACGGGTATAAAAAATATAGAGGAGTTTGCTTTAATAGCAGAGTATTTCGTTGCGTTCGAAGAAGAGCCTGCTTTAGGCGCGCTCATTACCATCTTGTATTAGGTACCAGAGTCACAAGATACTCGCCTCTTCCTGCTTCGACCGCGCTTCACGCCCGCTGTATCTCTTTGAAATGCGCTCATCAATTCAGGGCAGTATTCATATCCCGTAGCACCAAAAGTAACACCGATTCGAATTATTCGCGATGGTTATTGAATACTCGAAAAGCTTCTCGTCTCTCAAACGAGTGATGTTCATTTAATGAGTCCTATAACTCGTTTCCAAGTATTCGTAGGATGGTATACACCAGTCGCAGGCAACTCTGTCACTGCAGTAATGGTTCCAACGGCGAGAGCGCCGAAGGCGCACTGCTTATCTGCATGGATTAAGTGACTTGCGTTTCAGCGAGACAGGCCATCCGTTGGCGACAGAAAAAGAAAAGAAATAGTACCTTTAGTTGCACACGAAATACACCGATTTCAGCACTCATTTCATTCTTGAGCGGTTAATGAATAATCTACAAGAGT
This sequence comes from Hyalomma asiaticum, assembly GCA_013339685.2. Classification (NCBI taxonomy): domain Eukaryota; kingdom Metazoa; phylum Arthropoda; class Arachnida; order Ixodida; family Ixodidae; genus Hyalomma; species Hyalomma asiaticum. Next base: position 44,046,006 of record CM023481.1, on the reverse strand, counting down.
CTAACGGACGCTCTTCGCATAGTAAGATCCTATAGAGTGCGCAACCAGTCGCGGAAATGGCTGCATTATAGCTTCTCCCTGGCCGGTCTACACAGCATACAGTATGTGGTTCTCAGATAGACGCTTCTGACGTTCATATATCGCCTAACCTTAGCCTCTGACCTTCTTCAAGGTTAGAGGTGGAGGTGAGCCGCGAAGCCTACGAAAAATAAAAATGTTTCTACGTTGCCACGTGACTTTTTGCACAGCAACAGCACATTTAGCGTCAATAGTGACCCTGCTTCGGGATAGTAAATGCTGTACCAGTGAACAGCCTTGAATTTAAGAGAAGTAATCAATCTTTTGTGACTCCCATTCTTACACATTGCTGCTTGTTTATATGTGTGACACAAGGCAGCGTAAAACTCTTATTTCTGTGTAATCAGTAGTGTTGAGGTTTGTCGAAATTTATGTTCCCATTCTGGCAATTACAGGATAACATACTACGGACAGTAGAACTATCAGCGTCCTCCCACCCGTTATGTATGCTAGCATTAACGTTTGTTAACATTCCTCACTAGCTGGTTGAGAAAAAGCTTGCTAATTCTCATACGTGTCTACATTGTTAAGTCTTAGCGAAACTTCCCAAAGTTTCCAAGGGTGCAGCAAATGCTCAAGTTACTGCACTTTTACCACCTTCGTTTCAAGAGTGTGCTTGGCCTCTTTTTAGAATAAACAAGCGCAATACATGTTTAGGCAGGAGAGAACTATTATACATGTGGAAGTTTCCCTTAAGAGTCTGAGAAACCTGAAAATCGTCTGCAGTAAAAGCGATGCTGTTAACAGCGGGCTATATGGCAGAAGTGATTGCGCAATGTGCTACCAGGGACATTTAGCACAATACAATGAGTACAACAATGCATCACTAACGTTCCGCTGTGACACTGCGCAGTTTCGCAGCGCGGTGTCCGATGTCCGGGGCCCCGAGCACACCGATTCCAACCTGTTGCGATGGTTGCGAGGTGAGTGGTTTCTCTGTCGAAAATTTTCCTTCGGCTCTATAGGCTCCAAGATGGAGTTCTCGCAAAGCGTGTGCCGCTACCAGGTTGGATGTTACACACCTCACGTGCGTCTGGTGAGAATCGTCGAAAAGCTTCACTTTAGAGCTTTGTTTGCGGCGTGCAGTGGTAGATTAGTCGCAGCAGCCATGTCACCAAGAATATGATGGACATCCACTTGTCGATGTCTTCTCTGAACGTAAAATGAAGACAAAGAGATCCTCTGTGCATTGGGGTGCACATTAATGAAGAACACTTTAGAACTATGCTTTGCCGTTTAATATATAAAAGGTGGACAGGGGATTATGAGAGAAAATATGGAGGCTCACTCTATTACGAGTTTCGTCAGCCGAGTTGTCTTGCATGTGCTTAAGCGCCTGGTCGTGCTCTTACTTCGTCGCCAGTTATGTGTAGCTGTGCCTGTCGGACAATGAACCCTCCATATTGGGCTTCGCAACAAAATTACCTGTGTTAACACGTCCTTGCGAATTCTCGTGCTAATAAAAAAGCTCTAGGAAACGCCGCAACAAAACACCTCTTAAAACACCTTCGCTCTGGCACTCTGCCACATCTAAATGTATGAGAACAAAGATGTGTTATTTCGCGCCAACTGCGGTGGCCTAAGTTTGATTACGTATGTTGCATACAAAAAAAGCGTATATGGTGACAGTAGAAACAGCATTACTCATTGCATATGCATTTGTTGGTATCAACAATCAAACAGGCAAAATTTACGCAGTACCTCTACCAGTTTATCTCCGAACCGGGGCCAATAGCAGAGCGAAATGGAGCGCGTTTAACCTGAACCGAAAACATCATTTTTTAAAGCCCTGTATGCAACGTTAACGAAGCTGAAGCCTTAATTCCATATTAGTGGTATACTTCAGAGCAGCGTACCCAGTAGGGGAGTGCGAGCATTGGAATGTCTCAAATGTTAGTTCAAAATTAAATTTTTAAATATTTCTAATTGGATTCTATAATGAGGTATTGGAAATATTCGAATATTCAAGGTCAGTCCAACATAGCGAAAGAGTGAATATGCAAATCACTTGCCAAAAATGACGGATGTTCCGTGTTTATGCAATGGTGTCGAGACGGGCAATACGCATGCGTGTAAGCATCATCAGTGCACGCCGGCGTGATGGCGGCCAACGAAGAACGCGCCAGTACGTTACGAGCTGTCGCCAACATTCGCTATCACGATGAGCAATTTCAATTATACCTGCTCGGCAGCGCTGTTGGGGCTCACCGTAACCACGCTTGTGTACTGCATTCTTTGAAGAGGCAATCCAAACGTTCTCCCCTAGCCATTGGAGAGCCGCTTCCTTGTGCAGGAGCTCTTCGGAATGCATTGCAGCTGCCTGACCATGTCGCACAACTAATCTTCCTTCGTGATGTCCGTAACCCGTATTTGTTGGCACTTATTTTACGATGCACTATCTCACCAGAGAAGTCACACTATGAGAAGCTAGACAAAGCAGCGACTTGTCATAATATGCTTTGTGTTAGTAGTTTGTTGGTGTATTTCCTTTACATAATTAGTCTGATATCCGCTCACCCCAGTACCCAGCAGGGCCCGCAGCGTCGCGATACAGGTGTGCGGCGATAGTATCTTAGAGATACTTTTGAGTACCTGTACTTCTGCATCAAGATACATTTGCAAAATGTGTTTATATCTCAGTAGTGAAGTACTTCGACAATATATCGACTGTATCGCGATACTGTGCCGGACACGGGTAACTCGTCATTGTTTTACTAGAGAGCTGGCACATTTCCAAAGGGTGAAACAAGATTTTTCTTTCCGAAGACAAGCAAAGGCGTATCGCTGGTGTTTGTCAGTTGAAGAGGGAGACACTTCGTCTTCTGAATGGTCATAAGAGACCTACGTTGTTGCAGGAGTGTTTTGCAACCTGTCTGAGAGATATCGCCGTATTGCAGGACGTTGCGGCCATGAATGGGGTATTCTGGATAACACAAACACTTACTCGCTTGCAGCGGCACTGCGGCGTTCCTCATTCCCAAGTCTCACCCTGAGGCCGAACCGACTGTGTCTAGAAGACAGCCTATTAGAGACGCCCTACCACGGTTTTAGCGCATTTACTGCAAAGATCTTTTGAGCAAAACGAGTCTTATCTGCAAAATAAATGTATGCGGTTTTATTCCCTGGTGTTCGTTAGTGATAAGAGTGATATTCTTAATTTGCAAGTTTCGAGGTGCTGCATCATTATTCGCATGCTGCACGTAATCTTCTCGCATCAGAATTCTCCACATGAAGAAATGTAGCAGCATCTGTATTCCTTCATTTGTATTCCTCTCTCTGTATTCCGGAATAATTCATTAGTCATCTTCCAAAAGTATCTCCGACGCATCCCGTTACGTCAAAGGCAAATGTATCTTTCTATCTACATATTAAGAATCAAACATATGTATAGCGATATCGTTATTCTGGAATACTTTTTTGAGCATCTCTGCCTAGCCCTGGCACTAAGCGATGCAAATCTTTATCGGAATCAGTTCTTTATCAGGAAGCGGCTCCTCATACCATGTATAAAGGAGACTTCCGACACACTCACCCAGAAATATATCAATAACCTGGAAATAAGGCTTTATCTTAGCTAATATTGCAAACAAGGCATCCAACCAAAAAAAAAACTTTTCTGTTCCGGGTTCAATGCACTTTATTTCGCTTTCTACACTGTACCGTTTCGGTACAGGAAGTACTACCATGGAGACCTAAATCTCCAGACTGCTATTGGGGTAAATGTCCCATGCTGTGGAACACTCCAGAAGCGTTGCCTAAAAGATTGTCCTGGTAATTTCACGAGGGCTTTTATTTCCTATTACCCATTTTACTTTCTTTTGGTTTCGAATCACGTGTTAGGGAGCGCGCATGGCGCGTCCCATGCACTCGCACATTCGCTCGTTTTGTGAGCGGTATCAGTGAATATTGTTGTTGCATGTAATTAAATTCAGCGTAAATAGCTGCACCACTCAAATTCATAAGCAAGGTCGTAATGGGAAGGGTAATTATATAAGAAAATTCTCAGGAACGTCTAAAGAGCCATGTTTTTGAAGCAATGTCGAATACAAATGTTAAAGAAAATGACACTCAAATATTGCTAAACTCAAGTAAAATTAAGAGTCTTATGCACTCGGCACGTAAACAAATATTCGAACGCAGCCTTATACATGTGCAGCACCTGCGACAAGGCAGTGCTTACATCAGTCTGGCGAGATAATAGCAGGTAATAGATGCCTTTAGCTTCTAATGTTGTGCTTGTTTTGACAAACCCTGCAATATTACAATATGAACTGATAAGGTAAAAGATACAATATTACACTATCAACTGATAACCTTTTTTTTCGGTTTATGTTCGGTCGGGGTTCTCATATGTTCTGCGATTCATGTTCACTTCTTGCCGAAATTTCGTTACGCGCATCGCTTTCTGTGAGGGTTCGGTTCCACGCCTTTAATGTAACATCTTCACGTCATCCTGGCTGTGGCGGCTGCGTTTCGATGGAGGCGAAATGTTGAGGCCCGCGAGCTGTGCTATGTCAGTGCGCGTTAAAGAACCCCAGGTTGTCAAAATTTCCGGAGATCTCTACTACGGCGTCTCTCACAATCAGAGGTGGTTTTGGGACATTAAACCCCACAAATCAATCTTCACGTCATGTTTAATTTCATATGTTAAATTCCTCTGCCTTGAGGGCTCTAACGAACGCGCTGTACCAAAGTTTATACTTTTTATCGCAGAGTAACAGATTTCTAACTTTTTCCAGGCATCCTAATAATTTCCGACACTATGTGCGAACAATTTGATGTCGTCAATCACAAACCTGCTTACTTCACTAAAACAACTTTCTTTATCAAGCGCGACAAATTCATTCACATCGCTTTTAGGCCATTTCAGTTAATGATATATTAAGCGCGCCTCAAGTTATATATTCACCTTGAACGGACACAACATAGCAAAATGATTTTATTGCGATAGCAACTATATGGACAGTCTCGGCTGGTTTTTGCCGTCCCCGTCACCGCCGTCATGAAACGTATATGTATAAGTATGTATATATATATAAAAGTCCCAAAGAAAAATAACTCGGGATAAATGCTTCCGAAGCGCGGAGTCGAACCAGGAACCACTACGCCACAAAGAGCAGATCCTTCAAGAAGCTAACGGCGAGCCTTATATACACACCCTTTACCGCTGGCAGGACTCAGAGACGGCAGGCGCTTATAAGCGTTTCTTCATTACCAGCCAGATGGCGCGAGGAGCGCGACGGGCGGCAGCCTTTGCAACAGGAGCGCTGTTCAAACTGAGAGTATCCATTGTGACAGCTTATTCGCGCTCGTTCGGTGTATATCTGTGCGTTCGTTTCGTGCGTGCTTCACTTGATAGCTCGCGCTCATCTTCTGTTTGTTCAGTTGGCGGCCTCCCCTAGCTTTTATGTGTAGCTTTGTGACACACAACGTATAAAGCCCTTCGTACAAGCACGCGCTGCCAACGGGAGGCGCTCACTTAGCAAGTGCATGTTTGCTACAATTAATATTGCTCCTGTAGCTGCGAGCCTCACGTCGTATAGCGTTACAGTTTCTTGATTTGATTGATTTGTGGGGTTTAACGTCCCAAAACCAGTTCTGATTATGAGAGACGCCGTAGTTGAGGGCTCCGGAAATTTCGACCGCCTGGGGTTCTTTAGCGTGCACTGACATCGCACAGCACACGGGCCTCAACATTTCGCCTCCATCGAAATGCAGCCGCCGCGGCCGGGCTTTGATCCCGCGACCCTCGGATCGGTAGCCGGGTACCTTAAGGCTGTTTCACATGCCGCGATTGCAGCGACGAAAATCGTTCCAATCGCTCTGTTCGCTCCCGTCGCTTAATGGCGGTTTCGTTTCAGATGACTTGCGATTGCAGCGACTGTTTTTCCCGCGACAGGAGCGACCGGCTATCTTCAAATGTGTTTAAATAACCCTGCGTTATAATATTATTAACTTTTGTTTTACAGGATTGAAGAGCATGCATGTATTGTAATTTAAAAACAGCTGCAAGTGGCTAAATTATTTTGGTGTGCGCAACAGCGGCTCCCGCATATCAGTAAAGACGTGAAAATAGCGGTAGCAGCAGCGCAGCGGCACAGCAGCTGCTTCGGCTGCTTCGCGTCGTGAAGAAAAACTTTGCGCCATGGATATAGCCGCGTAGGAAGGGTCCGCGTATTCTTCGAAGTCGTCGTGTGCGCGAAGCATGATCCTCCGTGTTCAGCATCAAGTTGTCAACGAATGGTTCGTGTATCTTGCTCGCAAGTGCCTACTACACTGTAGTGCCTCCGAACCGGACGACGCCGGCATCTAACCAAAGCCCACATTTATGGATCTGCAAATGATGTATATGTGTGTGTCTGTGCACGGAATACGGTTATTGTGTTGTGACCGAACGCGGCAACACGCATCTAACCGAAAACTCGCATCTTGAAAGCCGCGAGAAATGACGCCTCTGTGTGTGTGTGCGTGCGCGTGTGCGTGCGCGTGTGCGTGCGCGTGTGTGCTTGCATGATGTGGAATAGTTTGTTTTGTGAACATCGATATCACGGATCGTCCGTCGTGGAATCCGTGGTGTGGATGTGTAACAACTAGCATCACAAATTTATAAGGAGCTGCAGTCACCTGTGTTGAAGCCTGCATGTTGCGTCACTACATTGTGAAGATACGGATGTCGTTTAGTTTCCTAATCGTAGTAGGTTACTGCGAGTCTGACCAAAGAAGCAAAATACGTTGCACTGCCCCACGCCGTGCACGAAAGGTATTTTTGATGTATTTGATGTATAGTCTTATAACAAGTTAGTAGCGTAGTCATGCACTTAGAGCTGTAGTAGACTGTTTCCCTGCTATGCCTCTTTTCTGCTAGAACAGAATTGTTTGCAAAACAAAAAACAGCCAATAAGGGCCTTAAGTACTATTTCCAAACAGACTGTATTTGGAGATACGTGGTTTTACTGCAATAAAAGGATTCTGTCGACGAGCAGAAATATTAACAGGGCACACTGTGTTTCTGTGACATGCATTCATTGTCTAATGGTTCAGAAACTGCTCTCCATCCTGTTCCATCTCGGGAGTCCCTCGAAGTTTAGAATGTTTTCTTGCCATAGCATTTCCTCAATCAAATGCGCTTGTTGGAATTGAGAAGCATTTGTGTGATGGTCACCGCTATAGAGAAAACTGCTGTATTGGCCTCGACGCACAGAGCATTTCTTCAGACGGCGAAACAGTACTTGTTTGGGTGGCTCAGTGAAGCTCAGTGAAATCACGCTGTAGGGCATGGTGCCAACACACCCTCTGTTGTGCGAGTCGGCTTTCTGCAGAAGCTTGCCCGTTCAACCTGTCAAGGCTAGCCAGTGCCGATTCATTGTAATTGATGTGCTTCTTGTGTGACCTTGGTGGCCGCAAATTATTTGTTATATAAACGAAAAAAGGTGTTGCCTGCATGGCAATTACCTAATTATTTGCACAGTATGTCTTTTGGAATGCAAAACTTATTTATTCAATAACTCTGGTTCGACTGGTTTGGTCATTACCAGAACTATTGGTACAGTGTCGTTCCTTGTCTTTCCACCACACATATGCCGTTTTTTGCTTATTGTTCAAGGCATTGGACTTACAGCAAAGGGAGGCGAGAGGATGCACCATCTCATTTTCCTCAAAGTGGCAAGCAGCAAGCATATTTGTGTCATTAACCACCAAAGTCTGTCTTTGGTGGTTAATGCACTTCACGCCAGGTCCAATTGGCTCATTTCTTTTCTCTTTTTTTTGAGAACAGGAGACAGGTAGCTGAGACAGTGCAAAGATAGTGACGGCACGGCACCTAGTAACAAAACAGGCCGCTTGGGTTTGTCAAGAGAGATGTCACCACCAAGATCACCTTCATTGCGTCTCCATTTCACTGTTTGAGAAATGCTTCTAGCAAACGTAGTTATGGGGCATGAGATCTCGACCTTTCCTTGGTATTGTACAAGCCCATGCCTCCACTTTCATCGAGCCACTGGGAACGTCGAAAGTAATCGGCTTCACTTTGCTGGATGCGCTGCTATTGTAGTTTGGCACAACACATTTTCTGTCCCATCCTAAAATGGCACTGGTGGAAATCCCAGAGAGCGCAAGCCTTTGTTGCAACACAAAAAGTGCACTTAAAAGTCTGAGAAGCCCGTGAGAGTTGTAAAGTCAGCAGATCACAAAGACTATGCAGCATCCTGCACGCATTTTCTTCCCAAGGCCATCTACCCATACCTGTTCACAACATGCAAACGAGGGACTTGCAGCGGCAGGTGTCACCTGCACTGGAGTCACTACATGCAGCTCATTACAAGTGCTGTATAGCACATATTGAAGTGATTATTTATTACAAACTACAGCCAAAATGCCCACAGAGTTTACTTATTGATGCTGCAGACAGAAAACTGGGAATATTTGCAATATATGAGACGGTATCGCAGTTTTTATGAATTGCACCCACAGGATGACATGTAAAAGATGACCACTTGCCGGAAGTTTCATCTGTCGTGATGCAAAGAAAATTCAATTTCTTCCTTGCCAAACCATTTCATGAATGGGCCATGGCGCGCGCTGCCACAGCCTAGCAGATTCCTCTCCTCAAACTCTGCCTTCTCCATGCCTCGAGGACATACCATTTCTCCACCTACATTGTCACTTTGCTCGTAGGATGCCAGGTTTTCTTGTCTGCTGCAACCAAGCTGCTCTGTGCGACTGGCAAGTACTGAACTTGTTCCTGTGCATCTTGCACACTTCAGCCACTTTGTCTAGAAAACACACCTTTGAGAGCTTGTTAGGGGCATAAAAACAACATTCAGATTGAATTCTGATGCTTCTTTTTTGACGTTGCATGACAACCTGTGTGGGTAAGCAACCGCCAGCACTCTCTTGATGTCTTTTCCATTTCTTTGTCCTGGCAAAGGTTTTACTGCCTGAAGTAACTTGCATAGAGAAGTAATCACCAATGGTGAGTATCATGAACCTGATAGGTGCACATTTTCAGAGGAAAAACCCCACTGCACAATGTCAGCAGAATTTCTTTAACGAGCCACTGGGACAAGTTAGGGCAGCATTGTAAGAAGACTCTCAGGCCTTTGCAAAGAACAGAGCACAGTGACAGTGTAAGCTTTCCTGCATGTGCTCTTATTATTCTCTTTAGGTCTTCTTCCATTCCTGCTTCTCCTCCCCCCTCTTGTTCTTCCTCTTACACTGTCTTCTTTTTCAAATTCCTTTACTTCTCATTTGTCATCTGCATCCTCTCCTTCCTTGCCGTCGTCATCTCCTTGCTCTTCTGTATTTTCTCCCCCGCCCTCCAATTCTCCTCGTCTTTGTCGATAGAACCATAGCCGACGACTGACAACTTATAAGGCCCAGAGTCTGGGGTGGGTGCTACTACTCCTGTTGGGCTGGGTTCAAATGTGCACAGGCGTGCAGAGAGGGAGATAAACATTACTGAAAGATTGCTAGTTTTCCTTCAGGTGAGATGGGGGTATGGACTTTTTCTCATTATGAGTGATAGCAGTTTCGGACACCTGCTTCAGGGGCATTGTAACAAGCCCATACCGGTTTATGCTGTGTTGTTATACCAGGTGCTTAGAGACTTCCAAGCGAATGTAAAAGGCAAATGCCAAGTTCCATTGATCTGCTTCTTGGGCTGCTGCTGCTGCAGTTTCACACATAGCTGCTTTGTTACAGCAGCAGTGGTGAGAAATGGCATTTTAAGTTGCTTAAGGTTCTTCTGCAGCGCTGTGCCTTCTCGGTCTTCCTCGCTTGCAACTAGAGCCTTGTGCACCTTCACCTACAAGGATGTGGCAGGAGATTTCACAGCAAGACACGGTCAACTTTGTTGTAATACGAAGGCAACAAAGCTGACCGCACGAGCAAGATATACTTAATCAACTTTACAGTGAAGTGAGAGATGCACTCCACCTATTCGATGCTCGCCTACACTCTGGTTTTTTGTACTGTGCAACACAGCCTTGAAACGTAGTAATATAAGGTTTTCGCCTTAATATAGCGTTAGCTTACTTTCTGTTTTTGCAAACTGGCACAGCCACCATGGCAAGTGACAGATTAAAACAATATATAAAAATGGCAAGTTGTAAAAAAGAATCATTGTATGTTTCGTTGCCTGTACAAATTGTCGGTTACCAGCTATACATCAGTTATGTTATATGCACCAGAGATGAGATTGCTTGATTGCTGGATGGTATGACGTTGGAAAGGGACCGTGCATGCTTGCTGTTTGTATACATTCTTGGGTTAGCGCCTTGAATAAAGTAGCTGGAAGTGCCACTCTTCCTGTTGTTCTCTTCTTGTTTTATATCAACTAGGCCAACAGTCTTGTGAAAGACAAATGTGACAGTTGAGGCATCACTGCTAAACTGTTGTTTGCAGCTCCATAAGAACAAGCAGTGCAAAACCCTTCTGTGTGACATAATATTTGCATTCAAATGTTATAAATATTGCAATCTTTTCCTATACTTTAATAGGCTGGTAATTAGGCCTTGGAATGACTTCCATAAAGATGCAACTCTCAAAGAGTCCCTCGACTAACATGCACATTTAGTGCACATATTTTTTAACACGGTTGTTTAAGATGTATATTTTTTTCCCAGGCATGGCTGCAAAACAGCATGCACTGCCAAGACACACCATTTCTGCCATGCATCCCTAGTGCATTGTCCCGTACTTTAGTTGGGTCATGTTTACGCATTAATGCACACTTGCTTTTCCTTTATGAATTTTAATAGAGAGATACATGTACATGTGTTGTTCTCACAATTTCTTTCCTGGTTGGACCTTTATTTGTTTGCAGTACGTATTACATAGAATTAAACTACATAATGTGCAAATGTACACACTTCATTTGCAGAAATGAGTTTTATAATGCCATGACAAATTTACACGGTGCTTCAATTTCATCAGAAATGTTCTAAAAATGCATAATTCTATAAACTTATGCACTTGTAAAAGCAGGATTTATGTAATAATGAAACCATTCTCAAATATGTCGGCAAGCTGTTTCTGTTTGTTGTTGTTGTTTTGTGGAGTTTAACGTCCCAAAACCAGTTCTGATTATGAGAGACGCCGTAGTGGAGGGCTCCGGAAATTTAGACCACCTGGGGTTCTTTAACGTGCACTGACAACGCACAGCACACGGGCCTCAACATTTCGCCTCCATCGAAATGCAGCCGCCGCGGCCGGGATTCGATCCCGCGACCCTCGGATCAGCAGCCGAGTACCTTAGCCACTAGACCACCGTGGCGGGGCAGCTGTTTCTGTTTAGTTTGGCATGGCTTCACATGTAAATATGCACGTTCACACCTGAATGGCTACTGAAGTGCAACACTGGTCCATACCCAAGAGGAAACTATAACCTACAGAAAAAGGATGCAACAAGGCAACTTCCCTGCATGATTTTGATTAGCTGTGATCTTTCACATTTTCTTCTATATAACAACTGTATAAGAACTTTGCAGGCTGCTTGCCCGCTTTTCTTTTTTTTTGTTTCTTTTTAAGTGATGTGCTATAATGAACATCATAAACAAGACAAAACAAGTACACTGCAAGCATTTACGTGCACAAGTAATCTTCTTTGAAGTGCTGTTACATGCCATGAAGGTGTGTTGTTACATGCCATGAAGGTTTTACAATTAATTATAACTATATAAAGTGAGAACCGGTGCAGGAAATATACAAATCCTATAAATATATGCGTATAAATATATGTGAAGGAAAAAATGTGGTCCACGAGATAAGAAAAGAAGAAAAAGCTGCTATTAATAATACTTGTTGCGCATCAACGCTTTGAAAGTAAATCAACGACGCTGCTAGCATTCCTGATATGGTACGTTATAAAAGCACACATTAATACACCAAAAATTATCTAAATTTAGTTACTGGTCGCATAGTCAGTCCAACAATGACGTGCCCGATTTACGGCATCGGTGTAAGGCGAAGTATTTCTGGTTAATTAGCGCGCCCCGTATCCATGAAAACTGCATGCATTAACAGTTCAGAAAGTTCCGGCGACATACAAAGGTCTCGGCTTCTTGACAAAGCACTTTAATTGTAAGTTCGTGTGTCGCGCTCCCGATATGGCGCCGCTAGAATGTGAGTTCGATTTCCGGCCACGGCGGCCTCATTTCGATGCGGAAGAAAAGCAAGAGCATTCGCCGAATTGGCGCACAAAAAAGCAGCCCGCCATCGGATGCCTCGCGACCACGTCGTGCTCAATCATTATTATCGCAGGCTCATAGCACTTACAACGCGCAATGCGCGTTTGAGTGCACGCAAAGTACGTGCTGCAATACCTTGGCTGTGCGGCAATCACAAGCGATCTCAAAAAGAGAGAGAGAGAAAAAAAAAAGAACGATTGTGTAAGGCAAGTCGCAAACATTCGATAGCGTCGAGTCTCAACTCGAGTACATCAACCAGCGGGAATCTTTCTCCGCGCACGGAACAAAATGCGTTCGTGTGTTGTACTACGTCGAAGCGAAAGCTCGACGTAGTACACAAGAAAGCTAAAACACCAACCCACTGCTTCAATAAAAACATACAAGTGGAGGAATGCCAAAGTACGAGGTTTTATTTTTTTCCTTCTCGTGTCGCTATTAATAGTACTACATACCAGATTCGGTAATCCACGGCTCCCCCGATCGCTCCGATCATAAACACACACTCCACCGCCATGACAGCGAAACAGCGCGGGGGCTGCTGCTCGGCGCAATTTCGACGGGAAATCGTTCGGATCGCTGCGATCAGAGCGACGAAATTCCAACTTTTTGGTCGCTCGTCGCAGACCGTTGCGACAAGAGCGAGAGCGATTTTTTTTGAAAAAAATCGCGATCGCTCTAGTCGCCGAAGCAAAATCGCTGTGTTTCTGCGTCATGTGAAACGGCCTTTAGCCACTAGACCACCGTGGCGGGGCCATTACAGTTTCTTGCTATCGCATTCATTGCTTCGCCCTTGCGGCGAAACTGTGACTTTTTTTCTTGAATTACAAAATTACCCTTTCACATTACCAACAGCACTACTCTCGCCACCAGAGTACACACAGAAAAAAAACGCAGGTGGCGACGCGACGCCACCTTCACGTTTCTGCGCCAACTCGCCATGACGTCATAGGTTTTGAAGGCGGCTTTTTTTTACGCCGAAATACGAAGGTAATAGTTTGAAATCCGTGACATCATGCTCATGTCCGGGCACCTAGGCTTGGGCGGGAAATTCAACAGGGAAACTATAGCCTTCGATTTCTCTTCTAATATTGAACCCATGGTGGTTAAATCAATGACAGTAGGGTTATCAAACAATAGCTATTGGTTTGAACTGATTCATTGCTACGATTTACTGTCCCACTAAGCGCAGCCTCCCTCAGGAAACCCTCAGGATTCATGGGCCAGCCCCTTGCTTGCGAGGACACCTGTCATGCTACTACGGTAATACATACATCGGGAAACCGCGCCTTCAGTGACATTTGAATGAGGATCAGTTGCATGCACATGTGAGAACCATAATTTAGAACGCAGCTGTGCTGGCCCATTTAAATTTCCATCTCTCAAGATGAACCCAATTATGTAAAAAAATGCACAAGGCATTATCAACGACATTCCGAGGAAATTCCTTTTGCCACGCCACCCTTATAGCGAGAAAATAGCTCACATCTGCCTGCCTTGGTGGACTATTGGAGCTTGAGTTTAAAGGTAATACAAGTTTTGCGCTGTTTTCTCTTCTAGTAACTAGTTATATTAAAATCAATAAACGCTATATTTCAAGTATCGCCCTTTTTCAGCCTACACAACTCCTTTAGCGCTTTCCATTGGCGTTTCTTAAAATCTTCTTTCATTTGCAAAACAAAATGCGCGGTTAGTAAAACAGAGCAAACAGGCAAAACTGTAAACTGTGGCCCCTGTTTTCTGCGTGTGCCGTACCTTTTATAACGTATTTACAGCACGTGACTTCGACGTGACCCAGGCAGAGCACATGCTTCGTCAGGTGAGTCAAACGAGTCTGAGCTGAAAGCCACGGACTGCTTTCCTAAGGCGACTGTTTTTTTGTTTTCCGAACAGAGCCTGCGATGGCGACAGGAATTGCACGTGGACCGCCTCCTCACCGAGTATCAAGTGCCCAAAGTGAGTCTGTGTGCCCGTCTTCTTTTGTTTTTATCCATGACATTCACCTTAACTTTGGGCCACTCAAGATGCTGTGGGAATTGGTGCTGCGTTAACAATCAGTGAGCGTTACCTGTCTAACTTGGCGAGTTTTTTTTTTTGTTTGTTTCAAGGCCTACTAACATACAACTATACGGGAGCAAGCGTTTAGAAGAGAGTGGCCCCCTTCAGGATTAGCCTATCAGTGGCCAGTGGGCGAGGTCGTTCACAGAGCGGGGGGTAGAGTCCGAAATGACTTTCGGAATTGCTCTCGAGCTCACTGGCGGCAGCCATAACTGCTCTTGTTTCTAACGACCCAACGACTGTGCCACGTGCAATTTGAATGAGACCGTCGATACCTTTGGTCGTTGGTTCGGAACTACGCGCCCTGTTTATGCAGGTTTCGCGAACTGCTTTAAGAAAACAAGAACCACGGTGGTAGAAATACTTCTACCACCGTGACAAGAACACAACTCGGGTTCAGCCTGCGTCTCCACTCTCCAGTTAACGCACCACTGCAACAGTAAACCTCGAGCGTTGAAAATTATCGATGAAATTCCGACATAGGTGTTCATATTTTAAATGTGAAGGATCCATTAGTGAAGCGCCGATAATCTATCTATCTATCTATCTATCTATCTATCTATCTATCTATCTATCTGTCTATCTGTGTCTGTCTGTCTGTCTGTCTGTCTGTCTGTCTGTCTGTCTGTCTGGCTGGCTGGCTGGCTGGCTGGCTGGCTGGCTGGCTGGCTGGCTGTCCAGCCACCTACGACTTGGTGCTATCATGGTCGTTTCGTTCGCTTGGTATATATACAAAATTCGTAGGGCACGACATCATTAGCTCATGTTGAATCAGAAGCGCGAACGACGACGACAAAGGAAGTGAAAGCTCCTCAGCAACACATTATATGGCTAAAATACCTCATAGTTTATTTTATGAACATCACGAACTCCATGCCATGTCTGCAACATAAGCAAACGACATAATACGATAGTATAATATGGACAGAAGTGAACATGCTGTAAAGAGCGGAGATAGCCTGAAAGCGGTGATGAGGTGCCTAGGCATAGGCGAAAATAAGGTGCGTGCGCTAAAGGACAGGCAAGGCAATGTGATCAGAAACACCACAAAAGCCTGGTCACCCGGTGTACCCATGCATCCGAAACTACAGAACTTGGACATGCTCAAAGAGCAATAATTACTGTAGTAGACCTTGGCGCGCTTGTACTTTTACGCGAACCGCGCACCAGTCGAATACACGCTGTAGAGCAAAGCGCCCACGTTGCCACGCGCTTGTATCATGACGACATGGTGTAGGAAAAGAAAAATTAGCACTCACCCGTTTTTTGCACAAAGCTACAAACGGGTGGATGATTTATGAGAAGTACGTATGGATTTCCTTGCAGCTTTGTGCTACAAATGGCTAGATGCTAATTTTCCCTTATAAGCATTTCTCTACCTTGTGGATTTGAGCAGTACTCATTTGCCATGAGGACATAGTGTCGTTGAAAAGTATTCATGGTTCGTTTTTCGCAGGTGATGCGTGAACACTTTCCGGGAGGCATTCTCGACTGCAATCCTAAAGGACATCCTGTCTGGTTAGTAAACATCGGCAGCGTGGACATCAAGGGTGAGTGGACGCACATGTTCTATGCATCACTCCAAGAAATGCTGCTCGTCCATCAGAGCCGTGTTAGCTGTCAAGCGAACGAGTGATTCAACTTTCATCGGTACACACACCGATACAAGAGTCGTACTCTTTTTCCCGCTCTTTAATTCGAGCAAACTTTCTGATAACGTGTTGCAGCTTTGATTCCGCTCTGTCTATTCCCTTTCATTCTCGCGTGCTTAATCATTCAGTATTAGTTAAGTATAGTCGAGTAGTAGTGAATTTGTTTGCTTCGCCAAAATTTTAGGAAATTCTAGGAAGAACGTCGTCATTGTAGTCAAATGCTCTGCATAAATTTATGCTACAAGTGCGGAATCGTCTGAATGACGAAGCATTTTTTCATAGATTTTCACACATTCTATTTTTATTTATTTATTTATTTAATTATTTATTTATTTATATACACTTAACCTACATCGCCGTACGGCATTGAGTAGGGGATGTACGCATGGGTAATAACATACCGCAGTTAGCAATCGAAAAAAAAAACACACATGAATAACAGTGAATTACCCAAATCATAACAATGACACAGCCATAAAGTTAAACACCGGAACGCTTCGGGTGTTTTAGAACGCTTCTACTTAATTTGACTGCAGTCAGAATTTCTTTAAACAGATGTTTCTGAAACATAGCTGGGTTTTAAGTTTGGTATGGGGAAGTTTGCTCTGACCCCATGCTTTATAAAGTTGAATGTTAATCTGCTTCTTCATCCATCTTCATCTCGCACCTGTTTATACCTTGTTACAGTTTGCTATACTATGCCGCTTATATTCGGTCTGCTATACTAATCTGCCTATATCTTTATTCAGCTTCACCTTGCAGAAGCGCTCAGGATACGATGCCGAGGGACACTTGACTAACTAACGTATGGGTCAAAATAAAAAGAATAACCTGTGTGGACAACTTTCTGGCTGCAGTATGTGTAAATAAAAATAAACATAAAAGTCGTATTCATGCAACCAAGTGCTCCGGAGTAATTTTTATCACTAGGGTTTTTTAGCATCACTTTTACATAGTCCATGCTAATCCCACCCGTGTGCCTGGCATGAGCACGCAACTTGCCTATACCGGACATCATCATCATCATGTCTACACCCACTGCAGGGCAAAGGCCTCTCCCATAGATTTCCAATTTTCCCGGTCCTGTGCTAACTGTGCCCAGTTTACCCCCGCAAACCTCTTGATCTCATCTGACCACCTAACTGCCTGCTGCCCCCTGCCATGCTTGCATTTCTCGAGGAATGCACTCTGTTGCCCTTAACGACCAAGGATTGTCTTGTCTTCGCATTACATGGCCAGATCAAGTCCATTTCTTCTTAATTTCTATTAATGTGTCCCTAACGCGCGTTTGTTCCCTAACCCACTCCGCTCTCTTCCATTACGCCTACCATTCTCCGTTCCATAGATCACTGCGTCGTCCTCAATTTAAGCCCAACCCTCTTAGCATCCAAGTTTATGCCCCGTAAGTGAGTAGCAATAAGATGCAGCTGTTATACACTTTCCTCTTCAGATGTTGTAGCACCAGTTTCGCTAATAATGGCGCCGACAAGCAGTCTGCCAATATAGCATCATTTACGGAACCCGTCGCGCAGAACCGGTAGAAGGGAGCTCATAAGATCACGATTACACACTGGGCTCAGCTTGGGAAACTGATGTAGCCTGGCGTACGCATGCACCCGCGCACGCTATGGAGAAACGGAGGGAGCTGGGGGAGAGACGTTTCTGCATTTTCGATTGCCGTAGATGTCGCCGCTTGTAAAGCATGCCTCAAGGAGGAATTCGTTGACTTGAAGGAGCAACGAAGCCCGTTTCTCCATCCTCGCTCCCATTCTTTTTTAAATGTGTAAGTCCACGTCTCACAACCCGCAGATGTTTTGCTACGTGGTTAATCTCTTACATCGGCGACAGGGGGAAGAGGGCAAGCTGCTGAAAACGCTAATGATGGGCAAAAATCCTACCTATGCTTGTGCCTGTCACACCACAACGTACCGATACTGCCATCACAGTATAGTTTCTTCTATCAATCATCTGCCGGTGATTTACTCGGTCTACCTACTCCCAGTGAGCCAAAGTTTACTAAACCTTCCAGCAACGTGGGAAAAAATCAGCAGCCCTCCCCCCTGTCGAGAAAAGCGAGGAAAGCCAATGGGGTATGCGTGCCCTCCTTCCTTCCTTCCTTCCTTCCTTCCTTCCTTCCTTCTTTCTTTCTTTCTTACCTGGCGCTGTTGATTTCTTGCTCTGCGAAAGTTCTAGTCACGGTGGTAGAAAATCCAATGCATTCATATAATTCAAATATGTTCACATCTGACAAGCCTGTGTGTCTAGTGTAGTAATTGAGGCACGTGACGCAGCGGTCGCATATTCGATTAAGGCGAAAATGTCAGGCGCCCGTCTACTGTGCGTTGTCAGTGTACGTTACAGGGCCCCAAACCATCCCCCGCATTTTTTTGAACATTTCAAGTTAACATGCGCATAAAGTTGAGCATGTCGTCGCGATGAACGATGCCAAATGCGGTAGCGCTACGCGCCGCCACTTCGCCACAGATTCGAAAAACAATCACCTGCGCCTCTCCGGGCATTCCCGAGCCGCGACGACGGAAAGAGACTGCAACGTGGTTTTTGGTGACGTCAACAGAGGCATAGGTTTGCTGATTGGGCGAAGGGAAACTTCGACTTCCGGTTAGTCTGCTAGCAACGGCACGTGCTCCCTGCCTGTCTGTTCTTCCTCGTCGTGTGTCGCTTGTGTGGACTAGAAACTAACAACTGTACCAGCAAGCAGAACACCACGGGGAGCGCTAGCACAGAGCATTAGCACAGAACCAACAAAACACTCGCGCGAACGCAGAGGCCGGCGGAGGCAGGCGGAGGCGCGTCAACCGCAAGTGGACAGTCTTTTGAACTGCGCGTCATCGACGATGTATGTCACGTGACATGGGGAGGAGCCCTCGGCCAGAAGGTGGCGCCGGCAACAGCATGAGGCCGGCGCGTGGCGCAGGAGAGAGCGAAAGCAAGCTCCGTGTTTTAATAATCCAACGTGTGTAACTCCGCTATTTCGGCACCGTTTCGAAAAATTCTTACGGCTACGTGTTCGTTGGGGACACAGGCACAAAAGCAATACCACAACTAAATTTTGACCTCAGGGTGGTTTAGGGGCCCTTTAAAGGACCGCAGGTGCTCAAAAGTTTTCGGAGCCCTCCATTTCGACTTTTCTCTCCTTTCTGTCTCTTTCAGTCGCTTTACCCTAACCCCACGGACGCTTAGTCGTGCTCCTGAGGTGGGCTTCAAAATGAGCGTCCTTTCCTTGACCGAACCGAAATTATCATCATCGTCATCCTTCGGAGGTCACGGGTCCGGGTTCAATCCACAGCACCGGTAACAAACTTGTTGCGCTCCAATTTTTCAGTTTCTTCCGCCGCTTCATAGATGGCGCCAGTGGTACCACATTTCTGGGAGCAACTCGTTTCGGTGCGACTACGACGGCCAATACTACGCCGGCACATCTTAGGCAATACATGCTTCGCTTGAAAAAAAAAAATGTACAGCCGCTCTATCTCTTTGTTCCTACAGACATACCTGGGAGGCACTGAGGCAGGCTGGTGGACCGATGCCCGAGCCTATGGCGTACACCCAATGAATACAATTCAATGAAAAGCGCCTTAAGTGAATTTTCATGAAAAAAAGTTATTTCGTACACACTTTCGCATGTAGTTACGAATGCCTTTTTAATTGGAACGCATCGCGAAGTTACAAGCGTCTAAAGACGAGAAACATTGGAGATCTTTACAATATTAGCGTCTTTACCGCTCTAAATCTACTGAATCACCGACATCGATACTTTTCCGGGATTAGAGCTAACAACATAAAAGAAACATACAAATTACTAGTCCTTGCTTCATTGTAAAGCTTTCAAATACCATTTTAAATGAACCGAAACGAGCACAGTACTTCACCACGAAGCGTAACAATGACAAATCAGCAGCCCTGACTAGCCAGTTGCTGTAAGGAAGGGCTGCTCCTCTTCTGTCGCCTATAGGAGCTTTTAAATGTGGTCTGCTCAATATTATGTTTTTTCATCCTAAGTTTTAGCTCGCAAGGCAGGTTGACTGCCGTGAAATAGAAATCGTTTCAAGAGACCGAAAAATATCTTTCCAAAAGTAAGTTTCCAGGGTATTTTATTTATTTTATTTACGCAATACTCACAGCGCCATCAGAGGCATTACAGTGAGGGGGAACACAATATAAGCGGGTTCATACATCACATATAAACAGTAGAGATCAAAAAGTAGGCGAAATAATAAATAAATTACATACACGGCCAGTATGCAAAGAAACACCTAACGAGAAGTCATAAAGCACTAAGTAAACAAGCCATAAAACGTATCATTTGATATTTCATAACAACACTCCCATATTGTTCTCGGAAAGAACGACATTCTGAAGGATTCCGTGTTGGAAAACATTTCACGTACCTTATGGGAATGATCGCCCCGTGTGGATACATAATAAGGTTCCAATATATACTGTTGCCGATCAATGCCAGCTTTTGAGTGTATAATGTTATGAAAAACTCTTAAACGAAATTTTTTCCTGCGATGTTCTAGTGACTTCCATTTCAGATCCGCCTTCGCTTGGGTTGCGCTAAAAGCAAGTGTGTAGTTTTGAGTCACGAACCTTGCAGTGCACCTAATTACTTCACCGTAGTATTAGACGTACTATAAGGCATAGCACGGTGTGAGCGATGTTTGGCGCGAAATGAGCTTTTTTTTCGCTTGCCTGTGCAGGTTTTCTACAAGTGCTTCCTCAGGCCGACATTTTCCGGCACTGTGTATACCTCCTTGAATTGCAAGAGGAGAGGAAACGGGAGGCATCACGTCAGGTATCTGCCTTTATTTTCTTATAGATAGATAGATAGATAGATAGATAGATAGATAGATAGATAGATAGATAGATAGATAGATAGATAGATAGATAGATAGATAGATAGATACTAAGCTGTTGTGGTGGAGTCCTCCAATTTTCGAACGTCTGCGGTGTCGGACCAACCTTCTGGCGAGTTCGTTTCGTCGCTTGAGGGTCTCCTCGGCGCAGTAAGTCCGAATTTAATGCACAAATGCCCTTGAACTTCAAGGCATTGTACACACGTTGTGTCTTTGATGAGGCTTCTTTCTTTTCCTTGATTTCTACATGCATTTATCAATGGGCTTTTTTTGTCTATGTACTCTTTTTTTCTGTCTTTGTGAAAAGCATTATGAAAAGAGGCTCCTACCTTCTTCAGTTTTTATGATGCATTGAGAAAGGTCCCCCTACCTCCAGAACGCACAGACGCAAACATTCGCTTGTCGTGCGGCGACTATTGCAATAACGCATTGCAGGAAAGCACGTGCGATGCCTTAATCACGCGTTTGTAGTTATGTTTATAATGCGTCCAATCAAAGCACGCTGTTGAAACACTGCAAACGCAAGGCGGCTCTCCAAAGAACCCTCCTTCCAGCCTTGACGAAGTCAAGGCCGCACCTGACTTTCATTAAAACGCGCCCCGAGCGGCGCCTGCGATTAGCGCGCGGGATTTCCACAAGTTGTCACTGTAGATCTCGCCAGGCTCTAACTGGGAGCGCGGCAAACCAGACAACAGGTACGGGAAGAACGAGAGCGGTGCTCATGGCATGAAAGCTAAGCCCCTAGAGCGGGGTGGCCGGAAAGTGGTGGATGCAACGGGAAACCCACACGGCAGTGAAACTCCCCTCTCGGCAACCATCTCACGTGTCAGCTCCTTTAGCAAAAACTCTTCTTCTAAGACACTCGCGAGTCAACAACGCCCACAAAAAAAATGAATTGGGCCTGGACTGATCTTCAGTTAAAAGCGAAGCTGTTGTTGCTATTCGAAATTCGTGCGTCGTAACTCGCATCGTAGGAAAACGGGTACGCGCCACAGAAAGAGGGTGTGCCAAGCGTCTCTTATGATAACATAGCCATCCACCGTATAGTATAGAAAGGAGGAGAGAAAGGTAAGTGAGGGTGAGGAGAATGGCAGAAGGTAAGCAAACGGGTATGTGCCACAGAAAGCCGGCATGTGCCAAGCAGCTCTGAGTGCTACAGCACAGTACAGTACAGTAGAGTATACGCGATGCGCAGCACGTATAGGGGCGCCACTGAAAGCCGCGTAGCGGCGGCCGTTGGAACCACTGGTGGGTCACGTAGCAGACGCCTCATTTCACTGCAAGCATGACGAAAGTGCGAGCGTGCGATATGCCGCTTGTGCGCGTCCCAGATAATTACTTCTGCGGCGATGGTGTGCGCAAAGGAGCTGCGCATTATAGTAGTGGACATGTGTCCGATGTTACAGCTGTGTGGGACGACAATGTCACCATACGCGCCAAGTGTTTGCCACAGACAAGCGTCAACAAGCTTCCCTACGAAGTGGAGCTCATCGCACCGCTTTCTTTACAACGCTCCGCTCACTAATGCCTGCATGCGTTGACGCGTGAACCAACGTTTTTTCTCGACGCAGTAGCTTCGTTTACGTGCCATGCGTTTATATAGTAGATTTTGAGGGATCGCCGTCGCACCGGCGCATGGATTTCAGGTGTGCGCCCACGCGAAGGGTCAGCATTGGTAAAACTTTGAAACCAGCACGATAAACTTGTGATCTCGGCAGCTTGCGCTAGTGGCGCGAGACTGAGTCACTGCGGAGCTGGTGGTCACCTAGCTTGTCATAGCAGCTTGGCTACGTATTTGCTAGATTTTTTGCAAGCTATTACCAAGTGTTGCAAAATGGCGTTAGATTCTACGTGATCGTCAAAGCCTTCAATGCGCACAGGTGCCATGTTTTAAAGCCAATGTGCATATAGTTGAGGCGAGCGCACAGCGAAGATTCCGCACCGGTGATCGCATTCCAGTGCCATGCAGCCGATTTCGTGCAGCACACGTGTGATTCCACGGCGCTTTTGTAAAGGAGCCCTCACCTGCCCCACATTCTCTGGCATTGCGCTTCGCGCCATTCGTTTTTCAAGAGAGCCTAGGCATCACGTCTTATCAGTAATAACAACCTCGTGTGCATTGTAGCGTCTACAATGCAGGCGAGGCGACCAATTGTAAACGTAGTAGTGTTCGCTGAACACGTAGCGACATAGAGAAATAAAAACACGGTAATCGTTCTAACACTACTGTTAACAAGAAAAAAGAAATAGCTAATGGGATGTATACGAAAATTCGTAGGGCACAACACGACTGCCTGACGAACATAAATGGCAGGTCATAACACGAAAATCACGTGAGACGAAGTAGTATCGCGAGCACGTGGCACGTGATGTTCTGCGTTTTAAATGCGAAGCATTTCTTCGAACTTCGGCGACTTTGATCGTATCTATCTATCTATCTATCTATCTATCTATCTATCTATCTATCTATCTATCTAGCCGTCTACGATTTTGTGCTCTCCTGGCCCTTTCGCTAATGGGATGTTTACGAAAATTGGTATGCCACAACATGACTGCATGAAGAACATAAATGGTAAGTCAACATGAAAATCATGACATGCATGTCATGAACGGCATGATTTACATGCCACGGTCTTCGTGCTCTCCTGGCCGTTTCGCTAATGGTATGTATACGAAAATTTGTATACCACAACATGACTGCATGGTGAACATAAATGACAGGTCATAACATGAAAATCCTGACATGCATGTCATGAGCGACATGATTTACGCATCGCCTATAGGCGATGCGCAAAGCGCTGACGACGCCATCTGCCGCGACGGCTCGGAAGCGTTGGTGGGTCCGAGCGAGCAGTGTTCCCGCGAGCGTGTACGCGAGTGCGCGGATGGATGTGTTTTCATCGTGATTTAACGACTCTCTCCGGCTTCAGAGATGCCGAAAAACAACTGCTGCGTTGTCGGCTGCTCAAACACACACAAGAAATCGCCACGAACGCACTTATACAGATTTCCGGTGCTATTTCATGAGCGAGAGCGACGGCGGCGGTGGATTGCGGCTGTACGACGCAGAAGGCAAGCAATCGCGCTTTGTTTACAGGAGTGTAAAGTCCGAGGACTTCGATGAAGAATAAACCAGGCTTCGAAGTGCGGCGGAGGCCAATACGCCTGAAGAGCGCCGAGCAGCGAGACCCTACGATGCCGTTTTTTTTTTCTAAAGAGAAAAACCCAGAACATCACGTGCCACGCGCTCGCTATCCTACTTCGTCTTCTTTCGCGCCCGCTATTTCTCTTGTTAACAGCAGTGTTAGAACGATTATCGTATTTTATTTCTCCATTTATGTCGCTACGTCTTCAGCGAACGCTATTCGCAACTTTCACAGAGGGTGGCGACGCCATGCGGCAGCCGTCGGAACCCGTCATTGGGGGATGCCCACTTTCAGTCAGCTTTGTTGTGCAGTGTGCGTGCGCGTTGTTTTCAATCGTGGTGGTATTTCTTTCTTTTTTTACGATGGCTGTTCTTGCCCTTGTAGTTTGGGCAGAAGCTGCGAGTCGTAGCGGCTTCTTTTTACCGCATTATTTGCTCAATATGAGCAGGTACAACAGTCACAAAACATGCTGTGTGCCGCAGTGTACACAGCGTGCAGTCAAAGGTGAGGTAAGCCTGCACTCGTTTTCTTGTGACAAATGAATGAAGGAGTATGTGGGTGTTGAGTCTGCGGATTGGGAAGCCAGTTTCCCTCCCCCCAAATTGTTCTTGCCAGCTCCCTCTAAAGCGACTTGGGCAGAACTCATCAGAGCCCCGAACTAGGGAAGCAGCTATAGCTACCGTTGCCTGGACCGAAAGGGTCGCTTCCAGAGTGGTGCAACCTGAGGCACAGGAGCAGAGATTTTTCACTTCTATGATAAAGTTGTTACCACCACCTCGAGTGACGAAAGTGATGGGGGTGTGCAGCGAACATTTTAAGCCCGAATATTTCTTCTGGGGTTCAACTGGTAAGTTAACGTTCTGTACTGCATACTAGTACAGGAATTACGGCAGAGTTTTTGACCACATCGCGGTTCAAGGAGGAGGAGGAAGAGAAAGGAGGAAAGACAGGGATGTTAGCCAGTGCTGAGACCGGCTGGCTACCCTGTGCAGGGGAAGAAGGGTAAGGGGACTGAAAGATAGGAGAAAGGAGACACGACAAGAAAAAAGAAAAAGAGAGAAAAAAAAAACACACGCACACAAATGCGACACTGCTTAAAGTCTGTCCCTTAGGCCACTCGTCCGTAAAAATCGCAACAACGCGTTGAGCGCTTTCCGTGCTGACGATGGACATGGCCAGTGTCCCAAGACTCGTTGCTCGGACAAAGGGCGCCTGTCAAGTCTGTCTAGAGCAGCGGTAAGTTCTCTCCTGGGGCCACTGAAACGGGGACACTCACACAGAAGATGAGAGATCGTTTCGTCGCAGCCGCAGTTCTCGCACATAGCGTCGTTTGCCATTCCAATACGAAATGAGTAGGCGTTTGTGAAGGCAACGCCAAGCCACAGGCGACAAAGAAGTGTCTCTTCAGCTCGAGGTATTCCTGAGGGAAGGCGGAACTTAAGGTCTGGGTGCAAACTACGTACACGAGCATTGGTGAAATCTGACGAATCCCACTGTGCGCGCGTAAGTTCACGTGCTAGGGATTGAAGCCTTGCAGATGCGTCGGTCCTGGAGAATGGTATTGCTCTACAGTGGTTATCATCGTGGGCAGATCGGGCGGATTTATCAGCAAGGTCATTGCCGTTGATCCCACAGTGCCCCGGTATCCACTGGTACGTGATGTTGTGTCCTTGCTCGACGGCATGGTGGTGAAGAATTCTTATGTCAGCAACCAGTTGCTCGTGGGGTCCATGACGAAATGGCGATATCAGACATTGAAGAGCTGCCTTGGAGTCTGTGAATATGGACCATGCATGGGAAGGTTCTGCAATTATGACTTCTACCGCTGCATGAATTGCGGCGAGTTCTGCAGCTGTCGAAGTTGTGAAGTGGGACGTCTTGAATTGTATGGTGACAGACTTGGCTGGAATGATCACTGCTCCTGACGCGCTCACAGAGGAAACTGACCCATCCGTGTAAACGTGAAGGCGTCCGCTGTGTTGCTCATGCAGGAACATTAGGGTGGCTTGTTGTAAGGCTAAAGTTGACATGTGGTTTTTCTTTTTAATTCCGGGAATGGTCAGGAGCGCTTCGAGGGGATGAAGGCACCACAATGGTAATGATGGCCTTGCTGGAGGCGTGAAACCCGATGGTAGGACAGCACGATGAGCAGCAATAATGGCGCTGAATTCGGAGTGTGGCCTAGAAACGGGAAGAGAGGCTAGGTGGTGCGATGGAATTCGGGCGAGATGTCTTAGGTGTACTCGTAGAGCATCCACACGAAGATATGTTGTGATTGGATGATCACGTGCGACGACTACTGTCGCTGCTGTGGATGCACACTTCGGCAGTCCAAGGCATATTCTCAGTGCTTGAGCTTGAAGCGACTGGAGAACACGCACATTAGTTTTACGTGTTCCGCCCAGCACTGGTAGGCTGTAGTGCATGAATCCAAGGAATAACGCGGTGTAAAGCTGGAGCATCGCTCGTACAGATACACCCCACGATTTTCCCGCAAGGAACCTGAGCACGTGGGTGATATTCGTCAACTTCCTTTTCATATAGGAAGTGTGAGGGCTCCAAGACAGGTCGCGGTCTATTATTACTCCGAGGAATCGGTGTGCCTTCTCATACATGATGGCCTGTCCGTTAATTCTAATTACGTAGCGTTCCATGTCCTTGCGTGTAAAGGCAACTAACGAGCACTTCTCAGATGACAGTTCGAGTCCCCTTTCATGAAGGTACTTCGAGGTTAGTGTGGCCGCTCTCTGAAGCCGGGCCCGTACATGCACACGTGTCACACCTGACGCCCAGATGCAAATGTCGTCAGCATATATAGAAAGACGGACAGACTGTGGAAGTGCATCGACGAGGCCAAGGAGTGCAAGGTTGAAAAGTGTGGGGCTCAGGACCCCGCCTTGTGGCACGCCACGAAAGGTGCAATGGTGCGTTGTGGCACCATCCTCTGTTTGTACAAAGAAAGTTCTGTCTTTCAAGTAGCTGCAGATCCATTTGTAGACACGCCCGCCTAGTCCAACATTCCCCAGCGCATCCAGGATGGATCCATGCAATACATTGTCGTATGCGCCTTTCACGTCCAAAAATATTGCCGCGGATAGTCTTTTTAGGCTTTTTTCCTGTTGGACAGATGAGACAAGGTCCACGACGTTATCAATAGAAGACCGTCCGCGGCGAAAACCAGCCATAGCATCAGGGTATATGTCGTAGTGCTCCAGATACCACTCGAGGCGAGTCAGCACCATCCTCTCCATCACCTTTCCGAGGCAGCTAGCCAGTGCAATGGGGCGATAGGAGGCCAACTCGAGAGGAGATTTACCTGCTTTGAGCAGAGGGACAAGGCGACTGGACTTCCACGAAGAAGGAATCAAACCATGGCGCCACGAGTCGTTGTATATGGCCAGAAGGGCACGCCGACCTGCTTGACCGAGGTTGCTGATCTTCATGTAGCTTATACCGTCAGGTCCAGGTGATGAAGAACGCTTGCATGCAGCCAATGCTGCCTCAAGCTCCTGCAAGGAGAACAGATTGTCCATCCTGGAGTCTCTTGGGACTGGCGTGCTTCTTTGGCTACTTGAGGTGAAAGTGGGCCCTTGATTGGCAATCCTAGTACAGAAATCTTCGGCTACCTCGATTTCACGACGCCCTTGGTGGAGAGCAAGGCACTTGAACGAGTGACGCTGTTGTGGTGATGTTCGCAGGCCGCGGACAACTCGCCATATCTGAGATGTAGGCTTGTGTGGGTCAAGCGACTCACAAAACGTTTTCCAGCGGAGAGACTGTAGAGCGTTTATACGACGCTTAATCTTCTTCTGTACCCGTCTTGCCTCTCTTAAATCGTAAATCGACTTAGTGCGCCGATACCGCCGTTCAGCTCGACGACGGATTGCTCGGAGTCGCTCCAATTCCACGTCATGTTCGCAAAATTTTTTCGTCGGTGAAAAATCGTAGGCAGCGTCTCGAGCTGCGTTTCTGATTAGGTCTTCCAAATTGTCAAGGGTAGCCTCTGCATTGTTTTCGCAACCCTGCTCTGTGAGCAACCTGTACTGTGTCCAGTCGATGCGTCGAGAAACGGTGTTGTGCGTCGTGCCCAGGCCGTTGACTGTTATGTAAGTAGGAATGTGGTCACTGCCATGGGTTTCGATATCCGCAAACCACTGCACCTTGTCAAGTAGGCTTTGTGACACAAACGTCAGGTCGAGGCAGCTGGTATACGTTAGTCCCCGAAGAAACGTAGGACTACCGTCGTTTACACAGTGCAGTTCATTGTCCGATACAAATGAAAAGAGTCGCCTTCCTCGACGATCCGTCTTCTGGCTTCCCCATAATGGGTGATGAGCGTTGAAGTCACCAGTTATAATCCACGGCCCAGGTGTCGATGATAAAAGTGCACCAAGTCTCACAGTGTCTAAACGGCTGGAGGGTGAAATATATACGCCTACAAGCGTGAAAGTCAGGTCCTTTCTCTTCACTGTCAAGCACACGTACTGGTTTTTATCGTCCGGTGGTACAGCGTGTTCTATGTAGGTAAGATCGCACCTGACATAAATGATGACTTTGCTGCAGTCGTTGAAAGTAACAGACTTGAAAGCTTCATAACCAGATAACCGTATTGCACTGTGAAGACGTGGTTCGCAAATAACAATAATCGGAAACTGATGCCTAAATACGAGTGGTCGAATATCTGAAATGCGGGGTCTGAGACCTCGGGCATTCCACTGGAAAATCGAAGCTTCTTTGACTGCTTTACGGAAGGGCTGCGGAGGAGGAGCCATGGTGGTTCTCCAGGCTTGACAGCACCGGGTTCAACGCGTCCAATATTTGGAGTGCACTACGAGCAGCCGGCGTGTGGATGCTAGTTAGAAGCACTCGAAGGGTATTCATGAGAGCCTTTACCATGGCTACGACTTCCTTGTCATGACTATCGCCACTGTGCCGTTCCGAAGTAACTTTCGGTGGTCGGTGCAGCGGTTCTGCTGGTGCATTTTTCGTCGGTAGTGCCGGCCACGCGTCAGCCGGGGCAGTGATACCTCTGTCGTTCTTAGGACGCGTGTTGCTGGCACTCCCAGAAGCTTGCAGTGGTGGGTTGCTAGATTGTGGAAGAGGCGCTTCCGTAGGCTTGGCCGTAGATTTAGAACGCCTCCGGCGACGAGAATGCCGACGTCGTACCTTGGCAGCGGCCTCCCTGTGGGTCGAACCATCTCTGACCATTTGCCTCAAAACTTGCATCTCCTTCTTCATATATGGGCAGTCCTTTGAAGACGCATCGTGTGGGCCATCACAGTTGCCGCATTTACGGTGGTCTGCTTGGCAAGCGTCCGTACTGTGCGGCTCTGAGCACCGCGAGCACACGACGGAGTTCGTACACACGGCACTAACGTGACCCATCTTAAAGCAATTCCGGCACTGAAGCGGTCTTGGCACAAAGGGTCGCACTGCGTGCCGAAAATGACCGACTTTGACTTGCGATGGCAAGTTCTCCCCTTTAAAGATGAGCTTCACACAGCGGGAATTGCCAAGACGACGGGCTTGCAATATGACGAGTTCTTCCGTAACCGGCTTGATCAGAATTGGAAAGTCGCTTTCACTGATGGAAGTGTCGACATCGTAAATAACACCTGCCGTGGAGTTCTTGCCGTCTAATATATAGGAACGTACGTTGATGTTCCCCAACAACTTGACGTTGCTCAGTACATCCAGAGCACTGCGCTGTTTGACGTCTATAGCGAGGACATTCTTGCGACTGTTAATCCTCACATCAGAGATTTGACCCGGGGCGAGAGCCTCAAGAGACACAGATGTAGCCTGACGATTCAGCCGGTTCAGGCAATCAGTAGAAGTCAGCGGCACAAACAAAATTGTGTGAACCGGGGGCTCGAGCGTCTTACTTGATGAAGATGCCATGAGTAGTCGTCGTTGTTTTGCTTTACGCCTTGTGACGGGCACAAAGTCGTTCCGGTGAGCCGAACGACGCCGACAGCGAGGACACGATCATATATTCTTCCGCGAGTGAGGAGATCGCGGTTCAAGCTCTTAAAAGCGCCAGTAATTGCTATCTTGTAGTAGTGTGCATCTCTCGATGAGCGACCAGCAGCGGCAGCACCTGCATAGCGCTCTTTTACTGCATGATCCACATCGATGTCCGCTGCCGGCTCTGACGAAACACCAGATCGCGTGCTTTTACCAGCCTGAAAAACATATCTGCTACAGGCAGCCCTAGGTTAGAGGGGACGGATATATTTTGGCAGCTTCGAATTTTTTTTGACATTCTTGAAAACACCTCTGCTCTGACAATTTATACAGTTCTCCTCTATCATAATGCTACCACCGTGGCCGGCACCAAATCCGTGAAGTTGCGCTCAATGCCCGAACGAGAGAACAGGGACACCAGGGAAAAGGGTTTGATTGCAGCGCTTGATTGTATCGCGGTTACAAGGAATAAAGAAAAAAAAAGGTCAGGCTGTCCAAGCGCCGTTTTATTGCGACACCTGTGGAGGCACAAGTGCCTTGAGCTCGTCCTTTCGGGCGAAATATTCGGGAGCGAAAGGGAAGAGAGTAAGGGGGAGGGAGGGGGTAAACAAGCAGAAATAATGATAATTGCAGGAGCTTTAGGTGCTAAAACCACAATTTGAGCAGACCCGCCGAAGTGGAAGGCGCCGGAGTTTTGACAGCTACGGGTCTTCACAGTGCACCGTAGCTGTTTTGACAGCTACGGTGCACTGAGAACGCAGAGTACACGGACCTCTACCATTTTCACCTTCTTTGAAAATGCGGCTAGTATCGAACCCACATCCGATACAGCAGCTGCGCAGTATACACACTGCCACAGTAGCAAACGCAAACGAGGCTGTGCATTCTTTCAAACCGCAGCAGATGATGTGCCCTGCCTCCAGAACTTCTTCAGCAACACACCAAACACACGTTTCTGAACTTTCAATGTGAGACATAGTACACCCGAGAGTCAGTGGCTTCTTAAAGCCATGACAACACGGCGGCCGGCCTGAAAGGGGATGCGCTTCAAAGCGACGTGCGCACTCTCCGGCGGCTGCTACGCGACGCGATCCCCCAAACGACAGCCATATTGAACCTCCAGTAGCGCCACCTATTGGCGGTGAAAGTTGCGAATACGTTTACACTTGGTCGCCTCGCCTGCATTGTAGACACTACAATGCACACGAGGTTGTTAGTACTGATAAGACGCGATGCCTAGGCTCTCTTGAAAAACGAATGGCGCGAAGCGCAATGTCAGAGAATGTGGGGCAGGTGACGGGTCCTTTACAAAAGCGCCGTGGAATCACACGTGTGCTGCACGAAATCGGCTGCATTCTACCTATTGATGGCACTGGAATACGATCACCGGTGCAGAATGTTCGCTGTGCGCTCGCCTCAACTATATGCATATTGGCTGTAAAACATGGCACCTGTGCACATTTAAGACTTTGACGATCGCGTAGAATGTAACGCCATTTTGCAACACTTGGTAATAGGTTGCAAAAAACCTAGCAAATACGTAGCCAAGCTGCTACGACCAGCTAGGTGACCACCAGCTCCGCAGTGACTCAGTCTCGCGCCACTAGCGCAAGCTGCCGAGATATATATTCTCAAGTTTATCGTGCTGGTTTCAGTTTTACCAACGCTGACCCTTCGCGTGGCCGCACCCGTGAAATCCATGCGCCGGTGCGACAGCGGTCCCTCAAAATCTACTATATAAACACATGGCACGTAAACGAAGCTACTGTGTCGAGAAAAAAACGTTGGTTCACGCGTCAACGCATGCAGGCATTAGTGATCGGGACGTTATAAAGAAAGCCATGCGATGAGCTCCACTTCGTAGGGAAGCTTGTTGACGCTTGTCTGTGGCAAACACTTGGCGCGTATGGTGTCATTGTCGTCCCACACAGCTGTGACATCGGACACACGTCCACTATTATTATGTGCAGCTCCTTTGCACACAGTATCGCCGCAAAAGTAATTATCTGGGACGCGCACAAGCGGCAAATCGCACGCGCGCGCTTCCGCGATGCTTGCAATGAAATGAGGCGTCTGCTACGCGACCCACCAGTGGTTCCAACGGCCGCCGCTGCGCGGCTTTCAGTGGCGCCCCTATAGGCGCTGCGCATGGCGTATAGCAAAGCAACGAGGTGGGAAAGACAAGGGAGTGTGAGGAAGAGGGAAAAGGTTATGGGAGAGGGTAAATAAACGGGAATACGGCACAGAAAGCGGGTGTGTGCTAAGCGCCTCGCATCAGAGCATAGTCATGCACAGTATAGTAAGCAAGGGGTGGGAAAGGAAAGTTAGTGTGCGCGAAAAAAAAGGATAGGAGAGAGAAAGACAGCACTCTGCGTTCGCCAGGTGGCTGTATTTGTTTGCCAAGGCAAGTTTCGGAACTAGCCTAGCAATAGCCCTTCGCAGTAGCCTCACAACAGCCAATCGATAGCCGAAAACAAAAAGGGAGTGACCTTAATTTTAAGGTCGGGCGGTCCCATGCCGCCAATTTCCCCACAAGGGTGGGTGACCTCCCAAGCGTAAAGTACCTTCCAACAGCCGAGCACCAGGCGGAAACGCGCTTGTCCCTATTTTACCGGTAGGTACCCGGCGGCAGTGGCGGATGCCTCCGTGCCTACCACAGCAGCGGTGTATGCTCAACTATTTCACCAAGGCCGTGGTGGGTAAGGTGTGCCCAGGGGACCTGCCACGTCCTTATGGGGCCACCTTACGAGATAAGTACACGTAAACCGAGCGCCAGGTGTGTACTCCTCTAGCCGATTTTAAATCTGTAAAATCTGGAAAATGCTTGGTTGTGCTTGGGCCGGTCTCGCAAAGCGTGGCAAAGCTTCGCAATAGGAAATCGATAGCAAATTGAACCTTACTGGAAGCCCCCCAGCTACGCTGTGACCCAGCCGTGCCACGCTTTGAGCAAAACCACTCCAATTTTTTTTCTAATTCAGATTTCTAAACCTTGTGTGTAAAAAACGTAATCCCATTTCTCCGGAAAATGCTGGACCGATTTGAGCGTGGCGCACTTCGCAGTCAATACCACCTCTAACAGGCCGCAAGAACCGAATTTTAGCATATAATTTATTAGCTTTTATTGGTACTCCTAAGGTTTGTTTCGTCTTGAGAAATAGATGCCCAAGCTTCGCAATATAGTCGCATATCAAAAGTGAATTACAGCCCGTCCCTTCATGCATCGCTTCGTATCCACTTTGGATGTGCGAGAGCAAGGTCATTTTACGAAGTCGCCGTGTCAAAAACTTCTTGCTTCAATTTACTTTTTCAAAGCTTTTTAACAGTCTTTGTGTTACATTTGAGGACTGAAAAGAATCTTGCATTGAATTTCGACTTACTCATCACTTCAACGATCATCAATTTTTTTGCGGCGAACGCTCACAGAAACGATATCTCTGTTGTCATGCATTTAGATAAGAAGGTAGTGCAGAAGGACGCTACCTGCGAACGCCGTATTCATACACGGCGCTTTCCTACGCCGCAGCACGGAACTCTTCACTTTTTTATAAGTAGCGACAAATACCTCCTCTCCCGGCTCCTCTCACACACAAGTCTGTGCCGGGAGCCCTGTTTTTCCTAAACACTTGGAGGGGAGCATGCGCGCGCAAATAGCGTCCAGCCATCAACATACACGTTTCTATCAAATATGATAGTGAACGTGCCAAATATGAGGAAACGCCTACTGAAACGCGCAACTTTCTTTAACGTTCTCTCGCTGCGGCATTCAAGTAACAGTTTTAGGAATAACATCACTGCAAATCTAAGAGTACGGCTTTTTCGGCTGGTTGGTTAGATGCATTTGAAGGAAACATAGCACTAGAACACACGTCTTCCTTGTCCGTGTGTTCTAGCGCTATGTTTCCTTCAAATCACTGCAAAAAGCTACGCCGACCAGTCAGATGCGTCAGCGGCAGATCAAAGCTTTTCGCTGCCTACAAAAAGGAAAAAAAAATCTCTAGGAACTTTAGGTGCGCCTTCAGAAGGACACATTGCTATGTCTTCGTGCGTGCGCCCTTGAGTTCCCCTACAGAGTAAGCAAGCGCGCTTGTGCGTTATTATAGACAGTCGGAATTTTTTCGCGTCATACAGCAGAGCATCGCTGTCTTCTGTGGAACATGGTTTCTCATGCGTTTTTTTTCTGTGCAGTATTTCATTTTCTCTCATACTTTCAGTTGGGACAAGAGATAGAGACGCAGTACATAATCGTGGATTTCGAAGGCTTCTCTGTTCGTCAGCTATACTCTTGGCAAGGTGAGTGTTCCTGGAAAGCTAAACATATCAAATCCAAACTTAGACACCTCGTCGAACGAGGCAGTGCGTTGTATTACCTGTGTCATTGGATGACATTCTAGCCATGATGCCCACAGGCGTAGCACGATGGCTTTTTGTTGGCGGTTCCTGATCAAAGGTATCTTGGATAGCGCCGCGAAAAACGTGAACACAGAACGAACAAGACTAGGACGTCTCATTCCTTCTGTGTCCGTATTTTTTTTCTTTTTTCGGCAACATTTCACCTCATCCAAGGCAACTTTTCACCTCACCATGGAGCTTTGCCCGCAACTTCATAGGGCGACGTGTTTTCTGTACATCACAACCCGACCCTGAAACACAGCGCCCCAAGACTTCCCTCTTAAAACGTTGTGGAGAGCAGACAAGGAAGGCTGAAGGGACACAGACTCGCACCTGATTTTATATGATGGAAAGCACGACCTCCAAGGGCAAACGGAGCATATGCAATAGCACTGAAAGTCACATGTATGTAAAATCACGCCTTGTTAAGGCGACGGTGTTTGCATACTGAAACTGAAGCACGCATCGGAATCAAAAGTCACCTGCCCGTACAGTCGCACAGGCAAACCTTTAGTAAAGGAAAAGGCTGAGCGTGCCTGGTTAAATTGATGCATACATAGAATCGTCGCTGGAAAAGGTGCAAAACACTCACGTAGGAACGACGAATGATGAGCGTCTTTAGTCATTTTATTGTATAATTAAGCGGCTCTAAACATTTGTTTTTTTTTTTCTTCGTATGAGTTTCCGTAGTTTTCCGCCCTGACTGAATGTAAGCAAGTTTTCGTCATTAAATGTTTTTACCTTCTCCTGTCTCGTTGAATCTTTCGAAACAACGAACCGATAGTGAACAGGAGGATAGAACAATCTCGCCGTATACGTTACTTCGCATGATAGCCGCCTGTGCCAGCGGGAACTAAATTGGCATGCGCACGCATCCTACATGACTGCACCGTATTTATGTTGTCACCGGTAATCAGAATTATATACTCAACAAGCGCGTTCCACCTGCTAGCCTTGTTCGCTTGAGCGATGACTCATGCAACTCTGCGCGTCCCGCGATACGGGACATCTTTGCGTAGACTTCGTAGACTACGTAAAAGAAAGCATAACATCGTCCAAAGCAGCAACACTTCTCTTCAGCGGGTGCCAAATACCGCGCATCGGTATTGCCGCTTGGTTATTGCTTTCCTTGTTGAGCTCTCGACGATAAGTCTTGCTTTATCGTCATGATTTTCTTATTGACGTCTTCTTAAGCTTTGTCACACACACACACACACACACACACACACACACACACATATATATATATATATATATATATATATATATATATATATATATATATATATATATGTTACAGACGGATTGCTGACGTTCTGGCCGAGGACCAGACGAGTCTCCTTCGTGAAAAAAGGCAGCCGCTTAACTTCGTTCTCCTCTGCTTCGTCGTTCTCTTCTTCCCTCTTAGTTCCCCGGCTATTTTCGGTGGTACCGCTGGTTCGCCACAAGAACTCGTGACATTTCCCCGCTTGCAGATGAAGCCCGCCGGGCGAGTCAATCATCTCGTGAATTGTAACGCTTCAGGCGGGCGACATGGGTCACTTCGGTTTTCGCCGAGCGTCGTCCACGGTTCGCTAGACGCGCGATGCGATAGTTTACCTCGCTGAGGCGTTCCAATATAACGTAGGGGCCGACATAGTGTGCGAGAAACTTTTGGCACAGACCACGCTTCCGCAATGGTGTCCAGAGCCACACGAGGTCACCAGGATCAAAGTAAATGTCAAGGTGATGTTCGTCGTAGCGTATTTTCGACCGATCTTGCGATGCGATTGTGCGTAACCTGGAGAGACGTCGCGCTTCTTCTGCTCGGCAGAGGATCTCGTCAATTGATTCGTTGTGTTGGGCGACGTATGGAAATATCGTGTCGAGTGTGTAGCGCGGCGGACGAGCGTAAAGAAGGAAAAATGGTGAGTAGCCAGTGGTCTCTTGTCTTGCGGTGTTGAAGGCGTAAGTGACGAATGGCAAGATACTGTCCCAATTCTTGTGTGATGAATCAACGTACATGGACAGCATGTTGGCAAGAGTTCTGTTTGTGCGCTCGACAAGACCATTAGTTTGTGGATGGTAGGGCGTGGAATGGCGGAAGCTCGATGAAGAGAGACGAAGAATCTCTTCGACTACATCCGCAATAAACTGACGCCCACGGTCGCTGATCACGATGCGAGGAGGTCCATGTCGAAGAATAACGTGAGACAACAAGAAGGCAGAGACTTCTGCTGCCGTGGCCGATGGCA
Organism: Hyalomma asiaticum; assembly: GCA_013339685.2. NCBI lineage: Eukaryota > Metazoa > Arthropoda > Arachnida > Ixodida > Ixodidae > Hyalomma > Hyalomma asiaticum. The sequence goes on along the minus strand of CM023481.1, from coordinate 44,009,423 downwards.
ACGCGGCCGTCTCACAGTAGCGGGTAAGGTGGTCTACGCAGACGATAACCCAACGATTGCCGTTTGAGGATCGCGGGAAAGGGCCGAGAAGGTCTATACCAACTTGCTCGAACGGAGCGCTAGGAGGAGGAACTGGCTGAAGTTGGCCATGTGGCGCGTTCGAAGGCACCTTGTAACGCTGACACTGGGAGCAGCTGGCGACATACCGCTCGACATCTTTCCGCATCTTGGGCCAGTAGAAGCGTTCTTTAGCCCGGTAGAGCGTTCGTGTTGAACCAAGATGGCCGGAAGTTGGGTCGTCGTGCATGGCACATAAGATTTGAGTGCGAAGACGCTTCGGAACGACTAAGAGGTAGCGTGCACCAGTGGTCGAGTAGCTCTTTTTATACAGAACGCCGTCACGTAAGCGAAAACGACTGTCTGCAGGCGACTCCTGTGCTCCCGCGAATAGTGGCTGCAAGCTATCATCCTTCTGCTGCTCGGATATGAGGGTACCCATGTCCGGAAATTCCGGGGACACAAAAGCGATGTATTGGTCGAAGTTATCGGCATCGCATTCAGTTGACGGAAGCGGCATCCGAGAGAGACAGTCAGCATCCGCGTGCCGCCGGCCGCTCTTGTAGCAAATAACAAAATCATATTCCTGTAGACGGAGGGCCCAGCGCGCAAGTCGGCCTGACGGGTCTCGAAGATTCACGAGCCAGCAGAGTGAGTGATGATCCGTGACCACAGTGAAGGGGTGTCCGTAGAGGTATGAACGAAACCGTTGCACTGCGAAAATGACCGCCAAACACTCTTGTTCAGTAACTGTGTAATTGCGCTCTGAGCGGCTCAGTGACCGGCTAGCGTACGAAATCACATGCTCGTTGTCCCCGATTCGCTGAACTAGTACAGCGCCGATCCCGACACCACTCGCATCGGTATGAACTTCGGTTGGTGACGAAGGATCGAAGTGCCGAAGAACTGGACGGGACGTCAAGAGGAACTTGAGCTGGCGAAACGATGTGTCGCACTCAGCAGACCACTCAAACGGAACGCCTTTTTGGAGAAGGCGCGTAAGGGGATGAGCCATGTCAGCGGACCTCGGAATGAATCGGCGAAAGTAGGAACATAAGCCTAAGAAACTCCGTAACTGCTTGACCGAAGAGGGTGGTTTAAACGCCTCTATGGCCGCTGTCTTTTGGGGATCGGGACGTATGCCTTCCTTGTCGACGAGATGTCCTAGTACAAGGGTTTGTCTTTCCCCGAAGCGGCATTTCTTTGAGTTTAGCACAAGGCCCGCTTTCTCCAAACAGTTCAATACTAAGTCTAGACGTCTGTTGTGCTCACTAAACGTTCGTCCGAAGATCACAACATCGTCAGCAATCCGTCTGTAACATTTGGTGGAGCTGTGCTGGGTACTTCCCACGACCTACGACGGAGCCATCCGCACAGGAACTACGCAGAAGCCGTCGTCTTGCCGGACTTTCGCCAGTCTGGCCCGTTATGGCTCCAGACCAAGATGCCCCCGCCGGTGGTACCGCTGGTTCGCCACAAGAACTCGTGACAATATACTTATACCCAACACGGCCGAAACGTTGGGCATCAATGTATTGCTTTGTCGTGCGTGTACCCGCTTCTTTTCTTATACGTACCGGACCCACTAAAGTATCCTTTTATATATATATATATATATATATATATATAAAGTTCGTTCTCTCGAAAGCGTACTAACTCAGCATTTGACTATACGATTAATAACACCATTGTTCTGGCTACCCCATCGTACAAATAACTCGGCGTTCATATTTCATCCGATTTATCCTGGCCTACGCATATAGCAGCTATTTCATCGAAAGCCTCTCAATCCCTCGGCTATCTCCGCAGAAATCTGCGCAACGCTCCTTCTAACGTACGCGCCTTATCCTATCTCACTTATGCTTTCCCACAGCTCGAGTATACGTCATCCATATGGTCAACACATCAAGATTACCTTGTCCGTATATTGGAAGCCGTCCAGAATAGGTCAGCGAGATTCACCTCTGGCAACTACGACTTTCATTCAAGCATTACTCTAATAAAACAAGATCTTGCACTTCATTCACTAGAAGAACGCCGCGCCATTGCTCTGTTATGTTTATTTCACCGGTACATTTATAGTAACAGATTGCACTGTTTGCCGCCGCTTCATACGCCCCTGCGCACATCTCGACGCATTCACAACGCACGTAGTTTCATGCGCATTCATGGTCACACACACGCATTTAACTCATCACCACTACCTAGAGCCATTGCACATTGGAACGGTCTTCCTGATCACATTGTATCCATTGCTAACCGTGAAACGTTCCGTGATAACCTGATGTCGTTGCGCGTTATATAGCATTGTAAAAGTTGTTGCACTTTACTGTTCATAATATTTGCCTTGCTCTTTTCTTTTATTTTTCCCTTCTTTTGCTTTATTTGTTTAATTTGGGTGTATGGTACTGTTTTGTAAATGCAGATGCCCCCTTACTCAATGTCCTTCAATGGGCCTGTAAGGAATTTTGAATATATATATATATATATATATATATATATATGTGTGTGTGTGTGTGTGTGTGTGTGTGTGTGTGTGTGTGTGTGTGTGTGTGTGTGTGTGTGTGTGTGCACAAGTGTCTGTGTTGTGTGAAAATAACTGTCCGCATGGGCTTCGTTACTTATGGACGTCAAATGATCGGCTTCTCCACGTTGGCAGTGATCGAGCTCTTGACGGATCTGATCAAGAAGTACGAGGCCAACTATCCGGAGACACTTGAAAAGGGAATTGTCATTAATGGTAAGCATAAGCGCAAGGCAGACTGCCATGAACCATGCGTAGATTCATGGCAGACCGCCATGAACCTACGGATCAAAGCAAATTAAACTTGATTTCATCTCAACAAAGCGGAAGAGTGTGGCGGGAAAAAAGCTGCATTGATGCAGCTTCACTACGCCCGGTCCCCTGTGGTACTGTTCGACAGTGTGCAGCAGTAACGTAGCCATAGGACAACTTAACTTAATTCTAGGCACTTTACAGAAAATGTGAAAACAAAAGAAACGTCTCCACTTACTTCACTTATATCCATGCTATTATATATTATATTTTGTCATATTAGTATCATGGATATGCGGCCTAGAAAGAGGAGACTTCCTTGTATTTTGAAATGTGGCACAAAAAAAATGAAAACGTTATCAGAGAGATAGTAGAAAATGGTTTCATAATATGCTGTGGCAATAAATGTTGGAGCAACATAAGAAAATAAAAAGAAATGAACGTACAAAAAACGCATCAAAATTGATATAAAATAGATCACATACGTATTTGTGCATTTATGCATACATATGTAGGCGTACGCATGCTCATATATCGTATAGATATATAACGAAAAAGATGAAAAAGATACGAGAATCACACAGCCGGATTTTGGGTGGAAGTAAGTAAAAAGGGAACGCGCGGACATATTATCCGGCTTTAATGGATCTGTAGTTACAGGAGGTTAGAAGAAGTGCAATGCGCTAGGATACAGATTGCTGTCCATAATTAGTACGGTAGGAACGGGCTAACCAAATATCTGCATGTCTGCATGCCCAAATAGCTGCATGGGTGTTAAATAAGTTGACACAATCTACATTTCCCTTTCGCAACGCAGTTCTGTACATGCATGTCGGGTGAAGTGAATAAATGAATTCAGCCGCATAACTTCTTCGTCGATCATAGTTCTTTTAAGGGGGTACACCATGTGTTGCGATAATTTGAAACGCTCTTCATATGCAATTTCCGTTTTACATTGGGCCACCTCTGTCACTAGTAGCACGGTTGACCACGCGTAACGCTTGCGTGCCTATATACGATAAGCCCAGCGTAAAAGCGTTTTGTGAGTATGGTGCTTGATATATATGTCATTTCTCCGTGATCTTAATACTTCCTAGGGGTTCGCTACAATGGATGCTTCGGTGCCATCATGCCACCTAGTTGCACTAGAGTTGCGAAGTGCAGCTTTACCTGTTTATTTTTCGTGTGAATTGTTGCGCGCCTTATATTCTTTGCTTTGTTGTTTCGCTCTCTTGTGAAGGTAAATATTTAATCAGCCCCGATGCTAACACGTGCCTTACGCGTCTTCCAGCTCCCAACTTTTTTCCCGTCCTGTGGAAAATAATACGGCCGTTTCTGACGCAGCGGACTGTGGACAAAGTGGCCATCTACGCGAAAGGTAACCGCGCCGCTCCTTCAGAATCATTGACATGCTCACTGAGGTAAGTATCAGTGAGCATGTTATTACCCTAACGTTTTCCAATAGCTACAATGTTTTCTGACTGATTGTTCATAATTTTTCGCGGGTAATAACACTTCCTCCATCACTTTCTCAGTTGAATCGGGCGTGCCACGTGGCTCTGGGCTGGTACCTTTGCTGTTCCTCGTCTGTATGCATAAGCGACTTACGTGAGAGCGTTTTTTTGATCAATTAACTTGTTTGCAGATGTTTGCAATATATACCGGAAGGTGGGCAGTGATTCTGGTGTAGGTCTCCTTCAGTTCCATACTAACCATTCTATAGACTGGGATAACACAGTAAACATGCATTAAACGTCAACAAATGCAAATAAATGCGTGTTCCTCCTTGTCATACCACTCCCCCTTCATAATACCTCACTGCTACTCCCCTTGAATGCGTGCCCTCCTCGAAATATTTAGCCGTACTCATTTCTTCTTACCACTCTTGGAAGACCCATGTAGATTACACAACCAATAGAGCTAACCACATGCCTGGGTATGTACGCCGCGAATGTTATCTTGCTTTTAGCTCCTTAAAATTACTTCTTTATTAATCATTACTTCGATCTGAGCTTGAGTATGCTGCATCTGCCTAACACCCAAATGAAGAAACACTCATCCATGAAATCGAATCATTCGAGAAGCGGGCAGCTCGTTTCATTATTTCAAATCAACGCCGTACTTCTGGCGTCACCCCTATGAAAGCAGGCTTATCATTACCGCCGCTACCACAACGTAGGAAAATATTCCACCTTTGCCTCTTCCATAGAGTATCTTAGGACAACGTTATTCTTAGAAATCGCTATGGTCGTTCTCAAGCTTATCAAGCTTGAGATCGACCATCGTCATAAGGTTGGTATTCCTTCATGCCGCACGAACCATTGTAATAATTCATTGAACCGTAATACCTCAGCTAGTTGGAATCACCTTCCCGTTCCGTTGTCGAGATATCTCATAACACTAACTTCAAAGCTGCTTCGGCTAACCTGCTGTCATCATAAATAAAGAAATCGTATCATTGGCTTCCCTTTGCTTAAGTTCATTTATATAGCACGTGTTCTCGCTCCGTCGCCCCGCCACGGTGGTCTAGTGGTTATGGCACTCGGCTGCTGATCCGAAGGTCGCGGGATCGAATCCAGGCCGCGGCGGCTGCATTTCGATGGAGGCGAAATGTTGAGGCCCGTGTGCTGTGCGATGTCAGTGCACGTTAAAGAAGCCCAGGTGGTAGAAATTTCCGGAGACCTCCACTACGGCGTCTCTCACAATCAGAGCTGGTTTTGGGACGTTAAACCCACAAATCAATCAATCAAATTCTCGCTCCGTATGTACTTTTCTCTTCCGTATATGTTATTCATTTCTCTTGTTTACTTTCTGAAGCAGTTCTCGTTGCATAAGGATTACCTGTGCTTTGTAGACTCGCCTGAGTTCTTTTTAGCTCATCCTTTTTTGTTTCACAATGTATGTTAAAAATGTACCGCTGTCGCTATAATGCCCTTGGCCCCTGGGGCTATTGAAATAAATAAATAAATAAATTATGCGCAACCCACAAACATCATAGCTCCGATTGCAATTGAATGAACGACAAAACATTAGTACGTTAAAAGAAACTCAAAGAGAAACCCCCTTTCCATCATTTCCACCATACTGTCACGTGGTAGTGACGCACGCAGCACTCAAGGCGAAGCACGCAGGACTCAAGCGATGTCAGACGAACTGTTTACTGGGCGAACTTGTGCCCAGCAAAAGAAAGCCAATGACAATGCACAGCAATAGCGGCGTGAACAGTCGTCGGTCCACTTAAACCAAAACAACCGCACGTGTCACTACTAACAGCGGCATGCTCGGGCCGCGCCGACGATCGGCAGTTAGAACGGCCCGGCAGTTAGAACGGACAACCGATGGGCAGTTAGAACGGCGGAATGGATACCAATAGAGGGTAAGCGCAGCCCTGGACGACAGAGAGTAAGATGGAGTGACGAAATTAAGAAATTCGCAGGCATCAAATGGAATCAGCTCGCACAGGACAGGAAAGGATGGAGGGCGTTGGGAGAGCGCTTCGTCCTGCTGTTTACCTAAAAGATGGGATGATGATGATGATGATGATGATGATGCAGACACGAAGACAAAGAACAGGGTGCGTGTTAATACGTCAGAACACGGTCCCTCGAACGCTGCCGCAGCGGTCACATTTTCGGTGGAGGGGAATATGCTAGAGGGCCGTGTACTGTGCATTGTCTGTGCGCGTTGAAGAACCCCTCGGTCAAAATTTACGGAGCTCTGCACTACTGCTTTGCTGCCCTTTCCGCACTTTCATAATGTTTCCCCTAACCCAACGAAGGCTGAGCCGTGCTCCCGATGTGGGCTACAGCGAAAATAGCATCCTTTCGTCTCGCGAATCACATTTTCAGAACACGCAATGTTCGACTAGCAGAGGATATGGAGCTCGCGAGAACAGTTCAAATTCTTTGTCCTCTGGAAGCGTGCGAGTGACGTGTTGGTCGCGGGTGAGGGCAGAAATCGCGCTTGCGCGAGGCGTCGACGAGGACGAAGAGGTACTTGACTCCCGAACGGAACAATCTGCCGATTAGACCCGTCTCCTTCGAGTGCGCCGTGTTCTGAGAGCTTAGCGCTCTGCGCCAATAAGCCTTGCACTAGCGCGCTGCAATTTTGAGAGCTCGAACCAACTAGCACAAGTCAGAATTCTGCCGTCGTGTTGAACCGCTTCGAGCAACGCTGCCTGGCACTCTCACCGCGCCAGCGCCGTTGAAACACTTTCCTTTTTCTGCGATGCGCGAGGTTTGCCAATTAGGCGGTTGTGCTCGAACGAAGTAGGTTGCCGCTGTCTTTGACAGATGGCGTCGCTCCCTCTCGAACAAATTAGCTTTGCTGCTGGCCATTTCAGACTCACATGTCTCTTCTCGATTACGGGAGAGCAGCAATATTTTGCATTCGGCCCCCATCGAAATGCGGTTGCCTCGGCCGGTATTCAGTCACGTGACTTCAAGCTTAGCAAACCGACACCTCACCGCCAAGCTACCACGACAAGTCGCAGCCTGAATATGACAACCAATGTTCTGCAAATTTCGCAACTGTATTGTCTTACTAAGACGTTCTAATGTGCACTCTTTTTTCCAGGGTTAGCTAAGCGACAAAGCAAATGTAGTTACCTGATTTTGTTCTATATACTACGATAATCCGTGTAGCGGTCCGGCTTTGCTTTTGTCTGCTCGTGTGTGCCTGAGGGTATTATACATATGTGTTTCGCGCTTATCCATTAAACACATGTCTCTTTTATTTATGACTTATGTACATTCATCTTCATTACGGGGGATAACTTGTCACCCACAGTTACAACCACATGTGCTGAAAACCGCCTTAGGATTTTGTTCGTAATCTACGATCCCTTCGTCAATTCAAGCCTTTGCTTGTGGTACGTCTCCCCGTGTACTCGCTGGCACCTCCTTTTTCAACATCATCCGCGCGTGTGTCAGCTAGACGCTACATGTTCCCCTGGATGTCGGTGAAGGCCTTACTCAATCGACTTTTCCAATGCGTGCGCGCGCTTTTCACAAGATTTCCCATGCGTACGCAGATGGCTGGAAGGAAGATATCGCCGAGTTGATGGACCTGAACAAGCTGCCGGCTCATTGGGGTGGCTTTCTGAAAGGGCCCGACGGTGACCCGCGGTGCCCTCACTTGGTGTGCCCCGGCGGCAACGTTCCTGACGAGTATCGGAAAGACCTCGCCTCGAAGCAGCTGTGGGGCCGTAAAGGCGTCCAGCAGTTCAACGTGGACCGCCGTGGCTTCTTCGAGCTCACCATGCTGGTGGAGCAGATCGGATCTCGGCTGCTGTGGACTTTCCAAACGGCCAAGGGAGACCTGGGATTCGGGTTGCGTTTCAGGCCACTGCCGCGGAGTAGCCCAGGTGTGGAGGAGGAGCAGTTGCTCAAAGTGGATCGCGTTCCTTCCTGCAGCCTGATACCCGAACAGGGCTCCTACATGTGTACCAGGCCAGGAACGTGTGAGTGCTACACCAGTATGATGGCAGTGCCGATGGTCAAACCGTGGGCATTGAATGCTCTGTTATATTGTCCTTAGATTAGGTAGCAATATTTTTCTTGCTTAAGTGCACGTACGTAGTTACAAAAGGCATCGATATGGTTATCGTATAACGTACTCACCATATAACGAAAGTAGACAGCCGTCGAAATACGATGCGGTATCCCTCTTATCCCCGCTCAAAAGACACACACACACACACACACACATATATATATATATATATATATATATATATATATATATATATATATATATATGTATAAAGGACTGTATATGCAGAAATAGCTTGGGTTGTCGCCAGCTTATAACAGAATTGACGATGTGCCTCTTAGAGAACGACGGCTGATTACATCAACATTTCGGTCGTAGCCCCACCTTTTTCAAGAGATGTCTTGAAAAAGGTCGGGCTCCGACCGAAACGTTGACGTAATAAACCGTCCTCCTCTAAGAGGCGCATCGTCAATTCTGTTATATATATATATATATATATATATATATATATATATATATATATATATATATATACCAGAAAGATTTTTTATAACGTTTATAACAGGACGATATATATATAACAGACGATTTTTCTCCACAGTGTTGGTAAGTGTGATGCTGTCGCTTTATGGTTAGTGTTCAAAAATACACTCAAGCTTCCTGTACAGCTATTTGTACAATTTAGAACTAAGAAAACCACCTTGCCTAATCCTTGGATCAGGTGGGAAATCATTCACCTGAAAACGAAATTCAACGTTTTAAAAAAATCTCGGCAAGAACACTACCCCAACACAAACATTCACAATCAGATCGCCAGTGCATCTAAAGAACTTCTAATTACGATGCGGGAAAATAAACATTTTTATATATTGCTCTCTCTCTCTCTCTTATCAGTAGATTGATAAGACAGTCTGCAACATGTTTTTTGGAGATCCGTTAAACCAGTGCGAGCTAATATTGATACCTTCTTTTAAAGAATTCTTCCACTTCTTATGCTAACGAAATCGCCAATGCATTTCACGAGTACTTCAAGTCTGTATTTGTAACGGATAATGGCAGTTCTTCTCCTTATATCAGCTTTAATGATCTGCCTTCCATTAAAAACTTAGAAGTGTCTGAATCTGGGGTGCTCTATTTATTGCTAGGTTTATGCCACAAAAAATCCTGGTACAGATGAAATACCCCAACACATTTTTAAAGCAATACGCGGTGTGGTGTTGAAGATACCTTGCACTAATTTTTAATGAATATCTGTCAAGTGGTATTTTGCCGGAAGACTGGAATATTGGGAAAGTTAAATCAAATCACTAACTATAGGCCGATTGCTATCACCTGCACAAGATGTCACTTACTGGAGCACATAGTATACAAGGACATTATGAACTTCTTAGATGCTAACTCCCCTTTATCACCGGTGTAACACAGTTTTAGGCATGGGTTTTCTACTGTCACACAGCTAGTTAAGGTAATTCATTACTTGGCATTGGATTGGCTATAATGAATTTTACGCAAATCGACATTATTTTCTTGGATTTTACTAAAGCGTTCGACAAGCTGTCGCACCCTAAACTACACCTCAAACTCTCAGAATAGGATTATTCGTAACTGATTAGAATCTTATTTGACCGCTTCAAAGCAGTATACAATGTTTAATCATGCCGCTTCTGATATGCTTCCTGATGCCTCAGGCGTGCCGCATGGGTCATTGGTAGGCCCTTTATTATTCTTAATATTCATAAATCAGATTGCCGATGCACATAGCGTCAAAGTAAGACTGTACGCGGACGACTGTGTAGGGTATTCTGTAAGTTATTAACTCTGATTACGATCAACTACAACAGAACAAGGAGCTTCATGAACTTTTCTCATTGGTGCAATGCGTGGCAGATGTCGGCGAACTTCAAGAAGAATGCCGTCATGTCTATAACGAATAGAAGACAACATAAATCACTTCACTACACAATCAATGGCAACACCCTGTCACGCGCCGACTACTACAAATATCATGGTATTCATATTCGCAGTGATCTACGCTCGAAAGATCACGTAACTGAGATCACCAATAAATATGCCTACACTGCATTATTTAACATGCTCCCTGCGCAACTCCTTTGAAACTCTGCTTCTCGCACACAAGACTCTTGTCTTGGCCATCCTTGAGTACACTAATATACTTTGGGACCATTACTCAATTTAATATCAATAAATTAGAAAGAGTTCAAAACAAGGCAGTGAGATTTATTTCATCGCTATGACAGAATGTCGGTCTGTTTTGGCGTCACAAGCTGACGTAAAACGCGCTTCAGAGAGGAATAGAATTAGAAAAATTCTTTTCATGTTCAAAATTGTTAAAGGGCACCTGAATAGTACTATATGTCGATATGTCCATTTTTCATCAGGTTACGACACCAGAGAGTGACAGTCTTCCAATCACTCCACTACAGCCGAAGAGCAATGCTTTACGTATTCTTTCTTTTCTCGAACTATCACTGAATAGAACGCCTTTGATGCAGAAACGCTCGAAACGGACGATATAGAAGTATTCCGATTTTTGCTTACCGCTTGACTGTGTGCTCATTGCCTTTGCGATGGTGTGTTTATTTCTTGCTTTTTTTTCTCATGCCTCTTACTCATGATGGTACTTTTGGAGTGTTATTCACTTTATATGACTGTTCATGTTTTCATTTCTCTTGTAACGTGCTCATTTCATTGCCGCCCACTGTGCAACACCTCCTCTTCAGTCAGCAGTGTTGTCACAGAAAGGTGTTCTTGCCTGGTGCGAAAAACATAAAATAATATTTACTCTCACGCTTCGCCTTCAGCTGCAACATCAGAATAAAGATATTTTATTTTGTAGACACACACACACATATATATATATATATATATATATATATATATATGTATATATATATATATATATATATGCTTCTTTTCAGTGTGTGCTTCCTGCAAGTTCTGTCAATATAGAAAATACCCGGACCCTTCGAATTTTTCCTTCAAGCTATATATATATATAAAGCGGCGGCAAAGGACCGGGATTATGGGCATGAGACATGCTTCTCAAAATTGCTACTGTACGCGCACTCAAAGGCGCCCCACTGCTCCCTCCTATCTTTCCCCACTCACTTAGTAAACAGTTTCCGCCCTTCCATGCCTATATAAACGAACAGGAGAAAAAGAAATATTGTCTTGAGAAACGTCAGGCTCTGATCGAAACGTCGATGAATCAATGGCATATCATGTAAGTGTAAGTATATATATATATATATATATATATATATATATATATAAACGCACGCTTTACCCTCACAAATAAATCTCGCCTGGGTTTTTCTTCGGCACCATATTTTGTGCCATATATATGCTATTTTGTTCGAAAATTTCTGTCACATAATCTCGCAACACGTCAGCGAAAGAAGTATGTTCGGTTCGCGTCGAGACGGAAAGAAGTGGGCGTGCTTCCTTCCCGCAAGCAACAACAAAAAGAACCTTTAATATTGGAAAGCAGTGGCTTTTATCGACCGCATCACTAGCGCCCTCGTGGCACTATAACTGCCGACACTGACGCTGCCATAGCTGGTGAGCGATCTTATCACACATCTTCCTCTGTCTTTTTTTACGAAGCTTGAAACCGTTCTGGAGGAACCACGCACCTTCCGCTTCGTGTGTGATAATGAGAAGAGTCGTTACACCGTTGCGCACTGCTTGTTTCATCACTGCGTATTTCTGGGGATTCCGCTCCTGGTGGCGTTGTTTCTCGAGCATCTTCTAAACTTGTAGGAGGCAGCGGGACGAGATGAGTGCGATTTCTGCGCAGAGAAGTTTCCCCGTAGTCGACCCATTATGACCTGGGCTCGTCAGCGCTTCCTCGAACGACCCGTTCTTTTTGCAGGTCTACGATCCATACGTCTGTTCCTTCAGATAGCTGTGGCAGATCGCGCACTCCATGGCGTCGGTCGTAGTCTTTCTTCTGGCGCTGACGCTGCGACCTCTCGAAAGCTGCCAGTTTCTGGAAGTCTGGTGTCCGAGGCTGGAGGTTTTCGCTGGGCGTTGGCAGGAGCGTGCGCAGTCTTCTCCCCATGAAGAGCTCAGCGGGGCTGTATCCGTTCTTCAATGGGCTTGTTCTGTAGGCGAGAAGAGTTTTATAAGCGTCAGCAGTTTTCTTCAAGGACTCTTATAATTTTCACGGTGGATTCTGCCATTCCATTGCCCTGGTGATAATGAGGACTAGATGTCACGTGTTGAAAGTTGTACTCGGCTGCAAATTTTGAAAATTCCATCGAGGGCTCTTGAGAATTGCGGGCCATTATCGGACACTACTGCTTCCGGGATCCCATGTCTCGCAAAAATGGATTTGCAGTGGTTTATTACTGCTGAGGAAGACAGGTTATTCAGCGGTACAAGCTCCGGGTAGCGTAAAAAATAATCCGTGACGACCAGCCACCATTTGCCCCCAAGAAAGAATAAATCCATCGCAATTCGCTGCCATGGCCTATCTGGAAACTTGGTCTGTCGCAGAGGCATCTTTCGGCTGGTGCTCTGCTTAAGGCAGCTGTGGAAGTTCTTAACAATTTGTTCAATGTCCGCGTCGATACTTAGACACTAAACTGAGCTCTTCGAACGTGCCCGGCACTTCTCGATTCCGAAGTGTCCCTCGTGAATTACTTCAAGGACGGGCTGCCTTAGTATCGACGGGATCCCTATCCGAGAGCCGCACATGAACAGGTTCTCAACGAGGGCAATACTTTGCCTCTCATTCCAGTAAGGCTTCAGGTCAAAACAAACATCTCGACGGCTCGGCGAGCCTTTTGTAAAGATTGATAAGCGCTTGACATACCGGATCTTGTTCTTGCTCCTGGGCGATAAGTTGTAAACTCTGCGATGTTACCGGGACTGACGAGATCACCAGTCGAAGATAGCCTTGGATTTCGGCGTCCAGTTCCGTAGATTCCTTTTGTGGAAGAGGTGACCGAGAAAGGACGTCCGCAACCGTCAGCTCCCGTCCTGGAACATACACAACGTCATACGTGTAGCGCATCAGACGCATGCGCATTCTCTGTAGTCTCGGTGTTAGTTCGTCAATTCCTTTTGACCCAAACAAAGATACGAGTGGTTTGTGATCTGTCTCTAGACTAAAGCGCTTTCCCAGGAGATAATCACGGAACTTTTCAGAAGCCCACACAAAGGCAAGCCCTTCTTTTTCAATTTGGGCATGTCGCCGCTCTGTGCTCGTAAGAGTTTTGGAAGCATAAGAAATCACTTTGAACTCACCGTCTTTTTGCCTTTGGCGCAGGCAGCTCCGAGACCGTATGATGAGGCGTCTGCTGTCACCACTGTTTCCATATTTGAATCGTAGATTCCCAAGACAGGGTCCGATGAAAGAAGAGTCTTCCACCTCGTGAAGGCGGCTTCTTGCGCGGCACCCCACACAATTTCCTGTCCTGAGCTCATCATGGAAGAAAGAGGCGGCAGGAATTCTGCCATGCATGGCACAAAGCGGGCCAGATAATTTGCCATACCCATCACTCGCTGTAACTGTCTTGGACGTCGGTCGTGGCATCTCTGTCACCGCGCTAAGCTTTTGTTTATTGGGACGCACTGCATTATTCCCGATTGTGTGTCCCAGAAATGAAATCTGGGTGACACCAAACTCGCACTTATCTTTGTTCAATGTAATGCCCGCTGCGCGGAGGCGGTCCATCACTGCCCGAAGGCGCTCGTCATGCTGTGCTTGCGTGGCGCCCCAAATGAGCACATCGTCCATGTGGCAGACGACTCCCTCCTGTCCAGAAAGAACTTGTCCCATTCGTCTCTGAAAATGTTCGGGGGCTGAGGAAATTCCGAACGGAAGTCGACTGAAATAAAATCGCCCGAACGGCGTAATAAATGTTGTGAATTCTTTCACTCAGCGGTATCTGCCAGAAACCCGAGTTCGCGTCGAGTTTCGAGAACATGGTGGCTCCCCGTAGCATTCCGATGGTGTACTCGACGGCAGGGATGGGATGCCATTCTCGTTGAGCGTATATGTTGAGTTCCGTGAAGTCGACACAGATGCGAACAGCACCAGAGGGTTTAGGAACGACAACCATAGGTGCGCACCATGTAGTAGGCTCGGTGACAGGAGAGATGAAGCCTAGTTCTTGCATCCGCTCAAGCTCTTGTCTTGTTTTGTTTTTTCGAACAAAGGCAGGGGGACTCTACGTGGCGACGACAGCGCGAAAGGCTTTGCTTCCGGGTTCAACTTGAGGTCATACTCTTCTTTGAAGGTCCCCAGTCCCTGGAAAACTTGTGGAAAGTCAGATTCGGGCTCCAGTTTCTTCACTACATTGACTTGTGACAGTACGCCCAGCCTTTCTATCGCTGGTTCCCTAAGTAGAGGGGTTCGAAGGCCTTGCAGGACGTACACATTCTCGCGGCTGTTCACTCCAGCAAACGTCATATTCATGGCAGCCATACCACATATGGCAAGAGATTTCCCATCAGGTCCCTGAAGCCGGCGCCTTGCTGGTTGAAGATTTATCGTGGGGAATAGGTGAGTGAAGAGCTCCGCCGGAACGAACGTTTCGTCCGCGTCAGTATCTATTTTAAATATCACCTTCGAGGATTCAACAGTGACTGCAACTTCCCACCTGTAACCGGATGAATGGGATGCGACTCCGAGGAAGCCTGGTTCTTCGGTCCGGTTTTCGACGTTCCTGACAGCTGTGGTTGATCGGCAAACCGCCTCGAAGTGTCCTCTTTTTTCGCACTTGCGGCAGACTGCATCTTTTGCTGGACAAGCCGCTCGACTGTGCCTGTTTCTTCCGCACCAGCCACATGGTTTGGGAACGTTGCTTCCATTTTCAGGTGAAGGCACGTTCTTCCCCATTTGTCGCGTACTCCTCTGGGACTGTATGTGGTGGACGTCCTGTTCTCGCACGCTGTGAAGCTCTGCCAGTTGTTGGTTGATGGTCTCGTGCTGTCGTGCCACCAACAATGCTTCTTGAAGTTTTAGGTCAGGATCGAGTTGCAGCGCTCTCGAGACTTTGTGGTCTTGGATGCCCACTACGAGACGGTCTCGAATTAAATCTTCACGCAGCCCTCCGCAGTCCCACGTAGACGCAAGTGCGTGCAGAGCGATAACAAAATCCTTGACGGATTCGCCGTCTTGTTGTGTTCGGGTGTTAAACTTGACCCTTTCATAAATTATGTTCCGTCGAGGAACAAAGTAGCCGTCATATTCCTTCAGCACGGCCTCAAACTTCTCCTTGTCATCAGTTTCAATTTGGAACGCTTTGAAGATGTCTTCGGCTTGAGGTCCCATCAGATGCACCAGTGCATCTACTTGGCTCTTCTCTGGCTTCGCGTCAAGTCCAGACGCCGTTCGGAAGCGAAGAAATCGCTGTTTCCAGGCAGGCCAGGGATTGGGCGTTGCGAAGCTGAAGCGCTCGGGCGGAGCAATTTGAAACGAAGAAATCTAACTTGGTCTTTTCTTGGAAGATACCTTGTGGCTTGCACGTCGTCCGGTCGTCTGGCACTGTTCAGCGGGCACGCGGCGGCGGCATCCTCGTTTCCGGGCTAGTCTGACGTCCGATAGCCGTGGCGCCTATGATCGGTGGGCGCCACTTCTGACACCATGTTCGCGTCGCGTCGAGACGGAAAGAAGTGGGCGTGCTTCTTTCCCGCAAGCAACACAAAAAGAAGCTTTATTATCGGAAAGCAGCGGCGTTTATCGACCGCATCACTAGCGCCCTCGTGGCGCTATAACTGCCGACACTGACGCTGCCATAGCTGACGAGCTATCTTATCACACAAAGTAGGCGCCAATCTAAAATAAAAGATTCTACGATTCTTGCAACCGTCATAATCATCAGCCTATTTTATGGGCAGTCCACGACGAAGGCCCACTTTTTTTCTTCTAATTGATGTAATAACACCAGCTACTCCTGTCTCTTTCCTCGTCCGTTCCTCTCATTTGTCGTCTCTTAGAATTACACCTATCATTTTTCTTTCCATTGCAAGATGTGTGCTCCTGCATATCATCCCTAGGTTTTTCGTTATCCTCCTTGTTTCTGCACCATAGATTAGTACCTGGAGAATACAGTGATTAAGTACTTTTCGTTTTAGTGACAGTTGCAAGTTGCCAGCCATGATTTGCGAATGTCTCCGGAATGCGCTCCATCCCATTGTTATTCCACGGACGGATTTCTTTTTCATGGTTAGGCGTCCCTATTAATAACTGCCGGAGATATACGCATTTCACACATTCTAAATCTAAAGGTAGATTGTCAATTTTAAATTCCTGTTCCTTAGCAGGACTGTGAAGCGTAATTTTAGTCTGTTGCCTATTCATTTTTAGTCCTACTTTAAGACTTTTCCGGATTGAGTCATCAGTCACGTTATGTAGTTCATCACCGTCATTGATAAAGAGCACAATGTCGTCTGCAAACCTAAAATTGATTACATATTCTCGGTCTATTCTAATTCCCTCTTCTTCCTAGTCTACACGTTTGAACATTTTCTCGAAACCTGCAGGAAATAACGTCGGGGAAATGATATCTACTTGTCTGACACCTCTATTGATCGGAATTTTTCTGCTGTTTAGGTGTGGGACTAGTGTGGCTGTGCAATCTTTGTAGATGTTGATTATGGTTTGCACGCATACGTCAGGTACTCCTTCTCGACGTAAGAAGCTAGCTTCTAGGACTGCTTGTATTTCTATGGAGTCAAATGCTTTCTCGTAGTCTATAAAGGCCATATAAAGAGATTTATTATATTCAGCGAATGTCTCAATTATTTGGTTGATAGCATGGCTGTGGTCCATTATTGAGTCACCTTTGCTAAAACCAGCCTGTTCTCTTGGTTGGTTAAAATCGAGTGTTTCTGTTGTCCTAGCAGAAACTACTTTGGTAAGTAGCTTGTAAATTACTAGGAGTAGGCTAATTGGTCTGTAATTCTTGAACACTTTTATATCAGTTTTCTCGTGTATTATGATTATATTAGTGTTTTCCAGCTGAGCGGTACACTACATCTCTTGATACATTTCGTGAAGAGTGATGCAAGTTTTTCAAATATGATGTCTCCTCCGTATTTGATCAAGTCGGCTGTTCTGCCGTATTCATGCTGATTTACTGCGGGACGTTCCTTTGACGGCTTTTATAAATTTGTCAGTTGTTATACATGGAGCCTCAGTGTTCGCCTCTGATTTCATTTCTAGTGATGTTACATAGTCTGTCAGAGAGCTGTAGAGTTCAGAGTCAAAATATTCGGCTACCCTTCCTATTTCTTTGAAGTTGTTGCTAACGTTATATTGTTTATCTCTTAGCGTATGCATTTTGGTTTGTGCTAAGTGTAGTTTCTTTTTGCTGTCCCTTTCTCTACTGCTCTCTCTATTTCTCTCCCTTAAAGTTCCTTACATCGGTTTGCCTTGCTTTACCGATCAGCTTTCATAACTCTGCGAATGCTATTTTATCTGTCACTTTCATTCGCGTGCGTTTTTTTTTTTGTTGTTGTCTTTAGTAGATTGGAACAACTTGCTTATATCCTGCTTTGTTGTTTCACCCCCGACTTCTATCACTATTTCGAAGACTGTGTCCGTTATGGTTTTGTTTAATTCTTCAAAATCTTCATCGTTTTGGTCTAAGACATTGAAGTTGTTTTTTGGGGGGATGGGGAGGGGGGGGGGCGACCTAAGTTTTTCGGTCGTTTTGGTGACTGCCTTTAGATTTACGTTTTTTCAAGTAGCTAATTTGGTTCTTGTTTTCTTTCGGTTAAGTACAATCTTTGTAGTGTCATCCGGAATGGTGAACACTGCCAATATCGCGGGCTAGCCTACGCTGGCCTGCCGCGATTGCAATGGCAATGATCTTTATTCTTGCTAACTGACACATCTGCTAAGCAACTGCGTCTGAAAGGCAGTTATTCTTTACTATAATAAACAATAAAGAGTTTTCGAAGTAGTAACTTGTGCCCTTCTTAACTTTTCTTGTTTATGAGTTTACAGTCGCTCCCCTAGATAGAGCACATATGTAATGTAGTGAGCAACTAGCTGCTTAGCTAGATTTCAGATATCTTTCATTCCCCTTACCCCTCTTCCCCTGCGCAGGGTAGCCAGCCGGTCTCAGCACTGGCTAACCTCCCTGTCTTTCCTCCTTTCCTCTTCCTCCTCTTTTCTCCGAAAGATGCCTGCAACATACACTAAAACCACAAAGAAATGATTAGCTGCGGTGAAGTCTGCTGTCGCTTTAGCCACTGGTCGAACAAAGTTCTTCACGAAAGCAGATATGGAATAGCTTCAAATAGCTCGATCGCGCCACATGTACAATAGTTTTCCCTCTTTACTGGACTCAAACATACAGCACAGACCACTTCTTGCAAATGAGAAAATTGACGTGTTTGTTTGTAACTCGCCACTTTCCGCACGCCTGCCCGCACGTGGCCTTGCTGCAGCAACCCTGCGGGCAATAGGCAATGACCAAGTAATAGCTGCATGTGAGTGCCGAGCTGCCAAGCGGCGCAAAATTTCCTCGACGGCGTAACAGCCGTGCGGCGAAGACAAATGATCTCACTTTTGCCCTAAGGTCTTTCAAATGGTTCGCTTATACGGCCTGTAGGGCTCGAGTGCGCCATTCAAAACGTTCGTGGCACGTAGACGTCATCCACTGCCATTTTCGAGCACGGAAGGTTCCACGACGCAGTACACGATTATTAAATTTTGCGACGCGATTCTCGAACGTGGTTGAATTATGAGCGCGTCGCGGCTCGGTGGCTTCCAAGCGGGTGAATTTCCTGTAATTCCCGAGAGATCGCGCTACATTACCACGCTCGCCCAGCGAGAGATGGGCAAGCGGGATTATTCAAGGCATTCCCACGTGCCCTGCGGTATGCGTTACTCACGACGAATGTCGCCCACCAGAAGATTGTGAATTAAGAGCGCAGGCGATCTGCCTACCGTACAGGGGATGCGAATACTAATGCTTGTTGGTCCTACCTGGCTGGTCGACTCGGCCTTGACAGGCAGAAGTGAGGAATCCGGGACCAATCGGGTAGGACGAACAAGCATTAGCGTTCGGAATTCCACGATACGGTGTGGGCCCACTGACAGAGAGATTATGTCATGACAAAGAATTTTCGTCGCTACCGCGATGCTAATCTTTGGAATAAACCGCGCATTCGCATCACGAAAACCAGACCTAAAGTATTGTCGTGTCATTACACACTACTTTCATGCACTGTAGCTGCACACCTGTATCTTTGCCTGTAGAGGCACCGAAAAGTGTTACCGGGAATCCGTGTCCTTGTATAGGAAACACAATGAGTCAAGCTGGGATTTCGCATATAATACATGCATGTCTATGGATAGATATTGTCGTAAGTGAGCTAGCTCGCAGCGCTCCTCTTTAACATTCTCATTCGTGAAAAGCAGCGCTACACGTGCAAAACGGGGGCCTATACAGTAAAATCGAATACGGAATACTATTCTGTCTTGGTCCTCTCTGTTCGGTGAGTTCTGCTTCTCAAGGCAGAACTGACCAATCCCTCAACAATCTCAATTTTCTGATTGGTCAGTCCTGCTTTGAAAAGCACAACTGACCACTCAGGGAGGCCCAAGGCGGAAGACTATTCCGTATTTTGTTTACGGTATAGGCCCTCTGGTTGTGGAAACGGAAAGCAGTTAAAAGCGGCCTCAAATACGTGGGCACTGAGTAAAGCGCTCATGAAGCCAGAGCAACTAACCTCATGAACCACCGATTTCGTGCAATTGTCATTTGATTTCTGCTGTTTATAACAGCTAAAGTACAATAAAAAGAGGCACGACGGCGTAGAAGGTTCATGCGCGTCTGCACATGGCGGGCACCTTGAACTAACGTGAACATGTGTACAGCCGCGCAATTCTTGAACTGGAGAGCGCGAGCGGCAAACGTTTTGTACGTCAGCACAGCATGCCGAGCCAACTTGCAAACAGGTCGAGGCTATGCGCCCGCCTATGCGGCATGCTCGGCTTCGACCGTCGTCTGTCTACTGGGCTGTGGGTAGCTATATATATGAGGAAGATATTTTACTAACGTTTCGGCCGTGGCACGGCCGAAACGTTAGTAAAATATCTTCCTTTTCAATGTGTGCTTCCTGCAGGTTCTTTCAATATAGAAAATACCCGGACCCATCGAATTTTTGCTTCAAGCTATATATATATATATATATATATATATATATATATATATATATATATATATATATATATATATATATAGATGAGTAGTGGACCCTCGGAATTGGCAACAAAAATGCGGAAAGCTGTGGGCAGTACTCGTCTGCATCGTAAAGAGGGGCGGGAATAAAAGGGGGCAGAGGGGGAACAAAAAAAATAATAATAAAAGGGGGGGGGGGGACATGATACCCGCATATGACGCACGTCGTCTACTTTTCCTCCAGTCTTTGCTCCGTTTCTTTCAGGTTCTAGATCCTTCCTGTCTTCTTTCTTTTCTTATTATTTCTTTTTTCATGTTTTTTTCCTTCCTCTTTCTTTTATGAAAATCTCTCTCAGATAGGTATAAATAGAAGCGGGAATACAACCATAGGCATTCCTGATGAAGGCCGGTCTCCGGCTGAAACGTTGAATAAACGCTTTCCGCATTTTTGTTGCCAATTCCAAGGGTCTACTACTCATCTCCGCCTCCACGCCTCTGGCCTATTCACCACCATGACTATATATATATATATATATATATATATATATATATATATATCAGAACTGACGATGCGCCTCTTAGAGAACGACGGTTTATTAACATGAACGTTTCGGTGGGAGCCCGACCTTTTTCAAGACATGTTAACCACAGGCCAGTATGGCCTTATATAGAATACTTTGTCTGGTAGTAAGGAGAGAAGGACAAGGACATGCCTTGAAGAAGGTCGGGCTCCGACTGAAACGTTGATGTTAATAAACCGTCGTTCTCTAAGAGGCGCATCGGCAATTCTGTTATAAACTGTCGGTAACCAAAGCTATTTTTGCACATACAGTCCTATATATATATATATATATATATATATATATATATATATATATATATATATATATATATATATATATATATATATATGGCAACTTGAATAACTTCCCCTATGCTTAATCGACCAACAAACATTGAAGCCTACGAAAGCATAGGGGAAGTTATTCAAGTTCCCAATTGTAATTTTTGGAGTAAGTAAAAAGGAAATGAAATGGACGAAAAGACAAACGTGCCCTCTGTGGGAACCGAACCCACGACTTTCGGGGGTTCGGTTCCCGCCGGACCTCCGAACGTTAAACCCCAGTAATCAATCCTCTACTGTGTGTGTTGATGTGTACTACTCATGCCTGTACGTAATTTGCGCTCTGCAGCTTACAAATCATCAAACAAGCAGCCACGAATGCTCTTAGGATGCTCTTACCCCAAATGCGGTGCGTTTCGTTCAAACCTAATGCGGCATTTATTCGTAAAAAACAAAAAGATGTCAACTCCGTAGCAATACGAAATGCGATGCTGCGATGCTACACAGAAACAGTAATAAGTTAAGTCTTATTTAAGTGAGGTATAAAATTCTAAGCACACGATTACGGAGTACTTTTGCGTGAACTCCGCGGTTAAAGGATTACGGCAGGAACCGTTGAATTTCCTTTGTGGGCTACGCTCTCCCATATTTGTCCATTTCGGACTGTAAATGCTTGCATTTTGTGGGCGCTGCAGTGGTATAAAATTACGGTAAGAGAAAAACGTGGCAGCTATCTTGAAGATGGAGGGTAGTTAATTCACGTATGAACGTCGCTATTCGTACGCCCACCGCTACTCGGTGCCCTGGTATTTACTGGCGCACAAGTTTCACTGCGTAATTTATCTGTTGTTTATCGCCTGCGGTATTCTGGAGCCCGCCGCTCCATTGTTGTTTGTGTGTTTTCGTCGATGTGCTAAAAAGGTTCGTGCTATCTGCTCTGCTCTTTGCAGATGTGCTGCAGTTTGACAACTCATTCAGCTGGCTGACCGGCAAGCTCGTGGCCTACGAGGTGCAAGTAGTGCCGCCTCCTTGACCAGATCAAAACTTACCGCGCCCGTTTGCAGTACTGAGCGTAATCAAGACAGTTACGGGCAAGTTTGTGAAAACACCTAACCTCCGGCAACACAGCTTAAGGGCCGAGTCCCAGCCAACAATGGCAATACCAACGAAATGGGCGCAGAGGTAGCCAAGTGACACTGACGTGCCCACATGCGTTACCGGAGGCGAACTCGGCGGTGCATTGGTGTGGCAAGCTGATCTCAACGGTCTCTGTAGCTGAAGCAGTGTGTATCGGGCGCATAAGCCATCGACTGCGAAGACTGCCTGTGCCAGGTTGAGCACAGTCGTCGCGGTACGCAGGACTCCTCGCGGGCCTTGACGACGCGCACCATGATGTACTCATATTCCCACATCTTTCGAAGACGCTTCCCCTCCGCATCATTCACGTTGAAAGAACCTCTCACCTCTCAATAAAAACGTTTATTCATTGTTTATTGAGTTAATCGTGAGGCTACCATTTCCGGTTTGCTTGCACAATCAACTACAAAGCTATGCTGGTTTACAGTCAGTACACACGGCCTTTCCAGGAGCAACCTATCGTTATTTATTTGGCGTTGCATGAACATGTTGCCTGTGTCACGGATTCAACACAGTAACTGCGACCGGAATATCCAGTTTACTTCGACAGACCGGTACGCACCTATGCCGAATATTTCTTGCCGTAGCGCTTAACTCGCAAGGAAATAAAGTAAGAGAGAGAGAGAGGAAAGAAAGAAGGCGCTACATTCACAGCTGTTTATTCATGTAGCTTCCTATATATACGCATATATAGTTATGTACATGCGGAACGCATAAAAGCCAGACAAATGGGCGAGTCATCCCAGGCAAGCACATCATTATCCTCTACTGGTGAACGAATTCCTTTCGTCTCCACAATGCGTGACACAAGTTTGGCTAGCGCATTGTTTGGCTAACACACGTACAAGTGTCGCGCTTTACGATGCCGAAAGCATGTTGTTTCCGAAGGTCGCGGGATGGAATCCCAGCCGCAGCGGCTGCATTTTGCTGGAGGCGAAATGTTGAGGCCCATGTGCTGTGAGATGTCAGTGCACGTTAAAGAACCCCAGGTGGTCCAAATTTCCAGAGCCCTCCACTGCGGCGTCTCTCATAATCAGAGCTGGGAAGTTAAAACCCACAAATCAATCAAACTTGAGGATAATGACGTTGTGTTTGCTTGGGATGACTCACCCATTTGTGTGGTTTTTATGCGTTGCGCATATACATAACTCTATGTAGCGCCTCCTTTATTTCCTTTACCTTTTAGTCTCTCTCTTTCGAGTCTTGCGCTACTACAAGAAACGTTGTCCAAACAGAAACTCGCCGGAGAAGTCTCTTGAATCGCCTGTGCAATTCATATTGCAACATATCTGAAGCAATAACCAACATTCACTGCACTGAAGTGGCGGCGCGACGTCAGTGTAACGTAACCGGAAGAATGTGGTGTATTGTGCAAAGTCACGATTCTGTAGAGCATTCTTTTTCTCGTGGCAAATTCAAGAGGCTTATAGAGAGCAGAAGAAAGTACGAACGAAGTACAGAGAGTGGAAACGAGTGTAAATAAGCGCATAAAGGTAATCATAGTCAGTCATTGTTGTAGACTTGATTGCGCTAGGTGTTCTGTTTGAGATACGGTAAACGTAAACGAAAGTATTTGTAAAATAAACAAAATAATATGGATCCATTGCACGAAATTCCAGTGATGTTTTTGAGAAGTTCGTTGTGGTATGCCACTCATGACTAAGCATGTTTTGAAATGCACTTATAAAGTGGTTTTCTTTAATGAGTCTTTAGACATCTCAAGAACTTTGCCTTGATTGAAGTATCGGGGATATGTTTAGCGAGATAAGGGCGCAGTAACTTGTTCTTGTGAACTTTGTCAAAGTTATCAAGCAAAAGTGACTAACCAAGGTCGCGGGATCGAATCCCGGCCGCGGCGGGTGCATTTCGATGGAAGCGAAATGTTGAGGCCCGTGTGCTGTGCGATGTCAGTGCACGTTAAAGAACCCCAGGTGGTCAAAATTTCCGGAGCCCTCCACTACGGCGCCTCTCATAATCCACAGCTGGTTTTGGGACGTTAAACCCCACATAACAACAAAAGTGACTAACCCTCATTTTATCACTGGCGGCCAGATGCATGCACGTTTTTTTTTTTTTTCAATACCTTTAATGCTATATTCAAAAGCTTCTTAGCCAGGCACCAAGGTATATGAAAGCGGCTCTACTGGGTAACGTACAGCGTCGAGGTTCGTGTTGTCTACTTCTTCCCCTTGTGTCCGTGTTATGCACGCCTGTTCTTTTCAACAACGAAATTAGAATTGCTTATCTCCTTCGCATTGTGGGATGGGCACTCGCTACCACGCACGGTAAGTTAATACTTTCTTTTGAAAAACCCTAATGAGGATACGCAGAAACAATTGAAAGAGTAAGGAAAAATTCCGAGCACGCTACTATAATCAGTTAGCAACTTCTCGCGATAAATATAGTCGAATTATCTACAATAAAGCGATAGAAACAGTTCAAGAGAATCACATTTATAGGAGCTATTACTGTCATGTACTGGCGCACATAACTGTAATCTCTTTTCTCAGTTCATTAAGAAAAGCTGCTAAGAATTGCTGCTGAGCATCTTGGCGAATGTGCCTGAGCATTGGCGGTCTACGTCATACTTTGTTGCCTTGACGTTAAACTTCGTTTTATTACTTTACACAGAACCCACTTTCACATGTGTTCTATAAGTTTCTGTCTTTCTGTTCCCAACCATGGATAAGCTGTGATTAAAACAGTTGCTAGTCATAGTAGTGACGATACAGTGGCAATGAAAAAAAAAACAAGTGTTATTTTTGGCTCTATGTGCGTCGTAAGTGAAATGGGACGCAGCGCGTGGTTATTCCGGCAAAGGAAAAAAGAAAGGCGTCGTATCTCTTCAGCTTTTGAAGCAAAGCATTTATGTTAGGTCTGCCCGATGTTTTCGCTATAATGATATTGCGTCCTACTTTCGACAGAAAACTGCTACATTGAATATAGTTTGCAAATATGTAAATATGTAGACGAGAAACGAAACGTCACTTGAGTTATAGCCTTAATGTTAACGCCGTCAGAGCGTTAAGATTAAGTTTCCGGAAAGTGTTGTCAATCGTACCATTGTGCTTAGCTAAAGCTTTACAATTATTTGAAAGCTACGTTGCAGTCAAGTCGCCATTCGTGATTTTCTGGCCTATCATTTACAAATGACGTCTACGAGGCCGAGCTCTCATTAGCTTCCGCATGTGTCGCACAGAACCTGGTGAAGGACCTTAAAGAATGAATACCAGCAACAGAAATCGGCCATGACTTGTGAAATCGCGATTGGATATATCACCCTTGCAGATTCCAGCCACAAGCTGCTCAGTGCCAACATGGCATCAGTTGTGTTATTGCAGAACGTGTTTATTGTTGTTGCGTCCAAAATTCGCACGCCACTACGGCATCATGGAAAGCGCGTGCATGGCTTTGCAACCGTGATAAAAAAACAACCATACAATAATTATTTAATTAATTGTTATAGAGCGAAATAAATGCAAACCGCTCCTGCTGACGGATAGTGAAGTATGCGCGTATTGAAGGGCGTATGACTCAGCAATGCACCTTTCAATACGCACAGACTTTCCTATCGCGGACTAGCAGCGCACTTATCTATTAACATTATGGTCTGTGTTGCTGTTATATTCGTACGTCTTGGCGCTAGCACTGTGACTAGACGACATGGTGGAAGCCACGTGGAGTCAAGCTTCTACTGCCAGCTGTTTCTGATGTTTGTTCAACAAGCCCTAGAAATATAAACCGAGTGCCGACGACCTCGCATGTGTTTTGTCGTGGGACGAACTATACCTGTGTTGGAGGTATAAAAGGCCGCACTCACTATGCGACCGAATTAGCTGACCTTTCTTTTTCAGCCAAGCGCTTAATTCAAAGAGTGAAAAAGCACTTTTTTACCCTTTCGTGTTTTCATAGTAAGTGTAATCAAGGCAAAAACACCAAGAGGCTTTCATGGATCAGCTGATTTTCATTTTTCTGACGGCTACACTAGCGGACAGCAAAAATGGTAAGCAGCACATGAACGATGCTATCCGCATGGTATCGCGTGGAGACTAAAGAATTAATTTGGGCGCGTGATATTGAAATAGCGGCACTTCAGCAACATGGTGATTCATCTATTCCTGGAATACAGAAGTAGCCCAGGTGTAGATACAGAGGTGCTCCAGGGGAAGAGAAAAAAAGTGAATGACGTTAATTTTAGGTCTCGCGGTCCCATGCCGCCAATCCCTCACAAGGGCCAGGACAGGAAGTGCGCTTTTCCCTATTGTGTAGGTAGGTACCCCGCGGCAGTGGCGGATGCCTCTCTGCCCCCACAGCAGCGGTGGATGCTCAACTATTTCACCAAGGCTATGGTGGCTAAGGTGCGCCCAGGGGGCCGCCCACGTCGTTATGGGGCCACCATTCGAGATAGGTACACGTAAACAACGGATCGCCAGGTGTGTACTCCCCTACCCATTTTGCAAAAAACCGGTGGGTGTCCGACCGGCACGGGGATTTCAGCCCGGTATCTATCGCCTCAGAAGCGGCCGCTCAACCAGGGGTAAAAGTGTTCTGCGGAATCCGCAAGGCGGAGTAACTATTAAAAAAGGTAAAATTTGCATCCACTCGCAGCCTCCTGGTTAACTGAACTGGTAGGGCGACCGTCCCGGGTTCGAACCCCGGACCAGGACGAGTTTTTTGTCAACAGAGAAGCTTTAATTTCGGACGAATCCGCATGCATTTCCTTGTACCTTTGTGCTTCTGACAAAAGGGTGTCGATGTTCCCTTTCTTATTTGGGAAGGCCTGAAGGGGTTGAATTTGCAGCACCTAAAGTGCATGAGTAAGCTAGAGGCAACGTTATGCGTAGGAAACCTGTTCTTTTGGGGCAAGTTACCTACGAAAACATTTGCTCCGCCAGCCTCAGACATGTGTTTTGCCACCACTTGAAGTGGCTGTCTTCCTGTAAGTCCCCTCTTCTCCTCTTGTGTCGCACGATATTAGGCGCTCCAGCTTAGCGTCACAAGGCGACCAGTTCAATGCCGCAGCGACAAAAACTTAGATATTTTTGCGCGTTTATAATTGTTTCATGGGTCTCCGCTTTCCATCCATTTCTGCGTTTCTCTTTTTCTTTCATTTTTTCCAGACCCGTGCGCCACTGTACGGTGTGGGGCATGCATGGAAGGAACAGTGCTTAGCCCTACGCCAAATGAGTGCTGTCGATGCGTACCTGTAGATGGTACGTAGAAGCTCTTGAAAACCTTTAGAAACTGATGTTCTTCAAGCTCTAGTGAATATCAGCGCTCCTGTTATGCGTGCAAACGTGCCGTGATGAAGCCGAAGAGGAAAGTGAGGAGCACGTTGTAATGTGTCATTGTTCTTTTCTTGGAGTGCTATTTTATCAATCGTGTGCAACCAACGATCCAGCCAATCTTCCAAGCAAGGTGCGATGCCTTGTGATAGCAGCGCGAGAGCGGTGTGGAAATATTTGTTCTGCGCAAATCTGAAAGCGCAACTTCCTGTCAACAGAATGCTGACTTCGATGTTTGTGTTTTTCAGCGGGATGCGCGGCGGTGCTCTGTGCGACTTGCGAAAACGGAACAGTGTTCAGCCCCGTTTCCTACGACTGCTGTCGGTGCGTCGAAGGTAACTCAATTTCATATTGCATTACCCTCCCAATAGAAGAAAGTACATAGGTGAGGACATTCTTATCACAGAAGATAGTGTACAGCGTTTATAGGAGCGTACTTTCAAGTTTCTTCTTGTGTAAAGAACAGCTGAGTTAACGTGATTCCTCCAATTGAATTGTACTAAATAATTGTTGTAAATGAACACCTAAATTTTAAGCAGAACTATAAGGTTACACACAGTAACGACAGCTGCCCAGTTCGGCGGTGAAAGTAGCCAGGAACATTTGCATATACGGATGCGGTATTTATGGACAACACTTTATTTATTTCACAATACTGAAGGCCAGCATGGCCCAGGCAGGAGTGGAATTACAACAAAATAAAAAAGGACAAACTAAACAAATATTTTGCAACAACACACGTATACGTCCTACACGCTGAACGGCAGTTACACCGAAACAACAGAATTTGGAAAAAATAACTAAGGAACACCATTAATAATTTTCGACGATAGGCAATATAACAGCTTCACCTAGTTCCACACGACAAATATTCCACAAGGGATCCATCAAAATTGTCTGCGTCGCAAACAAACTCAGGTAGGATGTTCCAATCCGAAACAGTGCGTGGAAAGAAACTGTTTTAACGCCTGTGTTTTAGCAACAATATTCTGTAGGGTGTGTTTGGAATATAAGTATGCAGGTACAGCCATATTAAGTTTTCTATTTAAAATATTGCGGAAGAATTTGAGTCTACTGATTTTTCTACGGCAACGAAATGTGGGGATGTTATGACCTTCCATGAGTTGGGTTCGTGAGTCTAGCCGTCTGTGTTCTTCCATCCATTGACTGGATGGCATCATCTCCTCTGGGTAACAGTAATCGCCAAGAATTCCTTCACTTTCTGCATACGGTGAACATTCATAATCTGTCGTAATTGGTAAAAGAACCCACCCGAGGCGAAAATATTCTCGATCTGGTATTTACTAATCATCCTGAATACAGAAGCGTGCTTGTTCTAGAGGAAATAAGTGACCACAAGGCCGTACACTGCACTCTGGATGTACCACGCCCAACGAAAACAAAAGAAATAAAAACAATTCTCGACTATGCTCGCGCAGATGTTACCAAAATGAACCTCATGTTTGCGGATTTTGTGGCTGGTTATCTTAACAATTTCGCTAATCGGTCAGTTAACCACAACTGGTGTTTATTTAGACTTCCTTAAGGAACTGGAAGATTGCTGCGTGCCAAAATTAACCCTCTCGTGCAAAGCAGACGATCCTTGGTTCACACGTGACGTGAATAGAGCTATTAACCAGAAAAAACGGGCGTTTAGAAAAGCTTCAAGGTCAAATAGTGATTTAGACTGGGCGAATTACAGAGGACTGTCAAAATTAGCAATATCCGCAATAGCTGATGCGAAAAACAAATACTTTAACTGCACGCGAAATTTTGGCGAGTTATAAACCCGAAAGAGAAACAAACCAGTGTGCAAATTAAATGTGAAAATGGCGACTTTCAGTCGGTGGAAGATGCCGCTGAAAATTTCAACCAGCATTTTGCATCAGTTTTTTCAGATGAATTGCAGCTACAAACAGGGACGCTTCCATTACACAAAATTTCTCACGAGTTTCAATCTATCACGATAACAGAAACGGGAGTAGCACGCGCTATAGAGAGACTACCGTGCAAAACTTGTCCAGGTCCGGACGGTATCAGCGCAAAGCTTTTGAAGCTGTCGTCAGGTCATTCATCTTACCTCTTATCACTAATATTTCAGCAGTCACTGGACACTGGGTGCCTTCCTGATGATTGGAAGATTGCGCATGTCATTCCTTGCTGGAGACAAGCACCTCGCTAACAATTATCGTCCCATTTGCCTTACATCTATTTGCTGTAAGATGCTTGAACATATCTTATACAGTCAAGTAATGTCTCACCTTGAGTCGAACAAGCTAATTTTTCAAAACCAACACGGCTTTCAGAAACAGATATCCTGTAACACACAGCTGTTTGAGCTAGTTACCGATTTACACAACTCCATCAATATGTCATTGTGCGTTGATGCAATTTTTATTGACTTTTCTAAAGCATTTGATCGCGCCCCCCATCAACATCTTCTAACGAAACTATGCAGTCTGCAGCTGGATAACAAAAAATTTCAGTGGATTGAAGGCTTTCTAACTGACAGACTTCAATGTGTAGTGGTTTATTCCTATATATCCAAACAGACCACAGGGATCAGTCTTGGGGCCGCTGTTATTTTTAATCTATATCAATAATATAGCGACTAACATGCAGTCTTCTGTACGTCTTTTTGCTGATGACTGTGTGATATATAAAGCAATATCCAACCAGAACGACATTTTAACCCTTCAGTCTGACTTAACGACTCTTTCTGAATGGTGCTGCAAATGGCAAGTGAAAATTAACGTTGAAAAGACGAAACATGTTAAATTCTGTCGTGGTGCCAATTTATTGCCGAACGAATACCTTATTAATCACTCTCTGGTTGAAACGGTATCCTCCATTGATTGATTTGCGGGGTTTAACGTCCCAAAACCAGCACTGATTATGAGGGACGTCGTAGTGGAGGGCTCCGGAAATTTCGACCTCCTGGGGTTCTTTAACGTGCACTGACATCGCACAGCACACGGGCCTCAACATTTCGCTTCCATCGAAATGCAGCCGCCGCGGCCGGGATTCGATCCCGCGACCTTCGGATCAGCAGCCGAGTGCCATAACCACTAGACCACCGTGGCGGGGCCCGGTATCCTCGATTAAATATTTAGGTATTCTCCTAACTACAACCTGAAATGGAACAATCATGTGGAATCAATAGTTAGCAAAGCATTTAGAAAGCTTGGCGTTCTAAACCGCCGCCTACGTCTTGCTACTTCAGACACTAAACTTCAGGCATTTAATTCACTCATTAAACCATCCTTAGAGTATGCTTCTAACATATGGCATCCGCATCAAGCTTACTTAACTGATATGCTGGAGTCAATTCAAAGTAAAGCCGCTAGATTCGTCTCGTCCTCATATTCACGTTTTCACACTGTATCATCCATAAAAAAAACCCTTGGTATTTTACCGCTCGTCATACGCAGAAAATACTCGCGATTGTCCTTCTTTCACAGTATCTACTATAGTGACAGTCCTTTTTCACGCCAATTCATTCACCCAGCAACAACTATTTCCGCCCGAAGTGACCACGATCGGAAGGTACGCCCACTATTTGCTCGGACGAAGAAATATTTACACTCACCTTTGTTGTTGTCAATAAATGAGTGGAACGCCCTTCCGCAGTCCATTGCCAACATAAAGGAATTAACTTCTTTCCAAACAGCTCTACTAACGCACCTAAGTCAGCAATCCTGCCGTACTAGCTGAACTCTCTTTGGTTATTAAATTTCATTTATTATATGTATTTATTTCTTGTTTTTGAAGCTACCTTTATACGCTGTCATGTGTTTATTCATCACCCCTAATGCACTGTACCCGACCTTACATTATTTCGTTGCGTTTTTCTACTACTTATATTTCCAAATATTCTAGTTCGTTTTCTTTACTTTTCTTGTTTTTCATGTGTTTGCTTTGTGAAACTTGTTACTCCCTTCATTGTACCTTTTTATTGTTTGATTGTATGCACTGTTCATCCCCACCCCCCCTATGTAATGCTCGATCTCGGGCCCTGAGGGAAACTAAATGAAATTAAATTAAATGAACATCTCTGTACTTCACAATCATATGGCATTCTGGGGCACCACGACACCGAAGGACGTTCTCAACAAAAATGTTTGGCTACCTCCGTGCCACATCCTTCGGGCATGACGCTTCTTTCCGCCTAGCGGGTGAAGAAGTCTGTGGCTACGACTGTCGGCCCATTGGCGGACGTCGACATTGGGAACGTGCCCAGCAAAGCGATCACGATTCGTTGAAATGGTCACCGAGGTGGTGCGATCGACTGGAAGTCCGCTTAGCCTAGTAAGCGCTGTCTTCCGTCGTTGACAGTTTTGCCATGTCTTCAGGTAACGGGCGACGTTCGCAGCGAGGCGAAGCCAGCAGTGCTTTTCTTCCATCCACAAGAAAGTGCGGAGAAAAGCTAGGTGTCTAGCCGTCAGATCGTCATGCGAAGCACGCAGAGCCTTTGGCCGCAGCGGTAAGGACACGAAGAGAAGGTGATTGGCTCGGACTGGCGAGAAGCTCTTTAGAGAACGTTTTCTGCAAACAAAACAATGCCAATGCTAGCCTAAAAACTTTGAAAGGAAGAGTGGTTTTGTCTTCCAATTATGTCGCCAGGCCTCCCAGATCTGGATCGGTTT
Organism: Hyalomma asiaticum; assembly: GCA_013339685.2. NCBI lineage: Eukaryota > Metazoa > Arthropoda > Arachnida > Ixodida > Ixodidae > Hyalomma > Hyalomma asiaticum. Next base: position 43,977,015 of record CM023481.1, on the reverse strand, counting down.
CACGTTGTTAGGCGACGTTCAGCATTTTTCAATCCCAAGATAAATGTTTTCCTCCTGGTCGTTCTCCGGTGGGTGGTCTCTGGGGCGATGGGGGGAGGGGGGGACAACCGGCGTCAGAGTTGCGCATAAATTTCTAAACCATCGATGGTTTAGAAATTTGTGCGCACGTGTCAGTATTGTTGAATTTGAAGAATCCATCGCTCTAAGCGACCTCAAGGTTCATTGAAGTTTGCTCGCCAACACAAGGGCAGTGGTTCTTCCCAACTTTGAAGGGTCTGTCATACAGGCAGAGGCGAAAGCTCGACGTAACCGAAATGATGGAAAGAAACTCCTTTTTTAGCGGAATAATTTCCTTACGCCTTCCACAGCGAAAGGCTAATATAACTTGTCACCCTTTCTAGTCCGTCTGTCATCTGCACAAGCATGACGCTGCTTGCATCGCTACAGATTTCGGTATCGGCGTCCTCTTCTATTGCACAAGTTCTGGCGGCAAGCGCAGGCATCATTTCTGTCCTTGAAGTGCTTCCACGTGAACCGTTACCACCTCTAATTTGACACCTGCTGTCGCGAAGTCACTCGGTCTGTCGGTGATCTGTAAAAATTGCTGTAATAGGCGTAGAGTCCAACAAATCTGCGCACCGCCTTGTCGGCGGGCAAGACCGCATGTGTCATGGAACAGGGTGGACTCCACTTAGGACGTTCATATGCACTCGTTTACTGCTACGTGTGTTTGACACTTTGGCTCGAATTTCAGAGAATCGCACAAATTCCTAAAAGCGGAATATGGAGAGGATCTGCATACATGCACTGACACCTTGAAGTGCAACGTTCCTAAAGTAATGTTTCTTTACGCTACGTGAAATTATTGAGCAAAATGAGTACGACGTGACATCAGATATTAAATTCGTCTAATAAGACGAGTCTATAAGAAATGTTGAGAGCTCCATCGTACTGTTACATGCACAGGTCGCAGAAACCGCGGTAGAAGTACATGTCGCAGCTGAAGATATGGATTCCATCGAGCATGGTCGTTTGGCCCTCAGCTCCTTGCGAGTGCCAAGAGATCGCAATTGGAGGTTGAGTGTGCCATGTACGTGTCTCTCGTGCATAGTAAGCAGGGCGCCGTGCTCATATAGTGGCATTCTATTATGCAAAAAAGACAATTGAATTATTATACCTCGGTAACATTTCCGAGTTGGCTGTGTGCGGCGTGGAGGGAGCAAGAACTCGTTCGTACTGAACATCCGCAGTCGTAATATCGCAACCTAGCAACTTACGCGCTTGCCCTGCAGTTGTTAGTCATCTCCTTTATGCAATGTTTGTAAGATCGCGTCTCTTTGGCCTACTCTGAACTATGACAATGTACCCTTCCAATCAGCGTAGCGTATCTCCTTTTATCAGAAGCCACCTGCCAGGCCATCCAATAAGATATAAGTACGCAAGCGGTAGCTTCTAGGCCACTTCATATCGACTGTCTATAATGCAGTAAAAGGAAAGCATGGATAAATAACGCCGATATCCGCGGTCGAGAAGACGGCGTCCTCGTAAAACTTATGTGATCATCGTTACGAAGAAAAAAATCGCCGTACCACACAGAAAGGCACCTTGCTCCCTTTATATGTCATTTCAATACTACCCCCGGCATATAGGGCGGAGTGTAAAAACATATCACATAAATCAACATGTCGCAGACGTAGCCCGAACGGTATCATAGAGCTAATAATAATGTGCGGGGCACCACAGCTGCGTTGAGGTAGCAATAGAATATATTTACGCTCCGTGTCTTGCGAATCATGTTGTCAATGACATCCTTGCGAGACATGTTGCCATATACCAGTTCTAGTGAGGAATGTATGGGAAACTCTGCGTATTTCAGATCCCTGTGCAATTGTACGCTGCGCCGGGTGTGAGTCGGGAACAGTACTCAGCCCTACTCCTGATGACTGCTGCAGGTGCGTGAAAGGTGAGCGAGCTTCCTGAACGTTAGAAGTTTCCCCAGGGGACAAAGCTTCCGTTTTAGCTAGTCGTTCGTACATACTTTATAAACAGGTACAATCGTGAGCAATATGAAAGGGAACACAGGAACGCGTGGCAAGCAGCCTCGAAATCGGCTCCGAGTGATAAGTGGATGGCGCTGTTAAAAGCCAAATGGAAACGAGGGTGCTGTTCCACTAATTGTTGGCACTCCCACCACGCTGGCGTTTCTACAAAGCAGCAACTTACGCCCTTTGACTGATAACACGGTATCGTCTAATATTCGATAAGAGGCGGTAATTGTTGCGGTAACATGCAGTGGTTCGTTTCTTTATCTTTCATCCGTTTTTTTTTCATCACACAAGCGCATGGTGCAATGCCAAGTCCTGGACTTTGGGCACACGAACGCACAGCAGGACTGCCAACACTTGTTAGAACAGCCTTCCCCTCCGCATTATGTTTCCGACGGCTGCCGCCACATATCGCCTATACCTGGGTTTCAGGCTGTTAGCCATGCGGTCCTGTGTTCCCTTTCATAGTGCTCACGATTGTACGCTCCTAGCCGAATTTCAAACTTTGCAGGTCACACCTTGTGTGCATGCGTTGCAGCATAACGTGAAAAAAGAAAAGAGCGTGAGGTGAGGCGAAAACTACAACGTGGACGTTCTACTCACAGCACTGAAGAAACTGCCGCAAACTTGCACTGTGCTGAACCAGAAGAAAAAGAAAGCAGAGTGCATAGTAAAGCGCACAAGATGCAGTTCACCGAGGTGTTTCGGCACTCGCGTATACGTCATTATACTCTCAGCTATGATAGAGAACATGTCAGTTAAATTCATCTACGTTACACCGAGAGGGCAAGGGACAACAGAACTGATATGAGGAACGGCGATGGAAGCGGTTTCGCAGTGCATGTAATGAGCGAGGGCTGTAATACAACTTTCCAGCATACGAGGTTAGTTGCCAATATTCTAATAACAGAACTGAGAGACGTTGTGGAGGCTTTCCATATCAGCGAATTGGACCTAAAATGTGTTAGCAAGTCATAAATCTCATTACTAGAAAAATTCTCAGTTTGGTTTAGTAGAATAAAATCAATTTATGAGGTCGTCGAAACAGCGATATTTCAAGTCGGATGAAAATAGCCGCTGACGTGGGGCCCCATACCTGAGAGGCCTCAATCACCAGCTTCATTTCGTTAATGTAGTACACAACTCAAGTGCCCCGCCACAGTGGTCTGGTGGTTATGGCACTCGGCTGCAGATCCGCAGGTCGCGGGATCGAATCCCGGCTGCGGTGGCTGCATTTCGATGGAGGCGAAATGATGAGGCCCGTGTGCTCTGCGATGTCATTGCACGTTAAACAACCCCGGGTGGTCGAAATTTCCGCAGCCCTCCACTACGGCGTCTCTCATAATCAGAGCTGGTTTTGCGAGGTTAAACCCCACAAATAAATCAGTACACTACTCGAGTGAACCATGCGTAAACACTTCTAAATTTTAGCTAAAAATTCCCTACAATTAGGGATTTATTTGCTCTGTCTACCGCAGTCTGGTTCCACCACCCTTGCCGTTGTCCATGGTGACAGTGACTGCTACGTACTTTCTTTTTCTGTTTGAATTGCAGTTTGGCACGTCACTCGGAGAAAGCTCAACAACGCTTACCCCATAAGTAGTGCTGATATTTCGCCAAATATAAAGCACGGCCACTACACTGCAGGCACGCAAGATGCTACGCTAAAATATAGTAATGAGAATGAATCTACCTATCTCGCCATTGGCGCGCGCTGGCATTGCCTCACATTTTTGCGAAGTCGCTGAGTTCTACTCGGCAGGAACTCATTGAATGCACGAAAGGGTAAGAGAATGGCACTGCAGCTTTACATCACCCATAAAAAAAGCAAAAATAAATGTGAGCTGGAGACGAAGAGGCAGTGTGCTCATGCCACTAAAACAGCGCCTTTTGTGTGCGCATGCCCTTGTGTCCGCTCCATGTTTCTGTATTATGACAGCCTCTTAATAGAGTACGCAAGTATTCTGTGAACTGTCTGTTGTTTCAAATGGTCGTGCCTGTTCTTCTTATAATCTTCTGCTTAGGGTATGGTGCTTATGGCTATTTAATGCTTTTTTTAACTGCCCCACAAGACCTAATGTTCCTTCAAATGCTGTCACATTCTGCATATTTAAGTAACCGAATAACGCTGGTCAGGCGCCTATTTTCAAGCGAAATGTTCGGTTGAAATAAGAAAATTTGTGAACTACCTTCACTAAAGAATTAAAAAAGTAACCGGCCTGGGCCGCAGGTAATAAAAGCAACACAAGAAATTATCCACACAGTTACAACAGCGATCAACAAGAGATCCATCTCCGCTGGTAATATCTACGGGAGAGCAATGCTCCAGCACTCCATTTTCTTGCCTTAAATGCAGGTTGTCTTATTCTCGTACATGCCTTCGTAATATTATCGCGTGGTCACCACGATGAACGACGCAGGACTCTTCGAAGCGTTGACAGTGAAACTATTTGTTGGGCAAAACTACGCCCAGCAAAGAAAATCGTCTCACGCAGGGAAACGATAGCGGCGTGAACAGGCGTCGGTCAACGATTAAAAAAAACTGACCAGCGGCGAAATGCCTCCGCTTTTATACATTCGTCTCAGCGCATTCTGGTATTGTCACTGAAGTTGCAGAAAGCACCCAAGTACCCACGTCGGGCATGCAAAGTTTGTATTGCCGATACCATACCCGAAGCAGCATGCACGTAAGCGCGGCAAGCGCTGCGCGTCACAAGGAAGCGATAACTACGCTCCCCGTAAACAAACTACAACAAGTGCGAGTGTCAATATCACTGAGAGACCCAGCATTAACCCTCTGAAATCCTGGCGCCAATCTCTGCAACCGCGACCGTCTATCGCATGTTGACTGCGAGTTATAAATGCCATCTGCTTTAATTTTCTTACAGATCGCTGTGCCACTGTCCGCTGTCGTGCCTGCGATCAAGGCACAAAGCTCAGCCCCATTCCTGGCAAATGTTGCAGATGCGTGCGAGCCAAAAAGAATGGGTAGGCACGATAACCCTAATGACACGTTGCCTTATGCACAAATTTTCATTTCTATATGCATTCAAGGGGCAGAAAAGTTGGTTTCCCGACAGCGGTAATCAGTGAAGATATAACAACAGTTAGTTTTGGACAAAAACAAAACAAGGAAAGAAATCACGGAGTCCCTGTCAAACCATTGTATTGTATGTCATTTTGAGCAATACGGTTGAGAACAGAAAAGAAGGGACGATAGCATGTCTTCCTATACAATTATTATCTATTTAGGTACGAGAACAGGTCAAGTAATCAATGGTACACCTCCTAATTGGCTACTTTCCGCACCTCCAGCATTCGTGACTTTTTCAAAAAATGTTTCTGAAGGGATTTTAAATGCTGCCTGCGGCATTCATGAATGAGACATTAATAGCAATGGACTCTAATTGAACCGCAGGCATAGCCTCCCTGATCGAGCCCTTTTCCAGACGTAATTATGGGTCCTACAGTTCTGCAGAAATTTTGTTGAACGAGATTTAGTGCGGCGAAATATATATTGTAGCGTATGTGCAAGGACATACGAGTGATCCATTCGTTCACAAATATATCATCGAAAACATAAAATTGACCACTTTTTCCTTTGTTTTCTGTGATATTTTCTCATTTCGCTTCTTTTTCGTATTTATGCATGTCCGTTCTCAAAAGCGTTCTTTATTGATTTCTCGCAATGACAGTCCGGCCTGTGTGGGAATGCCGCCTTCTTTGACAAAGTGCACTTGTTTATTGCTGTTGAATGAAATCCTCCTCATGAGCGTTAAAGTGTGCTCACGTTGGAGAAAATCTTAGGATAAATCTACAGCCTGACACTTGATAATGTGTTTGTTTCTCTTATTCACTTTTGTGCAGACTTCAAGCCAAGCTGATGAACGATAGAAGTGCGAAGTAGCGCAGTACGTTGCAACCACGACCTGGCGTACATTGTCAATGTGCTTGGCTATTGCTTGATTGCAACTAGAACATAAGCGACGGCCACTATACTCTGCTGCATAAATAAAAAATTGGTCGCGTATCTGCGTGCTTCGCTGCAAATGTCGTCGAAAGACGAAAGTCTTCTGCCGGCCGTACTACGCTGCGTGAGATATGGACGCCATCTAGCAGCGCCGTCGGGAAATATGAGCTTGTGCAGATTCCCTGGGCAACTGCCAGGTGGCAGCACCAAATCGACGGCAGAGGCCTTTTCGTGCATAGCGTCGCATCTTTAGCGCAGCCTAAGAAACACTAGGGTCTTTAGAGTTACGTATCTATGTATTTTCGAGTGAAGGAACACACCAACTAATATTTACGTATTGATATTGCGCCTAAGACAGACAGACAGACAAAGAACATTTAATTTGCGCCTCAGATATGCGTAATATTTGCTTTGTGATCGCCAATGTTCACAGGTATAACCGCAGCTAGCAGTTCAAGATGGCTGGGCGCTAGGCAAGTGCTTAAACTTTGGACGGGTGGCTGAATCGTGTGACAGACATATAAACAGACAGACCAAAATTTCTGCGTTCGAGTATCCCGAGAAAGAATATCATCTTAAAAAACATGAACTCGCTTGTGCTCAACAGAATCTACCCTAATGAAAAGTATAACACGCATTTTCGTTATTTACATAATCAGAAACTCCCTAAAAACTTACGCCTGTTTTCGAAGCGTGCACAGCGGCACCTCTAGCCATCCCGTGTAGGCGTTAAAAGGGCACGCAACAGCTCTTGAACATTCACAAAACGATGCCGATCAGTCGTACAGTCTCTGAACAACATACCAGTTCAATGTTATTCCACTGCACGCAACTGAGAACATGCAGTTTGGTTTCAATTCATCTTAGAACCCTTCTTTCAACACATTACGTCACTGGGAGGACCGACTACGTCGGCTCACTTTTTTCGCTGTTCTTCAAGGAATACAAACAAACTTATTCATTTGTTACCTAAAACCGAACAAATAAAAGCATTGCGAGAATATTTCCACGGTCATGAAATCGACAATGCTAGTTCTGCCGGAAGAGAAGTAATGGCACTCGCGTGAGGCAGAGCTTCCAAACAGCCACATAGTCACGAAAATAAAAAGAAAGCTGGGCTCGTCCGGGTGGCCAGCCCTGGGACATCTCGCACCCTAATCGAGAATCATACCGCCAGAGCAAAGAGCCGGCGACCTTCGCGCTGTTTACTCCTTTCTCTGCGTAGGCTGCAATATATATATATATATATATATATATATATATATATATATATATATATATATATTGTAACGGAAAGAATAGGAGATGGTACAATGGCGCACTCCACTTCGTCGTCCTCTTCTTCATCTCCCATCTCCTATTCTTTCCGTTACAATATATATATATATATATATATATATATATATATATATATATATATATATATATATATATATATCTAGGCGGGCATGATGGCGAGGAGTGGCCATTGGCGTGATGTAAAGTGAAGTAGATCCTCCTTCGAACTGTTACAACGGAAGATTTATTTTGTGCAACGTTTCGACCGGAGTCCGGTCTTCTTCATATATATATATATATATATATATATATATATATATATATATATATATATATTGATTGATTGATTTATGGGGTTTAACGTCCCAAAACCAGTTCTGATTATGAGAGACACCGTAGTGGAGGGCTCCGGAAATTTCGACCACCTGGGGTTCTTTAACGTGCACTGACATCGCACAGCACACGGGCCTCAACATTTCGCCTCCATCGAAATGCAGCCGCCGCGGCCGGGATTCGATCCCGCGACCTTCGGATCTGCAGCCGAGTGCCATAACCACTAGACCACCGTGGCGGGGCATATATATATATATATATATATATATATATATATAAATTACTAAAGCCTAACCATGAATGGTGCTACGCTAAACAAAGTAAACGAAAACTGGGCTCGTCCGGGATTTTAACCCTGGACGTCTCTCACCCTAAGCGAGAATTTCCCCCCTAGACCAACGATTGTTCTTTATTGCCTGGTCTTCAAGAACAACATAACAGTACAAGAGAGGTCAAAAGAAGTTGAAACAATCAGAACAGTTTGAAGCCGATTAAATAAAAAATTCCAGCCCAATATGGTGGTTCTGGTTGGGTTCGGTAAAGCTGTCGCCTGTAGCTCACATGTTCAATACAGTGTTAGCGAACTGTTTTGATGTCGGCACGTCTTAGAGCCATTGTAGTTTTCCATATACTATGGAGGCTGAGTACAATCGTCAAATCGTAGGGCACATCATGATTGTCTATCGGCAATTAGTGAATTCCATGTAGTGTTATTGCCAACACCTTTTTTATTGTTCGCTGACATATATCCCAATGAAACATAGGATCCCAGCATTCAATAAATACGTGTTCTATATTTTCTGGCTTTTTGCACAGCAGTTAGTTTACTGACCATGTCACACAAATCGCTTTCCCTTGTAGCTATGTTTTAACCAGCGATGTATTTGTGTGCAGCTTGAAGAAAAGGGGTTTTGCATGTGGTCTTACTGGCATTTTTTCATTCGTCTTAGAACATCCTGTCCACAGCCTCCAGAATATAGCTTTGTGTACATAGGCACAGGCAACATGCTTTCTAACAAATATTTGTGCAATGTTTGTCTTCCTGTACTTAGACATTCTAAAGAAAAACGTACCGTAAGCATCCCGAAGGCGAGAACAGTTTCCCGTCAATAACCTTTAAAACATTGTATGGTGGTGCTCGTAGTTGCAGTAAATTGCAGCAGTGCAATCTGTAGGCGAGCCTGTACAACTGTACGCATAAATGGGACGCTCTGGTCCCTTAAAAACATAAACTGTGACACAATTTGTTTGAACACATGTGACAAACTCTGTGCACCTTTTCTCACAGTCAACAACAGGTTCATTGTTCTAGTTCTCTCCCACCTTCCTCACCTATAAACATTGCAAAATCTCTGTAGATCCTCTGTACATTAGCACGCGATATAAACAGAACTTGCAAGACACACCACAGTTTTGCTGTTAGAAACATATTACGGGTTATTACACGTGAAAACATTTACAAATTGCGAACCTCCCAGGCCTGAATTTTATCTTTCGTCCTATCCGTGTCTTCTCTCCAATACTGCTCATCATCACCATCATCATCACCACCAGCAGTCCATCTTTTCATTTCTGCAGCCCAAATTGGGAGCACGGCGGAGCGTCTTGGGAAGGTGATAATGGGAAATAAATGAGGACAGGAAGGTTATGAAAGATGTCGAAGCTCGTTCAGCGCAGCCGAAGTAAGCCGTCGGCAAGGGAAGGTAGCGAGGTTGCGGTAGGCTGAGATGCCCGTCTCTTCTAGGAACTCCACCAGACTCTGCAGCGATGGTATATGGCGGCGAGACGGGAAGAGCAAGTGGTGGAGTGTAGTGGCTGAAGTCCCTGCCTCCGGTAGATCTTATGTCTACTGCAGGAAGAAGGCCTCTCCCAATGCTCTCCACCCTTTCTTGTCCTGTGCGAGCTGATTCCATTTGATGCCTTCGAATCTCTTAATTTCGCCACTCCATCTTAATCTTTGTCGGCCACGGCAGCGCTTACCATGCAGTAGATATATAAGTTCCGCTCCAGTGACAATGATAAACTTCCGTGTTCACAGAATGTATCCCGTATGCGCGCCGTCCCATCTCAGTAGCTGTCCTAGATACATGCATTCTTGAACGAATTCTCGGGCCCAAATCACAAAACTTCTCTTACGTAAGTACTGTTTCACATTCGTCAAATCGCTTCGGTAATAATATGCCCGGCTTTACAATTGCCTGAAATATTTTCTTCACAACATTTTCATCGTGAGTTCTTTTTGTGAATACAGCTGGTTTCCAATCATGAAAACACGTTTTAGATGCTGTTAAGATCGGCGTGGGCCCCCCATGGATGTGGTAGAGGAAGGCTGCTGGCGGTGGCCGCTGGGTCCACTTTTCGAGGAAGATGACCGTGGGGAGAGCGCGGGCCTGCTTTCCCACGAATGTACTTCGTTGGGCTGCCGTCTCCGAGAGACAAGGGCATTGTTTGGACACTGCCGCAGCGGCCTTGTTCACCGCTTGCCTCGAGCTTCCGACCGGCCCGCGTGAGGTTCGCGGAACGCCTAGACCGGCGGTGTGTCGTGCGGTGTGCGTGTTTGTGCCGCTTCTGGAAATATGAACTTCTCGGCAGCATCATCGCAGCGGGAGCTACAGCAGCACACCGGACTCAGGACTGCTGCAAGCCGGTGGCCCTACGGCGGCCCCATTGTGAGAACGCGGCGGTGTGTCGTCAAAAGGACGAGGCCGGGAGGAGCGCTTTTATTTGTGCTGTTGTTGTTTTTCAGCAAGCCTCTTCTCCGGGGATCAGCATCGGCTGCCACTTGGGCCACGTCATCCCTTGCCGCGGAGAAGCAACGAAGGCGGGCGTGACTCCCTCTCCTCGAAGGCGGAGACGACCTTGGGATTGGTCCCTATTGTACATAGTATTGTATAATATAAGAACATAGACGCGCTCGATCAGATCATCATGTTGTAAAATAAATCTATCTCTTCTTCCTCTTCTGAATCGTCATCGTCTCCGTGTCAGCTCCGCACTCCGGCATCCTTCCCTTGGAGTCGGGATGGGTCAAACGTCGATCTAGTAGCGTGGAACCTAGGACCGACGGCCCGACTCCTGCGACTACACCAGGATCCCCACAATATTTGGTGGCAGCGGTGGGATGAACCTGGTGACATGGCACTGCATTTGCGGGTGAGCGTTCGGTTTTTGCTTCGAGATTTACCAGGCTTCAACAATTTGAATTCCTGGGTGTGTGTGTGTGTGCGTTCAGATGCAAAGTGCGCGGTTTTAAGCATCTGTTCGCAAGCAAAACCATCGTTTTAAGCAGTGGCCATGGACCTGAGTAAGTTGCGAGGGGCAGAGCTGTTGCAGTTGTGCGACGAGTTGGCACTCGAGTGGGATGAGTCGATGACTGAGTGTGAGCTACTGAAATTAATAGAGGAAAGTGGTAGCAGCGAGGAAGACATTGAATTCGCTTGGGGTCTTGTTCACGAAAATCTGAAAGAGGAGGAAGCAAAAAGAGCATACGAGAAAGAGAGGGAGGAAGCAAAGAAACGGTACGAAAAAGAAAAGAAAGAGAGGGGGATGAAATTGTTGGAGCTCAAAATTGAGAGGGATCGGTAAACGGTTCGAGGAGGAATTAGCGGAACTCCTGAGAGAGCAAGCGTAAAGCGTAAGGAAAGTAAAGTGCGGGAAGCCTTGTTCAGGCGTATTGGTGTCTCCGTTAAGGACGAGACAAAGAAAGCCGTGCTTGAGATGGTGGAAGATTGTGAGGCGTCCGCTAACTTTGCGCGCACGTTTCAAGCACAGGAAACAGTGGTTGATTCCAACTGTGAAGAGCGGGCCCAAGTAGCCAGTAACTCTAAGCGAGAGGACGACTATGACGAGAGCGAGACAGCTTCCAGGAGCTGTAAAACGGAGTGCTCTTATCATAGCGAGACAGCTTCTAAGTATTTTGGTCTAGATGCGGAAGAAAGGGAAAACATCGGTAAATGCGAGGTGTCCGTAAGTGACAAAAGTGAGGGTATTCTGCTGGAGGAGGCGAAATACTCTGATACCGATATGTTTGAGGGCGCATTTCAACCGCAGAAGAAAGTTGATTGTCACAACTGTGAGGAATGGGGCCAAGTGGCCAGAAGCTGTAGTAAAGTGGAGTCTCAGTGTAGTGAAGGAGGTGTCCAGAAAATGAGTGACGAAAGTGTAGAGGCTTCCACGAATGCTCAGACCTTGGAGGGCAATGCATGCGACGCAACTTGTAGCAGCGAGCGGCAGTACAAAGAACTGCCTGAAACTAATTCACGAGAAATAGCAGAGTGTGAGCCAGGTGTAAATGTGGCTTTGAACAGTGCTACAGATGTCCTTGAAGAAGGAGATATCCTTTCCGCGAATTGTGAAGCGATCGATTCTTCGATGGAAAAGGACGAGGCAATCGCAGGGGCATCCGAAGAGTTTGAATACCTGAAGCCAAGTTCAGTGGAAAGTTCAAGCGCGGCGGGTGTCCGTAAACACCGCCGAAAAAGAAAAAAGCGCGCTCGAGCAGCACATAGGAAGCCCTTGAAAGAACCAGCAAGGAAAAGGGAGCGCGCGAGACAAAGGGCAAGCCCAACTCGCGGCAGGAGGAAATGCTCTTTGTCCCGTTCGGTAAGGCGAACTAGAAAGAGGCACGTTCTCAGTAAACGGATGCAGCCCCTCCGACGAAGGGGAAAGGCGATGTTTTGGAAGAGAATAGCGGGTCGAGGTGGTTTGGTCAGTAACAGGCACCCTGCGCGGCCAAACGCACGGGTTAGATTTTGTTTGCGATGCCAGCCGTGTCTAATTGGTCTCAGGAATAACACTGCAGTTGAACGTCCCGGGACAGTGCGCAGGAAGCGAGACAGACCGACCTTCCATCTATGCTTCAAGTTAGCCCGTCAGAGGACAGAAGGAAAGCGGCCGCGAAGCCGAATCGAGCACGACAGCAGAACACAGGGAACAGCTTGCGCTTTGTGTCGTCTATGGCGAGCGAGAAAGCCGTCGGGACCGAGACCCCATAGGGTTCGAATCAAAGGAATTCGTGTACGGGGAACGGGGAGCGGTCCGTTGTCGTCATTTCACAAGCGCATGCAAGAGTGTAGTTCTTATTAAGAAACGACGTGAGACAGTTTTAAGAAAAATGAGCAGTATAGTAGTACTGAATTCAGATTAGGCTATTGTAAAAGCGCTTATTGAGCTTAATTTCTGAGGAAGGAGTCATTTCGCGAAACCAACATTTGTGAATTTAGTAGCTTGTGCTGTGTATTACACTCTGCGTAAATAAAGGCGCATTTCCGAGCTCATTCTTGTGTAAAGCCAATTCAGTTTTGTGAGAAGTTTGGCTTCAGGGGTGCAGTCTTGTCGTGTACTTTTGATACTTAGTTTACAGCTCTTGAGCAGTGCCATATTTTTTCTTGTTACTTTCATGTTTACGGCATTGAAGGTTATTTTGGAGTAAGCGTTGGCTGCTGTAGCGGTTAGTACACGCCGTTACGGGAAGATGGTCGAAGGCACAACGCGTCAGTTAAGTGTACAGTCAATTTGAGGCGATATGATTGAGAACCGTGTTATGTTGAAGCGCTCAAATTAAGGTAAAGCGTTGTGGAGTTGGTAAGCGGCCAACTAAGCGAAGTTGTTAGTAGGCTGTACTTGGAAGGGTTTTCATTTGCGTAGAGCTCGTTGCAGTTGTGAAGGAGTACATTACTTTGAGGGAATGTTCATGACACTGTAGGTAGTGTCTGTTTTCGAGCTACGTAGAATGCGAGTTATGACTTAAAGGTTATTTTTTTAGTAAGTTGTTCGTTGAACACTTAATGTCTATTTTTCGAAAGTGAGCTTCGGCACCACAGACTATTTAGGCTTATCAGCGTGAGTGAGTATTTGTGAACTTAGTTTTGAAGTTAGTTTTCTTTGTATTGAAGTTCTTATCCTAAGTGTGTGTTTGAAGGTTAAGAATGTTACGTTGTACTTCAATACGATGTGAGTGACAGAGGATCGGGCGAGTTTTTAAGTTAAATAAGGGGAGGATGGAGAACATTCCATTTCTTTTGAATGTGGTAAATCAGCTGACAGTGAGAGAGGAGATATACAGTGCGTTGGAAAAGTAACGTGTATGCTTTGTATGGGTGGCACAGAGAATTGCCAGTTGCGTGCACGAAGCGAATCTTGCTCTCGAGATTGATCGCTGTCCGCTTATCGGGTTAGGCGAAAGGCCTCAAAAGAATGGAAGCTTGCTCCGATGGATTCCGCTCCTCCAAGAACGTTTTACCGTTCGGTATGGGAATTGTAACGTCAGTGGAGGTGCTGACGGACTCGGCAGGATAGTTTGAATTCTAAAGTGAACACCATCATTGTTAATCTTTTTCTCGACAAATTTTGTAGAACTAATTCTTAGGCAGTTCTGGAGTGGGAACTCGTCCATAACTGTCCCAGGTTTGTCGTGAGCAATAGCTTGCGAGGGAAGATGGTCGCTTGCTTGAAATGAGTCGGAAATTTTTTGGGGGTGATTTAATGTTTTTGATAAGCCTGGTGGATCCGAAGCAGATTCTGAATGCCTGCGCGTGGTGTAGTGTTGTGGCGCCTCGTTTGTTCTGGCTGCGGTTCCTCCTTGCGGGATGTTCGAGCCGCATGTCCACAATTTTCATCAAACCCTAGATCTCTCTCATGGACAGCAATTGCGTTCCTGGCCATTCGAGAGTTTCCTGGCGCCGGAGGGACTGTTAAGATCGGCGTGGGCCCCCCATGGATGTGGTAGAGGAAGGCTGCTGGCGGTGGCCGCTGGGTCCACTTTTCGAGGAAGATGACCGTGGGGAGAGCGCGGGCCTGCTTTCCCACGAATGTACTTCATTGGGCTGCCGTCTCCGAGAGACAAGGGCATTGTTTGGACACTGCCGCAGCGCCCTTGTTCACCGCTTGCCTCGAGCTTCCGACCGGCCCGCGTGAGGTTCCCGGAACGCCTAGACCGGCAGTGTGTCGTGCGGTGTGCGTGTTTGTGCCGCTTCTGGAAATATGAACTTCTCGGCAGCATCATCGCAGCGGGAGCTACAGCAGCACACCGGACTCAGGACTGCTGCAAGCCGGTGGCCCTACGGCGGCCCCATTGTGAGAACGCGGCGGTGTGTCGTCAAAAGGACGAGGCCGGGAGGAGCGCTTTTATTTGTGCTGTTGTTGTTTTTCAGCAAGCCTCTTCTCCGGGGATCAGCATCGGCTGCCACTTGGGCCACGTCATCCCTTGCCGCGGAGAAGCAACGAAGGCGGGCGTGACTCCCTCTCCTCGAAGGCGGAGACGACCTTGGGATTGGTCCCTATTGTACATAGTATTGTATAATATAAGAACATAGACGCGCTCGATCAGATCATCATGTTGTAAAATAAATCTATCTCTTCTTCCTCTTCTGAATGGTCATCGTCTCCGTGTCAGCTCCGCACTCCGGCATCCTTCCCTTGGAGTCGGGATGGGTCAAACGTCGATCTAGTAGCGTGGAACCTAGGACCGACGGCCCGACTCCTGCGACTACACCAGGATCCCCACAATGCGAAGCAGCTTATGGTCGGTGCTATGTCACTCTCTCCCTCCCTCCATCCATCCGCCGTGCGGCGTCCATACACGCACTGCGCATGCGCATCGTCCTCCCCCTCCTCTCCTCTCGACATTCCTTCTCTCCTCTCCTAACGGCGCGCGTTGACTATGGAAACGCTCTTTCTTCGATGAACGCTTTACCAGCTCGCAATGAACGAGAACGCGCCCTCGACCGCGAGAGACAACGCTGACGCAGGCAGCGTCTGCTAGCGTCAAACCGATGCTAATACGGTGTGCACCCCCCGTGCTGCTTCGCATCGCCTCATGGTCCCCTTTAGCGGGAGATGGTGTGATTTTTTTTTGACCGTCCCACCTAGAATTACCTTTGTTTTCTGTGTGTTCATCTTTAATCCAACCTTAGCGCTTTCACGGCTTAAGTCTACAATCACCTTCTGTAGTTCTTCGCCATCACTGCTGAAGAATGCTATGTCATCGGCGAAGCGTTAGTCAAATATTCGACGTTAATCCTCAGTCCTGTTTCGTCCGCTCAGCATCATTATAACTCTGTAACGGTACCCCTAATTATGTCCTGGGAATTGCTATCCATCGCATATCCAACGAATACTTCCGGCTTTTGACTCCAGTCACCGTTCCAAAGCTTGCACTCTTCCGCCAATTAACCTCGCAACCATACTCCTTGCAAAAGCGCTTCGTTAATTTAACTACTTCGTTCGTGCTTTCCCGATCGTGACAAAAGGCAGAAATGTTGTAGGGGTATGCGAGTACTTTTATTTTTGTTGTATTAATCACAAACCCATTGATACTTTGTTTACTCGTTAGGCTTAAGCAGAACGGCTCTATGTAGATACCAAAGAGTAATGATGGGAGAGGGCAGCCCTGACGAATGCTTGAAAGAATTCGAATAGGGTCAGCCAAGCGCTCGTTCATGATAACACGTGCGTTGCACTCACTGTACGCCATTTTCACTCCACCTAATATCACCACCTACGTTAACGTATTCTAGTATTGAAAAAAGGACATCGTAGGGTTCATTCTCAAGCACTTTCTCCAAGTCCAGTGGCAACATTGCATACGGACCTGAAAAAGCAGCACAACATTCCAGCACGCAACGGGCTACATGTGTATTTGTAGAAACTATCCTGCCGTTCATTGTACATGTTTGATGCGCTCCTATTCGACTCGTGATGACGCTTTGAAGCCTTTTTGCTAGTACATTCATGAATATTGCTGTGCAAACTTTGAACTTTTCGCCACAGAAGTGTGGGCTTCCGTGATCGCATAAGTGTGCTCCGCTTTTCCAAGACGTTTCCTTTTCTTTCTTCTGTCCACATTATTCCCGGGCATATCTTCCCCCGCTACCCGCCATTATCGACATTTGCAAGCAGGCGAACTTCAAGCAGGCGAGCTTTACGCTGGCTAACCATTCTGCTTTTCATTAAACAACTTTCTCCCTCTTGCGCTTATCTCGTCTCAGTTGTCTTCTGCTCACTTTTTTTTCTTTTCTTATCATTATCTGTTTTAAGTTGTAGCCGCGGTCTGAGAGCGAGGGTGTGTAGTGGGTCAAGGGCAACAGCAGGTCCACTTTTCTCTTATGTAACCCTAGGATGAAAGTGGATGACAAGGCTTCAGTTTCGTTCTTTCTTTACAGCGCTTCGCGTAATCACTATAATGCAGCAGTGGGCTGAGGCCAAGACTGCGAGTAGTTACGGATAGTAGGTCAAGGGCAGGAGCGGGTTGGCATTTCTCCTCCGCTGCTAGACAAGCAACATGAGACATGAAACAGACGCCGAGATCCCGGGTCCCTAAAACTCTTCCGCGCATACAACAACAAGCATGCTTTCGACTTGCACTGACGCCTAGGGTGTATCTGCGCTCAGGTGAGCAGTTATGGCTGTGAAATAGTGAAAGTGCAATCCACACTAAAGGTAGGCGTGGGAAGGTAGCAACGTGTTTAGAAGGCACAGCTATATCCGGAAGCTACTGTGATGGGATTGTTTCAAATAGAAAAGAGCAACGTACGTTGCGTCTGACGACGACAATGTGTTCAACAATATGACGATGCGGTTTTCTGTGATGGCTTTATGAAAACACAAACGAACACAAACACAGAACAACCAACACAATAAAAAAGCAAACCACGACACTCTCGAGTGGAAAAGAAAGACAAAAAGCATGCAAATACACCACTTTGGCCATCGCGAAGCAGTCTCGCCGAGGCTGGACGGATAACGTGTGCAAGTCCATGAATGTGACGTGTCAGTGCAGACGGGAGATCGTCGCTTTCGCTTGCTGACGACTGGTGCTGCGTCACGTATGATGCTACTGTGGTGCAAGCCAGCAACGGAGACGACGGGCACCGGAGTCACAGGAATCCTCGCACTCCCACTTGCGGTACTCTGGGCTACTGGAGCGGCTACTCTGGACTACCGAGGAGACGGAGCGGTACTCTGGACTACACCCAACCGTGCTACTTGCACTGATCGGCTTTTTGGCTCTACAGGAGGGTGAAGAGAAGCTCAGACCCTGGGCGAGGTTCGTGGGCGAGGTTCTCGTCCGACGAGGCAGAACTCGAGCCTTCAACCGACGGTGCTACTGGTGGCTGGGGCGGCACGTTGGGCGTTGGATGGAGACGGCGTCAGGAGGTCACTACCATGCCAAGCCATACACTCCCACTCTTCGCGCACGCCAGTTCGCTCGGGACTACGCCCGACCGTGATTCCAGCAGGGAGCTTACGCCGGTCGAACGCCGCCTCGCTCCCCAACATGGCGCCTCACGCGCACGCTCCTCGCGCCACCCTCCCCCTTTTTCCCTTACAGCTGTGTGCCGCAACTTCTCGTCGTCTTCGTCGCCTCGAGTGTTGTACAGGCGCTTCTGCGTGGCTGCTCCGTCCATTGAGCCTTCGGCACCACCACTCGATTCGCAACGCACGTGCCCTTTTATCGAGCGGCCGTGTGTGTGTCATGTGTGTTCGGCATTCCAGTAGTGTTAGCGTCTCTGGCCAGCTTCGGGGACCAAGCAGCCGTCGGCGCACGGAAAAAGCAGCGTCTCCAATGGTCGTAGGTGGACACCTGGACACCTGGATCAGACCTTGGGAAGATGACCTCCGCTCATTGCAGGCCGTAAGGCTTGCGATTCTCGTTTTTTCTTCGGTACGGTCGCCCATAACATGTCGAGAGCACGAAAACATCAGTATGGTAAATAAAAGCCCAGTCGTGCCAGACGGACTTGTACACTTCGCTAGTTATGCGGACGCTTCTTTAACTAGTCCAAGAAATCTTCACATTGGTGTTTCTTCATCTGTTATTCTTAAATTTATTTGAATAAACGAGCAACGCAATAAGTCTTTAATTTGTATATCGAGATACATCGTTTTATTTTCACTGCTTCTCTTTTAACTGCTAGCCCCACGCTTTCGGTAGTGTATTCGACAGAAAACACTAAAAGGAGATCGTTGGTGCCGTGTGTCTGTGCCGCAACGCCTCTTCGTTAAAAGTCTTTCAACTTCGTAAAAGACCGCTTAGCTAAAAGACTTTCTGTGCGCCCGTGTGACACAGGTATAAGTTTATTTAAAGCGCTCATTTTGAGAATTTGTTTTTCTCGGCGCATGTGGCAGGGGGTAGAAATGGAAGGGAGCTTTGGGGAACTAAGAGGCTAAAATATTGAATTGCTTCTTGAGAGAAATTTCTGTTCTCTTTACTATCGATGCAGCCACTGCTGGAATGGCTACAGCTCCACTCCCACGTGAGGGGCGGCGCGGCATGTGCTGTTACACTGACTGCTCACGCGGACAAACCTATACAGAGCGTCCGTCGATGCATATCGGCTGCTTTATCCCGGGCGTCGTAAATCATCTCCGTTGTTGTAAAGGCGGTAAGCTAGTGGATGATACCGGGTACGTTGGTATGTAACCAAGTTGCCATCACTTTCGCGATGAGGGACCAGCGGGCGATACGGAGTCCGTTTGTATCTCCAAAGTTCTTAAGTCAAGCTAGCGAGAATGTGGCTAGCGGGCATGCAGGATCTCTATCGAGGAAACGGTGTGCACAATGGCAACACTTAGCGGGAGGGAAGGTAGACTGCGAGTGTTTAGAAAACAAAACATCTTTATAACAAAGTGACAAATTGTGTGAATACAGGGCCAGCCAGCACGACCGAGTCGGCTCGGGCGACTGCCTGCTAACGAAAAGGCGACATGGCCTTAACTAGTGCTTCGCTATCTCGTTCGATGTCCAGTTGAAGAGCACTGGGGAAACACCAGCCGATGTGTTCCTACGGATGCTCCCGGCTTGCGTGGGTGGGGGATTACAAGATTCTCGGAAAGTAGTGGAGTAGGCTATCATTCGCGTACGGCGTCTTCCCATACGGCGCCAGAGCTCTGCGCAAACCTGCCATAAGGGATGAGCGTCTGCTGACACTTTGCAAGCGAAACCGAACGGGTTGTCAGCGGATCGTTTTGTCAGAACGCAGCTCACTGCAACGAAATGCCAATCCTTTGCTTGTCGACGGCCGTCCTTGCGTTGCTGGAGCAGAGCGCGTCGCAACTAAACACACCTGGCCACGCAGGAGAAATTTTGTAGCACCCGTGTTCTCACTATGCCCGACGAACGCACCATCACGACGCCTCGACGCCGCCACGCCCCTCGCTTCCGCTCCGGTCGAGGCGCGAAGACTACCGATGCGCTGACCACCGGCGAAAGTTCGCACAACAGTTTGGTTCGCTCTATCTATCGTTCCTGGATGGCGGTACCACGGCAGCGAACCTATGCGATCCTAAGCACTTTGTAACACTGTCACGTGCGTACAGTCATTTCTTCCCAAAACATCAGTCGATTCGAGTAATCTACGATCATCTATAGTGAACATATGCGACCCAATCATTTTCAAGCACGCTCTTTTGAACATGATCTAGAGTTGTGCCAATGTTCCTCTTATTATTTGATGCCCTGAGTTCATGCTTTTGGGTTTTTACTTCTTATTATTACAGATTGATGCCTGATTTACTCAATCGAGTGATAAGTTTTGTATAAACAGTGTTTAAATCGGTGTTATTGTTTATTGATTTGTGGTTTTTAACGTCCCAAAACCAGTTCTGATTATGGGAAGCGCCGTAGTGAAGGTCTCCGGAAGTTTCG
This sequence comes from Hyalomma asiaticum, assembly GCA_013339685.2. NCBI lineage: Eukaryota > Metazoa > Arthropoda > Arachnida > Ixodida > Ixodidae > Hyalomma > Hyalomma asiaticum. The sequence goes on along the minus strand of CM023481.1, from coordinate 43,956,743 downwards.
ACCACCTGGGGTTCTTTAACGTGCACTGACATCGCACAGCACACGGGCATCAACATTTCGCCTCCATCGAAATGCAGCCGCCGCTGCCGGGATTCGATCCCGCGACTCTCGGATCAGCAGACGAGTACCATAGCCACGAGACCAGGATGGCGGGGCGGTGTTATTATTTACTTTTTGTCGTTATTGTACGTTGATATTGTATTGGCTTGATTGATTGTTATGAGTTTTCTTTTTCTTCTTTCCTACCTTGTTCCGAGTTACATATAATCGTGTTTTTGCCCCTCCCCTCTATAACGTACTGCATGTACCTTGAGGGTATTTGAAATAAATAAATAAATAAATAAATAAATAAATAAATAAATAAATAAATAATTGAAAGTTTGCAGTTTAAGGGAGGCGATGTTAATTTATGAGTAATTTTGCTTGTTAACCACTGTAGATCACTACACTAAACACCTTTTCTTTAACCGGACGGCAGTAAAATGCAACTCGTAAAGCGCCATTGTGAACATATAGAGAATAACTGTTCCGTCTTTCGCCAATGTTGCGGTGGTGTATCGGCAGAGCTTCCAGTACCTTTCGTGAAATCCCCGGTGAACGCGGGTTCGAGTCCACTTAGGTGGAACTTTTCATTGTGAATGTAAGTTCATTTTTTCGGATATCAACTTGCGTTACGGAAGTACGTCACTGGTTTCTTGGTGGGCCCCGGCATAAAACACATTCATGTTAAAAGGCTCCCAGTGCTTGTACGACTCCGGAACCTCTAGATTGTTTATTCGGTTTGTGATCACGCGCTATACCTATTCGGAGCTATAAAACCAGGAGTGTATGTTTAAGCTGGAGAAACCATCACTATAACGACACGTATGTTGTCATCTAACAAAAGATTCCTCACCTTGTGGCCAACTTGATTCGAAGATTAACGCATTATGCGTGCCTTTTCTAGTGCACGTGAACACTATAGATAGAAAACAGGTGAGGCGTTAGCTCAGGGGTATAAGTCGTCATATCTTCAATGCCAGTTGTTTAACAGAGAGGGCAATGACATTCTAGACGATTCGCCGTGGAAGTCTGATTTCCTTTCATTATAAAAATCCGTGGGAATATAACGGCATTATTGTGTGCTAGGTTCCACTTCTACTTTTTTAAAACGAGCCAAAGAATCATGTTGGGAAAGCAAGTGGTGTGAGACTATAATTTTCAACTCTTTCCAAATGCATTGCGAATGCAATGTTCGCCTCTCTTTGATCGCCCGAATCGGCGTGCCCTTCATATGTTCGTGCTAAAACACGACGCCTAAAGGCGATTCAGCCTTGCGCCTGCCGTCGGTTGAAAAATAAGGAAAGCGCTCGGCGGTAAGGCCGCTATGAGAAAGCAAACTGACACGTGCAGCGCTCCATACTCATATACTTTGTTGTAAAAAGAGCGCTCACACGATCTTTTTCAATTCAAGTATTGTTATTTTTCTTGCGAGAGCAATTATATCGACACTTGAACGTCACCCCGTTCATGTGTCCCGTAAGTACATAAGTACGTATATATAAATCCAAATGTCTGAGGGAAAACGACTGTAAAGAAATTTTTACGACGCCCCGAGTGGGGATTCGAACCCACTACCTCTCGGTTACCTAGTGTGCGCCTCAGAAAGCTACGCCACAGAGCTGCCTTGTCGACGCCTATTATACATACCATTTGGAGCGGCTACGGAGATTCACTCGGGCTTCCATCACCACATGGGACAGCTGTCAACCAGAGCGGTGAAGTACTTATGCGCTGCCTTTGAACCTGGCAACGTGTCAGAATTTGGAGCTGTCCTCGGCGGAGGAGGCCAGTGTTTGCAAGTGGCGCATTGTTCGTATTGGCCGCCGCTGCAGACACGGATTTTGTTACAGACGCGGGTCTTGCTACAGTACAAGCTGGAATCCCTTAGCTGCCTTCCCACGAAGAAGCCCGTGCTTACACGCAGCTCCGCCGTAGAGCGCGCGGTGCTCTCGCAAGGTAGCCGACTACATCTCGTGGGTCGGCAAAGGTTCTTCTACCATATGCCTCTATCACATGCCTTTCTACCATATACCACAGAAAAGCAGACACAGGTTTCCTCAATGTCCATGTTTAACGAGCGACATTTATTGTCATGCCATCTGTATTATCACCAATTAATTATGTGTGTTGGGTGTATCTTCTATAGCTTGTGTTATGGAATTTTTTCACATAAAACGTTGTCGATGTAGTACGGTTAAAGGTAAGACCACTCCCCAGTGTCGCACCTTCCGGAAACTAGGGCAATCTTTAAAGCCAATAAAGTGATGTGGTCGCCTTTGTTTTGTTTTTCTTTCTTTTTGCTGTTCCTAGAGCGATCTCACGCTGTATTTCACAGAATACGTCGTTGACGTAACACTAAAAGCAAGAGAACTTCTGCCGCGTACGTTTTCTACAATTAATATATAATCACGTTCCGGCGTAGTACGACGCAGCTTGTTAGCATGGTGAATTGAGATATTTGTGGTGACGTGCGCAGCACACATCAAGAGCCGACAACGAACAAGTATGCCCAAACAGCGGTGGCGACCTTAGCGCGTTATATTTCTTAAAACGTCACGCCCTATCGCCTTGTTGACCCTATTACCGAGCCATCCCAAACACTGACATATATACTGAGATGACCGCAGGACATTAGCATTCCCTCGTGGTGCACTGGTAAAACTAACGCAAAAGTAACTATTGTAAAGCACAATAAGTGTACATAATACACATTCTGGAATGTGAACACACTCCTAATACTGCGAAAAGCCTGTGTTAGTGAACATTCCGGCAGTTTTCTTGCATGGGTGCACTTGTGCAATCAGTGGAACGACAAACAAATGAAAGAAGGCACCGCTGGTTTGAGGACGCGGCCTAAATTTAATTGTCCGCCATTAAAGAGACGTCGCAGCGACGTAAACCAATGGAACGGGGAGGGAGCAGTGGGCTGGATTTTATCATTGCATGCTGTTAGTTCTCACAAAAAGGCGTGTCGCCAGACCTCGGGACAAACTCGGGTCTCGCAGGCTCGGAGGCATCCGGCATAGCGCCGCCGCATAAACTTCCAGCGCGTAACATGGACACTGCATAAACTTAGAGTGCATCGATCTCCTCTTCGCCCGTTTCTCCTCGGAGAGGTGGGTGAGGGGGACATCTTTCGTTTGTTTACAACGCCCCAACGAGTGGTTAGACCAAACTTCGTTCCGTTAAACATGCTTCGTAAATGCATCGCACAGGGTGCTCCAATGTTGTAGCATTCTCGGCGCAGAAGTTGCTCAAGTGTATAAGGCAATGATAGAGCCGCATCCTTACCATCTGACACATCATTTATTGTAAATTTAAATACGTATACAATAGCAACACCACAACTGAGGTACGTTTGAAAGAGTCAAGCTGGATAATAATTAGGCTCACACTCTTAACGAAATCAGCCAATGTGACTACCGTGCTCCTGAATGATCCGTAGGCTCACATCTGCAAGGAGTCCCGCTATGCAACTTGACTCCGACGAAACAGTTTTGTGGTTGCGTTGGTGATGCATTCCCTAACGGTCTGAGTGAAGCCTTTCTTTCGTAGAAGGCTTGTACCGGCTCTTTAGTGACTAGGACAGTTCCGCCAGCTCATCCATAGCATGGTGCCATTGCCCTATTCGTTCACACTTGTTCTAAACACACGACATTGGTACAGCTACATCAGCACTCCCGTAGTAGGGTGCATTATTGCCCTAAATCGTTCACATTTGTTCAAAACACATGGTCTGATTCACTGGCTCTGACTTCTGAGCTTCCTGCCGACAGCTCTACACTCTTAGAAAAAGAGGTTGGCATATTCACTAAGTAACTACTAACCTGTTACTTCTCGCAGAATCCATTAACCAGCTAGTAAGTGCAGGTAGTAAAAGTGCTCTTAGTGAAAAGCACTACCTCGTTGGGGTCGTAAAAACACTAGCCCAAATACCAACAGGCCAGGTAAAAGCACTACGTCGTTGGGTAGTGAAAAGTACGACCTCGGTAGTGAAATTTACTACCTCGTTCGGTAGTGAAAAGTACGACCTCGCTAGTGAAATCTACTACCTCCTAGGGTAGTTTAAAGTACTAACTTAGTAGTTAAAAGCACTACCTCGATGGGCCATTGACACTACTACCTCGGTAGTTAAAGGTACTACTTCGTTGGGTAGTATAAAGTAGGACATAGCTAGCTAAGGGTACTACCTCCTTGGGCAGTGAAAATCGCTACTTCCGTAGTTAAAAGCACTACCTCCTTTGGTAGTTAAAAATACTGCCAAGCCAGCTAAAGGCACTACTTCCTTTGGTTGTTTGACACACTACCCAACTAGTTAAAAGCACTGCAGTCTTCGGCAATTCAAAGTACTCCCTAGCTAGGAAACGTCACTAACCAAAACACTAATCAGGTAGCGACAAGCATTACTTTGAAGGCTACTTGAAAGTACTGACTGTCTAGTAATAGACACAAGGCACTTAAAACACTACTTTTCTGGGTCGCCGAAATAACTGTCAATCAGCTTTCAGAAAACAAATCCAAATGCTAAGAGACATGTCAGATCTATGAATTGCCAAGCTACCTATCAAATATGCAATTTTTGTTTCCTCAGGCTCGTAAACATCACGAGAAAAATATTCATCATAAACTTCAACCGAGACACAAAAATAAAATGTGATGCTTCTGTTAAGATTCACGAAGTGATTTTATGCAATGCAGTATACGCACGGAAGACACAATTAAGAGAACGCAGACATTTTATTCACTGCTCTTCATGCACCGCGATGCCCTTTCTGATGGCGGAAATCGCCCACAAGATGAACAGAGATTTTAGATGCTGGTAGTTTACAAAAATGATCAACTAGTCCAAAGTTATTTTTATTTTGGGGGTCATATTTTATGCTGAACACCCAATATAGTTCCATAACCAATACGAAACCAGCTATTGAGTCCAGGACCTCCAGCTTAAGTCCTTGAACCACGGCACAGAGAACTGTTCAGCCATCAATATCCTTCGTGCTGAGTGATGGGTAGATGCCCTGTAATATTAATCACAATACCTTAGCACATGACAGCAAAATATTAAGCAATTAGCAATTTCTTACTGGTCCTTCTAAAAAGTGTGGCTTGTTTTTGACAAAAAATGCCAGGAGATATACAACACCTATGGGAAAACGGTCTGCAAAGAAAGGACCACAAAATGTAAACTTATGCTCCGAGAACAAGTCATGGCAGAACAAGACAAATGACAGAGGGCTCATGAAAAGTCAGAAACTTGGAGGATGCTTGAGCTTCGGCAGTGGCAATAGCATATTGGACCTTGTTCACATCGTCTTCTCAACTGCTAGCCTGGCTCCGCTTCTTGGTCTGTGCACATAAAAGCGGCTGTTTCAAACTATCCTAGAATGCCTAATGCCTCCCATTACATTTTCCAGCACTTTAAAAAACCGCAGTCAACATCTTGCCCTGCCTGGAGCGACTCAAACGCTTTCAAAATGTCCGCAATGGAGCATTTTTGCTGATTTTGAATACAAGAAAGGCATGCCTGATTGTCTCGCCTGCGACGCGGGAGTTTACGGCGCGTTTGTCGCGTCATCACGTGCAGCTTGACCAGTGTGTGTCGTTATCCTTCTGTTCTCTGCCGCGACAAAGTGGCTGTCTGAGAGAGATAGAGATAGCGAGGGCGAAAGGAATGCACTGCCTGAATGCACTGCCTGGCGGAGAGAATGCACGCCAGAATGCACTGCCTGGCGGAGAGAAGAAGCAAAATTGGACTGACTGTGACAGGAAAATACGCGAACGCGATGCGCGTCTCCAACTGGGTTGTCGGGTTGTCTGGGTTGTCGGGTCGCCGAGGTGTTTAAGAACAGATTCCTGCTGTGCCCTCTCGTCAATTGTGACGCGATTAATTTCAAAATGGCCGCAATGCAGCATTTTTGCTGATTTCGAATACTAGAAAGGCATGCCTGATTGTCTTGCCTGCGACGCGGGAGTTTACAGCGTGTTTCTCACGTCATCACGTGCAGCTTGACCAGTGTGTGTCGTTATCCTTCTGTTCTCTGCCACGGCAAAGTGGCTGTCTGAGAGAGATAGAGATAGCGAGGGCGAAGGGAATGCACTGCCTCAATGCACTGCCTGGCGGAGGGAATGCACGCCAGAAGGCACTGCCTGGCGGAGAGAAGAAGCAATATTGGACTGACTGTGACAGGAAAATACGCGAACGCGATGCGCGTTTCCAACTGGGTTGTCGGGTTGTCTGGGTTGTCGGGTCACCGAGGTGTTTAAGAACAGATTCCTGCTGCGTCCTCTGGTCAATTGTGACGCGATTAATTTCAAAATGTCCGCAATGCAGCATTTTTGCTGATTTCGAATACAAGAAAGGCATGCCTGATTGTCTCGCCTGCGACGCGGAAGTTTACGGCGTGTTTGTCGCGTCATCACGTGCAGCTTGACCAGTGTGTGTCGTTATCCTTCTGTTCTCTGCCGCGGCAAAGTGGCTGTCTGAGAGAGATAGAGATAGCGAGGGCGAAAGAATGCACTGCCTGAATGCACTGCCTGGCGGAGAGAAGAAGCAAAATTGGACAGACTGTGACAGGAAAATACGCGAACGCGATGCGCGTCTCCAACTGGGTTGTCGGGTTGTCTGGGTTGTCGGGTCGCCGAGGTGTTTAAGAACAGATTCCTGCTGTGCCCTCTCGTCAATTGTCACGCGATTAATTTCAAAATGGCCGCAATGCAGGATTTTTGCTGATTTTCAATACAAGAAAGGCATGCCTGATTGTCTCGCCTGCGACGCGGGAGTTTAGGGCGTGTTTGTCGCGTGATAACGTGCAGCTTGACCAGTGTGTGTCGTTATCCTTCTGTTCTCTGCCGCGGCAAAGTGGCTCTCTGAGTGAGATAGAGATAGCGAGGGCGAAAGGAATCCACTGCCTGAATGCACTGCCTGGCGGAGAGAATGCACGGCAGAATGCACTGCCTGGCGGAGAGAAGAAGCAAAATTGGACTGACTGTGACAGGAAAATACGCGAACGCGATGCGCGTCTCCAACTGGGTTGTCGGGTCGCCGAGGTGTTTAAGAACAGATTCCTGCTGTGCCCTCTCGTCAATTGTGACGCGATTAATTTCAAAATGTCCGCAATGCAGCATTTTTGCTGATTTCGAATACAAGAAAGGCATGCCTGATTGTCTTGCCTGCGACGCGGCAGTTTACGGCGTGTTTCTCACGTCATCACGTGCAGCTTGACCAGTGTGTGTCGTTATCCTTCTGTTCTCTGCCACGGCAAAGTGGCTGTCTGAGAGAGATAGAGATAGCGAGGGCGAAAGGAATGCACTGCCTCAATGCACTGCCTGGCGGAGGGAATGCACGCCAGAAGGCACTGCCTGGCGGAGAGAAGAAGCAAAATTGGACTGACTGTGACAAAAAAATACGCGAACGCGATGCGCGTCTCCAACTGGGTTGTCGGGTTGTCTGGGTTGTCGGGTCGCCGAGGTGTTTAAGAACAGATTCCTGCTGTGCCCCCTCGTCAATTGTGACGCGATTAATTTCAAAATGGCCGCAATGCAGCATTTTTGCTGATTTTTTATACAAGAAAGGCATGCCTGATTGTCTCGCCTGCGACGCGGGAGTTTACGGCGTGTTTGTCACGTCATCACGTGCAGCTTGACCAGTGTGTGTCGTTATCCTTCTGTTCTCTGCCACGGCAAAGTGGCTGTCTGAGAGAGATAGAGATAGCGAGGGCGAAAGGAATGCACTGCCTGAATGCACTGCCTGGCGGAGAGAAGAAGCAAAATTGGACAGACTGTGACAGGAAAATACGCGAACGCGATGCGCGTCTCCAACTGGGTTGTCGGGTTGTCTGGGCTGTCGGGTCGCCGAGGTGTTTAAGAACAGATTCCTGCTGTGCCCTCTCGTCAATTGTGATGCGATTAATTTCAAAATGTCCGCAATGGAGCATTTTTGCTGATTTTGAATACAAGAAAGGCATGCCTGATTGTCTCGCCTGCGACGCGGGAGTTTACGGCGCGTTTGTCGCGTCATCACGTGCAGCTTGACCAGTGTGTGTCGTTATCCTTCTGTTCTCTGCCGCGACAAAGTGGCTGTCTGAGAGAGATAGAGATAGCGAGGGCGAAAGGAATGCACTGCCTGAATGCACTGCCTGGCGGAGAGAAGAAGCAAAATTGGACAGACTGTGACAGGAAAATACGCGAACGCGATGCGCGTCTCCAACTGGGTTGTCGGGTTGTCTGGGCTGTCGGGTCGCCGAGGTGTTTAAGAACAGATTCCTGCTGTGCCCTCTCGTCAATTGTGACGCGATTAATTTCAAAATGTCCGCAATGGAGCATTTTTGCTGATTTTGAATACAAGAAAGGCATGCCTGATTGTCTCGCCTGCGACGCGGGAGTTTACGGCGCGTTTGTCGCGTCGTCACGTGCAGCTTGACCAGTGTGTGTCGTTATCCTTCAGTTAAACTTCTTCCCTCCTCGTTGTTCTTCGCCCGCTCAACCCGCTGTCAGCGAAACGGTTGACAAGCTGCCGACCAGGGGATTGAAGGCGGGCTGCTTCACCTGCTGGCACCTTGAGGGAACGACGGCTTCGACATCTTGTTGTTAAAAACAACATTTAATGATCAACCTCCTTACAACACAGTTCACCGGGTTAAATACACTTCTCTCTCAAATTCTGGTTGGCTGCCGTTGGAAGGTACATCCTCACGCCCCTTCACCCAATGCCTTCATCTGTACCCGCCTCTCCCACGTCGATCGCCGGTGCGCCTCTCTCTCCCCTCTCTCTCGAAGACTGGCGCCGGCCTGTCGTGGCATCGTGCTCCGAGCTGGGGTCCCAGGGCTGAGCCGACGTACCTGTCAGTTCACGGAACCCGCGTTGGGGATTCCCCGTGATGCTGCACGTGGCTTGGTTCCCAGACCACGGTCCATTGTCCGCTGGCCGCAGATCTCCGCAGAAGAAATCAGCCGTCACGCCGTCTTTGTACAGTCCTGGCCACCGCAGGGGGTGCAGGAGGGCAGGCCGCCGCAGGGGGTGAGGAACACTAACCGTGCAAGATGGCGACCGCGAGGAGCCTTCCGATGGCTGCTGCACGCTTGTGCCCAACACCTTCCCTCCAACTGTGTTGCACTGCATTTCGGGCATGCAACACACCCACACACACGCACAATCACAACTGTCCACAGGCTTGACGAGCGGAGCACTGTCTGTGGCTTGTATTCCATTGACCCCGCCGCGCGCACGCATTGACAAAGCATACATGGGCCCCTTTGCCTTGGTTTCCCCTTGTATCTCATCGTGAGCCATTTCCGGCACTTCCTTTTGCCTATCCGACGGTGGCACTAGCTGCCTGTTCATGCGACCAGCGATAAGTTCCGGGTGATACAATAACTCGTCCTGAACAAGCATGCCATGCGCTCCTGGCTTTGCTTTCGCCCAAACATCGCACCAGGTCGAATCTGCTTCCTGAGCCTCGCAAAACTCCTGTCGTCTGCTTTTAACCGGCTCCGAGCCCTCGCTGTTCTCCGTTATTGCAACGCGTGCGGTCGTCTCTTGCTCCTCGCGTGTCTCATCTGACAGCTCATCTACAGCTTCGGTCTCTTTAACGGTGGACCTCTGATCGGACACCCCGTCGATTTTTATCTTTTCCTTTAGCAGTTGCGCGTAATCGTTAGGTGTGATCAGTGCATCGGTCCCCTCGAGTAGCTTATCCGTGAGTGCGCAAAGCACAGCCGACTGAACCGCCTCGGCCACCCCGTAGGGCCTTTCTTCGGTAGCTATCAGCGGCACGTAAGCTAACTCTGCCGTTACTTGTTGCCCGAACGCTCCTGTCAGCTTTATCTGTGAGCCCGTACCATTGTACTTCGGCACTACCGCCTTTCTAATAACGCTTACTTCCGCTCCCGAATCTATCACTGCATCGAATGATTGACCTGAGCTTTTAAGCATTGCCGTTGCCAGTGTAGGTTGCTTCTGCTTATATAGCCCCAACCCGTCTGTCCTTGCCACGTCTGATCCGAATGCGGACGCCGTAACTTTCGCGACCACTGGTCTGTTTTCTTGACGTGCTGCTGGCTTAGTGCCTTGCCTCACAACTGAGCCCTTATTGGGGCACTCCTTGGCAAAGTGATCGGTTCCCTTGCATTCAAAACATCGTTTTTTCCACCTCACGCTCGCGTATGCATCTCCCGATGTTTTAGATTTCTTTTGGACTTCCTCAGCACTCGCCCTCTTTTGCGCAGGCCTGCACTTCTCGCTCTCCTCAAAGCTCTCCGCCAGCTTAACCACGGCGCTGGGTGACAAAAACGCCTCCTGTTCATTAAGAACGACATGTGCTCTCGCCTCGGTGCTTAAACATTCTTTCAAGCGATCCGTCACAATTAGCTGCTTGAGTTCCGCGAACGTGCGTACCTTGGAACTCTGGACATAATAGTCAAAATAATTCTCAAGTCGCACGGCGAACTGATCCCAGGACTCCTTTTCTCCCTTTCGAGACCCCATAAACAGCCTCTTGTACTCCGCTGCTGTAAGCTTAAGGCCATCCAAAATGCTCGACTTAAGCTTAGCGTAAACTTTCCGCTCCTCCGCCGTTAGCCTGCACAGCAGTCCTCGTGCCCTTTCGCTCAACTGCGGCAAAACCAGCCCGGCCCACCACTCGGGTGGAACGTCATAAGAATCGAGCGTTGCCTCTACATCTTCGAACCACATTGGCACGAGTGCCTCTTGGTTCGGCATTGGTGCCAGTACACCCTTTAACAAGCTTGCAAATTTCAGCCGCCTGTGTTCCTCTGACCTTCCGCCAAGCGATAAGCTCTCACCGCCGTCGTTAGGCTCAGCCCCTTCCCGGGCTCGCAACCGCTGGCTTTCTAGCATTAAGCGCTGCTTCTCCGTTTCCGCCTCAGCAATTTTCAATTGAAGCTGTAGCAGCGCTAGCTGCTGTTCCGACGCCGTATCTGACGTGCCACTACCGCGACCCCCCGCGTCGCTGTCGGCGACTCCCAACGCCTGCAAGTTTTCCGCCCCGTCCCCGTTCATTTCCGAGCTATGCCTTTCTCTGTCTCGCAAGTTGTAACGCTTTGTCATTGCCTGCGCCCGACAGAAAAATCAAGAGGTACCCGCCTGAAGTAGCCTTGCGGTGCGCTCTTCCTCCTCGGAATGTGGTGGACTAGCCTTGCTTCGTGGGCCCGGTGATGCGGTAGTCAGTTCGTGGTTGTCGTCAGTCTCGGCCGATGTCGTTCCCCGCCGTCGTCCTCAGTTCAGCCATACAGGTCCTGTCCGACTGCGCCAGTTAACTTCTTCCCTCCTCGTTGTTCTTCGCCCGCTCAACCCGCTGTCAGCGAAACGGTTGACAAGCTGCCGACCAGGGGATTGAAGGCGGGCTCCTTCACCTGCTGGCACCTTGAGGGAACGACGGCTTCGACATCTTGTTGTTAAAAACAACATTTAATGGTCAACCGCCTTAAAACACAGTTCACCGGGTTAAATACACTTCTAAAAACAAAAGCACTCTCGCAGTCCAATCAGAATCGGAAAATGTCCTTCTTTCTCAAATTCTGGTTGGCTGCCGTTGGAAGGTACATCCTCACGCCCCTTCACCCAATGCCTTCATCTGTACCCGCCTCTCCCACGTCGATCGCCGGTGCGCCTCTCTCTCCCCTCTCTCTCGAAGACTGGCGCCGGCCTGTCGTGGCATCGTGCTCCGAGCTGGGGTCCCAGGGCTGAGCCGACGTACCTGTCAGTTCACGGAACCCGCGTTGGGGATTCCCCGTGATGCTGCACGTGGCTTGGTTCCCAGACCACGGTCCATTGTCCGCTGGCCGCAGATCTCCGCAGAAGAAATCAGCCGTCACGCCGTCTTTGTACAGTCCTGGCCACCGCAGGGGGTGCAGGAGGGCAGGCCGCCGCAGGGGGTGAGGAACACTAACCGTGCAAGATGGCGACCGCGAGGAGCCTTCCGATGGCTGCTGCACGCTTGTGCCCAACAATGCTTTAACGCTAAAAACTGCTTACGCAATGTAGTACTTATTTTACATACCATTCTACAATTGAAATTTGCCGTAAGTTATGCCGATGCTGTAAGTTATGCGAACTTGCGTTTTACGGATGTTTTCCTCGTCCTTGGTCTAATGTGTTACGCACCCTTTCATGTTGCGTGTGTAACGCTAGGTTCAGTGGCGTAGGCAGGCATGGGCTGACCGGGCTGAAGCCCCCCCCGAAATTTTTCCAGCCGGTGCCCCCTGCCTATCTATGCTGCCCATCACATATACGAACAAAGGTGCCCATTCTTGGAAAGTGCGGCTATGCGCATTCGCGTCTCATCGGTGGGCTTAAAAACGAAGAACGCGGCTCTTTCCACTCACAAAGGAAGTTGACTTGTCACTCTATGGCGGGGAATGTTGTAGTTTGTCTGCAGGAAGCCGTGGTGGCAAACGAGGGGCACCTGTCATTTTTCGGCAAAGAGTGCTGTGATAAGAGCCTGAAGGGGGAGCTTGCAGTCTTTGAAGCACAGTGCTGCGGCAGGCAGACGCTTTTGCAATGCGTTGACAATTAGCTCTCTGCAGTGATGGAAGAACATGGCGAGTCTGCGTATCTGGAATCATGCGTGGTTTTGCTGTGGGTGAATGTCACGGATTGACATTGCCTCGTGGTTTAATATGACTAAAGATGTACGGCAGGGCCGCACGTGCAAGTTTCGAAGCGCTTCGGCCGCTCTCCAAGTACGTCGAAAGTTCTCGGCATTTTTCGGAGAAGACGTGGAGATGGCCCCCCTGAGCGGGGAAGCTTGAACTTGAAACATTCTCCTGCGACCCCCTGGCTGTGGTTCTTGATGGCCGAACAACGGTGCTTCGGACCAACAATGCCGGGCAAGACAGCGAGCAGCCGTTTGACGTGCACTGGCCACGTGCGCGCGGACCTACGCTATTGTTTGCTCGTCGGCCACCGTGTCCAAAGGGGACAAGTATGCATCCCGTTGTTGACTCGAAGGGCACCCCCCGCCACGCTGATGACCTGTCAGTCGGGGAAGCAGAATGAAGAGGCCCGTCGGGGACCACGAGAAAGGGTTTGGTCATCGCCCTCTCCAGTGCAGTAATTGCGAGAGGGATATTTTGGGCGGAGCCAGAAATGAAGTTGTAGAACAATTGTCTCACAAACACGCCCCGATTCCGAAGACAGCGAATCAGGAAAAATCTGCGGGTATTTAAGCGAGGAGCATTGAGGAGCACGGGGTTCTAGACGCTTGGCTTACACGGCGTAGAAGCCGATCATCGTATCGCTCTAGAAGTTGTTAGCGTGGCTCTGTACCGGCTGGCCACCTAACCTTAGCCGCTTCGCCTAGTTGAGATGTGCGCTTACCGTCTGCAACGTAGGCATTGGGACTTCGGCTCGAGTTAGTTAAAACTGCTCGGGTTTGCCGTCAAGCACTAGCTCCCCGGGAACATCAGCGCCGCAACTCCATCGACCTCAACGCTGTGCCGTACCAGGCTGTGCCGCACCAGACCGTCGTGGACCCTTCGACGCTGCCGGTCATCACATCACGTATGCCATCGCTTGTTTTCCTGAACTCTCTGCCTGAACTTTCACAGCTGTTGTAAATTAGACTCTTCATTGTTTACATTGCCCTAGTTACTGCTTGTTAGTTTATTGTTCCTATTTGTTTGTTGTTCTCGCGCGTTAGTATTTTTGTTAAGCACAAAAGGGCCCGCCTGCGTCACCGCCGCGACCACTGTCCAAGCATTCCCCCTCACAGCCCCGCAGCGGGGTGCCCGAGTCCCCAGAAGACGCGGAAGACACATATGAAGAAAGCAAAGAAAATGAATAACAGACACGGCCGGGGAACGACAAACGAAAAGCCAATGCCGCGAAACGCGCCCCATTGACCGACGTCGCCCGTCGCCGAGTGAAATTTTAAAGAAAAGAAAACGCGCCTTGCTGGCGCAGGCTTACAGCAACCATTCCACACTCGATTTTGCGTGTTCGCGTGAATCCTCCTTCGTAACAAAAGTAGTGCACTTTCTGTAAACAACGCATTCCAGAAAACGGCTCCGACACGAATATACGCTCTCGAATTTCGGTCTCCGGTCGTTCAGGAGCGCCTATGCGGTGTGCCTGCTCAGTTCGGGCACGGGGCGCAATAGACTGACCGGATGCAGCTTCCCTTCCTCGGCTCGAATCCTTCTTCGAGCGTCCCTCTCCAACTGCACTCGAAAACGAAAAGGTCTGCAACAGCAGTTGAAAGAGGAAAAGCATTCTGTGCGACCCTGCCTTCGCGACACCGTAAGCCCTGCCAAAACCCGTTGCAACAGGCGGCTGGAGAAGCAACGGGCTTCGCCACGCCACGGGCGACAATTCAGCACCAAGGGCGCCGCTGGTGCGGGTAATGGCTCAGGCTGACGCGCCTCTACCGGAAACGGTTTCTCGCGACTATGCAGCGCACTCGCACGATCGTAGACCAACGGGGCCTGTTCGCGAGAGTTAGGACAATCTCTGTTCGCGTTCGCCTTTGATAAGTGCGGCTTGATGCACGGGCACGAGCCACTGCTCTTCGGATAAGCGTATGGAGGGGACAACGCAAGGTAAGCGCTCGCCTCTGATGCAAGGCACCGTAGCCTAACCCGGTCCGACGATGCTCGAACAAAGGAGCCGACGAACGGGATACAAGCAGTGTTCACACCTTACGAGATCCGGAGAGTGAATGACGTTTTCTTACACCACCCGTAAACGTCATACATGACTCGCGCGGCGCCACCATCGAAATCCACGGCCGGTCGAGAGGGATAACGTAACGCGACTCGTGCGAACGTCGGATCGCGAATGTAGTGTGGAAAGCGCTTGACCATGAGGACGGCAGAATTAAGGCACGACCACACTACCGGCAAAGCAGCTTGACATTCGCTGTTTGCCGTCGTGAGCTCGCCGGCCGGCGGCGATCCTCCACCAAAACGGCAAGATTTCGATGCCGGAGAGCTTGTCGGCAAATTGGGTCCGAGACCCAATTGGGTGTAGGGCAAAATGGGCCCGAAAGCCAATTTGTCCGGCAACCGGCAGCCGCTGCCGGCCGCCGGCAGCGATGTGGCCAACCACCGATAAAGTATTGGTTACAATGCCTACACTCGCGAGCCGTCGAGACATCGTCATCTGGCCAGTGCTTCACATTTTTTCTCCGTACCCGGTCTTGGTTTCGCGAAAGAGGATTACACGTTACATGCGTTTGGCGACGTTTGTACAAGTTTCATTAGAATAACAATAAGCACAGATTACATAGAGATAGACATGAAAACGAATAAGTATAATCGGTCGAGAGTCTAGGACAATCAAGCACATCGTAATTGCCGGCAGCGCGATACGGTGGTCAGGGTGCTGAAAACGGCATTTGGTGTACAACACAACGCTATTACGAAATTCAGAAGAGCAAGTGATCGGTGGCGTAAAATAGATTTGAACATTATCGGACCACAAGAAACGGTCACCGGGGTAGTTCGACAAAAAAAAACTGGTCGCTCTAACCTACAACAGACAGCATGCAAGGAGATACAGCACACTTGCTCGCGTGGCACCTACCTTTCGGCGCGCAGTCGCTGCTCACACAGACCTACAATACAACATAGAAGCGCGTGCTTTTGTTTTTGCGATCAGCATTTGCCTGCATGCTTAGAAAATAGCACTTGATATCAAGACTTACTCCACGGACACCATTGTTTTTTAGTTGAGTCAAGCATACCATCAATCGAGTCAAGCAGCATAAGTGAACCTGAGCGGCCTTGGACGCTTCGGTATATCCGGCTTGGTTGTGCTTCAAACATTCGGCGTCGTGCATGACGAGTACGCCGATGTTGGATTAGGAGGGAGAACGGCAGATGATTACATCCACCGTCGTTGCGACGTATCCGTGTTGGCGCCGTCATAAGCATCACCATATGCACAGTTTTGCAATTTGTCACACAGAAAAAGCAGCCCTGCAGAAGTTCGCTGTGTCCACGAGTAGAGAACGCGAAGCGCGCGAAACACCGTCACACGATTCTACAGTGATTGTGCGCGCGCGCCTGCCGTTCAAGGCAAAGCAACCACACTGGAGTTGTAGAAAACCGTACGCCGCGACACCTCACCGTTTCGCACTCGCGAAGCGATTGTACGAGGCTGGGCCGTGTCACGTGATTGACGCGCCGGTGAAATTTGACGTGCAGTGTAGACAGCGCTCGCTCGGCTGCAGTCTCAGGCCTCCGGCGAGGTTGCCGGTAGTGTGGGCGCCCCTTTAGGTGAGCGCCCTCGCCATGGCAACGGGGCGAGCCTCGATTCCCAGAAGTGGTTAGCATTGCGTGGCTTCCATTATCTTGAGTCTATAAGCACCAAATAATCTCACTCATAGTGAAGTGGTTAGGCTTGCATGGCTCGCCCACCTGAGGACGACCATCGTCGTCTGTTCAACAATAAAGTTGATTTGTATCTCTCTCTCTGTCTGTCGTTTGCTACAAATGATGAGAGCAACTTTTCACCTGTACGCTGCCTCGAAAAAATTTTTCCGTGGAAAGAACAAACTATACGAACCAGAACGAATATATTTTTTCTTTCTTGTTCCATAGCAGAACCCGAAACTAAAGAAACTAAAGCTCCAACGAAAAGCCTTTCGCTCCACGTCTTGGTTGCCGCCGTCTGGGCCACAATTCTTTCGCATTGAGCATTAACTGGTTTCTAGCGTTCCCGTGCGAAAATCGCGATATAATTACGAGGAACATCGTAACGGAGAACCGAGAAGATTTTGTTCCAACGAAATGATTAAGTCGCTGTACGGTGCTCTCACATCCCGTGCAATTTATCGTGAGCATCATGATATAGAGCAATTTGTTCGACGTCTCAAGTATTTTGATATAGCCGAGTCGACGGTTAACGAGTTCCCCAACTAGCTCGTTACGCATAATACTGCAAGCCGGCCTAAAACACAAAAACAAAAGTTCCTTCCCTGACAGTGATAGGCCGCTTTCGTATCAGACATGTGATGTCACGCTTACAGCCACGCGCCTTTCGCGACGGCGATGTACTATCAGCGTCAAATGAAAGCCGAACAGCGGAGCGCGTGCCACAAGCATTAGAAACAGCATAGTGCGCGCCGTCCAGGCATCAGGGCAGACAGGCCCACACATGCGGTTTCGTAGCACAGCGCCACCCCACTGAAGTGCGTTTTTTTTTTGCCTGTGTTCCGACTCGTATTTTTGAAAGGAAGAAAAAAAAGAAAACAGACGCGAAAAATCTGCAGCTCGGTATTTTCAGGTTAAGTTAATCGTTTCCGGCTGGATCTCCAAACACAAAATAAACGGTGCACGTAAAGCAAAAGCAGTGCTGCTGAACAATAAAAGACGATAGCTTGAAATCAACCACAAAGCGATTAGATTTATCTTTTCTTTTTCTCGTGCCCCGACGCTGATTGCAATGCGGCGCTGGAATAAAAGCGAAGGGCTGCGAGCGATACGCCGGAAAGCGCTTGGCACGCTCACGCCGGCCACCGGTATCACCATACGAGAATTGGAACAGAACTGAAGATAACGCACTGTAGGGGGATTGCACAGTGCTGCCACAACGGATGTGCTCGCCTGTCAGTGGTGATGACAGGACGGTGCGCACTATAATGTTAACAGTGCTGGTGGCACGCGCTCCGCTGTTCGGCTTTCATTTGACGCTGATAGTACCGGCTGCCCAGCGATAACGCAAGGAAATCTCGCGAGATATATGACGATTCCTGCTAAGTGGCAGAACTTGCTTTCTAAACGCGCGATTTTTTTTTTTTTGTTACAGCGTGCAAAGGTGGACGCATGCAGCGTCGATTATTCGCGCCTCCCTTAAAGGGCAACTCCAGCGGTTTTTTCACTATGTTCTGATATTAACGTTTTATTGCGAGAGCAATCATATGGACAGTCTCGGCTGGTTTTTCCTGTCCCCTTCACCGCCGTCATGAACCGTATATGTATATATATATATATATATATATATATATATATATATATATATATATGAAATCCCAAAGAAAAATAAGACAGATAAATGCTTCCGAAGCGCGGAATCGAACCAGCAACCTCTCGCTCCGCAGCGCATGGCGCTAACCACTACGCCACGAAGGGCAGATCCTTCTGTGAGCTAATGGCGAGCCTTATATACACACCCTTTACCGTTGGCAGGACTCAGAGACGGCAGGCGCTTATAAGCGTTTCTTCATTACCAGCGAGATGGCGCGAGGAGCGCAGCGGGCGCGTTTAAAAGTCGTCGGCCAGCTCGCTCGCTTCTTCTATTTGTGCAGGGCCTTGCCCTTCCGCTGTCTGCTTGCGCGGTTGTCTCGTGGTGAGAGGAACAGGAATGTTTCGAGCTTTGATCGTGATGTCCGCGCTGATGTTACGGGAGCGTACGAAGTCACTCGAGCTCAAGGGACGCCGCTAAACGAACAAACAGAAGATGAGCGCGAACTATCACGTGTCACAACTCGACACTTGAAGCACGCTAGTTTACTTCGCTGCTTCGGCCGCCTTTGCAACAGGAGCGCTGTTCAAACTGAGAGTATCCATTGTGAGAGCTTATTCGCGCTCGTTCGGTGTATATCTGTGCGTTCGTTTCGTGCGTGCTCCACTTGATAGTTCGCGCTCATCTTCTGTTTCTTCATTTAGCGGCCTTGCCTAGCTTTGTGACACACAACGTATAAAGCCCTTCGTACCAGCACGCGCTGCCCACTGGAGGCGCTCACTTAGCAAGTGCATGTTTGGTACAATTAATATTGCTCCTGAAGCTGCGAGCCTAACTTCGTATAGCATTACATTTTCTTGCTATCGCATTCAGTGCTTCGCCCTTGCGGCGAAACTGTGACTTCTTTCAATGGTACTGACAGTCCTGTAACAGCCAGGGTAGTTCACTTTGCTCAAAAACGCACCAATAATTTAAAATAAGCAAATTAAAGGTAAGTTGAAACCCAAACGGGTAGACGCTTCGTGCAACGTATGCGATGACGTCACAGGCTACCCGCCTTCAGAAATATGGAGTTGGTGCCCGAAAAATGCCAACGGCGAGGTCATTCGACGATGTATTGAGTTATGGAAGTTTTTCTGAACCTGACAGCGACAATCTGAGCGCTGAAGTATCGCCGATTTCCTTTTGACGGCCTACTCGCTCGGGCAGGCAGCGTTGAAGATGGTGACGTCAAGAACACAGGGTGGCCCGCGTGGAAATCCGCTAAGAAATTTTATAATTCATTTACAGGAAAACTAAATGACTTACAGCCGCTTGACTTGGCACACATTACTGTACCGAGGAGAATATATAGTGAAAAATTCATTGAAATCAGTGGACACTGAAAAATCGCCAGAGTTGCCCTTTAAGGTGGGCCTTTATCGACCGCGTCCTGCGGGTTTCGCATGATGTTCTGAGCTTGGCGCAGCCACATCATCTGCCATGCTCCTTTTGTTTTTCTGAACAATACTGCGATGTCCCGCTACTTCGGTGCGTTTTAGTGCTCCTCGGCAGCAAGCACGAAGTTCGATATATCCAATGTGCGGTACATTATAGATAGTATAGAGTTATATTTCGCACGAACAAGATTAACAAAGCGTCACGTGTTCAATATAAAGCATTACTTGCTGCACCCGAGTTCGTCAACAACGAGTTTGACTTACTCATGCGTGTTCCCGAGGTGGCCAAGTCGGCCTTAACGCCTACGCTGCTATTAGCGCAACCTTTTCCGTGGCTTGTATCACGACGAGGGGATAGTCAAAAGATGTCATTGTCCCTGCCATTCCTCCAAATTTTTTTGCAACGACTTACTGAATCCCTTGCACCGCGGTCAGTTTCCAACCCGAACAACTCAATAAGATCCCATCTAAATATACACTTTAACTGGTGAACCTCGAGTGGTTCCACCAAAAATGTGATTCATACTTCAGCACATTACTAAGTTGTTTTCTTCTTCAATGTCGTGCTCACGTGAATAGGGTCCTATGGCGCCGTAATCCCATGGGCTAGTTCACGGACGAGGTCGAGCTTCTTTCAGGATTTTTGACCGTGATCCAAACATCTGACAGATGTTGAATAACTTTGAATGCATTAATTAAGCACAGAAGGAATCAGTGAATTACATAGTGCTCCATCATCCCTTATGCCCAAAGATATCCTCAAGATATCTGCCACCACGTGAACGTCACTCAAAGAAGCTTCAGTCATAGAACAAAAATGTTCAGTTCGGAAAGTTGTCAGGCAAAGTAGAATGGTGAAACTTTGTACCTTGTTGATTTCACTTTCTTTTTCCAGACTGCTTTACGAAAATGCTTCAAGCGTTTTTAGAAAACCAGCCGCTCAGCATATGCTGATCACGATAAAATTACGCGCCTTAAACAAAAGATGCGAGAAAGCACGTTCATCCCATTCACTGCGGCCTTGGTTTAAGCGGCATACACTAATTCCTTGACAATGTGCACATTTCCCAGGCAGGGTGCCCATACAAGAGAGTGCCAAAAAAACACGCTGGATGGAGCTCCTCGCCACATTTTGTCATTCGGCCAATCTTGTTGCTCGCTTATCTGCATCGAGACAGTGTGAAGTAACCCGCTGTCACACTCGCCGCTTGCTTTAATGGTCGGCACTTTTGATGGAGCCTTCCAGTCCGCATGGTGCTTGCGTGCAACATGTCCAGCTTACTTCACATGACCCTTCCAGTCGGAATACTATTGTGGGCAGTCATTTTGTCACTTCCATGGTTGCTGGTGGTCGCCACTAACGTAATATTGTTTGTGCTGGCACTATGCTCCGCATACTGGCTGCTGTGGCATATTCGCAGGGCCTTCTTCATGGAACTGGTCGATCCGGAAGGCAAGAGCGTCCTCATAACAGGTGAGATTCCTTACAAACTCTTGGGCAGCAGTTTTGTGAGCCCTTCTGTCGCTAGCTTTGACATAGAGCTAGCGACAGACGTCTGTCGCCCAGTCTGTTGCTAGCTTTGTCCCTGCTTCAGGGTCGCCCTGCGTTCCAACCGGAGAGCAGGGTGACTCGGCCAAACATGCTAGAGCGAAGAAAACGGATTTGTGAGTAACTTGTGCAGGTGTCCACGATGTAATATGGACACGATGTAATATGGAGCACCGGAGAGGGGGCCGCTCGGTAGCGGAGAGCGTCGGTGGAAAAGTAGTGCAAGGGTCCGCGAGTGCACAGCCTCCCAAGCAAGGTCGCCTCGCTCCGTAGTGCATCTAATTTGGTATTGTCTTGCTCCAAAATGGTACCATTATAGGTACTAAGTAACCAAGAGTGAGTCAAAAGCATGAAACCTAACTGAAATTACTTAGTACTAATTAAGTTAATTTTCACGAGGATTAGACATTACGCAACACCTTTACCAGCCATTCAATTGTCAATGCAAATTATTTTGCACTCAAGAGTGATTAACACAAATTAAGAGCAATTAATAGTTGCAAACAATCGCAAAAGCCGCGGCAACTCAGCGGCTAGGTGTGGGCTTGCGACGCTCGATGTCGCGGCATCGAACCTCAGCGACGGGAGCCGCATTTCGACGGGGGCGAAATGTGGAAAACACCCGCGTACTTGGATTTTGGAGCACTTTAAAGAAAGCCCCAGGTGGTCAAAATTACCCCGGAGCCCTCTACTACGTGGCGTTCCTCATAATCGTGGCCGATACTATAATCCTCATAATCGTGGTCATTACTATAGCGTAGTGAGACTGCTTAAGTGGGGATGCGCGGCTACAAGATCCGCAAGATTCCACGCGCTGTGGGAATCGATGACAAGCGAAGCTGCCAGCAAGAAAGTGACCAGTGCCAATGTGTTTCGCAGTCGGCCAGGTGTTGCAGTTAGGATAAACTTCAAAGTGCAAATCGAGTTGCGTGCGTAACGTGGGCTTACTAGGCACCGTAAAAATTTGGGCCACTTGGTGGTGCATCATGAACTACAGGTCAACAGCACGCGGTGACTTAACGGTAGCTGCTGGCATGACCTAACCTTGGCACTCACGTTAAGTCATGCATAAGACTAATGCAGACTTTGCAGAAGAATAATGCACACTACAGCGTGCTGACTTGAACATCACACCTATCGGGTGAGCAGTTGTGACGATAGTACTTGTCCAAGCTGTTTTCGATTGTGTAACGGCCCCGTATTGTAATGTAGCAACTGATACATACATACTGCTATCACGCTTTCGTCAAACTTTTTCTCTATCGCGTAGAAATGCTCCACCGAACGACGCTTACCTTTAGCTGTGGCAATCCTGAGTGGCGAGCATACCAAAACAGAGGCTGGCGGAAGGATGGCACGTGACAATCTAACGCTGGTCTCGCACCATTCGGAGTTGCACTACCTTTGGTTGTACTAGACGTTGGTTATCTTTTCATCTTTCTCTTCTCAGGACAGTTTATTGCCATCAGCTGGTGTCACCAGAGGAGTCCCGTGTCGATGTCAGCACTTTCTTTGAGCTCGAAAAGGACAAGAAACGGAAGAATATCTGAAGCATTTTCCACAGAACAGTGCCTCATTGAAGAAGACAGCCCCACCTACGGAGTTTCGCAATTAGTAAATAGCATATTGTGATACCTTCCAGCTCCCGTTTCTCCGTTTGCACTTTTCGAGAGAACGCCACCGCGAGGAAAACTGTCATTTCCAAACCCCCTTCAAAACTCTCTACAGGGTGGCCTCGAGTCCCCGAGTGTGTCACTATTGCCTTTGCTGCTGCCTATGTACTGGATTTCACGAAGTCGACTTGCTATAGGCGATGCGCAAGCGCCGACGACGCCATGTGATGTGCCGCCACGGCTCGGAAGCGTTGGTGGGTCCGAGCGAGCAGTGTTCCCGCGAGCGTGTACGCGTGTGCGCGGATGGATGTGTTTTCATCGTGATTTAACGACTCTCTCGGGCTTCAGAGATGCCGAAAAATAACTGCTGCGTTGTGGGCTACTCAGACACACACAAGAAATCGCCACGAACGCACTTATACAGATTTACGGTGCTATTTCATGAGCGAGAGCGACGGCGGCGGTGGATTGCGGCTGTACGACGCAGAAGGCAAGCAATCGCGCTGTTTACAGGAGTGTAAAGTCCGAGGACTTCGATGAAGAATAAACCAGGCTTCGAAGTGCGGCGGAAGACAATACGCCTGAAGAGCGCCGAGCAGCGCGACGCGCGACCCTACGATGCCGTTTTTTTTTTCTAAAGAGAAAAACCCAGAACATCACGCGCTCGCGATCCTACTTCGTCTTCTTTCGCGCCCGCTATTTCTCTTTTCTTGTTAACAGCAGTGTTAGAACGATTATCGTGTTTTATTTCTCCATTTATGTCGCTACGTCTTCAGCGAACCCTACTACGTTTACACTTGGTCGCCTCGCCTGCATTGTAGACGCTACAATGCACATGAGTTGTTAGTACTGATATAAGACGCGATGCCTAGGCTCTCTTGAAAAACGAATGGCGCGAAGCGCAATGTCAGAGAATGTGGGGCAGGTGACGGCTCCTTTACAAAAGCGCCGTGGAATCACACGTGTGCTGCACGAAATCGGCTGCATTCTACCTATTGATGGCACTGGAATGCGATCACCGGTGCAGAATGTTCGCTGTGCGCTCGCCTCAAGTTGCATATTAGCTGTAAAACATGGCACCTGTGCACATTTAAGACTTTGACGATCGCGTAGAATGTAACGCCATTTTGCAACACTTGGTAATATCTGCAAAAAACCTAGCAAATACGTAGCCAAGCTGCTACGACAAGCTAGGTGACCACCAGCTCCGCAGTGACTCAGCCTCGCGCCACTAGCGCAAGCTGCCGAGATATATATTCACAAGCACCGCCACGGTTGTCTAGTGGCTATGGTACTCGGCTGCTGATCCGAGGGTCGCGGGATCGAATGCCGGCCGCGGCGGCTGCATTTCGATGGAGGCGAAATGTTGAGGCCCGTGTACTGTGCGATGTCAGTGCACGTAAAAGAACCCCAGGTGGTCGAAATTTCCGGAGCCCTCCACTACGGCGTCTCTCATAATCAGAGCTGGTTTGGGACGTTAAACCCCACAAAACAAAACAATATATTCACAAGTTTATCGTGCTGGTTTCAGTTTTACCAACGCTGACCCTTCGCGTGGCCGCACCCGTGAAATCCATGCGCCGGTGCGACAGCGATCCCTCAAAATCTACTATATAAACACATGGCAAGTAAACGAAGCGTCAACGCATGCATGCAGGCATTAGTGATCGGGACGTCATAAAGAAAGCGGTGCGATGAGCTCCACTTCGTAGGGAAGCTTGTTGACGCTTGTCTGTGGCAAACACTTGGCGCGTATGGTGATATTGTCGTCCCACACAGCTGTGACATCGGACACATGTCCACTATTATAATGTGCAGCTCCTTTGCACACACTATCGCCGCAAAAGTAATTATCTGGGACGCGCACAAGCGGCAAATCGCACGCGCGCACTTCCGCGATGCTTGCAGTGAAATGAGGCGTCTGCTACGCGACCCACCACCGGTTCCAACGGCCGCCGCTACGCGGCTTTCAGTGGCGCCCCTATAGGCGCTGCGCATGGCGTATACCGAGCTTCAGCGTGTCCTTCAGCTGCGAAATCTACGTTTGCGGAGCAGCAGCATTTCACAAATTTTCTCAAGATTATATGTCCACTTAGTGGGTCATTGCTGTTAGGAAAGAGAGAAAGTTCAGATCTACAAGAGCAAATGTGCTATGTTCGAGGCGCTTCCTAGAGAGCGACTACGCGCAAAAACCGTCTCGAATATAATCGGCACGCTAGTTTAAATATTCATAAGTTGTTTCTAACATATAAACCAGCCCTTGACCTCTTCCATTTTGTTATATATATATATATATATATATATATATATATATATATATATATATATATATATATATATATATATATATAATCACGACTGTAATCCCTTCTAGTTAAATAGGGTGATGTCAAAAGCATACCACTTCCGCAAATGCGGTGTCCTGTACCAAACCATACGCGAGGTCGAAATCGCAGCGCAAAGATTCAGGGACCTGTCTTCTTTTTTTTTTTGCATAAGAGGGACTGGCTTCTCTCGTTGGTCATAACATTGAGCAAGTAAAAACTAGTCAGACATAATTACGCACAACATGAAAATTTAAGCATTAATCATGTTGCAAATGTACGCGCTGAATTTATGCCAGATTGAAAACAGCGTTGGTCGCACCGTCGACCTAGCTATGCCCGCGTCATATTCATGGGCTGTCAGCGAGGCCTTCGTGAAGGCGCGCTGTTCTCACGTGCTTGTCGCACGTGAAGGGGTGCTCTTATTGAATTATGTTCGTGCGAAACCAAAGAGAGTCATGAAAAGTTGCTTATGTTGTAGTTCTTGTCGAGAATGCGAGGTCTTGCGAGTGTATGTACTGCGTGATGAGCGCTGTACCTGGACAGAACCTACACGCCGCTCACTCGATCGGATGCTTCATTGCACATTTCTTGAATTGCGGTGTGTGCACATGCTCGAGCACACGGCACTGCATGTGGACCGGTGTGGATACCAGGCGATCGCGATCCATGTATCGCAGTACGGCTAGGCCACTGCAATGGTGGCCTGTCGTCTGCAGCGTTTGATGCAGGCGACCACATGTAACTGTACCACAAACTCATCGTAATTGCTACAGTTAGCCATAATAATAGTGATATGCTTAGATAGAGCACGAAAAAGAACTGATAAAACGCACACGGCCGGTCGGCGCGCGCGAACTATCAGAGCCGTGGCAGTCAGCCCCTCCGAGACACTCACGATGACATCATGAGGCTCCTCAACCAATCGCAGGCAGCGAGAAGGTTTTCGTTGCCGCCCATGACGCGCGCCGCGCGTTTTTGCCAAAATAGGGTCATTTGCTCAAGTTTATGCCCATTTTCGACCTGATTTTCGCGTTCCTCGCACGAAAAATGATTAAATAGCATTATAACCTCAATTTTTTTAAAAAGTGCTTCAGTGGCCCTTTAAGTGGGGATGCGCGGCTACAAGATCCGCAAGATTCCACGCGCTGTGGGAATCGATGACAAGCGAAGCTGTCAGCAAGAAAGTGACCAGTGCCAATGTGTTTCGCAGTCGGCCAGGCGTTGCAGTTAGGATAACTTCAAAGTGCAAGTCGAGTTGCGTGCGTAACGTGGGCTTACTAGGCACCGTAAAAATTTGGGCCACTTGGTGGTGCATCATGAACTACAGGTCAACAGCACGCGGTCACTTAACGGTAGCTGCTGGCATGACCTAACATTGGCACTCACGTTAAGTCATGCATAAGACTAATGCAGACTTTGCAGAAGAATAATGCACACTACAGCGTGCTGACTTGAACATCACACCTATCGGGTGAGCAGTTGTGACGATAGCACTTGTCCAAGCTGTTTTCGATTGTGTAACGGCCCCGTATTGTAATGTAGCAACTGATACATACATACTGCTATCACGCTTTCGTCAAACTTTTTCTCTATCGCGTAGAAATGCTCCACCGAACGACGCTTACCTTTAGCTGTGGCAATCCTGAGTGGCGAGCATACCAAAACAGAGGCTGGCGGAAGGATGGCACGTGACAATCTAACGCTGGTCTCGCACCATTCGGAGTTGCACTACCTTTGGTTGTACTAGACGTTGGTTATCTTTTCATCTTTCTCTTCTCAGGACAGTTTATTGCCATCAGCTGGTGTCACCAGAGGAGTCCCGTGTCGATGTCAGCACTTTCTTTGAGCTCGAAAAGGACAAGAAACGGAACAATATCTGAAGCATTTTCCACTGAACAGTGCCTCATTGAAGAAGACAGCCCCACCTACGGAGCTTCGCAATTAGTAAATACCATATTGTGATACCTTCCAGCTCCCGTTTCTCCGTTTGCACTTTTCGAGAGAACGCCACCGCGAGGAAAACTGTCATTTCCAAACCCCCTTCAAAACTCTCTACAGGGTGGCCTCGAGACTTAAACTTTGTCAAGGACAAGATAATTAAGGCACTTTTTAGATATGTGGCTATATTTTAAAACCGATAATTATAATTTTTCTGCGTACCTGGTGTGAGACACACAAAAATAGAGACACAGCGTGTACTTTGGAAAAAGGAGTGAAACTGGTGTGACAGTTTCTACTTAACCAATCATTCCAGTTCAGAGGGCTGCATCACTGAGTGAACACGTGCAACTGAATTATGCTGGAAAAATTTCTAATGAAAAACCGAACAGCGAATACACATTCAGTTTC
This sequence comes from Hyalomma asiaticum, assembly GCA_013339685.2. Classification (NCBI taxonomy): domain Eukaryota; kingdom Metazoa; phylum Arthropoda; class Arachnida; order Ixodida; family Ixodidae; genus Hyalomma; species Hyalomma asiaticum. The sequence goes on along the minus strand of CM023481.1, from coordinate 43,929,501 downwards.
TTGTGAAACTTAAGAAATCGGCCGCGGAAACATTTCACATCTTAACCGGTGCTTACGGAGATGAAACTTTGCCTTGTGCATGTGTGTTCGAGTGGCATAAGTGGTTTTCAGGGAGAATAGACAAATGTGGAGGACATGAACGTCCAAGGTCAGCGATTACAGACCACAATGCGGAGGACATGAACGCCCAAGGTCAGCGATTACAGGCCAAAACATTGCCAAAGCTCGTGATGTGATCCGGAGAAACCCAAGATTAAGTGTTCATGCAGTGGCGGAGTTGGATCACTAGGACAGCGAGGCTGTTCGACGCATGTTAAAAGAACAATTACACATTAGAAAGATTGGTGCGTAGGCTGTTCAAAAGTTTTGTTCGATGACCAAAAGCGGTGCCGTACAGATGTTCGTGGGCATGTTAGAACACATTGGAAACGAGCCAAATTGATTGAAAGCTCTTGTAACATGTGATGAGACACGAATTTTTACCTGTGTCCCAGAAAGTAAGCGCCAGTCGATGCAATGGAAGTCTCCAAGACCACAAGATCCAAGAAACCCCGCTTGTCAAAATCAAAATTCAAGGCCATGTTTATTGTCTTCTTCGATATGAATGTAATTCATTGGGTGTGTTCCCAGTGGTCCGACTGTTAATGAACAAAACTGCATTGAAGTACTAAGAAGTCTTCAGGAAAAAATTGAGGAAAAAATGGAAACATGAAGCGATGGATGGCTCATCATGAATGCTTACTTCAGCGCACACAAAACACAAGGACACAAGCAGCAATACACACACAACACACACGCAGGTGAGCACGTCGGCTGTGACGCTTCCATGCAAAGCACCCCGTAATTATGCTTACAAAACAGCACACACACACACACATCGAACACACGACGGTGCTTACAAAGCTCTAAGAAACTTGGAAAACAAAAGTATCACGTTCGTACCGGCGGCGCCGCATTGCGTGATAAAAAGAAGGCAGCGCGAAACAATGCGGACAAACAATAGACCGATCTCCCCACGGCCGGGTTAGAGTGCGCGCGCGTGCTCGTTTTCTTGCGGCGTTCTCACCCGTCGCGAGAGCAATGGGAGAGTTTCTCAGCACGCTTCGCCACCCGTCGGCGGTAGGGGCGCTGCGACCCTGACCTTCCCTGACAAAATGCGGTTGGATGATATTCAACGACAGCAACGACCAGAAAATATCAATAAAGGGCGAGGAGGTACCCAGAGTACGAGAGTACAAACACCTCGGGATATGGATAAATGATGGGAATATAGAAGTACAAGAAAAAGCTACGATACTTAAAGGAAAGAGGAATTCCGCAATAATGAAGCATAGAGCGCTGTGGGGTTACAACAGGTACGAGGTAATTCGCGGTTTGTGGAAAGGTGTAATGGTGCCAGGACTTACATTCGGAAACTCAGTGGTGTGAGGTCAGAGGTACAATCAAGGCTACACGTGAATCAGAGGACGGTCGGACGTCTCCCATTGGGCGGCCGTGAGACGACCACAATGAGGCTGTTAATGGGGATATTGTATGGTCTGACTATGAGGGAAAGGAAGCTCAGAGTAAAATTAGGTATGAACAGAGAATAGGGAATATGAAAGGAAGTAGACGGGTAGCGAAAGTATTCAGATATTTGTATAGGAAGAACGTTGACTCACAGTGGAGGAAGAGAACTAGGAGGCTTACCAGTAAGTATGCAGCCAGTAACGAAACGGATGGGACGAAAAAGAGCGTTAAGATCATGGTGAGAGCGGCGGAGAAGTCGGATTGTGTAGCAGCAATGGAGAAGAAGCTGGCATTGAGCAACCACAGAAAAGGGAAAGACGAAATCAAGAGAGAAAAATTTTACGATAATTCAAAGGGAAGTGCTTTACTGTTTGAAGCAAATCCGGTTGCCGGAAAACCCGAAGTTACAGAGCGAAATTTAATAAAGAATGGGCTACATGTACAGCCGTCATTTTTATGAACGGGAACACGCGAGCGCGTGGCAGATAGTCTCGCACTGCACATGTGGCGCGGCGCAGTGGCGAAATGTGAAAATAAAAAGAGAGGGGGCGTAATACAATGCAGGGAGGCATGAATCGTCACTAGGACACAACTACAAGAAGGAGTTGACATCGGATGATCTTTTGTTATCATATTGGTGCTCTCTAAGAACTGTGGTAGTGGTGTTCTTAGAGCGCTCTCTCTCGTACCTTTTTTCTTTTTTGAGTAGCAAAACAGACGTTGCAGTTTTCTTTAATAATTGCATCCTGGTTGGTCATTTTGAAGAACATGAGCACCTGTTCTTGTTCTTTTTTTTTTCCTTCGTATTCTGTGGTTACGTTCCACAATAAATTTCTCCTGATGTTTATTCGTATGATTGTCATCGCATTCCTTTCTATAAAGCATAAAACTTTGATTATTCGGTGACCTACTATCCGATCTAATGACAAGGTGTTGGTAAAGTGGTGAATTTATTTGATGTCTTAGAAGCCTAATTTGTGTAAAATGCCTTTTTATTCGGCTATAGGTGCACTTTAAAGGTAAGACATGATAATAAGCTCCACTGGTATTTTTTGTCGTATTACAATTCAGCCTTCTTTAGATTTCAAACTCTGCTATATGGACCATGACCACTATATGATTTCGCAATCCATCTTTACGTATCGCTTACGCGACGTTGCTTTACAGCAGCACAACACCCAAGATATAGATGAATACTCTACGCAGGTTCAGCTATCGTCACAGCTTTCATCGACCATTCCACAAGATGCGATGGCACGATAATGCCATCAGTTACAAACAAAATGCTATAGTCCGGTCGTCTGCAGCAACAGCATTAAGTGGTAAAAAAGAGAGAGAAGAAAGTCTGAAAGTAGGGCTGCAGACAATAGACGGAATCGCACCGCTCTCTCCTTTTATTTTCACATTCCGTCACTGCGCCGCGCCACATATGCACTATGAGGCTATTCGACACGCGCTCGCGTGTTCCCTTTCCTAAAAATGACGGCTGTACGTGCTATGAAAAAGCTAGGGAAACGACAGATCATAGTTTGATTTAATGTACAGATGTCCACCCAGGTGTAGCTGCGCACACTACCCTGCAGGAGGCCATTGCTTTTAAGGATAGCACGGAAAAGCTGAACATGTCGGCGATAGAGATACGTAAAAGGCGCTTAGAGTATTGGTGGCGCAAAGGTATGGAGCAAACACAAACGCAGGGTAGTTCGGGTAAGATTGTTACTTCACAGCGAAACGATAATAGATAAAATAGGTAGGCGACGAGAAAAATTAGCGTGAAAATATGTGAGATTCGAGAAAACAAACGCTTGTAGAAGAAAAAATTGGCAGCGTATCTCCGTGCTTCGCTGCAAATGTCGTTGAAAGACGATAGTCTTCTACCGGCCGTACTACATGAGTCCCGGTTCATCTGCAGTTCGGCACGAGCTTCGGGCGTTTCCTGGGCACGCTTGAGACGACGGGCATCGGCACGCCGGCGCTTCTCCGCTGCAATCTGCTCGTCGGTCTTTTCCCTGCGTTGTCTGGCCATGTCATGTAGGGTGTGTTCTATGTCATCAAACGGCCATTTATGTTTTGCCTTGCCTCAGACAGCGCCCCGTCTATGTTGAATCGGCTGCATGTGGCTGGCATTCATGAAATGGAGGCAGCGCCAGCGCTGCGTGAGATATGGACGCCATCTGGCCATGACATCGGGAAACGCAAGAAGCTTGCGTAGTACGCAGCGCTACTGGTAGGTGGCAGCACCGTATCGTTTTACCGAAGCGTAGGAAACGTCCGCTCCTAGCAAGCACTAGGGTCTTTAGAATTACGCATCTATGTATTTTCTACAAAAGGAACACACTATCTAATGCTTACGTATTGATGTTGCGCCTCAGATATGCGTAATATTTGCTTTTTGGCCGACTGTGTTCAGAAGTATGAAGGTAGCTTCCAGTTCAAGCTGGGTGGTCGTTGAGGAAGGGGTTCACCTTTCGCAGCAGGACAGACACACATACACGCAGACAGACCAAAATTTCTGCGTTGAGGTATCCCAAGAAAGACTATCGTCTTTAAAAATAAAGGTAGAACTTGGTGGCGCGCGTGCTACCGCCCCGTTATTAAGGGCACCGAAGCTTTGTTTTCGTTCATCACATACGTTTAGGCTCGCAGGTGTGAGCGTTTACTTTGTCAGTGCGCTGCGTGTCGTCGATATTGCGCATAACGCGGCGTCAGGATAAACAGCGCAACTGCCAACGCTGCTCCACCTTGTCCTGCATAACCCCAAGTTAGTTAATGGTTGATTCGTGATTGTAGACGGGATAATCATGCTGCCTGGCTCGAACGTGACTAGTATGACTCGGAAGGAAGACCACAACTCGGACCCTTGCCGACAGGTTAATGTGGAATAAGGTGCGTTGACATGCGGTAAGATGGATGGATTAATTTAATGTATGAATACACTAGTTCAATTTTAACAGTGAAGCTGTTTAAGCTATTGGTGAAACTGGCAAATCTGCCGAAAACTCCGCTAAGTTATGTAATGCTAGCATAACACTACCACGCTGTACTAAAGACAAAGCTCCGTAGGACGAGTTAGGTAAGGCTAAGTCTCATTCAATGGAGCCTAATTAAGATTCCTAGGACTAGTTAGGTAAGGCTAAGTCTTATTCAAAGGAGCCTAATTAGGAATAATTAATTGAGGCCTAGTTCAGACAGGACTAATCCAACTAAGCCAAACCAAGCCAAACTCAACTAATTCAACCTGAATTGAGCTATGTCAAGTAAGTCACACCTAATTAAGTGGATACTAATGATTTATAATTAATTAAGCCACGATACTAATAAACCATGTCTAATAAAGGTAAATCTAATTACGCGAAGCCTAATTTAGCTGATATGAACAAATCAAGTGTAAGCAAGCTTCTAATTAGACCTTGTTAATTTAATTATTACTAATTAAATCACGCATAGCTAGGTTATGACTAGTTAAGTCAAACCTAAGCTAGCACTTATTAATCAAAGGTAAAATATGCTAAGACTTCAAGGTCAAGCCTCGTTAATTTGAGACTAAACATTTCAGGACTAATTAGGCTAACACTGATTAAATCAGGCCTATTTCAGGTAGTATTCATCAAGCGATATCTAATTAAGACAATATGTCAAAGAACAGCGTAACTAGGCCTGTACTAATTAGGCCATGTATAATTAAGATATGACTAATTACCGCAAGCATAATCATATCATGAGTAATGAATACCAGCGTATTAAACAATGTATCATTAGGTATAAGTTAATTAGACTGAGTCTAATTCGTGTAACACTAATTAGGCCCTGGCTAATTAAGTTGAGACTAAGTCAAGTCTCAATAAGCTCAGATTATTAAGTTACGCCAAATTAAGCCAAACATTACAGATGTAATGATTTCATTGGAAACAAATTTACCTTAGTCAACCCTAATCTGCTGTAATCCTTAATTCACCCTAATTAAGTCTAGCGTAATCCGCTCTATAATATGCCATAGTCCACCTTAATGCACCTCCGTCTGTCTTAATCCACCCTAATGCACCTTAATGAGCTCTAATCTACTCAAGCACACCGTAATCAGACCTCGTCCTTTAATCTACCTTGTAGAAGAAATATTTTGGGTTCGACTCCAGCCATGTTATTGAGTACGAGTACTAGAAGGTGGCGCATTGGAGTACCATATTGAATAAACCTATCTACAATCACTGATGAATTAAAGTTTGGGATTAATTCGTGATGTATTACGGGCTGCAGGCATGCATTTGTTGGCTTCTTGGAAAACTATATTTATGGTGACTTTTGCACCTCACCGTTCGCGTCCACGCCGAGGTAGTTTGCGGACGCCTTCCAATGGCATCTATGAGGCTTGCGCATTAACAAATATATTATTACATATTTCCAGCAACTATTTTGCCTATAGAGGTGCTCACAACGCAAGGAAAAGCGAGCGCACGGCACGCACGGCACGCACGCGCTTACGGTTTTAAAAAAGGCGCGCTGCGGAGGGCCGGCATACAGCTGAGGCGGGCGTGTCTGCCATCGGCCAATAGCAGCGACGCTCCTTGTAAATGCTCTATGACGAAATAGAGCATATTCAAAGAGCGTGAGGAGAAGCTGCTTTTTGAGTTGAGGGCTCCTGAAGAAGTGGAAGCTTTGCGCTCCGCTTGGGAACGCTACGCTTCGCGGATGACTACAGCATTTGGCTGAGATGTTCATTTCAGCGTAGGCAAGCCGTAGAATATGTTTTTTCACCAAGCCCGGAGGGTGGTTCAGGACCCCTTTAAAGACGAGTGCGCGCGCAAGGAGACAAAACAAAAAAATTCGCCGCGTATCTCCGTGCTTCGCTGCAAATGTCGTCGAAAGACGATAGCCTTCTACCGGCCGTATTACATGAGTCCAGGTTCGCGTGTTTCCATTTCCCCGAAGAGTTGCGCAAGCGAGAGGGAAAACGAAGAGACGCGAGGAGAGAAAGGGACCGGCCGGAGTGGCGGGCGGCCGTTCCGCTGCCTTGCGCTACCCGTTCGGCACGAGCGTGAGATAAGGGCTGGCATTTTTCTGACGCACCTGGTGTGAGACACACACAAAAATAGAGACACAGCGTGTACTTTGAAAAAAAGGAGTGAACCTGGTGTGGCAGTTTCTACTTAACCAATCATTACAGTTCAGAGTGCTGCATCACTGAGTAAACACGTGCAACTGCATTATGCTGGAAAAATTTCTAATGAAAAACCGAACAGCGAATACACATCCAGTTTCTTGTGGAACTTAAGAAATCGGCCGCTATAGTCCGGTCATCTGCAGCAACAGCATTAAGTGTTAATAAAGAGAGAGAAGAAAGTCTGCAAGTAGGGGTGCAGACAATAGAGGGAATCGCACCGCTCTCTCCTTTTATTTTCACATTCCGTCACTGCGCCGCGCCACATATGCACTATGAGGCTATTCGACACGCGCTCGCGTGTTCCCTTTCATAAAAAGCTCACAGTTTCGCCGCGAGGGCGAAGCAATGAATTCGATAGCAAGAAACTGTAATGCTATACGAAGTGAGGCTCGCAGCTTCAGGGGCAATATTAATTGTAGGAAATATGCACTTGCTTGGTGAGCGCCTCCCGTGGGCAGCGCGTGCTTGTACGAAGGGCTAAATACGTCGTTTATCACAAAGCACACATACAAAGCTAGGGGAGGCCGCTAAATGAACAAAGAGAACATAAGCGCGAACTATCAAGTGAAGCACGCACGAAACGACCGCGCGCATATACACCGAACGAGCGCGAGTAAGCTGTCACAATGGATACTCTCAGTTTCAACAGCGTTCCTGTTGCAAAGGCGGCCGCCCGGCACGCTCCTCGCGCCATCTCGCTGGTAGCGAAGAAACGCTATAAGCGCCTGCCGTCTCTGAGTCCTGCCAGCGGTAAAGCGTGTGTATATAAGGCTCGCCGTTAGTTCTTTGAAACGTCTGCTCTTCGTGGCGTAGTGGTTAGCGCCACGCGCTGGGGAGTGAGGGGTCCCTGGTTCGATTCCTCGCGTCGGAAGCATTCGTCCGAATTATTTTTCTTTGGGACTTTTATATATATATATATATATATATATATATATACATCCTTATACATATACGGTACATGACGGCGGCGACGGGGACGGCAAAAACCAGCCGAGACTGTCCATATAATTGCTATCGCAATAAAATGACGGCTGTACGTGCTATGGAAAAGCTAGGGAACAACAGATCATAGTTTGATTTAATGTGCGGATGTCCACCCAGGTGTAGCTGCGCACACTACCCTGCAGTAGGCCATTGCTTTTAGGGATAGCACAGAAAAGCTGAACATGTCGGCGATAGAGATGCGTAAAAGGCGCTTAGAGTATTGGTGGCGCAAAGGTATGGAGCAAACACAAACGCAGGGTAGTTCGGGTAAGATTGTTACTTCACAGCGAAACGATAATAGGTAAAATAGGTAGGCGAGGAGAAAAATTAGCGTGAAAATATGTGAGATTCGAGAAAACAAACGTTTGTAGAAGAAAAAATAAAGGTAGAACTTGGTAGCGCGCGTGCTACCGCCCCGTTATAAAGGGCACGCTTTTAACATCCATCCATCCATCCATCCATCTCTCACCTGCGCCGCGTAGACGGCGGAAGGCGGTTGCTCGAACTAAAGCCGCAGCATGCTGGGTTGCCCGCGGCGGTAGGGGTGTGTGTGGGAGGGGGGTGGTAGACAAGGGTAAATATTTAAGAAGTCAGGGGAGGAGAGAGGATCATCTCACATGTGTTAAGAAAGTATTGTTAACAGACGGCTCGCAACATATATAATGTCAATTTGGCTGCAGTGATCCCCGTCATTTGATTTATGATTGATTTGTGGGGTTTAACGTCCCAAAACCAGTTCAGATTATGAGAGACGCCGTAATGGAGGTCTCCGGAAATTTCGACCACTTGGGGTTCTTTAACGCGCACTGACATCACACAGCTCACGGGCCTCAACATTTCGCCTCCATCAAAATGCAGCCGCCGTGGCCGAGATTCGATCCCGCGACCCTCGGGTCAGCAACCCAGTGCCATAGCCACTAGACCACCGTGGCGAACCCCCCTCTCATTTCATGCCGGTTTTAAATGCAAAGCATTTCTTAGCGAACTTCGGCGACTTGGAGCGTATCTATCGATCTATCTGTCTAGCCGCCTACGACTTTGTGGTCTTCTGGCCGTTTCGTTAATGGGGCGTATACGAAAATTGGTATGCCACAGCATGACTGCATGACGAACACAAATACCAGGTCATAAAATTAATATCATGACACGTATGTCATGAGCGGCATGATTTACGTGCCACGGTCTTGGCGCTCTCCTAGACTTTTGTTTAAAATGGGATGCATGCTAAAATTGGTATGGCACAACATGCTGCATGACGAACATAAATGACACATCATGATATGAAAACCATGACATGCCTGTCATGAGCGGCATGATTTACGTGCGACGGTCTTGGTGCTCTCCTGGCGTTTTCGTTAAAATGGGATGTATACGAAACTTGGTATGCCACAACATGACTGCATGACGAACATAAATGACAGGACATAACATGAAAATCATGACATGCATGTCATGAGCGGCATGATTTACATGCCGCGGTCTTGGTGCTCTCCTGGCCTTTTCGTTAAAATGGGATGTATGCACACGTTTCGTAGGTACCGAAAGCATAAACACGGTGCCATTTTCAAAAGGTCGCATGACGGCGATTTCGTTTGCTTCTGTGACCGCCTGGCGGAGTAACACAGACGCGCGCTGTCCGTCAGCGCTTTTTGCCAACTGTTCTTTTTTTTAATTTGTATCGTACTATAGTCTTCAGCCGGGCTGTCGGCAATGACCACAATATATATACATGCGTGGGCCTGTTCTCTTACATTTGGAAATTAACAGGCACGCTGTTGGCTGACGCTAGCGCGTCTGTTGCGCCACTTTCTGAGCGATAGTAAACATATAATTTGTTTTTGTGTGTGTGTGTGTGTTAAACCGTGCTCGTACCCGTAAAAGCGACGCACGATCTTCCCATTTTTATCACAACCTGAAAAATAGTTCTGAGTGATAGACAGTCCCTTTAAGCTGAGAACCGATAACATTCGCTGTTTTGATAAATCAGTATTATGCAAGTAAACGTTACCAGCATTTCGTTTCCTAGTGTATTGTCCACGAGGAAGACAAAACGTGCTCGTCAATTTCTGGGATATGCACCGTTTGTCGATCTCGTGCTCTCGTCCACCCGTCTACACATATATATTGAGGCCACCCTGTCAAAAAACACTACGCACTGGGACAAAGGGGGGGGGGGGGACATTCCTGAAAGCCAGCATCGCACTCAGTCGCGCCAAATCAGCAGCTCGCACGACGACAAACGCGCCCCCACTTCGGAAACGCCTTCTGTTACGAACAAAGATCGATCGGGCTCAAGAATCTCCGTTCCCTATTATTACGAACATCTCGTGTAATTAGTGGCACGCCATTTGTTACACTCTAGTATGGTACTAAATGACTTCAGTGATCCAGTGCTGAGCACGTGGTTTTTGTCGGAGACTCGTTGTGACGGCAGCATTTCTCTGGAAGATGAATAAATAGAATATATAACAGCGTAATAAGAGCAGTATAAATAAACCGATGTGGCTAATGTAAATTGTGAGCCCACTACTATGTGGTCTGTTATGCTAGTTATCCTTGATATGGCACTTAACCCCAATGAATTAATCAAGTAATAAACGATAATGCTAGTGCAGGAGTCTAAAACACTTGGCCCAGTCCACACATTTACGTTTTCGTTCAAAGTTTTCGCCCCCACTTCGAGATTTTGTTCGTAATAAGTATCTGCCTGAGCCTTCAACACGCAATGGACAAACCTGGCGCTAAATCTTGTTCATAAATCGCGTATATTAGACATAGGAAAAAGCCCTCTTTCCAATGACAACGTTAGCTGATATTTTGTACAAAGTTCCATCCCCCACCCAACCCCACCATATTCCTCTCTAATTCTTCGCTGCCTCGCGATTTAGGGCACTAAATTTCGTGACTGCGGCCCGCTAGCTCAGGTGAGTTTGAGACCCTTGCACTAGAATAATGTTTTTGCTAATGAGTGCAAATGAGGTAATTCAACTTCGCAGAGCAGCAATGCCGGTTTCAAAATCTTGATTGTTCGAAAAACGTAGTTCTTCTTTCACTTCATGAGTGCATCTCTGCAACTGACCATTTGCAAAATCTGTAAGTTGGCTTTCCTGCAAGGATCTTTTCCATCCGAAAACTCCCGTCTTCGGAGTGCTTTCCTGCTCTAAGCGCGTTCATAGCTGCGCATTCCAGTGAAGGCGCACGAGCACCACAACGGATTTTTAAAAAAAATTTCCGGGGAGTGTGCGGTCTCATAGTGAGTTCTGCGATGTACATAGAGAGGGGCAGAAGCAAAAGAAAGGAAAGGTAGGAACGGGTGCTGAACAGAATAAATGATGATGAACATGCAGGTGTGAGCGCGCTTAGAGCAGGAAAGCAATCTGTGGACGAGAGTATTTGGTTGGAAAACATCCTTGCAGGAAAGCCAACTCTTAGATTTTTGGAAATGGTCAATTACAAGTTTTGGGTCTTGGCATAGGTAATTTTTGTTGAACTACGCGCTGACCAGTCCCACCACGGCACGCTCCTCCCAAACAAAATTTCTGAAAAGTTCCAGTTACCAAGACGTTTATAAAGGGCCACTCTGCCAATTTTTATATGTCCCCTGATCTCCATGAAATTTCGAATATATGTTTTCCTCGGTACTGTAGTAATATCTGCCGCGCGCTAGATGGTTGTAACTTATTTAGCTTTCCTGAAAATTATTTTCAGAAATTTTTAACGGATTCTCATGCAGGCTACCCTGTGTTTTTGACGTCATTACATATATCGATGCCTGCCGAGCGAGCAGGTGGTCAAGAGCAAAACGGCGATACTTTGGCGCCAAAATTGTCGCTGTCATGTTCACAAAAGCTGGCGTAATTCAATGCGTTGTCGCATGGCTACGCCACTCTCATTTTTCTAGCACCAGCTCCATATTTCTGTTGGAGAGGAGATGGTGACGTCATCGCATACGCTGCACCAAGCGCCTGCGCGCCTTCGTTTTGGTTTGAACACACCCTTCATTGTCATTTTTTAATATTATTGGCGGATTTCTGAGGAAACTAAACCACCTAGTCTGCTACAAGACTGTTAGTGCCACCAGAAAGCAGCGATATCTGAATATGGTGAAAAAAACCACTATATTTCCCTTTTAGAATCACTCCAATATAATTTTCTGTCCGGTGTACCACATCAAATGGTTGCTTTCGAAGTATTCAATTATTAGACCCTTTCCAAGTCCACGTTTATTCTTTTTGCCACAGGCTGCGACACCGGTTTTGGACATCTCTTGGCTAAGCAGCTGGCAACGGACGGCTTTCGCGTCTACGCTGGCTGCCTCAGTTCCACCAGCGATGGAGCCATGGCCCTCAAGCTTGTCGCTAACATATGCGTCTTACAGCTCGATGTAACGAAGGAGGACGACATTGAAAAGGCCTACACGATCGTCGCCACAGACGAAGAAAAGACGGGTGAGTGACTAGGCCGCTAAAGGAGTTTCACACTGGGAAGCATAACAAACTAATATGCGGAAGAACAAGTCCTGGCTGTTGTCCGGGTACGCACTTCTGTTGTTTGAATTGGAGGTTCTTATGTGTTTGTTTATTTGTTTGTTTGTTTGTTTGTTTGTTCGTTCGTTTGTTTTCAACATGATACATGTCAAGGGACGGTATGGCTAAAGGCAGAAAAAAATTGCCTGACAATGGCCCTACCGCCCAAGCACGGTTCAACACGGTTGTGATCATCATTAAGAAATTATACAATAGAAAGCGGAAGCACTGCAAGGGAAGCGGAAGCACTGAACTCTGGGTTCCATTATACGCTATGGATGACGCTTTCCATGCCGCCATGGCTCGTGTGAGGGCCTTTCGTGTGCGCTCATTGGCTGGTTGAGGAAAGGGGAACAAGAAGTCTCTCCGTACTTCGACACGCAATATCCCACGTCACGCAAGGCCTTTCGCGATCACTATTTGTGAGGCGCTGGTCGCGGCTGAGACCGGAGCCTCGAAACGGCATCATCTCGAAACACTATCGCTCTCACGATGTAAAAATTGCGAACGCCCTTTATATACCGCTGGCGCAGTCGCACGGTTTTTCGGCCCCAGCGGTAGTATAGCACTGCGCTGGGATATTGCGACAGGACGGTAAAGCTCCATCGAGTGCTCTACAGTGCTGCGCTGCGCTACGCTGCACTGTTTTCTAGATAAGCCCGTTAACAGAACTCGCGTTTATTTCCTACGGAAAGCTAAACGCTTTGAAATGAAACGCTTCAGAAGAGAAATGATAATAATTTTTGGGGTTGCATGTGCCAAAGCATGGTCCCCACCGACGTCCGGTGTGTTTTTTCGTGCACTTTAATTCCTTTCCATTTATGTCATAATTACTACATTGCAGATAAAAATTACAAAGAACTTCCTTCCATGACTTCCTTGGCCTGATTGTCTGCTGTGTTCATAAAGTTGTGTTTAATAGTGGAACGAGCCTTTCGTAATTTCTTCTTTCGTAAAAACAACAATAGAGGCACGCTGTAGTGGAGGGCTCCGGAAATTAGGGGTAGCAGCGTTTCTTTTGGTTTTCTTTTGTTGTGTTTTCGCTCGCGTCAGCAGAATAGCATATTCCGCGAACTGATTTTATTATGCTTCCTGCGTTCTCTTTGGTTGCCGTTTGCGTCATGCGGTTGTGAAAAATCGTGCCCTTTGCCACTTCATTGCGCATTGCTAGTGCTAATTTCATGTGGCGTTTATTTGGATTTGCATCGAAGTGTGCACCCTCCTACGGTTCTGTGAGATTTACCGAACGGGATGGTTTGACCTCAAAGGCCGTGCTTTCGCTAACTGTATGCAGTTGAGAAGCGGTATGAGGGTCAGGAACACATCATAGATGCCATGTTTTGTAGGCACGATTTACAAAAAAGAAAAAGTCCTCACTGACTTCATCATCCGTATATAACAAGGCTGCAGAAGGCCCTTCCGCTCCAATATAAGTGGGGCCGCCTTGGGAGACAGCTGTGCCCACCGTGGTTGTCTAGTCGTTATGGTCCTTGACCGCTGACCCGTGAGGCGCGGGCCCGATCGCGGCAGCGTGGTCGCATTTTCAGTGGAGGCTAGAATACTATAAAGGCCATACTCCTCCTCCTCCTCCTCCTCCTCCTCCTCCTACTACTACTACTACTACTACTACTACTACTACTAATAATAATAATAATAATAATAATAATAATAATATAATGTGCCACATGCGGCTCTTAACCACTAGAAGCCTAATTTCGTCGCAGCCAATTTCAAGCTTAGAATGTCCATTCCCCAATCGTGCCTCGTACACACCAGCCATTAGAATTCGAACTACAGAATAATCAATGTGTGGAGTTGCCGCAACGATGGATCATAAACGTGACGTTGCTCATCCAGCCAAGCGAACTCACAATGGCACTGCCGAATTCACAAAACTTCTCTTTCGTAACTGCTTTCTTCCACTGGCCAACGGGCTTCGCTATTGATATTTCCAGCATGAACAAAATTTTCTCTTACGGGCAGTTTTGCCGTAAGCTGTTTTTGTTAATATGGGCCCGGAACAATGCAGCACATTTTTGAATTTGGAAAGATTTCATTGGAAGACCGCCCTTTATTACTCGAATCGGGCATTAGGCGTGCGGAACGCTGATCGATGGTAGTCAAGCGCAATACGGGCCTGGCATCAGTCATTGCAAGCCAAAGCAATATTTCGGTGAATGGCGCATTTAAACACAACACCACGGCATGTGCGATGCGCAGGTCTCCTAACTTAGAGGACAGTGCCCATTGTATAGAATCTTTTTTTTTTGACACGGCTGTTATCCTACAATAAATAACCTGTGGGGTTTTAGGCGCGAAAACGACGTAGAACCACGTAGGCACGCTGTAGAGGAACGCTTCTGGAATGCTGATAACTTGGGGTTGTACACTGTGCGCTGACAGTAGTAGTAGTAGTAGTAGCAGTAGTAGTAGTAGTAGTAGTAGTAGTAGTAGTAGTAGTAGTAGTAATTACTACATAAGCTCACTCACTCTTTTATCATCCCGACGCGGACACAGGCAAAAAATACACAACACAAAAACCGACAATTAGCTGAAGGGGAGAACTGTCGCGTAAAAGAAAGCAAACAGAAAACATACCCGCACCTCTCATAGTACACACGTACGGGTCTACGCGACAGGTAACTGATGAGGCATTCCCTCTTCATGCAAGTTAATGGAATACTGGTACAAGAACCGCACATGCTTCTTGCTACCGATTGCGTTTCCTGGTTGTGATGGCCAATTCGTGGCACATTAACGTAATAGCGTTAACGAGCTCGTGTCGCAGAAAATTCAGTGCCGGCGTCGGCGTCCACGGCGGAAATAATCGTCCCGAGTTGCCGCCGTGTTTCCCCGAACTACCCTACTGCGAAAGCTCTTCTCCATGGCACAGGTGCGTTAGCGAGCAAAATTCAATTTCTCAAAGTAAAATGCACGGGAAGAATAGCAAACTACGACTTACGTAGCACCTGTACACTTGAAAGTTCGGAATGTAATTTTAATGTGCGAAAAAAAAAAACAATAATGTTACGAGGAGGCGATGCGAACAGGGCCCAATGAAGCTATGACGTGCACTCTTAAAGGGACTGTCCACCGCTCGGAAAATCTTTTTGGAATGTGATAAAAATGAGCAGATCGTGCGTCACATTTACGGGAACGAGCACGCTTTTACCCTACTAAAGAAAAAAAAAGGAATTATGTTTTTAATTTCACTCTGAAAGTGGTGCAAAAAACGCCGCTAGTGACACCCAACAGCGTGTTTGTCAATTGCCGAGTGCACAAGAACAAGCCCACTCAGGCATACATATTCCGCCGAAAAACAGTTATGTATGTCTTGCAAGCGTACTTCACCCTATGAGACACTTTTTTTATAGCGTGCAGGAGCAATTTGTTCTTTCTTTCGCTGCTTTCGGGGTGGCGCAGGTGGCGCTGCCTTCGAATTCGTCTGCCTGTACAGGCGCGTAGTACTGCGCTTGTCATGCATGCGGCGCTGCATGTCCGAGGCGCACCTCGGCGGGCCGACTTTCCCTCGCCTCTCCTCCTCGTCACCTCTGGAATGTCATCATTAGAACGCACGAGACTAAAAAGCGTCGACAACGTCGCCCAATGTTAGCAGTGTAACAACAGTTCATGTTCGTTAGCCTGTGCAACGGAACAAAAGTGGTGCATTGGTGTACCTTGAAATTCCCTGGCCTTTTGCCAAACCAGGCCAAGCTCCAAACTGAACAAGCCGCAATTGCAAACTGGATAGCGCGCGTTGCGTTAGGCCGTCAATGCTTCATTTGTGGTTGTGTTAGAGAGTTCATGTGTCCTACTTTGTTTCGTTATTTATTGAATTATTTATTATCATACCCTCAGTTCCTAATGGGCGTTACAGAGGGGGTTGGTACATGGGTTACAAATAATAAAAATTCAAGCCTATAAGAAAAGGATACTTCGCGACCGTTCCTTATGCATGCATTTAATTTGATCTGAAGTATAACAAGGAAAGTACATCAAATTCCATAGCAGCTCGGTCGCAGTCTAGCTGGAAATTCGATCACTAAGCGATCAAGTCATCATCTAGGTAAATAATTCGGTGGACTGTTCTCGACAATCACCCTTCGTCGCTTAACTGTTCCGAAAAACAGCGTCAAGAACATGGTGTTCTCTTTTCCTCCATCATGATAGATGCGTATTACAATTAAGCGTTTGCCTGTCGAATAAATAAAGTTGTCTTTGCTGTGCACTTGGTAAGCCGTTAGCGTATTTATGAACACTGAATTCTAAATCTAATGTGTCGAGGCATGTCAAAAACAGGTTGACCTGAAGGAATGCCAGCACCACACTCGTACAGCGACTAGCGACAACACATGCGAAACAGTGCTTATTTCCACTGCTGGTGAGATTCACTTCAAAACAAAAACTTCATACGGTAACATATGCTTCGCCGCATAGCAAAGACAGTCCAGAGAAGCTGCTACAGAAAAACTCATCTTGCTGCACTCATGACGAGCCATATGTCGTCCTTACAGGTGGGCGCTCCCACCCTGACTCTGCACACATGCCTGTACGACGTTGAAATCTGGTCTGGAAGAAGAAAAAATGTTACGAGCGCGCGCACCACACAATTGTGGGAGAACAAGCGCGCGAAAAGAAATTGGGGCGCGGCAAAACCGTGGACGTATCTAAATATGATAAACAGTGGACTGAGCCTGAGGTGCCATGTAGGCCATGTAGGGAAATTAGTACGCAAGATGAGCGCCAGAAGAATGATGGCGCGCCCAGCATGAATTTGTTTACGCTCCAAATAGCTTCACCGCCGCACAGACATGCGATGCGGAGAAAAGTGTCATGCTGCGAAGCGTACTACTAGCACTAAACAATTTCTTGCCAGAAAGAATTCCGCCACTTAATCACGTGTGCCCGCTTCGCAGAAAACGATTGCTAGAAAGTTAATGATAGGCGGCAAACTTTGACGGCTTCGGAGCAGCCTTACACCAAGCAATCAACGAAGTCCCACCACGGCGTCGTAGGGTGGCTTCACCGCAACCCTCGGTCGCGTGGAAATATACGGTTTAAAACAAGCATTTAACTAATGCAGGAACGTTAAAACAAAAATAAAGTTCAGTTCGCTGTACAGCCGTGCGCCGCACTCACCGACTGCATTATTAATCTCGTGTAAATGTTTTCGCTCTTTATAGGTCACGAGCTGACGAGCACTCATCCAAAAGAAAGTGGCCCCCTCCCCTGGCCCTTGCTCTCCCTTGTTTTCGTGTCAAAGTAAGCGAAGGCATGTCTACTCGCTGCAATACCTCTTATCAGGTAGGCTGTCGCACTGGTGAGCTCGACGAGACAGGTTCGGTTCCCTGTCCACGCGACCGCATTCCAATGGGGGCGAAGTTCATGCTCCCATGGATATCTTGGGCAAGTCCACATTACTAAAGTGACCTATTCTAGCTCAATTTGGAGGACCCCCTCAGTGCGCATGCCTGATAATCATATCGTTGTTTGGGTCCCTATACTTTGATAAATTATCATTATGGCGTGCCTGCACTAATTCAAACCGCCTCGCTTCCGCACGTCAATCGCACTAACAGTGAAGGGCGCAACGTCTCCGTGCACCGCCACGATGGTCTAGTGGCTATGGTACTCAACATTTCGATGGAAGCGAAATCTTGAGGCCCGTGTGCCGTGTGATGTCAGTGCACGTTAGAGAACCCCAGGTGGTCGATATTTCCGGAGCCCTCCACTACGGCGTCTCTCATAACCAGAGCTGGTTTTGGGACGTTAAACCCCACAAAACAGCAGCAACGTCTCGCACTAGTCGCGTTTGTGCGTGTGGATCAGATGGCGATGCTAGGTACAGCTGCCTTGGCATCTTCTAGTAACAAGCTTTAAAAAGCAGTCTGGCAACGTGGGCATCTTCTGGGCGGTTTTCAGTCGCTCCCCTTGGAACCCGCTCCTGTTGAGAAGCCTCCCGCGCCCAAAAGCGTTGCCAGGAAGACGTCGACGCATCGCTCCCAGTACCATTGTTTTCGGCGTCTGTACACGTAGGAAAGTAGAGGCTTCCTAGATGAAAAAAATCCTGTTTTAATAATTTCTACTCAGTTTCTGGAGAGACCAGTGCACGCTGGGACACTTTGAAAGGTACGCTTTCTATTAAGCCAAAAAACGGGAGAGCAATGAAGGACGGCAGACAGCCCCTTTCACAGTCGAAGCTTTAGCGTCGTTCAGTTTTTTCGGTGCCAGTCGCCGTCTACCTCTAACAAACCAAAATGACTCCGTTGAGCCTTATTTCTGTCTGGTTGCGCTCACCACCTATACTGTAGGTTAATGGACGTTCCCCGCGGTTTATCCACGCCCCAGTAAATGCGAGCTTGCCGAACGTGCTCTATCGACTGGCCATTAATCGTTCTCATTAAATATGTCGCGTCTTACGCATGTTTGGGGTCTGTCCCAGTCCTTTGCTATGTTGCTCTCAGCCCCTTGCTGTCTTTTATGTTCAGATTCTTTTTTGTCCAATACATTCCCGTTTTAATCGTTTGCTTTCCATATTATTCTCTGTGAACCAGTATTTGAGCTGCGGTAGTTCCTGGACACATAAATATTACCGCTTATCTATCCTTTGATTGATTACATGAAATATATAGAACTGACGCCAGATCATTTAGCAGATAACACAAGTTGTGGGGTCCAATAGATGTTCAGCTGGCGTGACATTGATATGTGTGTATCAGCGGCAAGAGTACGAACAAGCGCTTATTAACGCGATAGCGTTAGAAAGCTTGTTCCGCAGAAATACCGCCGTCGGTGTCGGCGTCTCCACGCGTCTCTTGTGAGCGAAAAATCGAACGTGAGCGAAAAATAACAGCTCCAAAAATGGACAACTATGTCCACCTAGCGGAAGACATATCTCGACTACCATGGCCTCCGAGACGGCGACCGCGCCCGCCATCTCGGAGGCCATGCGACTACAGCAGAGCCTATATGCGGTCTGGTCGGATGCTCTGCATCCACTTTTTAGCATTTCATTCTCACGACACCATTAAAGAGGTGAAGTACTGCATTTGCCATTTCACCGACCATAAGGCGATGCTTGTTGCGGTTGGCCGGAAGAGGTCTCCAGAAGAACAAATCGAACAGCTGCCAGATAGTTAACGCACGAAGGACGACAGAATGTGACCATTTACGAACAAGAGTGTCACGCCTACGCGCAGTTCCTAATACAGGACCATGTGACTACATCCCTGTACAAAATTTTCATGAAGTTGATATAAGAGTGCTGTTAAATAGATCGAAAACTTCTACCATTACTATAGATACGTCCATAGTCAAAAGAAGAGGCGTGCAAGACACGGACACAAGGTGAGCAGTGAACAACACGAACGCCGATAGATACGTCGATAGATACGTCGCGCGCGCGCGCCCGCGTGTGTGTGTGTGTGTGTGTAACAACACACATTAATAAGTATGCACTGAGTGCTTGAAGTGCACACTAGGGGCCGGATTTTGCTATCGCGTTCAACTCTTAAATGCGAAGCTTAACGGTCCCCCAATTTTTCTCTTGGAGCAAAATGGACAAGTAGGTGATTTGACATTACTTAACTGCATTAAAAAAGAAAACGAAGCGTAAGACAAGAGGCGACACGTGCACACACCCGCTCCTCTGCTCACACTTTCACACACACACGGACACATACTAACTGAGGTACATCTTTCTATACGCCGTCCTTAAACGATTGCGCCAATGACAATTCACTCAGCGGTTCGTTAATGGCTTTTCTTAATTCTTCTTCTGGCGTAAAACCCACAAATATATTTGGCTTCCTTAGTTCAACAATATTAAAATTGCACTAATGCTGTGTCCATTTTGAAATTACCTCAATTGTTCATTCTCTACGAGCGAATAAAACACGGCTCGATAATTCTTTCGCTTTACATTGGAGGTATTGCAGCTACTGCCACAGTGCGTTCATTTATAGGATGGCCACTTTCGTCGAACTGCACAGGCCGCTTACAACGGTCAGCGCGAAGTAACAGATGCAAGAGTAAGATGCCTTCGGACAACGGGGGCCGCTCTCTCGTTTGTGCAGCAACGCCACAAATCTTAAAGCGCTCGGGCAAAAACCAGGAAGAAGAAGCGCACAAAACGCGCGTGGTGTCATTCTTCCTTCTCGCAATTTTATTGCTGTCGTCAACGATACAAACAGGGAGCTTAATACTCTCGCGCAGTGTGCGTGTGGATAGGTCCTAAGTGTTCGTGCTAATTGTGCGAGTGCCTCCTATCAACCGCTGTAGGCGAGGGCAAAGGAAACAGACAAAATGCAGGCAACACCGGCGACCGAGGGCATTTGTTGAAATTTCAAGGCTCCTCGTGCAGATGGCTGTTTGGCGGCGGCGCGCTTAATGCAATTGCCGTGGTGCGTGACGCTCTATTGTCGTTGTGCGTGCGATCCGGCAGCGTACAATGACGGCAACCGTCGCTGCAGTTCGCAACTCCAGAAGACGCTGCTTCATCTGGCAACGCTGCTGAAATAAATAAAGATGGCTACGATGTGCAGGGTCGCGGCCCCATTCTCTCTGGATCTTTCGTTTGGCGCTGTGCCGAAGTTTCTGGATTGCGGCATTAAATTGGGTTGTTTTGTGGAGAGTGAGGTGCGTGCTGCCATCCCCGTATTAAATCGCTTCGAAGGATTTCACTGGACAACACAAACTCGTCCGTATGCAACGCCTAACAGAAACAGGCGTAACGTACATGTGTGCGTCATATGCCCCTTGCTTCAATACTACGTTGCATGCGTCGTAAAGTAAACCAGCGAGAATATTTCAGCCGCTTAACTGGAGCACCCATAACGCGATGGCTGTCCCAGAAAACGACCGTAGCCAAACATCGCGTACATCTCAGGTACACAACAGCGCGTGCACAAGTCAAAGTGCACATTTTCAATTTGACAAGGCTTATGACATTAGAACACGCACTCGTGAACAATGCCCTACTCAACCGGGGAGAGGGAAGTCGTCGTGAGTGATGTGATCAGTGTCTGTCAATTTGTTACCGATACGCGAGTTTCCAATCCACGTCGTCATTCGCGTCGTCTGCTTCCCTTGGGAAACAATGCCTTGTGGCCTTTCCACTGCGACGACAAACATAACGGTGCACAATTGCACTTCTTCGAGTTGGTGCTCGGACACGTTGCGATTACTAAGAAACTACGCCGCTGTTTTTTTTATTGCGATAGCAATTATATGGACCCTCTCGGCTGGTTTTTGCCATCGCCGTCGCCGCCGTCATGAACCGTATATATATATATATATATATATATATATATATATATATGTGTGTGTGTGTGTGTAAAGGTCCCAAAAAAAATAATTCAGATAAATGCTTCCGAAGCGCGGAATCGAACCAGGAACCTCTCGTGCCGCAGCGCGTGGCGCTAACCACTACGCCACAAAGAGTAGATACTTCAAGGAGCTAACGCGGAGCCTTATATACGCACCCTTTACCGCTGGCAGGACTCAGAGACGGCAGGCGCTTATAAGCGTTTCTTCATTGCCAGCGAGATGGCGCGAGGAGCGCAACGGCCGCCTTTGCAACAGGAGCGCTGTTCAAACGGAGAGTATCCATTGTGACCGCCTATTCGCGCTCGTTCAGTGTATATCTGTGCGTTCATTTCGTGCGTGCTTCACTTGATAGTTCGCGCTCATCTTCTGTTTGTTCATTTAGCGGCCTCCCCTAGCTTTGTATGTGTGCTTTGTGATAAACGACGTATTTAGCCCTTCGTACAAGCACGCGCTGCCCACGGGAGGCGCTCACCAAGCAAGTGCATATTTCCTACAATTAATATTGCCCCTGAAGCTGCGAGCCTCACTTCGTATAGCATTACAGTTTCTTGCTATCGAATTCATTGCTTCGCCCTCGCGGCGAAACTGTGACTTTGTTTAGCTCACAGTAATACGATAAGACTGTTGCCGTTAGAGGCCAGATGCGCCCTCTAAGTGGTGCGCATATAGATGGAGTCGCGAATACAGCTGCACCACTGAAATCTCTATCGTTGCTCAAGTCGGTTGCGTGAAGCAAGGCCGAGTCGTTGCAACTGTAGGGGTGAGCGATTATTTGAAAATTTCGAATAACAATTCAAATAGCGTTCTATTCGATCTCGTACTAGGATCGATTGGTGCATACTCGAAATACCGAATATTTTTAGAAAATTTGGCGAATACCAAGCACCGACGAGAAAACCATAAATGAAGGAAACGTTGGAATTGCGAGGGGTCATTTGTTTCATAGCTGAACTACCACGACGCACGCAGCCCAGCCTTTTACGCGACTATATAAGGAGGGTATATGTTCACAACATCAAGACCTTCGTGCTTAAAATTGCAGAGTCGCGTAAACGAAAGTGTCATCAACCTGCTGTCATCGTCATGATATCAGTAAGTTTCGCCGAGCTCTTGGCACGGAGAAAGAAATAAAGCTAGAGGAGGGCGTCACATATGTCAAACTTGAAGCCTAGCCGTAAAAATTTTAAGAGAAGAATCACGGATAATAGGCATCGGTCACGTGACAGGCAAGCGGTGGATTAATGTACGATCAAGCGCCACCTCCCGCTACTTAATATATTAAAGGTTACTTAATTTCTCACCGAAGTCTGTCGAAGCCTACTGCTTTGCACTTTTGTAAATGTAAACAGCTTCGACAGAAATACGTATGGGTAAGTATGACAAATAGATTATTCTCGACCCAAGTTTACTTTGACAAAAAAAAATGAATATCCGATGCCGATTCGGCCCCTTAATCAGAGGTTCTGAAGAACGTAGTGGATGGCGTTATTGTCCTTCCCTGTGCGTTTCGCTTTCAAAGGCTGTCCCGTTTAGGCGTCTCGGCCTGGCGGACAAATGAGACAGGCTCCAGTTGTGCTGAGACAGGTGTCGCTCTCTCCTCCAGGTCTCTGGGCGGTGGTGTCCAATGCCGGAGTGGCGACCGTCGGCCCTCTGGAGTGGCACAGCGCGGCCAAGATACGAACCTTGTTCGACGTAAATGTGACCGGAGCCGCTGCCGTGGTGCTCAAGTTCGTTCCGCTCCTTAAGAAGACGAGAGGAAGGATTGTCATTGTGTGCAGCATGTTCGGTGAGTAAGCAGCGTTTACGTAGTCCACCGTTGTCTCCTGTCAAAACTTTAATTGACCATTTGCAAAAATCTGTAAGTTTGCTTTCCCTCAAGGAAGCCTTCCATCCAAAAAAAAATGCACGCATATCCACGGAGTGAATGTTGATGAGTGGGCGAAGCTCCGGAGGTTCATCGTAAATTGTGCCGAGTTCCGGATTAATTTAGCCATGCTTCGTGCTGTATGGACAGACAACTGAGTTCTCTAGAACACTGTGGTATTCGTTTCGCATCTTCTACCTTCCTGAAAAGTTGTGAACAACTACTTAAAACTGGGGGTATTGTGATGTAATACGAAACGAAGCCTAAACTGAGTGATGCCGGAGTAGACGAAGAGGAACCGGCGTGAACTCGTGACACAAGAGCGCGTGCCAGCGTTCGAGGCGACGAAGAGGAACCGGCGTGATCTCGTGACACAAGAGCGCGTGCCAGCGTTCGATGAATACGAAGTGGCTACGACGGACAACTACGGCAGACAAGCCTACGCCTGAAGTAGCTTCGCCCTTAAAACTCTCGTCTACAGACTGCTTTCCTGCCCTAAGCGCGCTCACGTCTGCACACTTTATCCGACGTGCACAAGCTCCACAAAAGCTTCTCAGAAATTTTGCAGGGAGTCACCCGCCTGACAACGAATTCGACAATTTACAAAGGGAGGGGCAGCAGCAAAAGAAAGGAAAGCCAAGGACAAGAGCTGAACGGGATTATTGGTATGACTGATGTGCAGGTGTGCGCACGCACTTAGAGCAGGAAAGGAATCCGTGGACGACAGTTTTTGGTTAGGACAGATGCTTGTAGGAAAGCCAACTTACAGATTTTTGCAAATGACATGGCTATAAAGCACTCACTGAAATAAAGCACTCACTGAAATGCCTGCGCAGTGAATTTTTTTAACTTATGCTGGGATGTATGCGTACACCTTCAGTTGTATATTGTATTAGTGTTATTATTATATGTTGACAATATTTTCGCCATAATGAGTACATTTCCGACTTTTGTAATTATGTACTCGAAATTTCAGTTTATATCTTAGTCTGAACTGTACACTCTACCTCTGTTTTGCGCAGTAACACCGATTGTTATATTCGCTGTATGCTGCAGAGAGTACACGGAAATAGTTTGGATTCTCCAATTCATTTTTTCCTTGTTTTCTTTTCATGTATTTGAATTACGAATGACTAAGCTCTCTTTGTAACATTGAAATACGCGCGAAACCTACAGTACAAGTTGAGCAGCTGGAGCTTTTCGCATGCTTTGTGCCACAATTGCACTCGGACTATACAACATTTTACGGCTATCTTGTTGTAACGCAATGTATCGCAACAAAATGATGCGAACGATTTCATGCTGTCCTAACTGTTCAACCATCCACGGTCGTAGGCAGTTACTAGGTCGGAAAGGGCTACATCTAAATGATCTTGTGTGAAGGCCTCGCCACACAGAGCATATTTTCAGCATTCAGAACTAAGAACGCCATGGGAGATTAAATGTGGCTAAAAACACATGGAATCCCTTCGTTTATAATTCAGATAAGTTTATCGTGGCTTTTTTTTTTTTTGTCATGTTGGCCAATTTCGCTTGGGTTAAATATTCTGCACACAAATTGACGCTAGGCTTTCACTTCACTAGAAGACGACTTAATTATTTAGATTTCAAAATACCCGTCCTCTAGTGAAACACGTCATTTTTACTTTACAACACTTGCGATATGCATGCGCACGAACGCATGTTCCCCTAAGATAAGCTTGAAGGGATGGAGCTGAGGACGTTGCGACCTTTTACTCCATTCCTTTTTTTTATTGTTAAATGCGAAGCATTCCAGGCTCTCACAATTTGTGCGCCTGTATCGCGAAATTGTCACCATCATTCGCTCAAGTCCTCAAGAGTGCGCTCGCACGCGCGCTCCTTTCTTAATTCCCTAGCGCAAATGACCTCAACCCACTATACTACGCTGGTAAAACTGCAGCAAAGAGGAGGAGGAAATAACTTTATTAAGTCCGGAGGAACCCCTCCCCACCCACTTTTGGTTTAGTGGTGGGTAGGAGTCGCGGGCCGCACCCACGTTGGGACGGGAAGCCCGTGAGTCTCCGCCCTTTCGTGAGCCCTCTGGACGGCCCGGAGTTGTGTCTGGTGGTCGCCGCTTCGCAGTGCGTCTTCCCAGTCTTGTTCTGTGCTGAACTCGGTGCCGCTTAACGCGGAGCATTGCCAAAGCATGTGCGATAGCGAGCAGTACGATTCACCGCAATCCGGACAGTGTGGCTCTATGTCTGGTGAGTAAAGGCTCAGTCTGCCTCTCGAAGGGAACGACCCTGTCTGGAGCATTCGCAATATCGACGACTGTGGTCTATTCAGTTTAGCGTGGGGGAGTGGGTAGGCCCTCCTTGACAGCTGGTAGTGCGTCGTTAGTGTGTGTCAATTTCTCAGATGCACAGCCTTCGCCTTCGCTAGGTTGTGGATGAGCTACGGAACCGAGCATTTTCTCCGAGCTGCATTAGAGAAGCGCTCGTGTTGTTCCCCTTCCTTGTCCATGTCGTGGTAGCCCCTAAGTTATTAAGAATGAATTGTTACCAATTACTCCGCAAGATCGCCCATGAGACCAAAGAGCCTTCCCATTGTGAAAGCTCTAGAAGAGCGGCGAACTAAGGGTGGCAGCTACTTCAGACCACGCCGGCCCAATGTTGCCGCTCAAATCTACTCTGTCAAGCTGCATTGTACCGCTTTATAATTGTATGAGAGAGATAGAGGGAGAGAGCGATTTATGGAGTTCCAAAGGAACTAAGGTTCCAGTCCGGGCCTCCTGGTAGGCTCACGCACCCTGGCCCGACGCGTTCTCGTCCTGCACCAGAAGTGGCCACTACAACTTTTGCAGTTTCCGTAAGGGGGGGGGGGGGCTCCATTTCTTCCAGCTGCAAGTTCAAAAGATGCATTTGCAAAGCACTCCCACAGGTAATCGTGTTTATGAGATGGACAAAATCCGCAGTGCTTGCAAGCGGGTGAGCCTGGGTCTCTGTTGATATAATGTCTGTAGTCCGGTGCGTGTAATGCGTGCATTGCGGTCTCCTTATGACTGATGCATCCTCTCGCGAGTGCGTGTAAGATGGCTTGTGCAGTGGTGTTGATGCTTCCCTGCGAGACTTCAGAACACATCGCTTTTTGTTCCGCTGCCCTTTCCAATCCTTCCTGGGACTGCGGGTCTTCCACGGGCCAAGGAATAGGAGGTCCCGGATTTTTTGTGCGGAAGTGCTGGTTCGCTCTTAGATTTCCTCGCAAGGCCTGGAATCTCTTGCATTCATACGTGAAGGAGGGGTTGAGTATGCATGAACATGTGGAGCTTTCTGCTTATGTGCAAGGGCAAGTGGTCTCTTTAGATGTTTGTGCGAGCACTCTGACTGCCTGTTAGAATCGCAATTCTCTAATACCCATGTGTCATTTCGGTTATTGTTAGCATTATCCCTTGCAGTTCCGTGTCTTGAGGCCTTGGTACTCCCAGGTAACTCTTCTTAAGCATCATGAATTACGACTGTTGAATTGCTCTTTTCGGCGTTGTGGCTGCGTCCATATAATACGTGTTGCCGTCTGCCTCTTGCATTATATATATTCTTTTTGACCACCGTTCTTTATTTTTTATTGATGCAGAGAGTAAAACATTTATTTACCATTTTTAAAAAAAAACGTCGGCGAGTAGGATCCTTAGTCTGGGGTCCCATTGGTGCGGGCCGTCGCTCTCCCGTCACTCTCCAGTTGTTCAGCGGCAAAGTGCGACCCCGGCAACATCGGCCCGCTGCGACACGAATTCCGCTAGTAGGACGCTCCCGCGACTTTGTAATAGCTTTCTCAGCGATGGTTATGCCACCTGGATTTCAGGGTTGGCAGTTGCCTGGCGGCAACTGCTAGATCGGCTGGCTGCCTCCGCTTCTTCTTTTTCAGTCCACCCTATATTTTTGTCATTGCTCCTGTCATCATCATCAGCATTAACAGCATCAGCAGCAGTCTGTCTACGCCCACTGTAGATCATAGACCTCTCCCATATACTCCTAATTGCCCCGGTTCTGAGCTAGCTGTGGCCATGTTATCCCCGCAAACTCCTTGATCGCATCTGTCCATCTAACTTCATGCCGACCCTGCAACGCTTCCTTTCTCTGCGGATCCATTCTGTTACCCACAATGACCAACGGTTATCTTGCCTTCGCATTACATGCTCGGCCCACGCCTATTTTTTGTTCTTGAGTACTATTATAATGTCATCAATACCGCGCTTGTTCTCTGACCCTCTCCGCTCTCTTCTTGTCCCTTAACGTTACACCTATCATTTCCTGTTCGCTGCGTCGTCGTTAAGTTGGACCCTTTTAGTGAGCCTCCACTCTCCTATACTGCAGAGTGAGGCCCAAACGGAGTT
Organism: Hyalomma asiaticum; assembly: GCA_013339685.2. Lineage (NCBI taxonomy): Eukaryota > Metazoa > Arthropoda > Arachnida > Ixodida > Ixodidae > Hyalomma > Hyalomma asiaticum. Next base: position 43,901,782 of record CM023481.1, on the reverse strand, counting down.
CTGCATCGCTACTCTACGTGGGAATGCCCCAAATCCTGGCTCGTTGCTCCCCGCCCCTTCATCTTCGAAATTCAAGCAACCAGCAAGAGCAAGAGCTCTTCTTGCGGGCTCGAAGTGTGAAGTGCCTTATAACAAGAGTCGCACAGGGTAACGGCATCCAGAATTGAGGGCCTTATTCATATAAAGGATAGGTTGCCTATAAGAATTTTGTAAATTATATAAAAGATTCTCTGTCTCTTTCTCTTGCACCCGAGAGTGTCAAAATTGTACCCACAACAAGAGAGACCACTTGATGAGCAGATTTGTCCATGCGCATAGCACAAGACAACCAGGATTGAATGAATGAATGAATGAATGAATGAATGAATGAATGAGAAAGGGCAAAAAAACGGTAGAGATGTAAACCTGGGCTGGGCCCGCTTGGCTGCGCTGCACTGGGTTAGAGGGAAGGGATGAAAACTTCGAGAAGGCAACCACATTTACAGGCGTATATAATATCCAGGACTGCTTCGAAGGTTACAAGATTACGTTTGCTCTCGTTTAATCCTTGGGTCCCTTGGGCACGATATGGCCGCGCTGCGTTATTTAGGCAATAAGCGGTTAGCTCCAGCTCAATGCACATTCTGTTCAAGGATTTCTTTCGTGCTTTCGCGTTTCAAATAATTGGCGTTAGAAAAATAAAAGTAAGGAAGACTTTTCCCAACCTGCCTTGCAAGCTTAGCAGTTCCGCATGGCGGCGCGTGCTCCTCAACTTGAGGTCGCGGGATTTATCTTGGCCGCGCTGGTCACGTTCAATGAGGTTCAGCACTCTGATCATTGACCACAGGTAACGTGCTCAGTATGCCACTGTACACGGTCCTGGAACTCAGTTGTTGCAGTAAACATAGAGCTGGTGACCTACGTCTGTCCAAATCTCGGTGTGATTAACGTCATTGCGCTTTCCGTCTTGCCGGCCTTCACCGGACAGGGGCAAATGAATGAATTTGTGCCAGTAGTTTCTTGCCTTAGCCAACGTTAGCATCCACCACGCTTCTGTCATCATCACGGCCGCCTCCCTGATGGTGATGGTGACACTCTTACTAATCCTTGTATTGATTAGAATCCGCTGATTGAGCCGTCCTAGGCACGCTCCCTTCAAGTTTGGATTCTGCCCACGTCGAGCGGTTAATCGACAGTGGTGCATTTTGCGGGAGGTAGGCAACACGTGCATTGCTTAAGTGGACGTCTACATGGTGTGCCGAAGCAGCAAAGCAACTGTCCACATGCGCACGAATTTATCTGCCTTCCCCGATTTTTTTCATAAATGCTCACAAGCCATTCTCTGAGAATATTCCTGGTCACCCATGATATCAACTGAAATATTGGCTATTCTCAGATTTGTTTGACTATAATAGTTTGGTATATCATCTGTACAAAAATCACTAGGCGATTTTCCAAAATTTATTATTCCGTAATATTCGCTTGTAGCGGAACATTCGAACTTCTGAATGGGTTTTGTTTTCCAGAGCCTTCGCGTGCTGGTCCCGGTTGCCAGCGCCAAGGCATCCGCGCACCATTCCCAGAACTTGTACCCGCTGAACCTGCACCCGCTGGCAGCCGCGGCGCCTTTGCGCGCGCGCCCATCTTTCCGTCATGCCCGGGCATATTTCTTTTTCTCATTCTCGTGTCGCTTCGCGGCGCCCTCTCGGGCACGCGACAGAGTTCAGAATAAAGATTGAGTTCCTTACCAGACACCCTCATTGTGAGTCCTGTGTAAACGTGCTCTACAAATTGGTGACCTGGACGTGATACACCCGCAAATCAGCCAAGTTAGAGCCATGCCCCACCACAAGCACAACTCACGCAAGCAGCCACTGCACCACAAGATCAGCCGGACTCTCTTAACATCGGTGAAAATTCGCAAGCTGCAAAGCGGGTGCAGCATCCCTCCTCCTGCCACAGTACTGGGAACGCAACCATGCAGTTCGGCTCCTGCAGATGGAATCGCATTTCCAAATGTCTAGTGTCATCTCCGCTCCAAAAATATCATGTCACCGCACTGCGACCAACCGCCGCCGAAGAGATCTTCGACGTCTTGGTTTCTTTCATTCTTTCTTTGTTCCTTGATATGTGGCTCTTGCCAATGCAGGGGGCTGGCCATGAAGCTGACTGTTAATAAAAAAGGAAAAAATTTGAGCTATAACAAAGGAAGAGGGAGGAATCGGTAACGTAAGGAAGAATGAAATGTTAGAGAACGATAGATTATTTATAATACAAATGAACCATAATAAAGTAATTTGAAGTTTAATCAACTAGTGGGAGCAATGTCGAGGTACCAAGTTTTCCATGGAATAATAATTAGCAATGAATTCTTCTTGTTTCACGAAGGAAATTGCACATGGCTAAGCAGACGTTCCTGTTGCTGTAGCCTAGTGAGGACGCCCCGAAGGAAAGGTTTCCTTCAGCATCAACTCCCGACGGCCCCCCAAGGCGTCTCCAAGACGTTCTGACAGCGCTGCTCGACAGAAGGGCCGCATCAGAACGGACACGAATACAGCAGCTGTTTTCGACTGCGGGCCTCGGTGACCGGAGGCCCACGCAGCTCTTACGACAGATGCAGCAGCTCCTCGGCTCACCCGCACACGCAATGGGCAATGCAGTGTTATGCGAGTTGCTCCTCCAACATCTGCCATCAAATGCGCAAATGGTGCTGGCCACTGCTCCACAATGGAATTCTCTTGCCTTGCCGCACTAGCCAACGAATTCATGGAAGTGTCAACGCAGCTCCTGTCGCCGCCGTCAACAATCTTTCCACATGATCTTCATCATGTGCTGCACCTAGCTCGACAGCTGCAGCTAGAGCCACCACCGTGCTGTGCCACCACCTCTCCTTCTCACATTGCACATTGACTGCCTCTGCGATAGGCTTGAAGAGATAGTCGTGGCCGCTACGGGACGAGACCATTATCCACGCTGTCGCGGACAGCGTGGGCGATCCCTAGCTCCCCATCGGCATAGAGAAAGATAGATTGGAGTGGGTCTGCCAGTGCATGTTTATGCTCCTACCATCGCTGTTTAGGTACCGAGGCTCGCCCGCCTGCCATGCATGTGGACGGGAAACCCGCCAGCTGACTACTAGTGGCGACAAGCGTTTCGGGCCCCGAAGAATCTCGCCTCTTCCACGCCACCGACCGCGCCACCGGATGGAGATTTCTTATCGACACCGGACCCACGTTAGCGTGCTCCCAGCCACAAGGTTAGAACGTATACTCGGCCTGCCATATTTCACCTATAAGCCGTAAAACTCGCATTCCTGTTTACTCACAACGTTCTGCCACACTGAACCTGGGACTTGGAATACTGTTCCGGTGAGTGTTTCTGGTCGTCGACGTCAGGTCCGCAACCATAGGAGCCGATTTTCTTGCCAAGCATGGGCTCCTCGTCGACCTCAGCCACAAACGTCTCCTACATATCACAACAAGCTTAAGTGTTTAAGGCATCGATGCAGGTGCATCTACCGATGTGACGCCTTTCTGCGCAGCAGTTGCCTCAGAACCATTCGATACCTTACTAAGAGAATTTCCGTCCCTGACGTCGGCACGAGACTGGACTCAACCCGTTGCGCAAGCTGTTTAGCACCATGTAATAGCATCAGGACCACGTCTCGCCCCCGACAAGCTCAAGGAAGCTCGTGTGGAGTTCGAGCACATGTTCGATGATGATGATGAACAACTTTATTTAGAAGTCCGGCGATGATAGTTCGGGACGGGCTTGAACCACGGCCTAGGAATCGGCCGTGAGCCCTTGGGCTCGGGCGGCTTCCTCGGCTCGCTGGACGGCCCATAGCTGTTGTTATAATGCGTAGCTGAGCAGAGCCTCCTCCCAGCGCTCCCCGAGGTTCGAGACTGGATAGTACTGCTGATTCCGTCGTTGAGACTCTAGCGCTCCCATAACATATGCCCCAGGGTTGCTCGGGAATCGCACGCTTTGCATTCATGTGTCGAATACAAGTCAGGGTAACAGGGGCGAAAGATCACTGTATTTGGATAAGTGTGTGCTTGGTGTTGTCTCCATGCAACTGCCTGCTTCTTAGTTAATTTGCTATGCGGTGGTGGGCAGAGAAGGCATCGGTATGCGCAGCAGCTAGCTTCGTGAGCTCTCGAGCCACCGCGTCTGCAGCCTCGTTGAAGCTTGGCATAATTCGACCATTATCCAGCTGCTGTTGGGTTTCGCTTCTTCCTCTGGTCTCTTAAAAGTCAGGAGATTGGAGACCATGCAGCGACTATCGGCTCATTAAAACCAAGACCTTTCCTGACCGGTGCCCACTGACCAACATCCAGAACTTCACCTTGTCTCTGCATGGTAGAACAACATTTTACACAATTGATCTTGATCGGGCATACCACCAAATCTCCGTGGCCTAAGAACGCATCCCCAAAACAGCAATAACGACACCATTTGTACTTTCCGAATTCCTTCGAATGTCATTCGGACTCCGAAAGCCAATCAAATGTTCCAGCGCCTCACACCGTGAAACGTGCACTCCGATTCGTGCTTACATATGTGGGCCATCGTCTCGTAGCAAGGTCATACATAGAAGAGCATAGGCAACACATTTGCCTTCTCTTCGAGCGGCTTGCAGCAACCGGGATTGTGATCAACTGCGGGAAAAGTGAGTTTGGAGTACATGCTCTCGCACTCCTAGGCCATAATGACGGCAGCAGTGGCATCTCCCCCTTCCCGATAAGGTCAAAGCAGTCGTCGAGTTAGCCAAGATGACTCCGCTTACCAAGTTTCGCCAGTTTTTCGCTATCGTGCATTTTCACCACCACTTCATCAGAAATTGTGCCATGTTCTTGGAACCACTAGATCGCTTGCTTTGTGACAGCCAACAACCTGCAACACTTGCCTAGGACAGTGCCGCGGACGATGCTTTTCAAGCCGTTAAATGTGCCTTGGCCGAAGCCACGCTCCTCGCTCACCGAAACCCAGACTGCCCACACTCACGATCTACGCATCTGCTCAACGGTGGGAACCGTCCTCAACAACAAGATATTGGAGAGTGGTAGCTCTAACATTTTTTTTTTCAAAGCACATGGACCCAACCCAAACCCGCTATAGTGTGTTCGGTCGTGAACTCCTCGCCATGTACCACGCCACAGGCCATTTCCACCACCTGCTGGAAGAGCGATCTTTTACTATTTGCACCTATCATAAGCCCTTAACATATTCGATCGGTCATTCCGAGTCCCTACACACGGCATGCGAGGTGCGCCAGCTTTCCTTCCTCTCGGAATTCACCACGGGCATTGGACACATCAGCGGCTGCGATAACACCCCGGCTGACGCTCTGAGCCGCGTGGACGTCATCACACACAGCCCCTCGAAGAAGTCGACATCTTCGTTTTCGTTCGACGTCCACGAACTCGCCTCAACGCAGCAGAACTGTCCCGATTTTTCTAATCTCTGTGAAATGCCCACCTCTCTCTACCTAAAGCCAGTAACCTTCGAAAATATACCGATTTGCGACACCTCTACAGACACATCGCACCCATTTCTGCCAGATGCTTTTGCGCAGACAGGCTTTCAACACCCTGCACAAATTCGCCCACCCTGGAATTCGAGCTATATACGAAAGCTCGCTACAGCTCGATTCGCTGGACCTCGCATGAAAGCGGGCATTCGAGACTGGGCACGTGCGTGTACACCTTGCCAGCGTGCTGAACTTCACCGATATCCGGTACCGCCACCCCCGCGCTTTCTACTACCTCACGAACACTTTTCTCTGGTGCACATTGACATTGTCGGACCGCTTCCCTGTTACGAATGTCACCTTTATTTGCTGACATGCGTCGATCGATTTGCCCGCTTGCCCGAGGAGACGCCCATTCCCGACATCACAGTAGCCACAGTCGCAGAGGCGTTTCTTTCGAGTTGAAACGCACGATTTGGCTGCCATACAACCATAAGTTCTGGCTGATCTGGAGCAGTCACCGAAATCCTGGAGGGAGCACTCGGATTTCACGAATCCTAATCTGCCAGCGGAGTACGACAATGCTCCGCAAGCGAGTATGCAGGAAGTCAATGAACACGTCATACAAACCCAACTTCCGCTCCGTGTGTTTCCGTGGCAACCGAAGACTCCTTCCCCGGGCACATTTTGACTGCGCAGTTTCAGAGTTGTTTACGTTCAATTCACGCCCCATTCTGTGCTCTAGCTTTATTACTCAGAGAGGGCGCTAAGTGCCACATACACAGTACGATTCTGCGTTCGGTGCCGTAAGTGTCGGCATGAAGCGTACGATGGATGGGGAGAGGAACGATGAGCGCGTAGGGACGCAGGCACGGCCGCATTTTGCACCTCAGCATACGCGCTCGTAAGAGTTTGTGCCTTCATCAACAAGTAGAACAGAAAGAGTTTTGTTCAAAAGGACAGCAAGTTGAGCGAGTTGGTAACATTCCATAATCAAAAGAAGAGGCGTGCAGGACACGGACACAAGAAGAGAAGTGAACACCACGAACGCCGACTAGCAACTGATGCACAGCACAGAGGCGAAAAAGAAAGAAGACACACAGCTTATCTGCGCATGCTCGGAATGGTAGCGCCACCTGTCAATCGGTTACACGTGCCCGCCTACGCGATAGACAACTCCCAAGGCATTCTATCTCCTCCCTGTTTAAGCTAATCGACGGTTGACTCACGCATGCACTTCCACTAATACTGATATACCAGGCCTCAACCAATAAAAGCGTATCTTCGTTCTTATGCCTGTACAGGATCTCGGTATTATCTAACTCGGGCATGCAGCTACAGACCTGGCAGTGCAAGGATAGATTGGACGGCGTCCCACCTGATAGCGACCTCCTCTGTTCAATTAATCTTTGATTAATACAACGCGCAGTTTGCCCTACATAAAACCGTCCGCAGCTAAAAGGAATCTTATAAACTACACCCATGCGGCAGTCGGTGAAATTGTTCTTGGCTAGGTGCTTAACCGGACAGATATCGGTTCGCTTCTTACCTTCCTTCTGCTCAATTCTTCTATGCACTGCAGCACAAACCCTTCCTAACTTATTGGGAGCCGTAAACACAACATTAACCCCATATTTACTTCCCACTTTCTTAAGCCGGTGCGAAACTGCGTGGATGTATGGAATACTCACGACCTTTTTCTTGTTAATGTTACTCTCTGCTACCGCTTTTGTTCCGGTCGAAATCGACTTCTTAAGACGCTCAGCTACTGTGGCTATGGCTAGTCTAGGGTAACCTGCATCTAAGAGGCGCTCAACCTGCGCATTAAAGCTAATGGTCAAACGGTGCACGCACGACTTCGATAGGGCTGACTTTAAACAGGACAAGGCTATTCCGTTTTTTACTACTTTCGAATGCTTGGAGTCAAAATTTAGCAACGGCTTAGATGCTCTAGGGGAATACTGCCAACACACGTGATTCCGCTGAAATGACAACGAGATATCTAAAAATTGTATTACGTTTTTCTCCGGTAGTTCTTTCGTAAACGTTAAACCATCTCCATTAAGTTTAAATTGATCGCTTACATAGGTGACGACGGATTCAAAATCATCCTTACTACAAAGTACCAAGTAATCGTCCGCATACCGAAATACCCTAATGATGCGGTCCCCTAAGGCCTCTTTTAAACGGCAGTCAAACTTGCTCAAGTATAGATCACTTAGAATAGGGGCTACCTTTGAACCTATACAAATCCCTGATTTCTGCACATACACGCCTTCCCTGTATCTAACTAATGTTGACGTTAAGTACATGGAAAGAATTTCTAGAAAGGTACCTGTGGAAACTCCGCATCTATCTATGAAACCGGACTCTTGCCCTTGTTCTTGAATACATTCTTTACGCAATTTAGTAAACCTTCATGCGGCAACGAGTAATACAAATCTTCCACATCCATGCTAAACGCTGTGCAGTCGCCAGGATTTTCCTCTGTTAACAACTGAACTAGAGCCTGAGAATTACGTACATGGAAGGGGTCAGAAAAACTTAAGGAAGTTAAGCATTTCTGTAAAAACCTAGCTACACAAACTTGCCACGTCCCTGACTCCGATACAATCGAGCGAAACGGAAATTTCTGGCTTATGGGTTTTCGCCGAGAAAAATAATTCTAAAGTGAGCAATTTTGCCTTTTTAACACTGGAAGCAACCTTATCTAGATTATGTTTCAAAAGGAGATCGACAGCTCGTTGTTTTACTACAGAAGGTTTCAGTTTCACAGGTCTAAAATTCTTTTCAACAGCTGCTGAGGCTTTATCAGAAAAAGTGCTATTCGGCATTATTACAAAACAACCTTCCTTATCAGACAAAACGGGTCGAAGCTTATGTTCCACACAGTAAGTTACAACCGGTCGGATAGGGTCAGAGGCCTTAACGAGATCGTTCGAATGCTTGATGCTGGCGAAGCAATCTGAAATACATCGAGACCGTTCAACTTCCGGAATAACCTTAGTTATAGATCGAGGTAAGCTTAAAACGTCAACTTCTTTTAGGTTAGGATGAAAACAGTACTTAGGGCCTAATGCTAGAATTTTCTTGTGGTTATCGTCCAAAACGGCGTCTCCGAGAATCATTACCTTTTCCGACGGCGATTTATTAGAAAAAGAATTCCTCTTACTTTGCAGTAGATCCGGTAGCTTCGTCCTCCACAAAAAATCCGCGTGCTGCTCAGAAACTCTCAACCAATTGGCGCAAGTGCGGTTCCTTTGACGGTCTCCCCGGGTGGCGCAGCTGGCTTCTAAGCACTGACGATAAAATCTGACTTGCCGCCATGCTTCGGCTGAAATAATCGCGCAAATCCTGTTCGCATGTCCCATAGAAGGAAGAAGAAAACCGCACATCATCTGAATTTCCATCGGAATGATATTATTGCGTTTAAACCACGACATAGTTCTAGCGCGAAACATACATATAGCAATTAAAGAGGCTAAAGAAGCAGGATTGCGCAGATAAGTAGGAGAACACGGAAAAGGGCTCAGGGTACTAGAAATGAAGCTCAAAAGGACAAAAAGTTGAGCGAGTTGGTAACATTCCATAATCAAAAGAAGAGGCGTGCAGGACACGGACACAAGAAGAGAAGTGAACACCACGAACGCCGACTAGCAACTGATGCACAGCACAGAGGCGAAAAAGAAAGAAGCCACACAGCTTATCTGCGCATGCTCGGAATGGTAGCGCCACCTGTCAATCGGTTACACGTGCCCGCCTACGCGACAGACAACTCCCAAGGCATTCTATCTCCTCCCTGTTTAAGCTAATCGACGGTTGACTCACGCATGCACTTCCACTAATACTGATATACCAGGCCTCAACCAATAAAAGCGTATCTTCGTTCTTATGCCTGTACAGGATCTCGGTATTATCTAACTCGGGCATGCAGCTACAGACCTGGCAGTGCAAGGATAGATTGGACGGCGTCCCACCTGATAGCGACCTCCTGTGTTCAATTAATCTTTGATTAATACAACGCGCAGTTTGCCCTACATAAAACCGTCCGCAGCTAAAAGGAATCTTATAAACTACACCCATGCGGCAGTCGGTGAAATTGTTCTTGGCTAGGTGCTTAACCGGACAGATATCGGTTCGCTTCTTACCTTCCTTCTGCTCAATTCTTCTATGCACTGCAGCACAAACCCTTCCTAACTTATTGGGAGCCGTAAACACAACATTAACCCCATATTTACTTCCCACTTTCTTAAGCCGGTGCGAAACTGCGTGGATGTATGGAATACTCACGACCTTTTTCTTGTTAATGTTACTCTCTGCTACCGCTTTTGTTCCGGTCGAAATCGACTTCTTAAGACGCTCAGCTACTGTGGCTATGGCTAGTCTAGGGTAACCTGCATCTAAGAGGCGCTCAACCTGCGCATTAAAGCTAATGGTCAAACGGTGCACGCACGACTTCGATAGGGCTGACTTTAAACAGGACAAGGCTATTCCGTTTTTTACTACTTTCGAATGCTTGGAGTCAAAATTTAGCAACGGCTTAGATGCTCTAGGGGAATACTGCCAACACACGTGATTCCGCTGAAATGACAACGAGATATCTAAAAATTGTATTACGTTTTTCTCCGGTAGTTCTTTCGTAAACGTTAAACCATCTCCATTAAGTTTAAATTGATCGCTTACATAGGTGACGACGGATTCAAAATCATCCTTACTACAAAGTACCAAGTAATCGTCCGCATACCGAAATACCCTAATGATGCGGTCCCCTAAGGCCTCTTTTAAACGGCAGTCAAACTTGCTCAAGTATAGATCACTTAGAATAGGGGCTACCTTTGAACCTATACAAATCCCTGATTTCTGCACATACACGCCTTCCCTGTATCCAACTAATGTTGACGTTAAGTACATGGAAAGAATTTCTAGAAAGGTACCTGTGGAAACTCCGCATCTATCTATGAAACCGGACTCTTGCCCTTGTTCTTGAATACATTCTTTTACGCAATTTAGTAAACCTTCATGCGGCAACGAGTAATACAAATCTTCCACATCCATGCTAAACGCTGTGCAGTCGCCAGGATTTTCCTCTGTTAACAACTGAACTAGAGCCTGAGAATTACGTACATGGAAGGGGTCAGAAAAACTTAAGGAAGTTAAGCATTTCTGTAAAAACCTAGCTACACAAACTTGCCACGTCCCTGACTCCGATACAATCGAGCGAAACGGAATTTCTGGCTTATGGGTTTTCGCCGAGAAAAATAATTCTAAAGTGAGCAATTTTGCCTTTTTAACACTGGAAGCAACCTTATCTAGATTATGTTTCAAAAGGAGATCGACAGCTCGTTGTTTTACTACAGAAGGTTTCAGTTTCACAGGTCTAAAATTCTTTTCAACAGCTGCTGAGGCTTTATCAGAAAAAGTGCTATTCGGCATTATTACAAAACAACCTTCCTTATCAGATAAAACTGGTCGAAGCTTATGTTCCACACAGTAATTTACAACCGGTCGGATAGGGTCAGAGGCCTTAACGAGATCGTTCGAATGCTTGATGCTGGCGAAGCAATCTGAAATACATCGAGACCGTTCAACTTCCGGAATAACCAGAGTTTTGTACTTCCTAGCTCTGTAACACCATTGAAGAATGCTTTGGATAAAGCTGTGTCTTCGCGAGCGACAAACACATCCAAACGCTCCTACTTTAAACGACTCCGAGGGTAGGCTTAGCTAGAACGACGCCGCTGCCATCCCGTCAACGTTCGCGAGGAACCGCGAGCTCGCAACAATGCGATCAGTTTTGCCAACACGGTAAACGGTTGTACTCACATGTCATTCGTTACCACATCCAATCAGTTAATTTTCTCGAAACATCGCTGTGGAACACAACGATGGAAACGAAGCGCGCCGCATCTGTGAAACGGACAGTGCCGCTGTTTACCTTGCGCACCGCGGCTTCAGATCTCTCCAGTGTTTTGAAAACAAGTGCTACTTTCTATTTTAAACATACTTACACTCATTTGTAAGCTATTTCATTTCACAACGAAATCTCACTCAATATATTACACGCCATACCGGCAAATACAGCCTACGCCAGACCTATTCCACCGGCGGAGAGAAACAAACGGTGGGCAGTCACGCCAGGTCACACGTACAGCACGTCGTAATCACTTTCTTCTGAGCTGGAAGAGCTACTGCTTGTCCTACTGTCATCGCTAAACCCGAGCTCCACTTTCTTGCACACTCCAGCAGCTCTACAGCCGCAGCGAACGTAGCCATTTAGACAGACACGACGGAAGTGATGTGAGGACGCGGCCCGCTTCCGCCCAAAGCTATCTGAATCCGTGCCTCGGCGCTGAAGCAAGTCAGAGCGCTCTGGCACTGTTTAAGTTGCTCCGAATCTGCCAGTGAAACGCACCAGCCCGCTCCCGCTCGACCAGTGAAACACGGATTCGTCGTGGCGGAGCAAAAAAACCTGCTCCGAATCTGCTAGTGAAAAACGCCATTTGAGTAACTGCATACCCAGACAACACACAACATCCCAGGAACGTCCCATAAATGTACCGACATCCCACATCCATGTCAGGATGTCCAAAAGCGTCCAAGGAACATGTACTTAGGGATCATCCCAAATACATCCATGGTGGGCCCTTACTAGGACTGCAGATTAGTGCCTTTCAGCAAGTGTCACTATTTCATTATTCCGGTATAACGTCGGATAACCTGGCAGTTTAATTTTGTATGTCGGTGTTTGCTTAATGGAGCGCTTCGACGTCGGTGGAGGGCGCCGGATATAATTCTGTTATTCCTTCCAAAGTAGTGAGCTAATATTCTCAAGTGCACGACTCTTGTGCTTACTTGTCAAGCCATTTTCCGATCATCACACGGGAACGCCGAAGTCTGCAAAGCCACAGTATCACCACATTTTGGCTTTTCTCATACGGCTTTGCTCATACAAAACAGGAAACGGCGTAAACGGCTTGGGTTTCGTATACACACACACCTTCCGAAAAGTTTTATTTGAAGCGGTAAAATAAAATTTGTCAATTAGCTTTGCTAGAAAAGAGACATGCCGCCGAAAAAAATATATGTACTGATATTTGTCTAATGTAATAAATGTACAATTAACTTTTCTCAAATACGTGCACTTCGGCAAGAGCCTTCACGAACAACGCCTTTAGTTCTTGCAAGCGGTTTGTGCAGTTTGTCGCCACATGTGGTCTGACGTGCGTGGTACTTAAATTGTCACTGCCGTATTTATCGGTGTGTCTAGCGTCTTTGGCGCATTCGACGATTCAGCCTGATTTCATAATATTTGAGGTAAGTTTAGAGCATTTAAGTTACTTCATTCTTAGCAGCTTTGCCACATTTTGTTTGTTGCCACCGCTGTAGTGTTTGCTCACGGAAGTAACGCGTACGGGACATGGATGCTACATGCGTGGCCCACGGTATAGGTCGTGTGCTGTGAGTATTGTTACAATGCTAACAATTGCATCGCTTGTATTATTGCCTCACTGCATTTTCCTCACTCTCGTGTCATATTTTTCTCTTACGCAGACTGATTTGATAATGAAACGCAGAACAAAGAAGAAACGATCTCGGACATCCGCGTCCTCATTCACCCGTGCAGCAGAGCTGTCAATAGTCTAGCAATGAAGACCACTGGTGGCGGATAGCAGAAAACATGTGGGAGAACCTATGCATATGATACTTCCACTGGACTGATTAAATAAAATCAAAATGAGTTTATTAAGAGTTGTTTCCAAAAAAATGCGTACATAGTATTTGCTGCTGTGCAATGAATGATCGTGGTATTCACCTTATTTTCGACTTTCTTTTCTGGGTTTGCAAAGAATTGTCTGGTCAGTGAACGACTGCCGGCAAGTCAAAAATTGATAAATCTCACAAAGAAAGAAAAAAATAAGAAGATCCCAATAACCTCCCACAACCTCGCCGTCCGTGACATCCCAGAAACATCTCTTTTTGTATCACTTGGGATGTTTTTCAGCGGTATATGGGACATCCCATGGGACGTCCCTACCTTCCAAGTTGGACGTCTCTTCGTAGTCCCTAGGACGTCTATGTGTTTCAGTACCTACACCCCCAACCAACAGCCTTGTCGAGCGTTTTGACCGCCATCTGAAAACAGCGCTGACAGCACGGGGCTCCCTAAACTATTTCGTAAAAGCACTTCCCCTCATTCTTCTCAGCATCCGATCTGCGTGCAAAGAAGACCCCTTGTGTGCCACAGCAAAGCTCGTTTACAGCACCACCCTTAGCCTGGCGGCTGACTTCGAAGTCACCACATCCCTCAGCGAACCTGCAGCCAGCGAATATGTGAGCCTGCTTCACACAGCTTTCCAAGACCTTCAACCGTATCTAACGAGACTAAACCACCCTCGGGCGACCTACACTACAACTTAGTTGTCGATGTGAATGACTCACGGGAAATAGTCGCTCTCGAGCAGCTGGGGCCCGCGTACAGCGAATACACGGCTTCTTCCGTTTCGTCGCTCAACCTTGTTGTCCCCACCCTCCTTTCCCCCTTTGCAGGCATCTCACTCCGTTTCGTGCACAGTACCCACTTAGAGCGGTAACCATCCGTCGAAATAATCTCCTGTCTTGGGAGGGAGCTCTGTAGCGGATCGTCGGAATGCCTGAATGCCTTTTGTTTGACAATACGTGTGCGTGCTTGTCCCGCTTGCCTGTGTCAACGCAAGCTCGGGCTGTTCCCGTAACTACGTCGTCCGTGGCTTTTGTCTGCCTGCACCTGCGAGTGCTGGCAGCCGTGGCGCCTTTGCCTGCGCACCCATCTTTCAATTTTGCCCGGACATGTTTTTTTTTGCAATTCTCGTGTCGCTCTGCGGCGTCCTCTCGGGCACGCGACAGAGTTCAGAATAAATTAAGATTCAGTTCTTTACCAGACACCGTCGTTGTCATTCCTTAGTACATGTGCTCTGCACGTTCGCACAACTGATCTTACCGTGTACGCAAAACACTAACAGGAAACTGCAGCACGAGTATGACAACGTGCAAGCTTTCCCTAGCTTTCCCTAATTGTTATACGTAGTCGAAACCATTGTGCAGCTTAGGAGACGTGCACATTGGTCAACTTTCAAAGGAAACTACAAAGGCGCAAATAATGTCACACACAGGAGAAGCTGAAAGATATAACAAAACCATGACTAAAAAGGAGAGATGGTTTTTCACTCCATTCTTTTTTTTTCACCGCAGGCCGAATGACAGTTCCGTTGGTGGTACCCTACTGTATGTCGAAGCACGCGTGCATCTCCCTAGCGGATGGACTTCGGCGTGCGTTACATGACGCAGGCATTCGAGTCAGCACCATCGAGCCCACTGCATACAGGTAGAGTACTCAGGCACTGTAGAAAGGTTTCTATAGAAATACTTCGCCGCTGCCCCAGCGGTCGCCGTATGGTAACGTATTCATTCTCGCGGACAAGATTCTGTAGCCATGAAGGAAAGGCTACACGGGCGGAGCTGTCAGTTTCTTGTTAGTGGGCAAGCAGTCTGGAGTAGCTCAGCAGCAGTTGGGCTTCGACAGTTTGCCAACTTCTATAACCACGTTTACTGTGACTGCGTCGGAAAGTACTGTGCGAGTTCGCTTCTTCAGAAAAATAGTCTGCCTTGTGTCTGTGAATGCAAGCCTTCTCACGCTAGTTAAATGGCGGAAGCTCTCTATTGTGTACCAAAATATCAGTTTACGACTATATTTAGCGTCACATGTGCACAAGCGCTTCGGCTGCATGGCTTTGGCTGCATTTTGTATTGTTTTTATGTTTGGTATGTTTATATACGTATACATTGTGTAATACCCCCCCCTTACCCAATGCCCCCAATAGGGCCTGTAAGGTACTTTGAAATAAATAAATAACTAGACAATGCAGTGCGCGAGTACTGACCTTCTTTAGGTTGCACCCACAACGCAACCCGTCCTCAGCTTGCTCGGGACTTTGCTGCCATTTGTAATGTTAAGAACACAAAGTAACACGAAGAAATTTACTAACCCAAGGTTCGGTCCGTGTTGCCGTTAACGCGTTACGTTGTTGGAAGGCTAGTGATGTATTCGCTACCACTTTGAAACTGTCATGGTAAAGCAATTACGTTAAAATCTTTAGGTAATTTAAAAGTCCACGCTACTACTAAGCTTCAAGTGTAATTCTACTTGCCCCATCTTTGGATCCCCATACACTCAATTTTTCTACTCCTTGCAGGACAGCTATAACGGACCCGAAAGTAGTCGCCCAGAATTTTGATGAACTCATCTCAAGCCTCCCCTTAAAAGTGCGCAAGTGCATCGACCAAGCAACAGTATCGAAACTGAAAATCCTAGCCAGAGTGTTCTCAGAAGGCCTTATGCGGGACGATCCACGTGAAGTGGTTAGGGATATGGTCTCCGCTCTCAGGGAGGTACATCCAAAGGCGCATTACAGGACTGGCGGTACCGCGGACAGGCTGGTGCGCCTCCTCGACTACACCCTTCCATCAGAGGTTGCAGACCATCTGCTGTTCGCCGTGGCTAAATCAAACGGTGTGAAATGGAAATCGAAAACTTACGTTGAAGAGTACAAAATGAAATAGGCAAAGCCTCGCGTCAGCTGTCCACCATTTCCAACAGCCACGTCATTGGCATGACCACATAATCGCACACACACAGAGCGGCGACGAGATTCCTCAAGCAGATCGACAGACTGGAAGAGGCAGGCTACTCGCAACCTGTTCTAGTTTTCGTAGTGGAAACAATCCTGAAGTCAAGAACTCGCCATCTGGTCCAGAAGCCACGTCGCGAAATATAAAAGGTAGCTGTCATACCTTACATACACCGCACGTAACTGAATTTGAAAAAGATTACCCAGCGAGCTAACATAAATGTGTTTTCTGCCCCGTGCAAGCTTTCCCAGCTCTGCAGAATAACCAACCTTTCTTCCGCAAGGCGCCGGCCTGCGTCAAAAAACACGATAACTACGTGGATGGATTGTCAGGCAGTAGAATGTCGTAAAATTACCACACCGCAGGCGTAGAAGTCTGGCCAGGTGGCCAGACTTCTACGCCTGCGGTGTGGTTGCCAGAAGCCGTGACAAATGGGTTTATTAATTGAGGTCAAAATGACCACTGAGGTAGATGATAAGTGCGTTAGTGTTGCCTCAATATCACTATCGCGCAAAGAACTACTTTACCTGAATGTGAACGCGCACTGAGAAATTGATTGCGCTCCCTGTATAAAGTAGTGCCGCCTTTTTTCTGATTAAGCATTGTTGCCGAACTATCCATCCTAACACTGCTACTGCCTTGCTTGTGCACGTCTGATAAGGAGAAGCATCGTGTATGCTGTTCTAGCCTTTCTTCTAGCAGCATGCAGAGTAGGATCTATGTTCTTGGGTATTGGCAAAACCATGTACCATTCTACAAGTGCAGTGGATACCCTTAGTTTCATGGATGTTATTTGTATCTGGCCATGACACACTAACCTGCATAAGACTTCCCTGCCAATTGGGGTCTCAAGCAGGCGATTTTCGCGTGTTCATAGATCTGCTCGGTCAATACAATTGCATTGTGAACACCAAGTGGCAGCTGTTTGACGTGCACCATGGTTATCATAGGGCTGTCTTGTAGGGTAATATAACAGCTAGTTTCCTTTGTGTTTCTCTTCACTGTTCATATTCGAGAGGGAAGGAAGTATGCGATAGAACTGATGACCAAGGCTCTTTACCAGTCGGAGTTCTCATTCCTGCACAGTAGTTTGTTATATGGGAGACTGTATGCTTTTTGGAGCAAGTTCAGTGTATGCAAGCATCTCTGATTAGCTTGTAACCATGTTCCCAGTATTATTACAGTATCTTTCTCTGGGACGGCGTTCCCCTGAAGCTTTACTTCGAACTTCAAGCTCAGGTCTGTCCATTGTGCTTTTGCTGTTGTAGAACGGACGAGTCCAGCCTTTTCCGTTGGGTATTGCAGGCCCCACTGCTTGGCGTATTCTATAGTATTAGCAGCCTGTTGTCGCTCCTCTTTCTCAGCTAGGCTGTCTGTAGTTGTTCATACAGTGACATCGTCAGCATATATTCTATGCTGGCGACCACCGATTTCTTAGTTTGTTTCAGGTCTCAGCTTCCCGATATTGGTCTCAAGTTCGCGATTCCAAGCTTTTTCTCTGGTTTAGGCATCTTGCACATTCTTTCTTCTGGGGTATTCATGCTTCTGCAGTCACAGCATCGAACTGGCGTCGCCCCACGGCATCCGCGGCAACTGCAGCTGGGAATTGGCCAATGGTGTTTCTCTTAAGAATTTCACACTCCGTGCCTTCATAACATTTTGCTGAAAGAGCAGGCACTTTCCAGATGTATATTCAAATTCAACTGCATATTCCCTGCTTCATTTGGTGTAATAACAGGCTATGCTAACAGGAGCCTCCACGATCAATCAGCTGCATTTTCTTGCTATGTTAAAAGTGTTGCAGGATCCCCCCCTATTAAGGATTCATACTTTACTTACAATGCTTCACGCACTTCACCTCCTTCCCATGAGGGTAACTAGTAAGTAATAGTTGGGCGTATGTAAAGAGACAGCTAAGAAATCAGTAGTCACCTTCAGGTATGCAAGTCTCCTTGTATAAATGTTGGCTTTCTTGTTCAGTGCTGTGCTATCTGTACAACAAATGTTAATCATATGGCTGGAAAGCTGGTTGCAAAAGGGTGCTTTATTGTTCAAACATTAAATTTCATTATTTCACATATAATCTCACTTAATATATCAGGCTGCACTTAAAACACTGTGCTAGCCTGTCAATCTTATAGTCCATCAGATCATTTACTGTCCCACCATGACAGTGGATCAACACCATAACTGACACGCAAAGGCATAGCGATTTTGCCCAGTTTTCACCAACCATACAGCTTGACAAGGCACATATCCTTCATAGTTGCAGAGATGACCATACAGTTTGTTGAATTCATTATTATAGCATCCTTGTATTGTGTGCTCCAGATGAGTTTGTCACATGACTGTGTTTTAGCTTTTCAGTTATGCTTCTGATTTCATTTTTTTTACATGGCTTACACATTTGGTATGAACAGAAAGACCTCGACAAGGATTGATTTGTTGATTGATTTGTGGGGTTTAACGTCCCAAAACCAGCTCTGATTATGAGATGCCGTAGTGGAGGTCTCCGGAAATTTCGACCACCTGGGGTTCTTTAACGTGCACTGACATCGCACAGCACACGGGCCTCAACATTTCGCCTCCATCCCCTCAACAAGGATGGCAGATGTTAAGCAGAACACCGTTTTCAGACATGCAGTTTAACACTTCTTGCGTACATGCACTGACCACCTTTCATTTGCAGGGGCAATGCTGTCCGGACTATCATGACATACAATCAACCTGTACCCACTAGTTCTAGACACTGCCCTTAAATTCAGCATGGGGTAGTTATTTCATTTGCCCCTCTATTTTAGCTTTCTTAACATTGTGCAGTCAACATATACACACTAGACCGAAACATTTTCGGCATTGACCCAATTGGTAAAACAAATACACTTGTTTTCAAATGTTATTGGCCACTATAGTGGGTACCCCCGGTGAAATGGTGCAGTACAAGTATCGGAGGCTTAAAGGAAATGCTCGTGAAAAGCAGTCAAACCAGTGGGAACACAATGTAATGCTATGCAGACTAACACTCCAATACTCCTTCACTCTGAACACGTGGCTATGTGTTAAGTAGCATGTCTCTTAAAACCTTAAAATGCCACTCTGAGTGGCAACATTATGTAGGGTTTTTGAACATAGCACTGATGGACCTCTAAAGGTTTAGATTTAATGGTATCCATTGTTCTTTTTATCTTTAGTTAAGAGTATCGATGATTGAACAGAAGACCAATAGAGGAGCTGCAAAATGGCATCTGTCTTGTACAGTCCTAAGGGCTTTTGTAAATGTAGAGGGCACATGAGTTACTCCAACACTTCCAGACACAAAACCAGCAGTGTTTTGTGCACGTATAATGGGCTAACATACCACTCTTGATTGTAAAATCATGCAATGTTTCAGACATGCCCTCCTCATCATGCACATGAATTTCACTAGTGTGACAACAAATAGCATAAACAAGTGCACAGAAAACAAGAAGGCTGCTCAGGGGCATCAGAAAGTGGACTTTAAGACATGGCCAACTTGGACGTAGACACTTAGTCATTTAACAGTGCTGCATACATTGTGTAGAAAAACTAGTGCATTTAAGAGATTTCATCACATACATTCCAATGGTACAATTGTTCTGACCTTTATAATATCAACATCACTTACTCATGAATAGTTGCTTGGAAAAAATACATAAAGCTTACTTTTATTTACTACATAATCTTTAATCCACTGAACTGTTATGCATCACATAGATAATTAGCTGCAGTTAGTATACTGAAATATGCAACATAGCTTGAAAGCACATAGAATTTTTTATCATGCAATATATGTAGGTTTGTTCACATAGTAATATTTACACTCCCATGTTGATGTCATGTCACTTTCATGCTTATTCTTTTACGTGAATAGAAGCCTACAGCTCTTAATTCTTATTGCCTCACGATTTATGTATTCATAAAAATTTATTATTTACTGTTGCTGCGATAGCAGAGACAGGGCCTCCACAACTTAAGCAGTGCCTTCACATGAGCCAACACCTTGTCAGCATTGAAGAAACTTGAATGGTGACATGTAAAATTTTATAAAGGACATTCGTAACACTTAAATGACAACGCCACTTATTGACATAGTGCTTACATTGGCCGACATATTCAAAAATCCTAGTCTATACGATACCATTCCTTGGAACAAATTAATTTCTATTAATACAAAAGAAAAACACAAGCCCAACCTACAGCTGCAAGTTGGTTGTGGTTAGCCTTGCCTCACATGGCATTAAATGAAGAGTTTTCCTTGTTATCAAATTGTTTTTATGAACTCCAAATTAAGGCTGCCATCTGAGCACTCCATATTTTTAGATCTTCAAAAACAGCTTAACATTAACCTGGGCTGAGGAAGCCCAGGTTAATGCACCAAAATAGAGTTGTTCTACCTACAATGATATCTGTGAAAAGTCATTTTTCCTTTTAATTTGAGTAGTACTGATGCCAAAGTATTGCGCCAACTGCCAAGCACTAAATTGACACCAAAATGAAGCGAGTTGGGTCATGTCAATTATTTTAGCGTATTAGCTTATCTTTTTTCTACAGCGTTGAGTTTTTTAGCAACATTCTCAAGCTATGCAGTCAAAAGCAATGATGTCACATCCCCTTATCAAAAAGACTTAAAGGGCAAATCCGCGATCTTTCAGTGTGCACGGATGTCAGTGAAATTTTCGGTATATGTTCTCATCGGCACTGTAATAATATAAGCCAAGCCAGGCAGTTTCAAGTCATTTAGTTTTCCTGCAAACAAATTTTAAAACTTTTTAGTGGATTCTTGTACGCGCTACCCTGTGTTTTTGACGTCATTAGTGTCTACGCTGCCTAGCCGAACAGGCAGGCTGTCAAGAGCAATATGGCGATACTTAAATAGTCAAATCAGTGCTGTCAAGTTAAAAGCTGGCATATAACTCATATCATCGGATGACACCGCCGCTTTCATTTTTTTCTGACACCAGCTCCATATTTCTGACAGCAGGGGACACTTGTGACGTCACTGCATACGCTGCAAGAAGCATCTACCTATTTCTGTTTGAACACGTTCATTTGGTTACACGTTGCATTACACGTTTAATGAACACATTGTTCATTCAAATTATTTATGTGTTTCTGAGCAAAGTCAACCACCTTGCCTTTTACAAGACTATCAATACCATTGGAAAACACTGATATCAGAACACAGTGAAAAAACCAGCAGAGTTGCCCTTTAAATGACAAAGCTATCTCAATCTTCACAACTGTGTCCTCACTTACGTAGGTTTTGACAAATGCTCATGGTTCAAGGATAAACAAGGTTTGTTAGTAAGGTTATTGTGCTTTGCATTGTGTCTATGTTGCTATTTTGAAAACAATCATGAAATATGTTATCCTTGTAAACATGGAATAAATATGCTTTATACAACATGAAAACATTTGAAATGCTCTAATGAAACAGGAAAATAACATTCAATAATATGACAAAACAACCATCAGGCACTTGTGATAGGTACTTTGACATAAAAAATGCGTAGGGAATATTGTACAATACTGTGAAGATGTTTATAAAACATTGTTCTTCAGTGAACGTGTGCTGTACACATGAAGGTATAAGGCTTAAAACATTTAGGACATTGTTGAGGTACACTTTTCAGAGTGACAAGGCAACAATTTGCATAGTACATGGCCTCAAAACACATGGCCTCACTAACACAGAATAGGCCAGGTCAGTCGTTTACAGAAGACCAAGATGGCAATAAATGGAATGCATAAGATCTGCATAATCACAATGGAAGAAAATGAGGAAAGAATTTCACAGCTGCATCTGTAGAATCAGTATTACCAGCACATATATTTCATATGCGTGCACCCCTGGTAACCCTGCAGACGCCCTTAATCAGATGTCTTTTCGACAGATGTAGGGCAACACTGTGAGCAGTAGTGTGCTTTGGTTGGTCATAAGAGAGTTCACCGTCATGATGTCCGCATCCCGGATGTCCGTCCCATTCACCTCGAGTATCTCATCTCCGACCTCAAGTAGCCCTTGCAGTACCTGCAAGAGGCACACAGCAAAAGATTACATTGTAATCATGTTGGCACTTGACTACCAACTCCAACCACCCCCTTCCATTTATCATTCCATTTATCCATTTTAATTTACACCATAATT
Source organism: Hyalomma asiaticum (assembly GCA_013339685.2). NCBI lineage: Eukaryota > Metazoa > Arthropoda > Arachnida > Ixodida > Ixodidae > Hyalomma > Hyalomma asiaticum. The sequence goes on along the minus strand of CM023481.1, from coordinate 43,879,496 downwards.
ACTATACTATACTGATGCTTTTAGTGATAGGGGAAGTAGGTCATAATTTTAGCTGCCATGTGCACACGCATGCACGCACTCCATGCACACAATGATAGAGGATGCCAGCCCACCTCACTTTTTTTAACAAAAGTGCCATTCACATCATTTAGTTATAAATTGACCCAGCTCGAAGTTCACTGAAAACAACCGACCATTTCAAGGCAATCGGACAACTTTCACAAACAAAATGTGGGAATCAGCAATTACGCTTATACCGACAACCTCATTTTTCACTTCTTGCCAAACACCGTGGATCATGAAAATTGAAAAAAAAAACTAGGAAAAGACGAAACTTATTTAGAGTTGCTAAGTTGAAATAGAGTGCTCAGAAGTGGGATAATACTATGCAGTGGAGAAAAACATTTGCTCGATTTACATAATGTGAAGCACTCTTTTTTTTCACATGATCCTTCCCAAGGTTTCAACCAATGAGCTGAGAAAGTTATGGTAAAAACGGCAAGAAACGCGCACTACTGCATTGAAAAATGAAGCGGGCAATGATATGGGCAATACTGACAGCGCTGAGCTTCTCAGTGTTACTGATGGATCTGTTTTTACTAACGAAACCCACATGCCATTTCCTGCGCTACCAAACTGTATTTTTGCCTTTTATGCTGCCTATAACATTTATTCTAGAGGATATATCGTCTGTTATAGAAAAAGTAGAACTGGCTTCTTTAGAAGGTGTGGACAAAATCAACTGAAATTTTTAAAGCATAAATTCATTTCTTCAGTAACAGTGATGCTAATAGCAGTAATAGTGATGCACAGCAACCTTGCATCGACCACTTGCCTGATGAGCGGAAAGTGGGGAATGGAACTCCGGTCTTCAAATCAGGTAACAAAGAGCTCCCTAAAGTATTGCCTCATATTGTTAACAAGCATACCTTGTAAAATCACGCAACACTCCATCTACTCCCAAATGATTCATTTCCTGTATGACAATAACTTCCATTCTGCACAGCATACGTTCCGTTGGGGCTGTTCTTGCAAAACCCAACTAGCCTTATTTGTCAAAGACCTGCATGCAAGTCTTGATACTAACCTGCAAACTGACAATATTTCTGGGCTTCTCGAATGCAAATGCTAATGAAACAGAACTTTAAATCCTGACATTTAAAGGCAGCGACAACCAATTTTTGAGGTGCCTGTTTATTTCATCAAAAAGCTGACCGGCCAGAGTGTCCGTTCATGCAATGGTAAGTGGGAAAATGCCATGGAAAAAAATTTCATCAAAATTTTTTGCCTATAGAGTGAAACACGACAAATGTTGTAAACAGTAGGCGACAGCCGTCGGGTGTTTCCCCCAGCATCTGCCGCGGCACAGCGCATGTGCGTAACGCCTGAGAGACGCCACGTGCAACCATTGTGGTTAAAAGCAGGTTTTCGGTTGCAGCGAAGGCATCACCGCTTCTCAACGTAGACTCCTTTTACTGAGTAGGAAGCCAAAAATAGGGCGGGGATGTGTTTTTATGTACCGACCGCAATTGTAAGCCTGAGTTATGGCCATATGAACAGCAGCAGGTGACGTACAGAAATTGAGTCTCCAGAACGCAGCACAAAGGCTTCACCAACAAGCTATGCCACGTTTCAGTTGCAGCTATTTTCAAGCTCAATCTTAAAATACTATTCAAATCACGAAAGAGTGCTCACTTCGATCACTATAATTCAGGTTCTTTCCAAATGCACAAAGGTCCATTCAAATGTTCTGGCCAACTTCTGATCCCTTTAAACTGGATCCAAAAATCGGTAACTAACCATTCCTAGTTCGTCCCCCTCGACGAATTGCACTCTAGTAGCCTTGCAGTAAAATCGGGTATACTACAAGACCCCATTCTCGGGCCCTTTCTCTTCTTAATTTACATTGTAGTCCTAGCTTTGCAGCTCTCCTTCAGTATCCATCTGCTTGCAGATGACTGCGAAATCTATCGCTCGGTCACCAATCCCCCCACTGATAAAAACTGCTGTCCAAGATGACCTTAACCATGCGCAAGGATGGTATGACCTCTGGCTTACGAAACTTAATCCCAACAAGTGCAAAACCATTCATTCCAAGCCACCATAACCCCTTCTGTTCCTTTATGTAACTGCCAATGTTAGCCTCGAACACTTAGTCATATAAATATCTCGGTGTCACCTTATGCAATGATTTCAAGCGGAGAGCGCGCATGTGACACAGCAAGCAAGTGATGCCAGTAGAAGCTGCCAATGAAGTGAGCCACATGCAATAGACTAAAGGCCCATGCCAAAGCTCTCATTCCTAGCGTGACCCGCATTTAACATTACATCTTCTGCAAACAAATCCGTAGGCTTCCTCAAGCGCCATCTTCTGCACGCCAAAAAGAACGTGAAGCTCTGAGCCTATGAAACCTCTATCCGCTCTAAAGTGGAATATGTGTCGGCATTCTGGTGCCCACACCAAGCATATCTCATCGACTCACTCGAGGCAGTTCAAAGCCATGTGATTTGCTTCATTCAGCCTTCGCATTCCGACAATACCAGTGTATCCTTCCTTAAAGAATCTGCTCTTTTAAACAGTCGCGCCTACACCGCATTTGCTGCTATCTCCGTCATATCCTTACATTATCCCATCACCTCGCACATCTCATCATGCTAGCAATCACCTTCAAGTTGCCCAGTCATGTATCAAAATTACCACTTTTTCTATGTCCTTTTTTATACGGAATGCAAAGGACTGGAATGAGCTCCCTCACAACGTCGCCAACATTTCCTGCCCATCAACATTTTTGGATCGACTGTCTTGTTTACCACAATAAAAAATCATCCCACTGAAAAATTTTATTTTTTAACCCACTCCTTGTATAATACACCCTCGAAAGGTCTTTAAGGAAAATGAGTGATGTGGTGTGAAATCCATACAAATTTCCCAAAATATCCTAGGAGACAAAAAATTTGTCCAGGTGCCAGTAATTTGCAGCATGAGGGCGACTTATTTGAGAACTTGAAACAGAGTGAAACTGACTTAACGATCAGTACCGCGAAATCGCACACCATGTTGAGAAGACGAAGCGCAAGACAGGCAACCACCCGACAACAAACAGTTGAGCGACACGACCTGTTCCATAAAACAATTTCGTGAGCTCACTACTAGACTACAGTGCTTGGACAGAATTAATTTCCTCGGGGTCCGAAATCGCAAATTCAGTTTTGCAACCTATGAAGACTGTATGTACACCAGTTTCAAACAATGAACCCCAGTTGCCTTTTTTAGAAGAGCTGAGACGTGACCAAACCACTTGTGGATATGTGGAAAACTGTTTTTATGCCTCAATTACAAAAGAACGGAATGTGCCAAGGACTCCTTTATTTGTTAGAAACAACCCAATGAAGCGAACAGACAATGAAGCCAAGGGAAGTACTGGGGAAATTGTTTTTCAGTGTAGCAGAGCAAATGTGGGATAAATGGAAAGGCATTAAGTGGACGAAAAAACACACCTGCATTCGGTAGGGACCGAAGCAGCAACCTTCGAATAATGCATCCGATTCTCTACCAGCTCAGCTGTGAAAGAGGTCGTTATCTGGAACACCTTTCCACAGGACACATTTCCACAGAAACAACACAAGGAGCCGCATAGACCAGGATCCGACGATGAGAAGGATGCTGCCAAATAAGCCCTCACATGCTCCATAATGGCATGAAGTATGCTGAAAGGAGGCCTAAACTGTGCAGTAAATAAAGAAGGTAATGGGTCAAGGACTGCTTTATTTGTTTGAACAACCTAGTGAAGCCAATAGGTCAATTAAGTCAATGATAGCATAGGCCAAACTGTAGTTTTTCACTGTTGTACAGTACTTATGGAATAAATAGAAAGGAACTGAAGTCACTGGTTCGGTCCCTATCGAAGGCAGATGCATTTTTATTTCGTCCACTTTCCATTTATTCCCATAATTACTATACTACAGTGAAAAAATTTCTCCTCTGCCTTCCTTTGCTTCACTGACCTACTGGCTTCATTACTCAATGCACCTAAGACTCGCAGATGTCGCGCTCATTAAATTGCATTAGAAAAGGCACCACTGTGCAGTGTGGAACAGGGCTTAAATGCTGATGTACTGTGGGAACATACGTAAGAATGCGAACCCCTTCGTGAGATCCCGTCTAATACGCACACACTCGCTCACCTGCCGTGTGTGGAGGTCAGGCATGCGGGAGACGAAGATGCCATGATGAGCCTGCACTCGGCCTCTAGCTAGGAAGAAGCCAAATGAACGCCCAGGAGGCCGACGCAGCTCCACCACCTGAGTGCCGTCCAGGTTCTGCTGAAGGAGCTGCGCGCTTACGTGGGTCGGTTGACCACCGGCCCAGAGCGGGTCGCTGCATACGCACAAAACACTTATTAACGTGTCGCAGAAAACTCAGCCGGCGTCGGCCTACATGGTGGCAAAGATCACCCCAAAACCACTGCGACCACGCACGCCCTCCCGCCATAGCACAGATGCATCAGTGACCAAAATAGAATAAAATTTAAACTACAACTACATCCTTCATGCACGACTGCATGGTCTGTTACTTAAATTAATGTAGGAAAAAATGACGCAACGAGGCAACTCAAATAAGCACATTCACGAGCATTCCTACCATACCAACAGAGGCGCGCCCGGGCAACGACATCTATGGAGAGACGCCATTTTGCAGGATAGGTTACTCACGCAAACGCTCTGCAGACGGTGCTCTCTGTGCTATCGCGCACATAGATATTTATATTAAAGATAGACAGAAGCTCGACAAAATGTCATGGCTATAAGCAATATAGCACAGATCCGAAAACATCTGAAGCTATAAGTACAATAATCAAGTCACAAATCATGAAAGAACAAAAAGGAACAAAATCAGAGTGCTTGCAGAAACAACTCATCAAATAGCTAACAAGGGGTTTATAATATGAAATTGGTCGCTAACGCTCGTTATAGACTGAAGAAGCTGGTTGTGATCGCTCGCAGGTCCTGGCAAAAAAAAAATGCGGGCAGCTGGGTCACAGCGGAGCTGGTGGCCTTCCCCTCATTTCCCCATACTCACTTTCCCTTCCGTTTCCCACCTGCTTGCTATTCCGTACTATATATGGGTGTGCTATGCCTTACCCTCTCCTCTCCTCATTTCCGTCTTCCTCACTCTCACGCCACTCTTAACACTCACCTCCCTTTCCTAACCCCTTGTACAAACTACGGCACTGGTGGCCTTACACTTTTCCCTCGTGCTCACCATCACTTCACCAACTCACCAACTGCCTTAAACCACGTGAGTGGTTTAAGGCAGTTGTTAGCTAAACGAAAACATTGGCTGCAGTCAAACAGTAATACATGCATCCTTCAATCTCATGTCAGTGCAGTAATCACGCAAGGCATCTTTATTGCACATGAAGAAAGCATGATATGCCATTAAACGGGGCACTGATATCACCTAGCCTAACAGTTCGACTACCTCAGTGGTTCTCTCAGTCTATTTTTCTTTCACCATACTGCTGTTACACGAATGAAACTGTTCAGTATTGTGTTCTCGCTGATTTTTAAAGACGATAGTCTTTCTTGGGATACTTCAACGCAGAAATTTTGGTCTGTCTGTGTGTGTGTGTGTCTGTCCTGCTGCGAAAGGTGAACCCCTTCCTCAACGACCACCCAACTTGAACTGGTAGCTACCTTCATACTTTTGAACACAGTAGGCCAAAAAGCAAATATTACGCATATCTGAGGCGCAACATCAATACAACGTGTAAGTATTACACGGTGTGTTCCTTTAGTAGAAAATACATAGATGCGCAATTCTAAAGACCCTAGTGCTTGTTAGGATGCGCAAAAGCGGACGATTCCTACGCAGTTCTGCATACTAGGCAAGCTTCTTGCGTTTCCCGAAACCATGGCCAGATGGCGCCCTTATCTCACGCTCGTGCCGAACGGAAGGCAGCGGAACGGCCGCCCGCCACTCCGGCCGGTCCCTTTCTCTCCTCGCGTCTCTTCGTTTTCCCTCTCGCTTGCGCAACTCCTCGGGGAAATAGAACCACGCGAACCGGGACTCATGTAGTACGGCCGGTAGAAGGCTATCGTCTTTCGACGACATTTGCAGCGAAGCACGAAGATACGCGGCCAATTTTTTACTTTTGGCTACACACACAAAAAGAGACTGTTACTGCGCATTGCGTTGAAGTATCAGCTTGTGTACTTCGCTGTATCACTTACACAGATACTTGCGTCTAAGTGCCTTGCATGTCATGTTCCATAAAACTCACGGCAGTTAACTGGCTCAGCTAGTCGAGCTACATGACTGTGTACGCCGCTTGAGTACTACCACGATATTTGATGCACATCTATACTGATTAGATGTTTTAATATTCAAACGCATCGCTTTCTTCGCATGATTGCTTGCGTGACCATGACAAGAAAAGGACGCTAAGTGTGCTTTGCCGTATACTTGAAATGCACAGCGATATCCAAACTGAAATAACTGTGCCGAACCGAAGGTGTGACAATGACATAGCGTGCTCACGACACAGGCACTAAGTTATCTTAAGAGCAGAGACTACAGCGCAATGCCAAATAATACTATAATACTTTTACGCTCGGAAAAAAATGCATGAAAGCGTTCAACACTGCACCGTTTCAGGGCGCATGTAAAATCACAGTGGCTAGCAGACGACGCAAGGAGCTATCTACACTTGGGAGCTTCAACTCTCCGTTAGGTACCAACTGCGTTCAATCTCGAGACCAATATACTCATGTATATTGGTCTCATGTATGCTATGGTTTGCCCTCTCCCCTCCTCAATTCCCTCTTCCTCATGCTCACATCCCTCCACCACACTCTCAATTTCGCTTTCCACACCTTTGATGTATTATACTATACAAGGCTACACTGCGCGTTACCCTCTGCCCTCCTCCTCTCCGTCATCCTCAGCCCCACTTCCCTTTCCCACCTCCTTGCTGTACCATAGTACAGCAAGGAGGTATAGCAGCTTCTTCCGAACTGGCGTCAGCTGCTGACGTGGCACTTTCATAGAACACCCACCTGCCACGCAGACGGTCTTAATTCGATTCCCTCTCGAACCACAGGTAGCGTTCTTGAGATTTTAGCATAAATAACTTGAAGCAATCATAAAGTACACTGCAGTTAAAGTGTTCTGATCTGGATGGAGAAAAACGTGCGATGCGCGATGTACGAAGAATTGTTTAACCAGAGAGGACAGAGAGGCTTTGTTTTAGAACCCAGTGGCGCATAGCTGATATGCCGACTTTTCAGGTCACGACAAACGTTCTACCTGGAGCCAGAACAGCTTCGCCGTTAAAAGGCCATTGAGTGAGCACCTGGATTGCTTCTTGGTATATGAACCTTCTGAAGGTGGTCAAGACACATTAATATGAAAGGTGTGGCATGTATAAATAAGAAAAGAAATATGGCTTGCGGTAGAGACATCTTGTGGAAGAGACAGAGGTGAGTGTTTCCATAGAATGGTAACGGGGGATGTTTGAGCAATGCTTTCATGGAGGCTATGCTGGATGTTTCGCGACAGATGAGATGACAAGGGGCTGCGTGGTTTTGTATGGCCTCAATCTTCCGAGTTAAACTCAAAGCATTCGGATCCAATAACACCGATGCATATTCAATATGTGGGCGAACGTGTGCTATGTATAGAAGCAGTTTAAGGGAATATGGTAGCATGGAAAAGTTTGGTGAGAGGTAACCTTAAATACGGTTGGCTTCAGTTTTGATATGTTCAGTATGTTTGTCCCACAATAAATTGATGGTCATGTGGCTACCTCAAGCATACTTATATGGTGTTACTGATTATAATGGTTGGCTGCTTCTGAAACAGGTGAAATGCACCATGCTAGCACGAGAAATACACACAAGCCACCGCCATATCATACAGTCGTACTAGACCCGCCGAATTACATATGCCACATACATATACTGTACATATATCCGGAATATTTTTTGCCATAGAGCAACACCATGGAGCATAACAGCTATAATCAGAAATACTTAGTGCTCTAATGACTGCCATTGCACATTGCTTGAGGCTGAATAAGGCTTAATCTAACTCTTCGCATTGGGCGAAGCTGGACTGGCATTGGTCTATTGGCGATTCCCGTGTGGTTGTGGTTGTCCTCTCTGTTGCCGAATATGCGACCGCTCCGGAAGCCGAAACGCCAGAAGACACCGCCAAAAACGCTCCGTGTGGCCGCGCTTCATGTTACGTGGAATGAATGAATGACCAGAGATGATGCATCCTGAATGCTTTCAGCAGAAATCTCAACTATCTGTATATAGCTTTGAAAAATAAAATGCTCGCATATGAAACGAGAACATTGTTGATGAAGCATCACTGACTCCACATCAAACATCACATTTATTACATTATTATTATTATTATTTAGGATAAAATTTTCACCAAACTTGTCTGGAAATTAGTTCATTCGTAGCATTCGAGGATGAATGCTTTTTTCATAGAGCAAAATTTCCGGTGAATTGCACACACTTAGTGGCAATAAATCTGCCGACATCAAGTAGTTGCTAACGATGGAAATGCAAAATGAAAAGAAAGAATAAAGAAGCATTTCGTTTGTTTTTTATTTCATAGTGTCTTTCACACACTTCTCAAACTTTGTGGTGACCAGTGTTTGAAAGCGATGCAAACTACTTATGGCTGCATGTTAGCATTATGTGCTGGCTTGCACACAAGCAGTTGCGTTATTCTAAATGCAGCCACTTATGCTCTCCTAGTATACTTGACCAGGCAAACGATCACCGCCCCTGTAATGACGCTGATAGCTGGAACAGTGCACATGTTTAACTTGGAAGACGAATCCTAAACAAAATCACTGAACTTTAGTAAAGTTATCGTCTTGCTAGGACTAAAGTACTCCAGTTAAAAAGGGTTATTGCAGCGCATTGTGAGACGGTATAAAATGGCAAATATGCATTTGTGTTCACTTCTGCGAGAAAGTGCTCTTTGATGTTAAGGCCCATGAGTTGTGCTGAAACTCGCGTATACCAGCTACCGATATCCTTCGTGCGCCAGGTTGAGTGAAGCACGTCCCTATTGAAAATGTTCCCTTCCGTCTTGCCATAATTCCGCACGTTCCATACGATCTCCATAAATATTTCATATGTGCTGTATATCTGCCACATAGTATCTACATATGAATCTCATGGAAGCAGAGGGTATTATCGCAACGGCCATACGGGTTTTTTTTTTTACTAGGGACAGAGAATTGGGCGCATAATCATGACACCATCTTACAAGACATCCCCGGATAGTAGAAAAATTGGGTCACTGGAACATGCCCATTGCACTGGTTTCGTTAGCGTTTAGTGCCTCGCCGACTTTGTTGGGTCGCGGTATTCACTCTTCCTATAATAGAATGCCGCGTATCAGGGTGTCGGTAGATTGACCTCGCCGCAAGATATCGGTGTTCGGGAGCAATCGCAACAAATGTAGTCGTTGCCAACTGGCGGCGCCATTTTCGATGGCACAAAACAACAGAAAGCGTTCCTGTATACACCCTCGTTAATGAACACGCTCCGAACACATCTTTCGCGAACATACCTGTCGGCGTTGATCTGGATAGCAGCAGGCTCCTGCCGCGGCCGGCGCTTGCTCTTGCGCAAGCTCATGCGGGCCTTGAGACCCTTCACCAGAGACGCCGTGGAAGACGTCGAAGGCGAGGGCGATGGAGCAGCCAGGGGCTGTGCCTTGTGGGCCGCGTGGTTGGCATCGAGGAACTCCCGCCGGAGGTCCCTGGCCACAGCGGCCGTCTCCGTCTTCTGTGGTCTGTAGATACGCTCGGTGCTGAAGGCGCGCAGCAGCGCAGACCTGGCGCTACGCCCGATCCCCTGAACCCGGTGGAAGAGCCGCTGCCTGGATCCGACGCGCGAGGCCGAGGAGCTGGGGGTGGCCGTGCCGCTGCTGGCTCCTCCGTTCACCGAGTTGGACGAAGACCCCGGGCCATTGTACAGGGCGAAGTCGCTGCAGAACAAGTGGGAACAGGGGAACATGAGATATCGAGGCGAAATAAATGGATGTCGCTCCATCTGCGGTTCAGTAGTGTTACGCCACCCTCACTTCACATCGCGCAATTAAGATCCAGCTGCCGATTTATACGAAGCAGACACCGCGGGCGCGATTCACGCAAGGCATGAATTTCGGTGCGATCAAAACATCCCGTGTTTCCCTTCACAAGCGCCGCCACGAGCAGACAAAGCAAACGGACAGCCATTCCCGGACAACAGGTTTTCTCCGCTGGATACTCGCCCACGAGTCGTCATGCGGTACCCCGATGTTAGCGTCAGGCATCGAGCACGGTGGCCGTGGCTCATGGGCACACAAAGCTGGCTTAACACTGTCCCGACAACTGCACATGCCTGCAGAAAAGTAACGATCCTACCCGCCTCTGTTCCTTGCAGCAGGTTCGGACAACCAGCCACTTTTCTGCTTTCACCGCGGCAGACGATGGGAATAGGGGGTACTACTGTAGTAACTAAACTACTGAAGAATAACCACGCAGTCTCGCTCTTCGCGCGTCAGTTCTGTCCACCTAAAGTCCCTAGATATTTTTCCGCATTTTAAGTAGCGAAAAGCTTTGATGTGCCGCTGGTGCACCTGATTGGTCGGCGTTGCTTTTGGCAGTCATGTTCTTCCTAAAGCTCTCACTTGAAACCTGCAGCGAGAGAACATCAAAGAAATTTGCGCGTTTGAGTAGGCGTTTCCTTACATATGGCACGTCCACTATCATATTTGATGGGAACGCGTACGTTGACGGCGGGACGCTATCTGCGCGCGCGTGCTCCGCTCCACGTGTTTAGAAAGAACATGGCTGCCGACGCGGGCTTTGAGCGAGAGGGTACCGAGAGAGGAGTTAGTTGTCGCTACTTAAAAACGGAAAAAAGATCTGGGGACTTTACGTCTACCGTGCCTTCTCCACCGCGGTACGAACAGGCGCTCTCCAGGAGAAGCACTATAGTCTGTTTCAGAAGTTCCGTGCAGCGCTGTGGAAGCTACAGTCCTCTTCGGCCAATCCGGAGGAGGAACACATGTTAAACGTGTCCTTCCGCGGCTCGTCATCTGCCAATGGTGAGCGCTGCAGCGGCAACTGCAGCCCTGCAAGGATGAGCATTGTTGCGACTGGGGGTCGATTGCTTGTCGGTTGTCTAGGCCACCATGAAGGCGGTGGAGTCAGGAGTGTGGTCGACGTTCAGGACCCTCGAGCGAAGAAAAAGACCAACTGTATTTACATGTTATATTACAATATATACAGGTATTTTACAAGAGAGGTCCAAGAGATTTTTGAGGGTCTTCTCTCTCGGGATCCGAGTCGGCGTCTCTTCTCGATGGGCTCCGTGGCCTCCCACGGAAACTTGCCTCCCTTGCCATAGGTTGAAGATAGGCAGGAGGAGGGGAAGGAGGCCCGCAGTCATCTGATGCTTGTTAGCCAATCAACGCCTCTCCAAACTGCACCACCTTGACTGCACGTGGGGTCCCCCGCTCTGGCCGGCTGCACGTCGTCGCCTCCTTTCCGCTTCCCGCGACGCTGGTTACCCCAAGGTCATCAACAGCGCTAATGGGGACGGACAATGTCCAGCAGCGCCGCGGGAGTCTTCAACGGCAGGCCGAGGCGCTCCAACCCCGGGAAACAAAGGGTGGCGCTGGCGGGCAGATCGGCCTGAAGGTGCCGGCGAGGCTGCGCCGCAGCTGCGCCCCCCTGCTGGGGCCGCATCAGCCGGTGGTATAACGTCGGTGATCACCCCGAACCCATTAGCAGGTCGGCCAGATGGCGCCGGTGAGGCCGCGCTGCAGCTGCATCAGCCGCGGGGACCTTGTGGAGGAACCACGATCACAACAGCATGAAGCGGTGTGTGCTTGTCCGAACAATGCCATTTCGTCTCGCATCAGAAGGATTCTGTGCTCGATGGCCTCGTAGCCTTGGCTCTGCTGCAAGGAACTACTGAAACAGACTACAGCTCACGTGGCTCACATATTTAAGCTCGTATATTTCCTGTCGCAATTCTGCGGTATAACATTACTACTGTCTGTTGAAATGCCAAAAGAATGGCTAAATGCTATTCCTGTCGCGCCGTTCTGGTATTAGCTGTTAGGAACTGTACGATACCGTGCGAGCACACGTTGATGCATGCCTGATCTATGGCCGGGAGCTTATACGCTTTTCAGACCGTCGTCGGCCAGCGGCCAAGATTCAAAGTGCGAAATCGAGTCGTCCACCAGCAGTCTTCCCATAGTTCCCATGTAGGCGATATGGTTATGATGGACGCCGTAGTGGAGGGCGCTCGAAATTTCGACCACCAGGGCCACTTCAATGTGCACTGACATCGCACAGTAAAAGGTCCTCAACATTTAACCTCCGTCGAATTGCCGCCGGCGTGGGCGGGATGCGATCCCGCGACATTCGTATCAGCAGCCGAGTGCCATGACCACTAGGCAACAGCGACCGGGAAAATGAGTCGAATATCCGAGTGTCTGATTCGATTGCTTTGCAATACGAATGAAATTACTACCAGCTTTCCCGATGAGGCGTTCGTCTGGGAATATTCTATGACCGAATCAATGCTATCGGCCGCAAAACGCGATCTGCCATTTCTATAAAGTTATGAGAATTTTACGCTATCGACCTAAATTCTGCTTTCAGCTCAATTCCAATTTTATTTCCGTCGTATTTCCGGTATTACGTTGACCTTCGCTACCCCTCTTGAACTTCAAAATCGCGGTACCGCTGGTCCTACCAGCTCAGGGAACGCCCTCCGTCCTTGTGTGAGATGGTGAGATTCCGGAGGGCTCACAGACAACGAGATTGACGGCATACGGCGCTATGCAAGCAAAGAGGCGGCTTATAAACTATACTATTCCGGACAGATCATAAGCGAAGAAAATATATTTTGTCACAACTGTGTTTGTGCGTGCGCGCTAAGCGACGTAGAATGGACGGTGCTCCAGGACGGTGTCAAGCCCTCCCATTGTATCACGATAAACCAGTCAAGCTCAGTGTCTTTCCGGGCACTCATCCGTTTCTCGGGGCCTCTTCATGGAGCGAGAATATGTCTATTACCTTTTTTCTTTCACCCCTGTTTTTCATGCAACTGGCCCGAGAAGTGAACAAAAAGCGCACACCAAGGTATGTGTTATTTTCGTTATCAGAGCTCTGCACAGCTTTGCCGCCTATTGATTAGGCAAATGCCGACATGTGTTGATAAGGGGGACGTGTACAATCAGTGACAGGAAACCGTGCAACATGATTGCTTGCGCGTCCTCCTGCATTTTCTTTCTTTTTCTTTCTTTGTAGCATTCGCAGCCGTATACGTGCTTCCAAAGCCATTCAAGGGGCGCCCGCAGTGGTTCAGCTCAACAACTAAGGCGGCCCCGCAACGGTGGTCTGGTAGCTATGCTACTCTGCAGCTGATCCGAACGACGCGGGTTCGAATCCAGGCCACGGTGGCTGCATTTAGATGGAGGCGAAATGTTGGGGCCCGTTTACGTAACATCAGCACTATGATAGTTTGGTTAATCCACTTGTTTTGCAGATATGAATTGGCATTGCTGTGTCACCGAAACATTGCTTGTGAAAAAACTGACAACATGCGCGCGCACAACGCGCGCACACAAGGCCCTAGAGACAACATGAACGTTTAAAAATTCATTTCATCAGGTAGCGAAATTCTTGGCAGCGAAATTCGCCACCCGCTAAATCTGACAGTATATGTAATAAGCGAAACTCACGGTATTAGTAAAAGGTTCTTTAAAAGTAATAACATCATTTCAGTGAACGGTGCCTCACGATAATTTGTAACTTGCAGCACGAAAACTAATGCCGGTGACCTGAAATTCCCGAAGAACACGTTTACGCGTATACGGTTTAATATGCCCTTTGAAGCTTCCATGCTGTGCCGCTTCTATTACAAAAGCAAGATGACAAATAAAACGGCACGGCACTGTCCTCTTATACCAAGCGACAATCGCTAATTACTTTACGCAGTCGCCATGGTAAATGCGCAACACTACAGCACTACCATATGCTCAGTTAAAAATATACATACAGAGAAGCATGAACAAATGGTGGATAAGGACAGGCACAAACACACGCGCACAGAACATGAGGCTTCTACGTGACGCTTACTTAACTGCAACCTCAAAGATATTAGGGCACACCTTGGGGGTAGCATACGCTGTACTGGTAAGCAGCTATGAAATTAGAGAACTATCATCATCAGCAGCAGCAGCAATAGACTAACTCCTGTCCACTGCAGGACTAACACCTCTGCCAGCGACCTACACTGAGCAGTCCTGGACTAGCCGGTTCCAATATATAGCTGCATGTTTTTTTGTGCTTTTTTTTAATTTCATCCCTCCATCTTACTTTCTGTCGTCTGTGACCCGCCATGGAAGCCTAGCAGTTAGCATGTAGGCCTGCGAAGTTCAAGGTGGCGAAATCGAAGACCCGAGTGTACTTAGATTTTAGGTGAACGATAAAGAACGCCACGTGGTCAAAATTACTCCGGAGCGCCCCCCCCCCCTTCCCGCCCCCGCAAACACTATGGCGTCTGCCTCATTCATATTGTCGTGGTTTTGGCAAGTAAAACTCGAGCAGTTAGAAGTATCAAACCTCTGTCGTCAACGGCTGCACTTACTCTCTCTCGGTATCCATTCCCGCTGGTTATCTGTCCCGATTATGTGCCTACCCAGCTCCATTTATTCCTCTTGGTGTTTAAGATATCAGTGCCTTCCCTCTGATACGCTCTACTATATCCTCTATCTCGTCATAGTGTCACGCCTATCATTTTTCGTTCCATTGCCCTTAACTTCCTCTCGAGCTCCTTTGCTAAGTTCAAGTTTCTCATGCGTGGAGAATCGGCAATATGAACTGGTTTTGCACTTTTAGCTTTAAATATATTGGTAAATTGCCGTTCATGAGCTGGGAATGCATGCTATATGCGCACCAAGCCATCTTAATTCTTCGGTGAATTTATTAAGAAAGGTTAGTCTCCTTTGGCAGTAACTGACCTATGTACACATGTCCATTTACAGATTACAAAATTGTTAGTCGAAGATAACCAACAAATTTCTGTTTTAACAACAAGCTTGTGTTGTTTTTCTTCGGTTAATTCCATCTACAAAACATCTTGGAAGATAAAAGTAGGGCAGTATCCAACTATACTTAAAAATCCAAAGAAAACCTTCCTGGTAAGTAACCACAGCATACACCAGCTTTAACGCGATAGCGTTAATAAGCTCGAATAAGATCTGGTGTCGTCGTAGGCGTCCGGGGGAGATTATCACCTCGAGCTACAGCTACCGCCGTGCGAATCCGGAGCCCACCACGTAAGCCCTACGCCATGGCGCACGTAGTTCAGTGAACTAAATTCAATTTCTCAAGGCAAAATCCGTCAAGAAAACAGTAAGCTGCGATTTCACTAACGCTTACACAAATGATAGCTCGGACTGCAATTCTGTTACGAGGAAGCCTAATTAAGCTCCGACGAAACCAAAACAATTCCAGCACCTCATATAGAAGTCACCAACGCGGTGCCTGTACGGGGGACATTTGCATAGGCGCGCAAAGCTTCAAATGCTCGCGGATGCCCACAGATGGCGTTATGGCATGAACGCTAAGGCGAAATGCGTCACAGTGCGATGGATTCGGTACTGCGTTCTGGTGCTGGAAGCACTGCGGAACCTTCCTCATCGCTGAGTACTGATGGGGCATCTACATCAACGTGTAGTCGAACCCAGAGAGAGTCGACGCAAGACGGAGGCAAGGTGTGAATCAATGAGGAAAAAAAAAATATTGTGCCATGACATCTGTACATGTGACTCATGAGCATGGCAAGCTGATAAAGCGATGCAAACGGGGCACGATAGCGCTATCGCGTTCCACTCTTAAAGGCGATGCTTAACCCCAGCTTTATTAGCTGCTGACTAGTCAAGAGTTGCCGTGAAGGTAGTAAAATACCCTGAAACCGAATTACGAATTCCCTGTTGCGTGCAGTGCAATAATATTTGGCTCACGTGTTCACTGCACGACTGAACGGCAACGAGTTTTGGCTACATATTCAAAAATCGTTGCAGGGCTCTTTTATGTTTCGTAGCGTAACACATCCGCGCATGCCCAGTTGACCGATGAGCTGCACGTGACACTGGAAAAATAAATGTTGGAATGACCTAAACGGCTAGAATTTTATGTTACCCCAGGTCGCAGATGGCGATCCCAGAGAGAGGCGCAATAAAACTGTCGCCGACTGCTCCACGACATTAGCACAACAGTGGTCCACGAACGAAGGCGCACAGCCGAGTGCTCACCTCTTGTGCTTGCACTTCCTCGGTGGCGGCGGTGGCTCGGCGTCATCCATGACGCACGGCGAACTGGTGATGCGCGGTAATGGTGACAGTACAGCATGGTGGTAAGAGGGCTTCCGTGTCACCACGGCGTACTCCACGCCGCCTTTAACGACCTTCGCTGGACCTGCGGAACGGCCACGATTACGCAATGCCGCGGACGCCGTTAGGGCTCAATACTCGGGCAATTGAACTGCGGCGCATGTCAAGTGAATACTTTAGCGCAGCTGACATTTCGAACGAATCCATCTACAGATTATTTTTTTAAAAATCCATCCACAGAGATGCCAGCTAAAGTGGGATTGGGATGATTCGCGGTGTAGGAAAGAAACGACATAGCGGCACCACCTCAACACACTGGAGTCAGCGCTGACTTGCCAGAGAATTATACCACGGGCATTACAGGGGTCGTGAAAACAATGTGGAGCTGCGTGGATGTAATTGTCGCTGCTTCAAGAGGCATTAGACACGCCGATTCCGGAATATTTAGGCGAAATATTGAGTGTACGTTTAACAACACCCGTTAGAAATTGTAGTGTTCTTGCCTTCCGAAACGACCACGTGACACCACAGGCCGAGATTGCACTGTTCAGTGATGTCAACTGAAGACTTCCCTTTGCTCTGAAGTTAT
Organism: Hyalomma asiaticum; assembly: GCA_013339685.2. Lineage (NCBI taxonomy): Eukaryota > Metazoa > Arthropoda > Arachnida > Ixodida > Ixodidae > Hyalomma > Hyalomma asiaticum. The sequence continues at coordinate 43,862,472 of CM023481.1, read as the reverse complement.
AGCTTTATAAGAAAGCTAGAAAGTAAGAAAATAGACCAAGTACGTTTCCGTGTGGTGCAGATGTACGGAAGTACGGCCGGAGCATGGTTTGTTTTCCCATGGCCTCCGAGGGCGCGCCTCCCTCGGAGGCCATGGTGGCGAATAAGGTGACGTCAGCTGCATGGTTGAGGGGAACGTGCGCTGGGAAATCTAAATCGTTTTTATCGTTCTAAATCAACACGAATGATGCAACCGAACAATGCATATCAGATTCGAGGGCGGCATTCCCGAATACAAACATCCACGAAAATTTTCAGGCGTTTTACGACCACTTTAACCATCGGGGGCACTGCAGATTTAGCTGAAGCAGACGTAAGGTGACCCACAATCACACGATCATTATGTCCCATTAGAAGGCTGCTAAAAGACCTTTGCGCCTTTTAACTTACGAAGTACGCACGAGGAGCCGACCAAGTCATCAAAAGAGCGAATTACTCCACTTGAAACACAGCGACTTGAAAACACAAGGTGATGCGTGTTTTCAGATCACCTGAATGGTTATAGTCAACAGACAGCTCGTGAAGATGAAGAACACTCACTATTTCGCTCGGACTGCGACTCTTCCACGTCGGCTACTCGCATTTCGCACAGAAATTGTGACAATACGCAGGCGCAATCTGTAGCGAAAGCACGCATTGACACAACAAGTGGCAACTTCTTATCTACGTGGGCAAAAAAAGGGAACGCCTATATCAGCAGAATAATCACTCACAGGTTGATCTTCGGTCGCACAGCACGAGTCACAGTACCAAGGCATCGGCGTACGCCGTAAATAAATCGCGCCCAATTTACCCAACGTCGAAAGAAATGAGGCCCCACGAAACAGCTACTGCGACAACCGCCCCGTGTAGTACAAACCCGGGTGATCAGTGAATGCGTCCGCGTGCGGATGTCACCGATTAGACAGCGTCGGTAGTGGACGCCCCTATTGAGGCCGCACAATGTTATCTTATCGTCCAAACCGCCGGCCGCAACACAGCTGTTCGTACACCTGACCCGTGCGGTCCAGCAGGGCAGAATAAAAATAAACACGTTGAAAGACTTTCGTCCTCTAAATGCAACTAGTGTATCCGTGAAACAACCGCTCATAATCTCGGCCACGGAGTGAATAGGGAGTTTTAACAACGGTGGTTTACCGTACTTCGGGTACGGTAATACCGTGCCGTCGTGGTCAACACGTAGCTATTTCAGTCGGAAGCACCTCCGCCATAGTAGCTCTACGCACGCAGTAACGTGGCGGAAAGTCGGAAGGACGTCTTTCAGAGTGAAATAGCCTGTGCCAAGAGCAAAAAAACGGTATTACCGTACTTACCGTACGCTAAGGGAGCGCTGCTAAAACTCTCTATTAGCTTCGCGTATACCGTACCGCGGCGGATCCCTTCACGTCAACTCACCTTTGCCGCACGGCGTGACACACTGGTGCGCGAGTGTGGGCATGCTGCTGCTCTTGGGAGAAGGGGCGGCACCGCCCACGAAGCAGCTAGGCGCCTCGCCAGACCCGCAGCACGGGCTCTGCTGACCGCCACCGGAACGGCCCACGTCGTCCGAACTCTTGTTTCTGGGCCGGCCCTGGTGCAGCGATCCGCGCGCTCCGTGACCAACCGTCGGCGTCTTGTCCGTGCCGTGAGCCACGTCGGCACGACGCGAGACGTGTCCCGCAGAGGGACTCGGTGTGCGCGGCCGAGTCGCGCTCAAGGACCGCCGAGCGCTCGGGGACCGCGAAGCGCGGGTCGTCGTCGACGGCTCGGCGTGCGACATGGGCTCCGGGACGACAGCCGCGGGGCGCGCGAACAGCACGCGCATTGTGCCGGCGTCCGATCCGGAAGAGCTCCGGCTCGCAGCGGAGGCCTTGGGCGGCTTCGCTGTGGACAGACGACGCAATGTGTGACCACTGTGCAGTGCTGAGCGTTTCCGAGGAAAGCGCTAGTGCGCACAGATAGAGAAGGGAGATATCGCAAGTGCAGAACGAACAATGATTACAATCTAAAGAGCTCGGCGACAGTAGTCGGGGCAGCCACAGCTTCCAAAAGCGACAGCCACTACCCAGAGAGTGCGCTGGACCTGCTATAGCATCTGAGCCTATATATTACCGTTGAACTGACTATCGCCTGTTACCGCTAGCGCTAGACTTGTGTCCTTTTTCGTTAAAAGTCGGAAAATTTTTTCTAGTTCTTTCTTTTTCTTTTTGCAGTCCTCTGTATCTTTTTAATAGGAAGCGACAAACAAGCCACTATGGTCAGCAGAAAGAAGAACGAAGACAAAAGATGCATGGATGAGCCGCTCAAGTGCACCTTCCCCCGCGCTCTCAACACTACCTTAGCTTCCCGAGTTTCCAAAGGCACGCATTTAGTGACACGCGCACAAAGGAGAATTTTAGGCAACCAGAGCCACCGCGTACAGTTGAGAAAGCGCGATAGGTTTTACAGCACGAGTTGATTCCCAGGAAGACCACCGCACCTTCCTTTCAAGAGCATAAGCTGGCCATAAGGAATTGCCCTGTGCAATTTTACCTCAATCGGAGCCATTTGTAACGCATCATTTTTTAGAATGGTGTTCGCGACCATTACGCGTACATACGTATATGTCGACTCAGGACACACATGGCACATGAGAAAGGCACCTAGTACTTTACCTCAGTCTGTGTGGAGTGATCAGTCGCCAACATAACGTGAAATATTAAGGTGGAGCACAGCCATTGGACCACCTCACGAGGTCCCGTTAGCGCTGATATTCTACATCGGCACAAACGCCGTGTACGGTACTCACGCACTAAAACGCGGCAGTGCAAGTGCATGACCGCTGCTATACTAGCAGCGCGTCCAGATGGGAGACAGTGCAAGGAAGTTGTTGGATTGTGGTATAGCACGCGTGTAAGAGCGTTCCTGAAGCGTGACTACTGCTTCCAATGGCACGCGAGCTCTTTTGTGGTTTAACGTAGCGCCAGGTGACAGAAACGAATTAGCCGCCGCACCGCCAGTTGCAGCGAGTAAGGCGTCAGAATTGAAGGGATACTGGTTTCTTAGAAACCGAGAAGAACGCACGTGATTTCAGCCATTGGTTATCGATTAAAGACCTCTCTCTTCGACACCATAATAGAGCATGCCTTGCGTGAAGGAGGAGGAGAAATAACATTAAGAAACACAAGCAAGGCGGACACTGCTACGTAAGACCGGAAAGTCACGTGAAGTGAAGAACTTTGAAGTGTGCGTCGCAATTAAAACTACAGTCTGAAGAACAACAAGTCGGCTGATATAGATGCATCAGTGGACGGCTTGCGCTCTGCGTGTAATGTATGGTACTTATTTGTTTCTTGCACCTAGACGCATAGCACTCTTTCGCCTATCGCACTTTAAGCAGTAAGCACCCAGGTGGCTACCCCGAGTTTTACGCTCTACTGCGAAGTAAAAGATGGAAACTGCCGTTTTCTTCAGTGCAGAGTACAGAGCGAAAGAAGCCAAACAAACATCGCACGCAAAGCTAAGGCGATCAGCACGGGACAAGTGAAATGGCTCGCTCCTTCCCACGATAGGATACTGCAGCGAGAAGCGTCTTCTTGAAACACCGTTACTTCTTTGTCACGCGAAATTCTGGTCTGACGTAACAGAGCTACCACCATTCCTACACCCACGGTGCACTCTATTACGCTACAAGAAACTTAAATCGATGATGAACGGAATAAAATGCGCGCAACTTAGTGGATCTCAAAAAAAAAAAGTCTTCTTCCAAATTGTGATCTCCTACCACTTTTCCACACAAGCTGCCACCAAGTTTATCACGCTAAAGTTGATAGTTTTCTAGCAATTATTCATTTCAATCTGCCTTTAGCAGCGGCAACTTCCGCCTAAAAAATTCGCTCGTGAAGAGGGGCCTTAACTTCACTTAAAAAAAGACAACTATTCCATAAACAAAAGAAAAAGGAAACATTCTGTACATAGAAAAACTACACCTGCTTCAAGCTCGCGACCGCCAATGACGCTGGTTGCCGTTAGCAACAGTTGGTCACAACATCCGTCATGATAACAAGGGATGCATCCCCCTTACGCGGAACAGCCTTCTTACCCGGCAAGGAGAGCGGCAATGCCTTGGGCGGCAGCGTCGTTTTGGGCTTGGGGCCCGACAGCGACGATGTCGCCGAGTGACTAGAAATGGGCCGAGTCGGTTGCACCCGGGTCACCACGGCTTCCCTTGGCGCCGAACGGACCGGCTGGGCGGTTCTCAAGTCGCCGGTTGACGTTGTTCGCCACGGCTCCGGGAAGCGCGTCTCCCCTCCTTGATCTCGGCTAGGATTCTCGCAGGCCGAGTCGCGGCTCGTCCCGCCAAGTGAGTGGAGCTCCTGCCGAACTTTGTCGCTGAAGGATGGCCCGACGCTTCCGTTCACAAAAACAGCTTCGTTCGCGTAATCGGCAGAGCCGGCGATACCACAGGCGTAGTACTTGGAGTTCAGCGGCACGGCAGCGTCCTTCAGCGGAGGGACTTCGCCCTTGGAGCACTTGAACGTAGCGGATATGCAATAGGGCGGGTGCCTGCTAGGTGAAGACAGGGTAGGTGGTTGGCTGGGCGCAGACGCCGGAACGTGGCAGTCCAGCCGACGAGAGTCGTTCGCGTCTGCCGGTGCCAAGGCGAAAGAGGAGTCGCTTGAGTCCGGCGGAACCGAAGATCGACGACAGCTGGACGTGTCGGGCGCAGAGATGTCGTCCAGCGTCGGAGCGACAGACAACTTGGGGCGAGACGACGGGCTTCTGCCGTCGAGGTCGAAGCTCGAGGACAGAGTGCGGGCAGCAGGCACTGAGAGCCTCTTGAAGGATTCGTCCTCTTCGAAGGCGCGCGCGGGCAGAGAGAAGCTGCGGTAGCGACCCGCAGAGCGAGGATCCAGCTGGCCTCCTCGTGTCGGTGAAGAGGCGTACAGTGCGGCCATGAGCTGCCTGCAGGAGCGGCGCATATGCTGCTCCGAGAACGGCAGGCCCTCGTCGAAATGCACTCGCGGAGGCCCCGCTACAAACGAGGTTGCGGAGCCTGGATCGTTTCCACTACTTGGAGTCGTGCTCTCGTGCAACCTGCGGTCAAAGAAGAGACATGGAACGTTGTAAAACGTACTCACGCTGTCATCACATCGACTGTTCTGAATGTCAGATGACACACGCGTGAGGCCTTTCGCATCCTGCTAACAGATGTTATCAGAAGACAAGCGTTCAAACAGCCCACTTCCTCGGGAGCTGGGCTGCGTTCGCTACATGCACAATGGACCTCGCTTTCTTGATATAGCGAAATTTCCTCTTTGGTATAGTAAAATTACTTACCGAGAGCATTCACTAGCAACAGAACCTATTTAATCAAATAATATGAAATTTCGCCTTCTATTCAGATGGATGTTAGCGCCAAATGAATGACATTATTATGAAACATCAGGAGCTTGCAAATGTCTCGCCCACAGTCTTGCTCGATGTCGCGCTTGCTCAGCCGCCCGCGCCGAATGTACCATAACGTCGGCGACAACGTTTCCCACGCTGGCGTCGCTACGACTTGCCCGTCTTTTACTCTCCCGTTCTTTCGTTTCCCGCGTTCTGTACGACGGCGACACTACTAGACTGATGCCCGCCAGTGAGCCTGTCACCGGAACCCGGAAGACGAGGCTGGCGGTTCGCCTGTCAGTCCACGCCGAGAAGACAACGCCACGTCCGGCCAACCCCTAACAAAGGCCTGGGAAACAGCGCAGCTATGCGCCATAAATTTCGCCCCCCTAGAAACGAGGATGCCGTGAGATTAGTACGCGCTGGCTCTGCTCGGAACGACAATGCGCCTTCGCCAAACCGTGAACTACACCGCATACCACGGGCCAAGCCTTTGGATACCGCTTGCGTCGCGGCCGTTGTATTCATGCTCCTCCTCGAAACGACTTCGCTTTTGAAGCTCCCAAACAAGTAGACTACTGTGAAGCACATTTTCATATCTACTCAAAGGGACACTTATTGAAAGCTCTAGTTGCGCGGTGACTGCCATCTGCTGTCGCCAAAGGTAGCTTATCAAGGTTGGTAAGGTCAGTGCTTGTCCTTTTATAACTCACGCCGAGAAATCGCTTTAGAAGAAAAATTTTGTCACGTTAGAGATGCACGGCTAGAAGCAGAAAATGTTCAGGCATTCATCTACGCTCGGAATATGTCCGGTCACAACGAGAACAACACTGGAAGAAAGACAAAGTTTCAGGTCTCCAGACGGGAGACAGGCTGAACACCACGGGCGCACCTCTCTACGGGTCCGTCGTTGCACGATGAAGGCTCAGTGTCGGCCGAAGAGGTAGAGCCGACCCTTTGGGAGAACCTCTCGACCGAGCCGTCAATGCCGGAGTCACCGTCGCTGTCCTGGTTAACAGGAGCGCTGGTCCTGCCCGGAGGAGGCACCCGGCGCTGCGAGGCACGGATCTCTGCGAGCGGCGAGCATGTGTCGTGTTAGGTTTGGTCAAAGTGCCACTGAATAGGTCAAACTAAACCATCCTAGATTGGGTGGCAAAGCGAACTGGTTGGCAATGGTTCGTACTAACAAAATCACGACACCTCAGTCTTCTCGGCAGGAGCGAACAATGAGAGCATGACCACGTGCTCCTGTAATTCTTGACTCTTTCTTCGTCAATCGTTGTTCTGCTGTTTGCTAACTGTGCATGCGATAAACCATTTTCTAAACTGCATTCGCGTTCCTCCTGTCGAACAAGAACAATCTTGCGTGTTCCCAAACGGCTTGTCAACGAAAGACGCTTCCGGTAAGGAACAAAACAATCCCATTCCCATTTGCTTTTTGCTTTTCAAACCATGACAACCAAAAGCATCAGCGAACGCAGTGGCGCCTAGTTGTATTAACTTGCGGCTCATGTTCGCCATCTTGGTGTGTGCCTGAGCGTGTATTATAGCCTCATGCATTTGAGAATGCAACTACTGAGAAATATGGATACAAGGTTCGCCCAAAAAGAAATTGAAATGAGGTTAGTCGCCATCCAGTGGAACAAACTGATGAGTGCGCTGTGTTTTTCGAATGCCATGTTTCGAGTGCGCTGGTTAATTGCAAGTTACACCGAAAGTTATAGAACAACACCAACAGAAGCTGTGCTTATTTGAAAAAAAAACAGTGCAACCAGCAAAAGAAAAACGAAAGAAAAGGATGGAGATACTATAGTGTTGCATACGGCAGCCAGCAAAACCAAAAAAAAAGATAAAGGAGAAAAAAAAAGAACGCCCGCCACCGCGGCCCACAGAACGTGGATGTCCGGCAAAACTGTTGAAGGTCATTGCTACAACTGCTGCAGAGATTCTACGATGTTTCACTGCTGTGGAGTAGCGGTAGCACTGCATAATAGGAGGAGTACCTCTCATTTGCGGCCCTCGTCGCTAGTCCCTGCAACGCTTTACCTGTACTCATAGTGGTGGTACAACAACAATGAAATCAGCTGCTAAGCTGGATCTACATACAATGACAGGGCAGTGACGTCACCCGCCACCGCAAGCTGCAGTCGTCGCAGCAGCTCGCGTAACGGTAATCTTTACCGGGAAACATGTCTGAGGAGCATCGTAAGAGCAATTACATGGTTTAGATGCTTGTTTCCTGTCTGTTCTTTATTTAAACGCATGCTCTGTGTGCTGTACGTTGTATGCCTGGTAACAAAGCATGTACGAACTTGTCGTCTACATCGCTATTGTCGGATACAACTCACGCCTGCAGTGAAGCCCCTCCCACACCCTCATAACTGCCAGCCACTGTTCGGCTGCGAGGCTGCAAATAGTTCGCCATTGAAACTTTCTATGCGAGCTAAATGGGGCGATACCTTCAGAGATCAACTTACAACTGAACGCAGTTATGTGTTTTCAATAATACGTTTAAGTGCAACGCGGAAAACCTAACTTCATTTCTGAACTGACACGAAAACGACTCTTGATGTCATATCTAAATGGTTTAATGACGTCCATTTCCTTTGCTTCTGTGATTGGCTGGAGAAGTAACACCGACCCGAGCGGTTCGTCTGCCTTGTTGCCAACTGCTGTTTTTTAGGGGCGAAGCTCCTTAGGGCGTGGGTCTGTACATCCCATGGTGTTCGTTGGTGATGTACGTAGCCACGTCTACTTTTATAAAAAAAAATTCCGAAACTTGCGTCCTCTGCCTGGATTCGAACCCAGGCTCTCGGCGTGGCAGTCGAGCGTTCTACCACTGAGCTACGCCTGTGGTTGAAAAATTATCGCTAAAAGGTATAATTATCGCTAAACAGGTATAATGTCTCCCGCGGAATCGCATTAACAAACGTAATGTTACGTTGAAAAATAGTAATACACCGCTACACGACGCGAAAATTGATTGTATAACGAGGTCGAGGCATCATTTGAAAGAACACAGAGCTGCGTGCTTTGTAGCTTTGAACCCATTACGGAGGCACTGGTAATTATGGCGTAGTGGGTACTTCCCTACTTGGCAAAATGATAACTTATGGCGCAGGAGATACCTACCACTTCTACTTGCACTAGTTTCCTCAAGCGTTTAAAGTGGCCTCTAAGAAAGTAGCTCCTCCTGCTTACGCTGTCACTGTCCTGCAGTTCCGCGCAGGCCTGGCTCTAGCACAGCATATCCCCCTTAAACGCGAGATCCCAGCGTACGAATACAGTGTTTCTCACGCCTTTACATGATGATCGACTGGGCGATTTACGCGAAAGATTCACGGTTTACCGATGATTCCCTCCGGAGCTTCGCCCACTCATCATCATTCACCCCGTGGATATGCTGTGATTTTTTTAGGTTGTATACTAGAATGCAGGTTTTCTGCTTCCTTTTTTTTTCTTAAGGTTTCCGCTGCGAACGAACGCGAGCTAGAAGATAATAGCTTCAAAGTACTCCCGGCAAGGATTGTCCCGTATATTGGTAAATGTACACGATGTTTCAAATAATTTGCGCCACACTTTAAAAAAATCAACGTGCGCGTTACGGGGATGCAACCAACTTAGCATTGTTGTTATGTGGGGTTTAACGTCCCAAAACCAGCCCTGATTATGAGAGACGCCGTAGTAGAGGTCTCCGGAAATTTTGACTACTTGGGTTCTTTAACGCGCACTGACATCGCACAGCACGCGGGCCTCAACATTTCGCCTCCATCCAAATGCATCCGCCGCGGCCGCGATTCGATCCCGCGACCTTCGAATCAGCAGCCGAGTGCCATAGACACTAGACCACCGTGGCGGGGCAACTTAGCATTGTTGATTATCGCCTTGCCCACCTCAAAATGTCTTTTTAAATGACCTTAGGTAACATTTACACTAATTAAGTACCCAACTCTTAAACAGTTGCTTTAAACACACTATGTTCAATGGTGACGCTGTAAAGCATGTTAACTAGAGCACGAATAATGTACTTCAATGCAGTCCAATGGTTTTAATTTTTCCGAACTTTTTAGAATATGCACGGGACTTGAAAAAGTAACATGTCACTGTGCGCTCGCGCGCAGTGATATGTTACACCCTCAAAGGTGCTAAGAATGAACCATCGATGATGCATGCAGAGCGCAGGCATGCACAGGCCGAAAGATGTGGTCAGCCCTTTACCATCTTCTCTTGCAACCTGTCCAGTACGGTCCGCCTGCGCTCGAGCGCCTAGTCACGTGGTTCTTTTGAAACCTCGCGCACTTCCTTACATGCTCATATTAAAACTATTGCACTTATTAGAAATAAAATACATTATTCGGACACTAAATATCATTGGTTACGGCTTCACCATTGAAAATATTGCGCTTAAACGAAGCGTTTAAATGTTGGCGAATTAATTAGTATTAATATTTCATGAAGGAGTCAAGGGGACAGTGAAAAAAGATTAGTCTGCAGTGTGATTTCACTCTCGCAGTTCGCTGGATCCACGTGGATTATTATTATTATTATTATAATCCACGTGGATCCAGCGAACTGCGAGAGTGAAATCACACTGCAGACTAGTCCTTTTTCACTGTCCCCTTGACTCCTTCATGAAATATTATTATTATTATTATATTATTATTATTATTATTATTATTATTAAGGGTGGTGCAAGCGAGCTGAAACACCCTGCACGCTCGCGTACACAGTGGCGATTCGGCCGAATCCGTATTAAGACCCCACAACACATGGCAATGTCGCGTGGCAGTTCCATATGCCCTATAAGCTGCTTAAGTACCAATTCCGGCGATTTTTTGAGCAAGTAAATGTAATAACGATTCTACGGTATGTTCCTGAGGCGCTCCAGTCGCACTCCTGATAGTAGAAATGCTCAGCAAGTGCGAAAATAACTCTTTAATGAGAGAAAACGCGCAAAAAACCGAACACCAGCCCAGAATTAAGTGACGTCCATTCAGGCAACCCGCCTTTTGCATGGTGCGACAGAGCGTGCGCCCTTCCCTGGCGGTGTACGGTCGCGCATGTTGGCGGCGCGCGCAGATCTCGAAGGCCACGTTACGGTACTGGTGTTATTCTGTCGCTTTCGCGATTATGACGTCAACACGCAGCGTGGCCAATAATTGTAGGATTCCAGGTGGGCGGTTTGAGGTGAATAGTAAAAACTGAATTGCAAGCAGTCTGCGCACCTCTCGAGCCTGTGATCTTCTACAAATGACGGAAGCGTGCCAGCGAACTTATTGAGATCTGTTGACCTCGAAATATCGCCGGAGTTGGCGTTTAAGTGGAACTAGCAGCTACCGCGCGGTAGGGGTTGGGGCCGCCGTGTGCGGCCCGTAGCGGACCACCCAGCCACTCGTAGACCAGACGGTACAGTATATGTGCTTTACAATTATGAGTGTGGCAATATTTGAATGCCAATGTGACATTAATAATATTGACATTTCATTCGCAAATGAGGTATTCAGAGTTTTCAAATATTCGCAACGAATCGAATATTCTGAAAAATCGAACAGGCGACGTACAGTAATTTTGCCGAAAATGGCTGACTTGCGTTTATACGGTGCGCCGAGACCGGCGACGTCAATATACGGTAAGCATGGATAGTGCACGGAGGCGCATTCCAATAGCGGTATTTCTTGCGATCATAGTTTATTAGCGTAGTTTCTTGAAATAATCACCTCGACAAATAGAATGTTATTACTGAGGGCACATTTCTGTTTCGATATTCGATTCGATACTCGAAGCTGAATATGTCTTATTGGACAAAAATATTTCTATTAGCGTGTTACCAGTTACACTGAGACAACAAGGTTGCTTACCCACACCGGAGTACTCGTCGTTAGCCGAAGTAGCCGAGCAACGGTTGTCGCCCGTGGCCGAAGACGACGACGAGACCTGGTTGCTGGCGTCCGAGCACTCGCTCTGGGTGTCGTCTCCGCAGCAGCCGGAGGCTTCAGTGGCCGCGCTCTGCTTGCCGGCCACTATACGAGTGGGGATGAACAACGGAAAAGGGTTGCCGGCGGTGAGAGCGATACGCAATGCTTCGACTGGCGCTCCGACTCGCGGGTATATAGACTCGACCACGTGCGAAGCCGTTCGATTGAGCTCGGGAAACACGATTATTCCAGGAAGGCCGCTATGTTATCCACAAGTTGGAGATGTAAAGCTATATCCCACCTCTCTTCTCTCCCACACAGCATCGCACGTTCGCTGTCACACGAGACAGGCAGCTCTATGTTCAGATCGCTGGCACAGTCCGATTGCTTGATCGACGCTCTTCGCGAAATAAACTGGCCAACAAACGTTTGCCATGGGGAAGATTACGCGGGAGTGAGATATCGATATTCACGGCACACCAAGAGACAAGAACACCCGGCTAAGTGAAATGAAACCGAATACCGGGAGTAAAATCTTTCACCGCCGCCGAACGTGCTCGGTGGGAGGATTCGTGCACGCCCGTACGTGACATTAACGAAGTCTGATGGACGCCAAAGACGAGTCGGTAGGCGCCTGTAATCTCTCATGAGCACGTATTTCGGCAGCATCTAAGCGAACTCCTTATCCAGCTTTTATTTCTTTCTCTTATTTTTGATGCACTTTCCGTTTCCGGGCAATAACAAGAATCCTACTCCAAGCCTGTGCTACGAGACTTCTCCGAGAAGGCTTGCGCTTTCTTTCCGCTGAACGCCAATGACGGCACTCAGGCATTCTTACTGTATTCAGTGGACGCCAAACATAGGCCAGATGCGCGCGTGAGTTGCGCATGCGCGATACATCGTGAAGAGCTTTGCGAGTATAGTGAACTAGAACACCTTTTTCTTGTTAACTATATTTTCGAGTTACACACGAAACACGTATTTGAGTTTTATAGTTACGGTGTTTCTATATGGTTGTTGGCGCAGTGGCGTTGCCAGAAATATTTCTTGCGGAGTGCTTGCGCCGTCGGCAAAAAAAAAAAAGAAAGAGAAAACAGACAGGTAGAAATAACGAGTGCCTGCGCTGAAGCAGTATTTTAGCCATTCTTGTGCGTTAGCAAAGCCGAAGGGTTAGTCCTTTCGTTCACTAATATCTATATAAAAATAAGGGCGCACACAGGAGTACGAGGAGACGATTTCTTAACACTTGATTTCACAAAATAGCATTCGTACAAAAACGTGCGCGAACTGTATACTAAGGCAGTTCTTAATAACTCCTGAAACAAAAATAGAAATATAAGGGCCATCATAGGTTTGACGCAGAACTTACGGGCGAATAAAAGGAGCGCTATTAAAATACACCCTCGGCAATATATGAAACATATGAGAGTTAATCTATAAACAGCACATTACATGAGATCGTCTGTTCACGTCCGCATTCTATAATGCACCAAATGTAAGAAAAGAGTCTCTACAAGGCTACACATTCAGCCGAAGCCTCCAGCGGATAGATAGAAGGATACTTGTGGATAATTTGTGGACAGACAGGATAATGTGGACAGGATAATTTGTGGACAGACAATACTCCGGTATATGTTGAAGGTGCAATGAGGTAAAAGAGCGATTTTTGTCGCATTAGTAAACTACCCTTTTTTAATAATACCAACGCTACTGCTCGGGCGCAGAAGAGACACTCGGTGAGCTACAATATGCGCAAAAAGAAAATACAACAGGCGACGCCTCCTCGATGGTTCCCGCAGTAATGTGTATGACGTCATAAACTTTGACGGCGCTTGCTAAGGCCTGCAGAATTAATTATGAATTAAAAGAGATATACACTGCGTTCTAAGGAAGCCACAGACTTAACACAGCGTGTTTCAAACAATTTGCACGAGTCAATGTGCCTAAAATACGAAGGAAATAGAAATGGGGCTTGCCACGTCATGCCTTCGGCGCTTCGGCACGGAATTAAAAGACAGAGCTTTGACCGCGATTTCTCTCTCCTAATATTCAGCGTTAAGACGACGAAATTAGCGGCAATGGAGTTCCAGAACAATAGCTTATCAGTCCAGAATACTTTGGTCGTGTTTCACTTCAGTGTTCCTTTAAGAAGCGGACACCACAGCGTTCGCTCTTTCAGCGTTGTAGCTCCACGTAATGTCCGAGCGTTCAAAACCAACAAAATGCGGCATGTAAGTAGCATTGGCAGAAAAACACAGGATATAAATGGTTACGGAGGGGACGTTGAAGCCTCCGAAGAGTTTTAACAGGTGTTTCGACGGCCGTTGTGGTCGTCCCCTGCAGACATACGAAAGTGGCTTAGAGCTCGTCTCTGGTTGGTCTCGATGGGCACGGTCCCTCTCTCGCGGTCAAGTCGATTTCGTATGATTGGATTTTGAATCCGCGATTAATAAAGAAATAATAGGAACTCCTGCCTACACACTTCGCGGCGTGAAAGTTCTGCGGTACTATTTTCTACTGTAATGTAAGCCCGAATGTTAAAGTACTGGAAGCCAGACTTTGCTGTAGAAAGAATACTGCGGAAATCCTGGCGCTGTCGTCTACGTAAACTGCGAGCAAGGCAGTTTATAGTGAGCATGGCAACAATGTGTGGTTCGTGGACATACCAAACCTTAACGAACTCTAACGGCTTCGCAACTCTGGAAATCCAAGTTTTTCAATAGAACATTGCTTTACACAGTATCAGTTCTGAATCCTTGCTCCCACGAAGTGTCTTATCCCTTTTGTGTCAAAAAAAAAAATAGAATTACCTTTAAGTTTAAGCCAACGAAGCATAGTGAACAAGACCACGGCAACGTCTAAATTCGCCGCTACTGCAAATAATAGATAGAAATATGCCCGAACAGTAGCTACAATTTTAACTGTACAATCGCAGCCCGCCAGCGTTTCTAACAATTTTAACGGAAAAGCGTATGCCAGACTCGGGGGCATATTCCATTACTGCAAATCACGCTCGCCGTTCAACTGCTTTATTTGTTTGTCGTTTAATGAAACACGATGGAACGAATGATTACAATGTCGATCTCTCTGCCAACCACAGTGACACACTGATCGTCGCGCGAACAAAATACGTGACTGTGAGCACTCACGTGGGTTCCACGGCTCGTCCTGTTCACATGCGCTGTCGGGAGACGGCGCTCGCACCAGTTCCGCCATGAAGGCTTTCAGGGAGCTGTCCACGGACGGACGGTCGCCGCAAAATGCCATCTCGTTGGCACCTCTTGCAGCCACAGCTGCTGGGGCCTGCGCACAAGACAAAAGGCAGGTTGGCAGGACGGACGGACAGAAAATTAGATAGATAGATAGATAGATAGATAGATAGATAGATAGATAGATAGATAGATAGATAGATAGATAGATAGATAGATAGATAGATAGATAGATAGATAGATAGCACACTGTGCCAAAATATGCGTCAATACAGTCAGTGGCCCCTATCGCAAAAAGATTAGCAACTTTTATGACAAGTGTTCCAATCTTTTTGATCTCGCGTGAACCTATTTATTCCTGATTGATTACCAAAGACGCTGTAGGACGTCACACCTTTATATATTCTGCAGAGGGTTTTTAGGGGCGAAGCTCCTTAGGGTCGAGGCTTGTCCGTTGTCGCGTCGTAGCCACGCTCGCGCTCGCTCTCGGCGCGTGTCTCCCGGCGCGCGATCTCTCTCTCTCTCTCTTCCATCTTTTCTCGTGGGAGAGAGAGCGAACCGCGCGCGTTGACTATGGAAACGCTCTTTCTTCGATGAACGCTTTACCAGCTAGCAAGGAACGAGAACGCGCCCTCGCCCGCCAGAGACAACGCTGACGCAGGCAGCGTCTGCTAGCGAGTTTCTTGATTGAAAAAACCGACGGCTCGCGAGGCACAACCGGCCACCCCATATATGCAGGCACTGGATCTTGACCTGCAATGCAGTGCCGGTGGGAGATTTCTCTTGCGCGTAGTTGAACCACAGGGTTCGCAGCGTGCGCGTTAACTGAATTAATCCGGAACTCGGCACGATCCACGACGTGGGAGCGCAGGAATCTCATAAAAACCAGGAGCATAAGTGACAACACACGCGTTGTCACGGGTGATTTGCGGTAACACAGAACGATCCCCAGCTTTGTCCACTCGTCATGGTTCACTTCGTGGAGATGCGTGGATTTTTTTAATAAACGTAAGCTGTTAGTCAGTGGTGCCTTTGCTTTTTCTTTCGTTCGTCGTTTGTCGTCTATAAGACTGCTGCAACCACTCACCATGCGTATGTATGTACGTACGTATGTATGTATGTATGTATGTATGTATGTATGTATGTATGTATGTATGTATGTATGTATGTATGTATGTATGTATGTATGTATGTATGTATGTATGTATACTTGTGCACTTTTTCGTCCGCTTATGGCGACTGGCCGTAATAACGTTCTTCCAAAAAAAGATTATTACGAAAGATAGCGTATACCACCAACAGACTCCTATAGCTTTGAGAACTGCTTGGAGAAAGCGCGCACATCTATCTCTGTCCATGATCGTAAATATGCTATAATGGCTCTACGCTGAAATTATCACCTCCCGATCAACGATCCCTACATTAAGAAATCATCAGCCAATAAATGCAATTCCTTGCATCAGTCATTACGGACGAAGTAGTTTCACTACTGCCAAGACTGCATGGCACTACGTCCAAGCAAAGAACATGGCTAGGGCCGAGCATGGAACACCTTATTTCGGAAGGGTTCCTCTTAGCGCTCCTCACTGCTTTCAAAAATGTGCTGTAAAACAATGGGGCGAAGGTGGAGGCTACACTTTGCCAAAGCAGCCAAGGAGCCAACCCTAAAATTTTCCACCACAAGCGTCCAAGTGTAAACACTTTGGAATAAAGCAGTCAAATCTGGTAACCCGATCCTTTCCGAAGGCACGACGACCACGCCACGTATCGCTGTTTGGGCGAAACAGCCAATTAATCGCTCGACCGCGTCAGCTCCACTCTACCTACAGCCAGGGCCCTTGCTGCTACGACCAAGATGCGGCGTTCACATATCAGCTCCGGCTCAATAACCAGTCTAATTTACCTGCTCTTATCCATTTCTTTTTTTAATCAGATCCCATGACAAGAAGCCTTTCCAAACAGATGGACGCCGTTCCTCGATGCGCATCACTCACGCCTGACCCAAAGTGCGCCAGGTTTGCCCTGCGCTCCACGCCGTCCGGACAGAGCCGCGTCCACTCGAGGCGTATTTCTCCTATACCACGAGGAAGAATTGCGCAGCAGAGTGACCGGTGACCGGGATGAAAAATGGCGTCCACTTGGCCACTGCTTCCGCATTTCTGGCTCTCCATTTCTGCCACTTACTCCCGTTGCTGTTTTTCTCCTCCTCGGTACGCGGGTGAAGACCCCACCCTCTCATTTCACGACCATCTTAATGATCGACTCGGTTTGCCAAGACCGCGGACGTTTCTTTCATCGCAGTGATTTCCCCGTACTTTTTTTTTTGTTCGTGTCGATGCTCTTTCGGTTTCATTCGTACCAGCACCAGACATTGTGCAGCACTGGGTATTATGAAGCTTTGAGGCAACTGCTCTTTTTTTCCCCCTATTAGAAGCAACCAGAGTATTTGCAAACCGAACCCCCCCGGCGGACGGCGATAGACGACGACACAAAGTGTGCAACGTATCTGTGCTTGAATTCGAGAATTCGAGACGTCTCTATACGTCCACTCCAAAATTTTCATGATCAATGCAGCCTGTGGACGATTCTCAGTGCAATCAGCACGACATCAAGGATGGTTTGCAGGCTGAGACACTGACTAACTCACTGAAACCAGCGTGATTAGCATCACGCTGGTTTCGGCATGTCAGTCGGCATTTCCTTCGCACCAACTTGAGCCCCTGGACTTGCACAAGGTATATAGAAAATTTAGGTGTCTAGGCGTGTACTACCAGCATGCGACGCAATGCACATTCTTGACCAATCGTCCACAATGCATTCGCGCCACTGAATGGAGACGGCCGGGAAGATCCGTGATGCGACAAAAGCACAGAGATCAACTACCTGCGTGTTCATGCAGGCAAGCACAACTAGCACAGGACAGCGAGACTGTCCTTCGTAGGTCTGCTAGACGTATAAACGAGACTTGACGATTCACGGGTGATGTTATCAGGACACACAAAACTAGTCATGCCGTAAACAGATAGAGAGACACGGCTCCAGATGAGTTAGATCCTCATGCTTAACTCAGGAAAGCGCGAATAGACAGGGGGCAAAATTTGTACTCGTGTAGATATTTATACGTTGTCTGTTACGGTCTACGGAAATGGACGTCTATCCGCGCAGGAGTAATCACTCACAGGCTTTTACAATTTCAAGGCAATTTCAAGGCCGAGGTGGCGCCCCCTATACAAACAAGCAAAGCATTCGAATTTAGATTTCAGCGATCCACATATCGCACGTGTGGAGGAAAGGTGGAGATGGTGCCCGAAAGAACGTTTTCCAATGCGCATACTTTGCTCGCCTGCGTCAATTCGGTCACATACTCTAACGTATCAAGTACCTGTTAACATGCCTTCACAATGTGTATTCCAAGTTTTTCCACTCTGCAATAAACTCGTCACGCCGTATGCCTGCTTACGCAAATGTATAGCGAGTTCGCCGAAGCTTCCCGCACCCGTACTCACAAGCTCTCGCAAAGCTAAACATTTTATCATTACAGCCTAGAGCAAACACGTGCAGGGCATTTCGTTTCCTCAACGCGCTTGCAAGCCATCATTCCAACAGTTGTTCGATAGCCATGGCTGTATGTAGCATCGCCACTCCACCAGTAGCAACAGACCCGCGGGGCTGCGGTACGCCACTACGCATATGTATATACATATATACACCGCCACTTCCTGCCATTAATTTATGTTCGTGCACATGAAACAAGCTTGCAGACCGAAAAAAAAACGAAACAATCACAGCCTCACTGGTTCGCCTGTACAAAGCCTAGCGCGCGGCACTGCACGCCCTCTGTTGGGTCGAAAAGATACTTTTACGGTGGGATCAAGTGCGCGCCGGCCGCGTGCGCAGTCATGTATACTGCAAAGCCGAGGCATCGCGCCAGCGAAGGCCGAGGGTGATTAACGACGGTCGTGTGCCTGCTGGCGCGTGTAGGCGAAACGCTTTAGCACTTCATCCTTCCCCGCATATATACATATACTGCGCGTCAAATGGGCACGGCCAGCGTCCACGCTGGGGCCACTGCTCTGCGGCGATGGCCGGCGAGAGAGAGGCAAAAACAAGGCGAGTTTAAGGGCAACGACACGCTTCGCTGGCTCCTCGGCAGGCTGTGCTTGAGGCGCGCGTATATAGGGACGAAAAAGAACCCCTGCTTACGCGCGTTCGAGCTATTTACTGCGATAAGATGCCAACTTTCGGAGCACTCGCACTTCACGCGTGCCCACGTAAACGCGAGAATTTACGAAGGTATGCGCTGTTGGACATTCGAAAAAGGACTCTTAATACACAGCGCGCCAAGGGAAAAAAACAGCGAAGCTGGCTAACAGAAAAGAAAGATGGCTCTATTCTCTGTGCTGGCTGCTTCTTACCATCCCTTGGCGCCACTCTATCAGTTTAAGGGTGAGAGATCAACTTGCCCAAGCTACAACAAAGGGCATAAAAAAAATGTGAAGCTACACGTAAGCTGTGATTAGTATGATTAGCTTTCTAAGTCATTACCATACATAGCAGACTGTAGAAATTGTGTATCTAGGCCAGCTGCAATTTAGTACTAGCGTTTAACACCCTTCTTTAATATTAAAGAAAATAAAAAAAGAGGGGGGGGGGGGACAGCCAGATGAATGGTTCAAGAGCATGGGCTTCAGTGTGCTAAAACGACGCATATGATAAGGGTTCACCCGGGGATCTTCAATTTACACCCGAATATAGCTACACGAGCATTTTTGCTGCCGCGGTTCGAACCTGTGAGTTCGAACTCAGCAGGCAGCCACTCGGCGGCTGTACCGCGGCTGCAATTCACTTAAAGATACCGGCGTTCGCATTCGTCTACACCCTAGAGAGATGCCAGCAGCGTACGCAAAGCGTAATGCATGCAGGCAGCAGCGCGGACTATAGCAGTGACAGTCGCGACACATCGAAGGGAGAACGTATACGTCCTCCATATCATCGTGGTATTCCCCGCGTGCAATGCATGAGCTTGAAGGGGTGAACAGACGCTTCGGTTTCGCGGTACAGCAGCTTTGTATACATCTCGCCTATTCGAAAGCAACCTCCAACCTCGCAGTAACGATCGAGTGGTGAGTTATGCGACAGCGTCAACTCCCGGCCACGTTGAAGGCCGGGAGTCAACTCCATTTGGTGATGGTCTTTGCGAGACTATAGAAAGCGGCTCGCACCGACGCACGGCTTGAGGCGTATGCACACGTGAACAGCCTCGATTCCCTGTAGTCTTGTTTTTTTTTTCCATCAAGAGGCCACTGCGTTGTCGCTCGCAGCACTCACACTCTCTCTCTCTCTCTCTCTCTCTCTCTCTCTCTCAGAATGCGGAAATGGACGCGTTGGTAAACTACTGGTAAACGTTGGTAAATTATTGGTAAAAAATATTGGTAAATCTAATCATTACGAGACACCCGAACGGACGATTGACGAACCGAGTACGAAGATTTCATTCGAACGCATTTGTTTCGATGAAAGCCACCGAACGGTCAGCTCCATCTTCGACGCAGCCACGCTCATGCCGTCTACCGCTATGGTGTTATACCGCACTAAGGAATGGATTGCACTACATTGTCCAAATAATCGTCGGCACAATCTAAAGATTAGCCACCAGGCGTCCGTCTCTGTGTCATCACCTTTAACACTTGCGAGGGTTTTAATTGCCTAAAGAACGATATCACGAGGCACGCCGTATAGTGGGGGAAATTTCAACATGCACCTGGGGTTCTTTAACGTGCACTGACATCGCAAAGCACACGGGCCTGCGGCATTTCACCTCAGTGGAAGTGCGACCGCGTAACGTGCCTAGCGCTTCTGTATTGAATGCATATGATGTCTCGGTCGTGCTTGTGTTGCTTGCCGCCCAGGGGATCGATCATGCGACTTCTTAGTCATCTGCCGAGTACCGTCGCAATCTATAATTCGGCGGGAACGCGAACATCTGTGCGCGCACGCCCGTCTTCGATCGCAGTGACTTGGAGGCTAAAAGACATCAATGGTACTCCGTGCTCGACGTCCAAGATTTCAAACGACCATCGAGTGGTCTTGCAGCTACCAGTAGTGTGGCAAACTTGGTACTTCTCGGGGAATGTTGCTTGTGTTTGTTTGTTTGTTTGCTTGCTTGTTTGTTTCTGGTCTCAGCATTCGTAGCAGGTTAATTATCCTACTCAATTTACAGAAACTATAATTACGCATTATTTATAGCATTATTTCTTGTTATCATGCACGTCATTTTCCGCATTGCTTATCTGGTAGTGTCAAGGAAAAACAGTGTCTCGACTTTGTCATTCCGCCACGTTGGAACCGCCAGCCGGCTAATGAAAGCACCGCACCGGCTTTGTGTGTATACGGGCACAGTGGGCAGCTGCCAAGCGTGTAGTCACGGCTTCGCTTCCTCGGCTCGGCTGACGACGCCGGCAAGCACCGTGTGCGCTATGTGTACGTTTGCATATAGGCACACAAGGCAGGCGTTTATCTATGGGCCGAGCGACGCGCATACATGCGGCCCTCGAAATGGAAGCGTTCGGGAAGGACGGCGCAGCGGGCCTTGAAGGGTGACAGCGAGTTCGGAGAGGAATATCCGCGGCGGCGAAAGGTGCTTCCTCTTCTCTGCGCACGGCCGCGGCGGTGGAAAGCGAGACGAGACCCCCTGTTCCTCGTCGAAACGATCCGCTGACCCCTCGCGCGGCCACTGTGCTACTCGGAGAAAGGATGACCAACCATCCGCACGGATATGCCGAGAGAGCTATACTATAGAAAGCGCTTCCCGCATTCCAGGCGTGTACTCGGTTCATATATATATATATATATATATATATATATATATATATATATATATATATATATATATATATATATATATATATTGTGAAGCAGGGGTAATAACGCCGTTTATTAAGCCTTGAGGCTACGAAGAATGGCTGACGCCAAGGCGCAGATTGGACCCAAGATGAGAACCAACCCATCACAGACAAAGATGAAGAGACCGAGGTGATGATGAGTATGTACAGATGAAGTAGAAGCGCCTAGTGATTTCCCACAATATATTGAGCATGCAGTGCGCT
Source organism: Hyalomma asiaticum (assembly GCA_013339685.2). Lineage (NCBI taxonomy): Eukaryota > Metazoa > Arthropoda > Arachnida > Ixodida > Ixodidae > Hyalomma > Hyalomma asiaticum. The sequence continues at coordinate 43,840,855 of CM023481.1, read as the reverse complement.
TACGCGCGCAGCTTTAAGGGCGAAGACTTCATTGACGCCTCACGTCTGTACGTATTCCCTGACGACTGCAGCCACACGGCGTCTTGTTATGACCATTTCCCAGAGCCCGGGAATGTATTATCGTTGCAGCACATCAGCGGCTTCATTACAAAAATGGTGCACCCACTTACAGGTGCGAGGCACGTTTTTTTTTTTTTTTTTGTTTTTTAACGAGTCCGGCCTGTCGTCGTCGCCACGCTCACAAACAAGTCCTCAAAACAGGGCATTATTTACCAAATCGCTTTTGCCGCGACAACTTTACTGCCTCGGGCATCGGCCCACACATGCACGCACACTGTCAGATTGCACTGCCTCCAAGATCGGCCCACACTTTTGACGAAAGGGTGCATAATTGATCAAAGCCGGTTCAGCGCAGCCATCAGTGACGTGGGGCGGCGAGAAGGACCGTCGCATGACTGCTTCGCACCTCCTCATGTTTTACGCTAGTGGAGCTCCATTTTTTTTCTAATACTATGCAACAAAAGAGCGGCTCCTCTTTCTCTCCTTCATTTCAACGAGAGCATCTGGCCGTAGTGGAGGGCTGCGGAAATTTTTACCACCTGGCGTTCTTTAACGCACACTGACAACGCACGGTATACACTGGCCTCTGGCATTTTCGCCTCCATCGAAAATGAGACGGCAGCGGCGGGGTATGAACGGCGTCGTTTGGATACGAAGTCAGGCGTTTATCTATTTTGGAAGTGAGTTCCAAAATTGTTTTCACACACGCGTGGTCTGAGGCGGATAAGGAGAGGACGAGGCGAGCAGTGAAAAAGAAAAATAGTAATAATGTACACAAAGAACGCGGAGGCTGTCCTCATAATGAAGCGCGCGTCTCGGTGCGTGCCCGAAAGCACTTTGCGGGGAAACGAGGAACGCTGCAGACATTCCTCAGACTGAACGACCTCCTTAGCCGCAGCTACTGCGCCGAGTAAATAACCGGCATAAGAAACAGCATAGCCACTGCTCGGTCTTGTGGCCGGCAGACAGAACATCGCTGGGCAGCCTGACGAAACAGCTGCGCGAAGAAACTGCATCACGAGCGCAGGAAATCGGGTCGGTGTAACCGTTGCTCGTCACTCGTTCAATAAGAGAACGGCCATCCACATTGGGCTAAAACTTGCGGAGGAAGCAGACGAGGAGAAGAAAGTTTCCAGTAGGAACTAAAAATTCTGCGCCAAACATACGCTTAAAGGTATATATTCAGTTTGGTCAGACTGATTCACCAATTCTGTAGAAGACCGCTTTCGGCGTGCCAGTAAATGCATTTTTTTGCGTGGGGAACTGCCAACGAAGCTCCCTTGTGCCGCTGCTCAATTTGAATCACCCGCGCCACAGCGGACATCCGGACGCCACCATACCAGCTGCCATGTTCAGAGGGCGTCCGAAAGAGGGCGCAGCAGTTAGCGCATTGACTGTTGCTGCGGGGAATCGTGTCTCCTTCTTTCGTTCTCTTTCCCATGTCTTTTTATTCTTCCTTTTTTTCTGTTTCTACGTTCCTACCTCCTATATCGTTATCTTTAATTGTTAGGCATCGGAACATTTGTTGGCCAGGGTGCGGCTGCCACGCCCATCCAGAGGGTTGGCCGCATCATCATCAACAACATGGCCGCACCGTTTTGAAAGGTGTGACAAATAGCTTCTGCCAAATTTCGCCGCTGCCAGTGATAACTGACGAGAGCCTCGCGACACGTCACCAACAGCACTGCAACACGGCCATTTGAAGGAATGTGCAAGTGCAGTCAGCAGGGCCAACCGACAGCAGCACTGATCTCTGCAGCGAGCTTTAAGGTCGCAATAACCCTGGCCTGCTCCGTTTTTCATCATGACTTGTCTAACTTTCTTCACACCTGTACCATGTACTTGAATGTGTATACTTTTATAACGAATATCGGATATATCTAACCTATGGTCCCGGTGCTACTTCGTCATAACGAGGTTCGATTGCTCGGGTTTCGGCATCGCGAAGGCTGTCGCGTAATAAATGCCAGAGCCCTCGACCAAGACTTTCACCCCGCCACTATATGGTCTGGTGCCTATGGCACTGGGCCGCCGGTCCAAACGTGGCGTGATCGACTCCAGGCCGCAGCGGCGGCTGCATTTCGATGGAGGCGAAATGTTGAGCCCCGTGTGCTGTGCGATGTCAGTGCACGTCAAAGAACCACAGGTGGTCGAAATTTCCGGAGCCCTCCACTACGGCCTCTCTCACAACCATATCGTTGTTTTGGGACGAATAACCCCTGAAATAAAATGTTCTTTTATTCTATAGCTCAAGCCGTTTCTTCACTTTTTTATTTCCTTAGACTACATTTGGGGGTGTGTCGCAAGGGGGTGGGTTTACAATTGTAGAGTTCCTAATTAGTGGCCACATGGAAAAAAATTACGGCTTAGGCGCTTCAGCAAATGTTGACGGGCAGGTGATTTCAGCAATATGACGGGGCAAGCCGTTATATACTGCGTCGATCGACAAAGAAAGGACACGGAAAAGAGCGCAGAGCGGATTTGTGGACGGGTGACTTCGTTGTTATCTTCCCTTATGCGTTACACCGCCGCCTGTCGACCAAGGTGCTCAGTGTACGCCACCACATACAGCTATGTTACGTTAGACGAGTACTTCCAGAGTGCTCTGGCGTTACATTCGGCTGCTCAAAATTTAGTGCTCTGAATGCGCTCCATCAGAGGGCCGCGCTCCAGCTCAGCACCCTCTGAGGGGCTCTCACTCCAACCCCGAGAGGGCGCGGCAGAGAACTGATCACGTGGCTCGCACATACGTGACGTCAGCCACGGCTGTATACGGCGATGTTTCCTCAGCGCATGCGCGCTGTGTTTCCTTACAGCAGAACAGCTGCAAGTTCGACTCGGATACGCTTTCTCTGGCTCGTATCAAGAGCGGGCTCATTCTTGCAATACCTGTTGGAGCGCGAAGGCACCCACTGGTATATACCATTACTTCGTGCTGTGTGATCAAACTCAATGGAGCGGCTGAGAATCAGCTCGCAGCCAATAACAGAAATTTTCATTAAATTCGAGGGAACCGTTCAATACTACGCAGTCTGCCGTTCAATATCTCCGTGCTTTGGGGATAACCGCGTACCTATATAAATTGGTTTGCTCTCATATGTATTGTTCGATTGGCACAGTCATTGATGCGCTATAATACATCGTTGATAATACATCTTGATGCGCTATAATACATCGTTGATAATACATCTCGGCCCTCAGTTGCTTATCAGGCAAAAAAATTAAAAAAAAAAAGCTGACGCGGAAGATCGGCCCATCCGGAGGCCGGTACGTGCGAATGAGCGAACTGCTTTGATACGGTAGTGATGAACGGGCAAGTATGGGCGGCTTCTTCCCAATGAGCACGCATATAATATGCAAATCAAGCAGCTCACTCATATGGGATCTCGTTGATCTCTCTCTTTTGTACGCATATCGAATCAAATTATAGAAATAAAGGCACGCAGCGTGACCTTGTTTTAAAAATAAGGGAGGAGAAATTTTAAACGCGGGCTCGCCTCTCGGTCACGTGATCTTTCAAAGCAGAGACAAAACAGCCGCGCTTTTCTCTCCGCCGACAACAATTCCGCGCCGCCGGTCGAAACAAGAGCGCCACGCTGCCGCCATTTGAATGACTCGTTTGGGCGCAACTTTATTTTAAGCCACAGCGAACCGAAAGGCGGCAACACACAGGCGCAGCCGAGGAAGCGAAACAAGAACGAGAACCGCTACAGCAGTCGACGCTATCAGTCCTTCACAAATGAGAGCCGCCTCGTTAACGAGGAGGGCGCATGCGCACAGCGAACGCGGCACACGCAAACGGCGCACCAGTTTCCTCGTGGCGTTTCTTTTCGCCGCCGATTTCTTAACCAAATCATGACGACCAGGAAGGCACGGAGAACACAAAACAAGCAGGGGAAAAAAGATCTTTGTCAGCGAGGTCTCTGGAAAACGAATGGCCCGCAGCGGCCCCTTCGTGTGCACGACGCACGGAACCGCCGTCTCGCTCCAATGGCGCCCCCCGCTGTATACACGGTGCACCCACGCCCGACCGGTGGGGCTGCGATCGACGACCCGGGTTCGATTATGCTCGCGGTGCCGCGGGCATAAATAAATCTCGATAAGTGGAGCTACTCCTTCAGGGACGCGGTCTGATTTCGCCCGGAGGAAGCGTGCGCCTACGGAATCTCGTGGTGCGCGCGACCATGTGGACACGGTGGCCAAAAGTACATGCGGAAAGCACGTAAAACAGAGAGGAAGAACTGACGAGAGAATTTCCCGTGCACGGCTGGTACCACGGAGACGACGCTTAAACGAAATTTCATTGCAGTGACGGTATACCGGGTTCGTAAAACCCGGTTGAGCGCGAATCGCTGAATGCGAAGGGAACCCGCCTGCTGCGCGATTTGGTTGGGCCGAGGGGCATCCTGCGTAGACTTAACAGCGATATTAATCGGTGTACGTATACAACACAAGCGCTGTGCTGCCTGTGAACTCCTCGCAGCTCTTCCAAGTGAACGCACATAGCAGGGTCACAAGCAAAAAAAGTTTGGAGAACATTCGGTGTCCCAAATACATGTTTTTCTTGTTGGTCGAAATCCATTTGACTTCTGGGGTTTAACGTACCAAAACCACGATTTCATTATGAGATTGTTGTTTTGTGGGGTTTAACGTCCCAAAACCAGTTCTGATTATGAGAGACGCCGTAGTGGAGAACTCCGGAAACTTCGACCACCTGTGGTTCTTTAACGTGCACTGACATCGCACAGCACAAGGGCCTCAACATTTCGCCTCCATCGAAACGCAGCCGCCACGGCCGGGATCCGATCCCGCGACCCTCGGATCAGCAGCCGAGTACCACATGCACTAGACAACCGTGTCGGGGCGGTTGAAATCGAATGGTCCAGACTAAGTGCGTATGAAGTGTGTAGATTTGGACTTGCGAGTGAAACATACCTAATGTAACTGTGTGTCCTCTTCTTTTCTCGCTGTTTCTTGGGCGCTGTAGTTACATTAGTTAAGTGCGCATGTCCAACCAATGTAATGTGCCAAAGCAATTCTACACTGTAGACGTGTGCTAAATGGAAATTTCTGCTGGGGCCATGGTATGCAAACTTCCGCTCTTGACTGTGCGTGCCGGCTGGGAAGTTATACTGCTACTGGAATCTCAGTTCATTCTTTCCATTTCACGTTTTTCGCGTTCTTTCGAAAGCTGCAAGACTTCGCGCGATTCGCCGATTTCCGCCGACTGCCGCAGCGCCCGCGCGCACCCTCCCCGTCTTCGCAAAATTGCAGGTTGCTAGACATCTATAAAAGGCAATCTATAATATCCAGTGTAATTGTGGTGCTAATTGTTTAAGCTAATTCTTTGATTAATCTCCTTAATGTCACCGCTTTAACCGGGCATGCGTCACACGTCAGCCCAAGTTCTAAAGCAGATTTAAATAAGCGTATTTAATACGCGATGTCAGAGGCATTCGGCTATACTTCTCCGCAGGCAACACCGCATAAGAGAACCTTTGACATTTTTTACTCTTGTTTATTTACCATTTAGCTCCCTTCGAAATACGGTCACCGCGGCGGGGACAAAACTCACCCCATTTCGACGTTACGGTGCATTGGCGTAGCTGCTCGTGCGAAGCAGTGATGGAAAAATAAAACAAGAAACGACATATATCCTCTATATCCCACGCATTGCGGGAATCGGCGTCATACTGCGAAACCGTCAGCGATGAAATTGGCTACGACGAATTGTTTGTCATTAAGCCAAGTCTTACTCCTAGGATTAAGTTAATGAAACAACTAACACTGAAGCCTAGAAAAGCATAGGGGAAGTTATTCAGTTCTAAAGGTCGTGGGTCGTGGGTCCGGTTCCCACCGAAGGCAGGTTTGTCTCTTCGTCCACTTTAATTCCTTTCTACTTACCCCATAATTACAATATCATAATTGCGAACTGGAATAACTTCCCCTATGCTTTCCTAGGCTTCAATGTTTGTTGTTTCATTAACTTGTTTCTAACAAATAAAATCTAGCCCAAGACCCCCTTCCCTTCGTTATTTTCCTCGGATTAAGGGCTTTGTACAGAGTACGAGTCGCTGTATACGCTTAACGTGGGCAAACCAGGAACGTCGACCGCACCATGGCAACCGAACGGTAGCTCATAGCACGACATAACGTTGGCACTCGTGTCGATGCACAGTACGGACCTTTCTTTTGTGGAGGTAAAATACACGCTACGGTAGGCTGATGTGCGCATCATAAGCGTCGTTTGATAAAGTATTCCTACGGGATCGAGCAAAGTATGCCGAGTAATAGAAATCATGGGCTAGCGATAACAAACGCATGCCGTGTGATGTAAAACACATGCATTGTTCATAACATAGCCATCATACCTCTTAAAACACACTAGCAGTGCAGTTCACGTTACACAAGCACTACCATCACAACTACTAGTGTAATAGCTTTATTCGCTTATATGCCGTGTGGGAAGAGTCTGTAGCGGTAACGTGCTTGCTTGGCTCCTCGAGGACCTGGGTTCGATGCCCCCCTTCTGCTTGATAGGCTGCTTGTGTGCTTGTGTGATTCCTGCGTTTATATTTCCATCGCAAGCTACGACAAACGGTGTGCCTTTCTTATTTTTAAGTGCGTCCTAATGATATGTTAGACGTCTGCTTCAGTTGGTACTTCAATGACATATAGGTGCAGTATAACAATGAAAGACCTGTGGCGCATACACGAACACCACGGGCCGAGCACTACAGGTATGAGTCACACATGATTGCAGTATCGTCATTCATGATGTGCATGACGAGTGTATCATGTTAGTGGTGTCAAGATCAGTCATTCACGTTCGCGACGCATTTGTGCCCTACAATGCAAATATTCGGGCATATCAGGCGAACGAGACGACCATGATATCAGCGAGACGTATACGAAGATATAGATACGGTCAAAGCTGGACAAGTTCGCACAGAAATGCTTGGCATTTACTCTCGATAACAAGTATTCGGTTTTCTACCCTGCCGTTAAAATGGGGGGAACTGGAAAGCGGTCGAACGAACCGTGGAAGCGACGTCACGTCATTGCGCTAGCCTCGCTAGCCTCTACAGGCAAGCCAACCTCCTCTGACGCATGTGAGCAGTGCCTCTTGCGTAGGATTAGGTCCACGTGGTTTGATGGACCGCTCGAAGCTGTTTGAACGCGGCAAAACACTTAGTGGCGACCACGCACGAATTTGTCTATCATTTAACAATGGCCCATCTCCCATGTCTTAAATTTTTTCATGAGTAGGCATCAAGATTGTCACAAAACGCCCTCTAGTAGCTTTTCTTCTTTTTTCCTTCCTCCGTGGTCGAACCGCATCAGCTGTAAGGAGGCGATCGGTATAACCAGTGCTCAATCGGGATTGCCTTTTCTCGCCTTCGATAAGACTTCTGACGCGCAGCCGAACATTTCGCGTCTTCTTTTCCTTTCGCGCTCTCGAGCCGTCCGCATGCACGGGCCAGCTACGCCCAACACATCCACAAACTATTCGAGGCGGCTGGCTAACGCAGCCCACACAGCCTGTACCGCCACGCGTGCAGGGCGCCTCGGCGATACTCATATAGAGGCAGCCGATATAGCGCCGATCGATAAAACGCAATTAGTAGCAGGTGTGCCCGGTTGCAGGAGTGGTCCACGCCTCTATAGGTAGGGAGGCCTGTTCGCGCCAACCGCCTTTTTTCTTTCCCCTCTGTAACGGTGCTTATTCGCCGCTTTATTATACGCGTCTATACATATGTCGCGAGCGGACGCCTATATTACAGGTGCGCGCCGGCAGACACGCTGCTATAGGATCTATTCATAGCAACCAAAGCGTGCCTCTATTTTTAATATCTACACGGTCCTTTAATCAACCCACGTCCCACGCGCACCATGACGAAGCCAAATCGGGAAAGTCTACACGGCCGACCTTCGATAAATAACTATTATAAAATTAGGCCCCAGTGTTCGCAATTTGTGCACTAAAGTAACTACCTGAGGCGCCACCCGAACACCCATCCTGTATGCCGATACTATGTCGCCGGACGACAGTTGCGAGAACTCTGCGTTATGCTAACGTCGCGGCCGCTCCAGGATGTTCGATTCAATGCATCCACAATGAATGCGTGTCACTGCCGCTTAGCACTGCGCGATTCCACAAAACCTTAGTTCCAGTCACACACTGTACCAGCGCAGAACTTTTCTTGGCACTGAACGGAAGGCTACGGGGGCAGAGCGTCTGCACGTGTGTTCCTACGCCAAGTACTTCCGTTTGGCGAGCGTTTCCGCTTCGGAAACGTCCACAGCTCCTGTGCACTTTTAAGGGGAGACATGGGTGATTCAGTAAGAACTAGACATTCAGTCACTGATTATGTTCGTCACAAGCGTCTCTGGCGAGTGAACAGACCCGCCAGAAAGTGACGGGCGCTCACTTGAGGACGGAGATGACATTTGGTCGTTCAGGCACACGCAGTAAAACGTGAACCGTCAAAGTGAAGAGCAAACAAATGTAAATCGCTTGTCGCTTTTCACGTCTTCTTTCGAGAAGCTTCCAGGGGAAAATGAAGCAATGTTGTCTAGTTTACTTCTCAAGTAGGAAACACGAACTCAATTGTAGGCGTACATCGACCACATTCGTTACCGGTAAAACATGCGCAGTTCGGCCCCGGAGCCTTCGCTTCAAGGCCAAGAAAAGTTATCCGCGAGTACAACGATGTTGCACTTACCAGAGACAGTAGCACAGTGGTCTCACCACGTATAGGATGCTTCAGCTAAGTTGCGCCTCCCTTTAAAACAAATCTACGTGCGGATTACGGGGTTCCTACACCTTGGTATTAGTGACTGTCGTGTTCACCACTTGAAAACCTTCTTCATAATAACCTCGGGTAAATAATCAAGATTGGTTAATTGACCATCTTTTAAACGGTGCTGTAAACACAAATGCTCTCATTGGCGAAGTTGTAAAGCAGGTTAATTAGTTTCAAAATAATTTATTTCTATGCAAATACGTGAAATGGTTTTGATTATATTGGGATTCCACGGAAGTGCCCTGACATGAAAAGTACTACGTGACTAGGCGCTTAAGCGCAGTCATACTAGCACCCCTCAAAAGTAAAAACGAACGATCTACGATGGACGCAGACATACCGCACTGAACAGGTCACAGAGGTGTGGCCCAACCCTACGACTTGTCTATATCTGCGGTCTGCATGCAGCGAGCTCCAGCCTGCTGCGAGTTTTTCTCCTTTTTTTTTTTCATTGACAAAACTTATTTTACTTTTCGCCTATACCACGCAGTAGTTAGTTGGATAGCCCGGAAATATAGGTGGTGTTACGTCACTTCTTAGCTCCCGCATGTGGCCACCAATGCAACTACACAATTTCGTCGCATTCTTGCTTAAACGTGCTCTGTTATTGCTGGAAGCGGTTCAATTGGTTGTTACAAAAGCCTAATGTTTCAGTCTAGCGTAAGTACTATTCACATTCGTTGGTGTGACTGCCCGCTATAGGGACGGCGTATTCAGGCTTTCAATGAATAGAACAGCCACTGTGCCTACACTACACTGTAAGCAAAAGTTGCCCGATATTTGGGTTTTTCCGGCTCATGAGCCTTAAAAACTCCCTTGTTTTCAAAATTACTACGTCTCGTTGAGGTAAAATGAGCATATGACATAGTTTTACTACCACGTGTTAGAAAGGTAGTAAAAGGACGTTATTGCCCTATTTTACTACGTAGGGGGTTTTGTGTCACGTGATAAAAAACCCCAGTCTAGAGTTTAAAGCCACGTGATCAAAAACTACGTACCACGTCACGTGGTCAAAAACTCCAAACTGCCGTGGCGCAGGGGTGGAGGTCGTGATAGCCCTCGTTTGACTGTTTAGGCCTCGCCACATGGTGCACGTTTGCAAGCAACTGTTCGTCAAAAGCCTCGGTCGCGGAAGAGGGGAAGCGACGTCTCGGGGCGTGAGTGTGAACGGCGTGAGTGTGATCAGCGCGTACGCGTATCGGCGCGTGCCGATACGCGTACGCCGGCGTCCGTCAACTAGAACGTGATACCGCGACATCTCCGGCAGCTATGCCTAGTGACCGTCGTTTCGAAGGCACCGCCGAGTTTGGGAAAGCACGGAAACTACGGTCGCAAACGTTCCTGACTGACCGCATCGTCAACCAGTACGACAACGACACGGCGAACTACCCCGAGTGTTACCAGTGCGGCGTGGTTTTGTGCTGAGTTCGAGCGATGCTCGCTGTCCTATTGCGCCGGTCTTGGTGGACGGCGGCCAAGTGAAAACGCACTTTCGAGTATCTCTGCTCCCGCGCTTGTGCCTGTGCTTGTTGCGCTCTCAACGAGTGAAAACGTGCTTCCAATGTTATACGTTCGAAGGGTGAGTCCTCGTTTACTGCTCAATAAATTGTGTGATGTCTGCATTTTGCGTAAGCCTAATGTTTACCCAGCCACAGTAAACCTCGTATGAGCTTTAACAATAACTCTAAAGAAAGCCGAGAAAACATTGTTTAGGCAGTAAAAAATTACTCCACGTATACTCGCTGAAAACCTCTAGGGGGGTAAATAATTACTGCCGTTTCTACGTTCAAAAACTCGGTTAGCGTGAGAGTAAATTTTTACCTTGACTGTTACGTAGTAAAAAAAACCCAGAAAAGGTTGTGCGCTAGAGGACATGCTGTTTACTCCCGTTCCTGGTTATTTTTGTTTAGTGTGTATACTCCATTTCATACATCAGATGCAACGCTGTGGAGGCTTCGCAAGTAGGCCATAAATGAAGAAAAAGAGAGCTTCATCGCTTCGACAAGCAAGCGGCAAACATAAAAAAGCTCGATAATTTCGACTACTTCCCCAGCAATGCGAGCGTATTTTGCCAAGATGATGAGAGATGTATTATGATTTAAGGCTGCCAGCGAGACATTTACTGTTTTTCACTCAACGCAAGCAACGCACGTTTTTGGTCGCGGAAGTGCACGGCGTAAACACGAGCACTAGCTTTGACAGCTTTACACCTGATGTACGAAACGGGGTACATAACATTCGGGAGAAGGTGCGAGACCCCCCCCCTTAAGTACATTCGCAGTCTGCCCCGCCACGGTGGCCTAGTGAAGTCAAGTTTATTAAATACTCAGGTTGAAATACATGGTTAGCATATTAGAGAAGGAGGTCCCAAAGTTTCATAGAAACTGAAAGGGGGGACCTCCTGTGGGGTACATGAATGGGGTAGTTACAAAAATACAGCAAAAGCATACGAACGCGTGAGCAACAAAGAACGATCTTGACTCACACTATCAACAGATCGATACACAATAAAACTGTAATACTCACTATTTAAAGAAAAACAAAATGCCAGATGAGTACTGCACTCGGGTGCTGACCCGAAGTTCGCGACATCGCATCCCAGCAGCGGCGGCCGCATTTCGATACGGCCGCCGCTGCTTGGATGCCATGTCGTGGGACCGCAGATTCTTGCGGTCCCACGTTGTAGATCATGCCGAGTTCCGAATTACTTTTAGTTAACGCGCACGCTGCAAATCCTTATGGTTGAACTACGGACAAGAGAAATCTCTCACCCGCGCTGCATTGCAGGTCAAGATCCAGTGCCGGTGAGCGGTTGTGCAGAGCGAGCAGTCGGCTTTTTCAATCAAGAAACTCGCTAGCAGACGCTGCTGCGTCAGCGTTGCCTCTCGCGGGCGAGGGCGAATTCTCGATACCTTGCGAGCTTGTAAAGCGTTCATCAAAGAAACAGCGTTTCCATAGTCAACGCGCGCCGTTCGCTCCCTCTCATGAGACGCTGCAACGCACAACGGACGCAACTGTAATTAGATGGCTACGACGGGTGTACGCGGCAAGTTCGGCCCCAAGGTGCTTCGCCCCTAAAACAAAATAAAGAAAAAAACGGCTCACTCACCCAGGTGGTGCCTGGAGCAGTTACAGGCGGGCGGTCTGCGCGTGATTCGCGCCCGGCTGTGGTCGACCTCGCTGCATCGTTGGCCAGCTTCGTGTCGCGAGCCGGTGCGTCGTCATGGCCCGGGGTTCATTGCTCACGGGGACCAAGCAGCGAGGGCCAACCAGGTACGCTGGTCACCGCTTACCCCGACCTGCGACAGAGGAAGGCAGGGGGGTCTGCAGACCGAGCGAACCGTCACTGCGCGACCCACACAAAGAGGGCCGGTCCTGCTATTCTGCGAAGACCATGCAGCTACGGTGCGCACGAAAGGCGACCGAACAACAAGGCACCGTCGCGCGACACGAGGGCTCGTGCTCTGCGGCACCTTCTGCGCCCCTCGTCTTCGGTTCTTTAGGGGAAAAAAAAGAAAATGAAACGACTGATATTACTTAAAACTATATCCATGTCGGGCGCCTTTAACTGTTTCATAAGAACAGTAACTTCACTGTACCGCCGCTAATTAACACGTGTGGTCCAAGCACGTTGGATCCGCCTCATTTACAGATATATACAAATATCTCAGAGGGAAAATTTCCAGCGCAAACACAAAGACACACCACAGGAACGAAATGACACTCATGACACTCAGGAAGGAAATGACACCTGTGGTGTGTCTTTGTGTTTGCGCTGGAAATTTTCCCTCTGAGATCATGTACCAACTAGGCCCGAATGAAGTTTTACTATATACAGATATGTCATTGTGTTCCTGGATATTAAGTAGTGGGTTCGGTTCTCGACCATGTCGTCCAAATGTCCAGTGGTGGTGCAAATGGACCGAAGGTGCGTTCGTGCACTGGAACCCCCCAAGTGATAACATATAGTCACGACATAAATTACCCAATTAACTTTTAAATGCGCACCATTTCAGTATATAATAATTTCCCCGGAGTATCGAAAAGCTATCATTATCATTAGTTCAGGTCCCCAAGAGTGCACGTGCACTACTTCTATGCAATGCCCCAATATGAGGCGTTCGCGTGAGCGCTTCTTTCTTCTCCTGCGCACGTGACCTCAGCCCACTACTACACTGGCAAAACTTCAGTTGGCGGGCGCACATGTTCAATCAGAAGAAGACAAAGACAGTGTGCATCGAGTTCATTACGGATTCGAATCGACTTGCTTGTTCAGTTATTAGATCCTAATTACTTATTCCCTTATTCTCTATACCACAGATTGATTGACTACATTTGTAATATTCAAATTCAACATCAAATGACGACTAAATCTTTCAGGTAGTATAACTTAGTAAATAAAACTCAAATCCGCCTGACTCTTGGCTAATCCCCCCAAGTGGGTAGGTGCCAAAATTGAAGGATCATCATCATCATCATTTGTCCGGCGCATAGCGTCTCGCAAAGCTATGCGTTTGGGCATACAGTGTATTGTAGCAAGGGGTGGGACGGTGTCAAGACGACGCCACGGGTGCCGCGCCTGCCCCCGTCTGTGGTTCGATGCAAACGTATTTACGCTGGGCTCGGCGCGAAGCTTTGAGAAGCGTTTGCTGAACCTCGCAATGCTTCGCGAGGCGTTTCCCGAAGCCTCGGACCACGACGACATGCGGGTGTGCCGGAGGCAAACCAGGGCCAGTCAAGGGACTGTTAGCTTCGCGCGCTTTGCGCCACTAGTGAAAGCTTGAGTATCTTTTTTTGAATAATGCTAAGCAGGAGCCTGTGCTCATGGCACCACCGAGGTGAACGAAATAATTATAGTCGTTATTGACGTTAAAGGACAGGTACCATTCGGCGAGAGGAACATGCGGCCAGAGTTTGGCAAATGCGTTCACAAATGTACAAAATGTGCGTATCGCCACCCCCCCCCCCCCCTCCTGCTATAATGATCTTGAAGCGACCGCGGGTGTATGTAATAAATAAATAAATAAGTAAACCCGAGCGGTAATAGCCACTAGAAGATGCGGAAAGAAGCTACCGGAGATTAGCGGAAGCAGAAGTGGCTCTCGAGCGGCGCCAAGAACACTTTCAACTGACCTATTTAATCTTGCGAACACAATCCACTGTCGCCATGCGCAGCAATCATGGCCGCAGCTGTTGACTGTAGGGCACCACAAAGGAGGTTGGCATCGCTATTGGGCTCGGCATGGAGCAGACCTGGCGCCTAGCGATGGATGGGCGAAGCTGCCAGGTGTGCACATGGCCTCCGTGATCGTGCGCGCCGGCCGGACATTCCGCGCGCGAAGTCTCAGAGGCCATGGGGTGGATGCCTCCTCACATCGTCAGCTAGCCAGTAAGCGTTTACATGCGCGCATACGTCATGCATAGCCTCCAAGATTTTCATTCCTTGTGCTGCAGCAATGTTGAATGCTCGCGTGTATTCTTATCCAAGTATACCAAAGTATTTGGCCCTTCGCTGCAGTTTTCCCTATTCGTTAGGATCACCGAGTGCGTGTGTCGACGGCGTGCCATGTCGTCGTCAAACGCACGGTCCGGCACAATTATGCCACTTTAGCTTCTCCCGTACCTTTCAATCATACGGCAAAGTGCAGTTCCCGTTCTTTTGAACAAATTCCGCTGGAATAATCAACGTGTAAACGATATGCAGTAGTGATATCGCCAGGCGCGGTACGTGGTTGTTTTGTTTTGTGCCAACACAAATGAGCTCATATGCGAGCTGACACAAATATCTGTCACTGGTAGTCTTGTAGACAAAACTAATAATCAGATACTTCCACTGTCATGAAGTATGTACATGTTCATTGGCGCATAATAGCTTGACTATCACTTAGCGCCTCCGTGATGAGCCTTGATGGTGCTTAAGATTTCCTCTTATTGTACGGCACAGTAAAAGCTCATTAATTCGGATTTCTAGAGACCGCAAGAAATGTCCTAATTATCAGATGGCCAAAATAAGCACCGTAAACGAGCGTATCACTCAGCAGCACATTCAGATCGGGAACACGCATTTCTGAAAGCACGCGGCACACGGAAGTGCATGCTGCATGCTGTAAAACAAGAGCCGCGCTATCGACGCAGTCGCAGATGGCGTCCGCGGAGCGCACGTGAGTCGAACGAAAAACGAAACTATTTGCCCCTGCTGCGGACGCTTCTTCGCTGACAATGCGATTAGGGTGGCGTTCATCCATGACCCATGGTGATCCATGATGAGAGAACGCGTTCCTTTTTCTTTTTCCTTTTCTTTCTTTCCGTTTTTTTTTTTTTTTTTTTTGGCTGTCGAGCCTTGACAGCGGCCCGAAAGTCGCCGAATTATCCGATTTGCGGCCAGATCCGTCTGAAATAACGAGCGTCCAGTCTGAGAGAGTGATGCATATTTTTGACGGGACCAAACAACAAGTCTGAATTATTCTTTTTTACGAATTACGGATAGTTGAATTAAACAAGCTTTTACTGTGTTGCTACCACTACGGAGAATGCATCCGCCTCACAAGTGAACTCTACTATATAGCACATAAAACTGTTCGCGAAAAAGGCATAAATAGGCTATTACACGAGGAGCATGCATGACGCGGCGGCCCGTCGTTCAATATAATTTGAGCGTTATTGCAGCATCGTTTGCATAACGGAAAATAGCGCACATTTTAACAGCGAAGCTGTTTAAGCAATTCGTTACGCCGGTCTACGTCCGTAGAAAACTAGCCGAACCGCGCGTCGCCATAGGAGCCGTGCCCAGCTAAGTATAGCCAGATGAACTAGGAAGTCTTGAGGTTAATTAAGCTACGCCAAGTCTAATGCCAATTAAGTCAAGTGTAATTAAGGTAGGCTGATTATCCAAGCCTAATTAATCTAAGCTAGTTAAGTCAAGTCTACTTCGAATGAGACTAATCAAGCCAAACATAATTAATCTAAGCCAGATTAAACTAATCCTAATTAAACCAAGTATAATTAAACACGTAAGCTTAATAGGGTAAATACCAATTAAAACAGGCCTAATTAAGTTAAGAATAACTTATGCAAGCCCAATCAAGCTAAAACTAAATAGGGTGCCAAGTGAGGCCTTGCAAAACCTGGCAAGGCGAAGTAAAACCTAGAAAAATCATCTCAAACTTCACCAAATTTTCTCGCTTGAGGAACGCACACTCTTGCTCTCTACATGAACTTTTTCGTTTCACAGTCACGTGAGTAATCGTACGAAGAAAGCCATGTTTTTCACCATTGAAAATTTTGCCCAATAAAAACGTGTGCCAGACATTGTGACGGTGATCACGCGGCGTTTCAGTCCCGTAGTTTGGCTAACTGAGCTGGTTAAGTGCCTTCCATTTTGTGTAAGATGCAAAAGAGAGAGAGAGACAATGATGTCGGCGGCTCAGAAGAGGCGCTGACAATATGTACGCGTGTAAGTGGTCTTGTAGGGTACACAAGCTGCTACGTCAAATGAATGCCGGGTAACAGCCTTGTTTTTTTAGTTTGTTTGTTTGTTTGTGCAGCCAATAGTGAAGAGACGAGCGAGAACTCATTACACAACTATACATCACTCAAGTAAGGCCACACTGCCAACATTGTAGACAAAACACGGCTTATGTATGGCCAAAGAAAAAAATAGACTCGAAAACGCCGCAGAAGTCAGACTGTCAGGCTATGTGATGCCAGTGGCCCGTGGAATGGCAGACTACGCTTCTTTATGATTTAACAGGAACGTTCTGCCTGCTTCAAGCACTAATGTGACATTGAAGCACGTCAATACTTTCAATTAGCTAACAGTTCCCTCAAACCGCTCACAACGTTGCGTCACTGTATGAATTTCAATGCACGCCGCCGACCGCCGATCCACACTAAGCGCTGCCACGTATATGTCGATCTCACGGCGGATACCTCACGAGGCAAGCTCTCACTCTCACGACCTTCACAGGAAACACAAAAGACGCCGGCGGGTGCATGATGTTCTACGTCTATTACTGCAATTGCTTTAAGCACTTTTTTTTTCACTACAAACAACGAAAGTTCTTTGCGTTGAGCATGATTGCGGTTGTCAGACTTTTCTACCTTCTTTTGTTTTGTTTATCCTTTAACCTTTCGCTTTTTCCAGTTATTTCATCACTCATATGGGTCTTTATAAGTCATGAACTACTGTGAGCCTTTGCGGACATCCAATAGTATGGGCCTACGTAAAGGCTCACACTATTTCTAAATGAATAGAAATAAGAGATAGCCTGGGACGACATGGACGAATGATTCGGCCAATATGTAGAACGGTGGAAGCGATCCAACAGCTGCAATACTGCTATCCGTTCCCCATTTGTGTCACATGGGGTTGTTCCGACTGTTCGCAGTATTGCTGAGTATCAATATTCCCTTAATTTGGCGGAAGTCATAATGCCTGTTTCTTTCCTTTGAAAACACCAGACATGTAATAGACGCACATACATGTGTAGGCTGAAGACATGTCAGAACATGCACATCTCTTTTATTTCAGCAACGTTGACACACAAGAACTTAATGTCTCCGTAAGTCGCGCTGTCTACGATGTGTTGATGGTTGCCCCAATCTCTCTCTGTCTTTGCTTACTTGTTGCCTTACTGAACTGTTTTGTTGTGAAGAGACTGTTGAAAACGATGAAGAACGGGGAATGTATCTGCAGCCAACGTTTCCACGAGTTGACTTGTCTTCGTCTCGGCAACAACCGAAGACACCTCCACTCGCCGAAACGTTGGCATTCCCCGTTCTTCGTGGCTGCAACGCGATGTCGTTAAAGGCCAACACCGGCGATTTTTCGAGGTCTATCATCTCAGTAAAGTTCACTGGGTACGTCACTTGTGCAACATTACAGGCTCGAGAGATGCGTAGCTTGCTTGTAATTTAATTTTTACTGATTACGATTATCTCAAAACGCCCGCCTGGCTTCCTAGAATTATTTGCCACTCTGTGTGTTGACGTCATAATCGTCAAAGTGACAGAAGCACACCGGTACCATACCATGGCCTTCGAGATCTGTGCGCGAAGGGCGCATGCGCTGTCGCACCATGCAAAAGGCTGGCTGCCTGAATTGACGTCACTGCTGGGTTGGACTTCGGCTTTGGCCTCACGCTTTTTAGCGATTAAAAATTTATTTTCGATTTACTTACATTTCTGCTACCATGAGTGTGACGGGAGCGCGTCGGGAACATTGAATCGCCATTACCTTGACATGCCCGAAAAATCGTCGGAGGTGGCCTTTGAGGAGGCAGGAAATCCGACGGTGTCGTCGTAGGCGTCCACGACGGAAACGATCATTTCGAACTACTGACGTTTCCCAGACAACCTGACCACGCAGGACCTCTGCAATGGCGCAGATGTTCTAGTGAGCAAAAATTCAGAAGTTCTCAAAGTAAAATCCATCAGAAGAATTGCGAACCACCACTTAAGGAAAACCTGCTCACACGCTAGCTTCCGACTGTAAGTTGAATCTACGAGAAAACATAATTCTTTTACGAGAAAGTCGAACAATTCCAGCATTTTAAGAGAACATACTAATCTCAGTTAATAGTCTACGAGAAGGCGATGCGGACAAGACCCAATATGGCATTGCAGTGTTCCGCTATGAAAGGCGAAACCGAATCGTCCTCCAAATTTTCAACGACATCTTTATCAATTCAAGCCTCCATCTTGGCCTGAGCTACTAGCTGTGGAAGTGTTGAAATCTGGGTCCGTTGGTACATGATATGTTAAAAGTGGAAACGAGCCAAAGGACGACGGACGGAAGAGAGAAGTGACACACACAACGGCTGGACTAACAGCTGTACTTTGATTTCTGGGGTTTAACGTCCCAAAACTAGCTCTGATTATGAGAGACGCCGCAGTGGAGGTCTCCGGAAATTTCGACCACCTGGGGTTCTTTAACGTGCACTGACATCGAACACTACACGGGCCTCAATATTTCGCCTCCATCGAAATGCAGCCGCCGCGGCCGGGATTCGATCCCGCGACCCTCGGGTCAGCAGCCGAGTACCATAGAACAACTGTGCTTTATTAACAAACACCATCTTCCAGAAAAAGCCACGAGAGCATGCGCAGACCAAACAACCAAACAACAAACACGGAAGCTAACGCAATAGTGAGCTAAGTTCTTTGTGCATCAAAGAAAGTGAAGCAGTGCAGTTGTTAGTTCACCCACTGTGTGTGTTACTTTCTCTATTCAGTCCATCGTCCTTTAGCTGGTCTCCACGTTTAACTAGTTGTGGCTGGGATTTTAAATGCCTGTAGTTTCTTCGATTTTTGCTTCGTATAAAACTGAAAAAGTCCGAAGCCTGATGCTCATGTCCCCTCTTCGCTAACGGCGATCCGCTACACAAACAGTCACCCGCAAATGGGAGCTTTCGCCGAAGGAAGAGAAACGCTTTCGCCGACTTCGACAGCCAGCTTCGCGCAACACGTTAACCGCCTTCGGCGTCGCTCGCGTGCTCGATTTCGCTCAACAAAAAGCGCGCGCCGCCATTCCCTTAATGGGAGGCAGCCTTCGCGAAGGCGGCTGAGCGAGGCTTTCATTAACGTGGCTTAGATAGCACGCAGCGCAAGAGGGTCGATCAGGACCGGGTTAATCGATCGATCACCGTAAAGTGGACCAGACTTCGCGCGATGATCGGGCTTCATTTCCGCTCTTGGCCTGTTTTTTTTTTTTCCTTGTCCGTTTGTATGCGGTCGGTGACAGCAAGACGCACGTGGCTTCGCAGGTGAGATGCCAGGAGGAACGCGAACCCATGGCATCTCAGAAAACCATAAACAATTGAGAAGCCGCGTTCGTAGAGGAACATTAACTCGCGAAGAAAAATATATAACTGGGGTTGTTCGTTTTCGGCTTTTATATTTCCTCAAATTGGTAAGGGGGGGGGGGGGCAAAAATTAGGTGCTATATTTCAACGTGATAATCGGGGAGAAATCGCTTTTCATTTGTGTGTGTGTGTGTGTGTGTGTGTGTGTGTGTGTGTGTGTGTGTGTGTGTGTGTGTGATGAAGAAATTCTTGGGGTTTCTTTCGAGTTGAAGTGCCAAGTTTAAGTTTACAAATGACAGTCGGTGTATAGCGCCCGGCTTCCGGAAAAAAAAAACATCCCGGAAATAATGCCCCCGAAAAATATGTCCCGCGTCCAAAAATTGCGAAGGCGTTCGCACGCGGTCAGTGCGAATTCCTTGGACTGACTGTATCCGGATGTCGTTATGTGAGACTTCGAAAAGGCGACCACGAATCCTGTCAAAGCAGTGTTTGGAAATGACGTTACGACTGCGGTGTTCCTCTTCCACCTGTGCCAAAGGACCTGGCGAAAACTTCGAGAGCTCGGGGTGATCCCTCTTGACAGGTGACATCAGGAGTATCGAACATTCATGAGAATGCTGTACGGCCTCGCTTGCCTGCCGCTTGATGACGTAAAAGGCAGAATGGCCGCTTTGAAAGGTCTAGTGCCTGAAGATCACCAAGAAATACTAGAATATTTTGACGCAACGTATGTTTCGGGCACCTACAGCGGGTAAACAGAGCTGACAGCATGGTATAGTCTGCTGAGAACACCTCCGACTGCGGAGGTGTTCCGACCCTGCGGTGTGGAACGCGGTCTACTCGGACACTCTTGATCGAGCACGAGTGATCATGCGGGAGCCGCGAACAGAAGGCTGACAAGCATCGCTGGCCACCCAACAGCGTGGAAGGCATTTGACACCTTGCGCTCGGAAGAATCCGCCGTGACAGTGAAGACGGCCCAGTCTCGAGTCGCCGCACCTTCAAAGAAGATGAATGAATCAACGCTCATGTTCAGGCACCAGCGTGTTCACAACCTATGTGAGGACTATATGGTGCCGGGACGACGGAAATTGAAGACTTCCTCGGGGCTATTCGGCATACGAGTATGCTTTAACTTCATTCTTTTTCGGACCCAGTGTGGTCGAAAATTTGCCACGCGTGTTCAATAAAGAATGCAGCTCTTTGTCAAGTTGGCGCAGAATTAGTTTTTTTTTTTTAGATAAATTTTCAAATGGAGACTTATTTCTTTATTTCTTTCCTAGACAGCAATTCCAGAGGGAACGTTTATTCCGGGGAGGTACCTTCCGGGGATGTTTCGTCCCGGGACGTTTTCTTCCGACACAAGTAGCTGCTCGAAAGTGAACTCGGCATTACTGGCGTCGTCGCCAAGCCAACAGAATCTAATTTTGCACAGCAAAGTGCACAGCAAACTCCGTGCAGCATAAAAAAAAAATCGGTTGGTAGGTGGTACAAGTGTTCGGGATAAAATGGGGTTTAACCGCTTTTTCTCGAACATGTTAGGGGCGTAAAAACCGGGCAAAGTAGGGTTTTGCCTGAAAAAGAGCAACCCTACATATAATGCGCCAGTAATTAGATACAATCTAGAGTGGAGAACGTACACATTTGTTATAATGTTACAATTTTGATGCTGACAAGAACAGTCTGCACGGGTTGGAATCGTGGAGTCATTAATCGCTGGCACAGAGGCTATTATTTATGTCAGCATACACTACTGGGGGCAATATACAGTTGAATATAAGCATGATGCGGCGGCACGTTCATATTGCGCGGACACACACACACGCATACACACACTGTTATGAAAGGCCACATTTAATAAGATTAAAAAATACGTCAGAAGACGCCTTGACCGATATGTGATGTTTGATAAGCACGTAAAGCCATGTATATGCCGCTTTCGAGTGCCGCACTTACCAAGAGGCCTTATCAACGCTCCAGACAAACAACTCGTCGAGCTAAGGATCGCGTGCTTGCGGCCTGAAAATATGCACGCCGTGGAAGGTGGGCGGTCGCAGGTTGCAGACATCTCTTTTGACTTACTCAGATTTTGGGACAATCAGTCTCGTTGTTTACTCAGTCTAGAAGAACTATATTTGCGGCCCATGTCATCGGCCGAGTACAGAAATTTTCTAAATTGTAAGTTCTCCCGCTCAAATAACGGAAGCGTCAAACTTGTCACCAAATTTATCCTAGGTGCCAAACAATTCACCGGAAAGCCACACGAAGTAACCTGCGCGCCACCTTTGAGCACCAAGACCATCAGTCTATCCTAAGTAAAAATTCACGTTCTGAAGTAATCCAGAAATTTACCAAACAAGAAAATGCAATAGTTGCACCCATACTCAACCTAGCTATACATAATTTACGACAGGTGCAAATGAGCGTGTTAATGAGCACCTTGACTTGATATTACAGATGTGCTGAATTTCCATACTGGTGTATTCTACTGCGGCTGAGCAACGCGTCAATTTGCTCTGCAATAGACAGCGCGTTCCGTGCTGATCGACTGGTATATTCGCTTGTGTATGGCGGTCTTGATAGGCCCCGGTCCTTCCTGGACTAGTACGGGCTCCCCCGGTAGCCGATAGGCCTTTATACCATCTTGTTATCCAGCTTGTCAGCATCAAATTCGCGTCCTACACTATGCGACCCATCATTATACTTGGCAAGTAGAAACACGCAACTAATTTTTTTAAGGAATATTTCTTCCACTGTCTACCCACTTATGTCTACCAACATGTCTACCCACTTAAACAACGTCTGTTGAGCAATGCCTCCTCTAGGCTTTCCGTGCCTGGCAGAAGAGCGCGACAGCAACAGGTCACCGCCGTTGGCGCGAGTACAGCGCGCCGCCGCCATGCGCCGCCACCTGAACACAAGACCCTTCCCTCAGCGTGCGCTTCTGCGCGTTGGCTACACCGCACCGCCCGCGTAACTTCCGTGCTTGAATGTGAAACACGGGAACAGCTACGTTAGAGCTGGCTTGCCACGCTCCCGCGTAACTGATCTCGCAGATTTGGGTACACACATATATGTAGTTTAATGTTTGTTGTTCATTTTGTAAGATGTGCGCAGTGAAAACTGCGACTACTGCTGCCATGCGATGCACACAGCAGAGCGGATGTTCGCTTTCAGTGAAGACCTTGCGCGTTGCTGGTGCTGTTCAGTGAGCGTACGCGAAATATCAGCAGCTTTAGTATTTTTTCTGGCGTTTGGATGGGAGCTTGAGGCATTTATAAAAGAGACTTTTTTGTTCTTTTATTCTTTCGCGAAATGCGTGCATTACAGATTTGCCAATCAGAGAACATGGCTCGTTCGGAAGAAGAGGTCGCCGTATAGAAATCATATGCACGAGTTTCAGCTGGCGCTATCCGTGAGTGTTCTTCCGTTTTCGTGTACACCATTCTACGGGGCTTGTGAGCCGCTCTACGGCCCGGCCAGTGACGTGCGTAGGATGTCAGCGACTAAATAACTGCGAAGAAGTAATCTCGATCTTGGTTACGAGTGAATATGCTAGGAATGACTAATTTTTGTCGAAACAGCCACGCAGTTTTCACATTTAATTTGCTCTGTTAGCAGTGTGACCTGTATAATGCGCCCTCGCCGCAACCCGATGGCAGGGCAAATACAAGCAGCAGCGTGCTAGAGTCGTTCGTTCTCGTTAGTAGTTAATAAAATTTGTGACGGCGGGTGAATTGTTCTACCAGAAACTCCGGAATCGACGCACATTCCTGTAGGCTCGCTGCAAGCAGCATTCGAGCGTGTATTTGGCGCAGCAGTCCATGCATGTGTCTCAGCTATCCAGTGCCTCAATTGCTGAAAAGGGTGCACGAACATCGAAAGTGTCCAGCTACGGAGGACATCACCAAAGGGGTCTATGGGTCACTGCTCGACTCCGGGTGAATATGAAACGACGACAGTTAATTACATGCAGGAATTACGGTTGGTGCCTGCATGCGACCCTTAGCGGCGGGGGTTAAAGAGGAGAAGGGGTATTTATCTCGAATGTTTTATTTGTGTATGTACAAGCGACAGTTGTGGCACGCATACATGCGGTAGAGAATGCGGAAAATTAGTATCTCGCTTTACGAAACGAACCAGGCCATATTTAGAAACGTACTGAAGTCACGAGGTTGAATATAAAAATAATCTATGACAGGTATACATGCAAGAAAAGCACGTCGGCTGTGAAGCACACGCTTTGTGCATGTCCTTCTCCCGGCTCTATAGTGTACAGCAATTTTGTCGTCGCAAGCCAAAGTTATTTCAAAAAAAGCGCGCGGGGGGGGGGGAGGGGGGCGTTAGCTTCAGAAAACAAGTGGGGTGTAAGGCAATGCAATCTGCTTATGTCCCCTTCGCCGGCACACTCGTCGTTCGTGTAGCAATATCAGTTCAGCAGAAATGCTAATGCTCTCACACAGAAAGAAGGCCGCAGTGGACACGCAGTGGAACAGTAAAAAAAGGCGATAAAACATCAGAAAGAATGTCTTAGCAGCGGGGGGAGTTAGCCTTGGCAGCCCTTGACGCGTGCGCTGAGACAGCCAGCTGGATGGATGGATGGATGGATGCTATGAGCGCCCCCCTTATAATGGGCCGGCAGCCCGCGGGCCACCATGCTCTACCTTTATTTTATAATCTACAAACGCGTGTTTCCCCGGAGCACACATATTTCCCCAACAAATTTTCCTCGACACCTACCAATGTTAGCTATTTGCGTTGTGAAGTAACAATCTTATTCGAAATATCTTGCGTTTCCGTTTGATCCATACCTCTCCGCCACCAATTAATCTTAGCGCCTTTTACTTATCTTTATCGCCGACATGTTCAGCTTTCCCGTGCTATCCCTGAAACCAATGACCTCCTGCAGGGTAGTGTCCACACCTACACCCGGGTGGATATCTCTACATTCAATCAATACATGATGTGCCGTTTCCCTCTGTGAATAAATGTTTCCCATCTACAGTCGAACTCTGGAATGGCCTTGACGGCGCACTTCACCAGTTACCTGCCGCACAATTTGCAGAAAGAATTCATCAGCATGTGCCTCTGGAGTTCTAATGCGTGGTGCGCTATTTGTATATTTGTGCCTCTTTTCTACCATCTAACAAGTGTTTTTGATGCAATGTTGATTTGTTATACGCGCATTTGTATAACTTGCTTTTTATATGCTTGTTAAATCACGCAGTTTAGCGTTCTCTTTTATGCTAATTTGTTTTATGTTATGCCTGATTTCCAAGCAAATTCTGTACCCACCCCTGCAATGTCTCGCAATGAGACGGCAGTATATGTAAATAAAAAAAAATGAAATGAATTTCGCTCTGTAACTTCGTATTCTCAGGCAACCTGACCTTACTTCAAACAGTACTGGCGTTTCCCTTTGAATTATCATAATATTTGTCTCTGTTTCACCCTTTTTCTCTGTTTTACCCTGTTTACGTGGCGCCCCCGCGCGGCCGACGCGAGCGCTGGGAGAGTAGAAACTACGACGGCGTTCGGAGAGCGAACTGCCGGGCACTGAAAAATACACCGGGCACTGCCTTCAGAGACATGACCGATTTCTGATGAAATTAAAGCTGAAAAGATATAAGGCAAGAATATATTGAATTCAATTCAACCCAGTAGAAATAACCACACACAATAACGAATGAAGGAAAAAAATAAAGATAAACTAAGCAGCATGAAAATGGCGAAAAATGCAAAAAAAAAAAATCACAGCTTCATAACGTAACGAAAAATAAGACGCGACAGGTAATACTTCGACGAGACCAACAAAATGTACTCTCGTCTTCACTCGGTCTCAAGCCAATAAATGAGTTTGGGTGACAATTTTCGACTCGCAGAAATTCCTCCCTTCACATTTGGAGATTCCGTTTGGACTGGACACTCAGGCTCTGAATAGAAGCCGTGCCTTTCATGCTCGCTTCCCACAAGCGCCGCCACTTGACTCATGGGCAGCACATCGGGGTGGTGTATGACTATGGCACTAGACAGTCGAAGGTCGCGGGATCGAATCCCGGCCGCGGCGGTTGCTATTCGATGGAGGCGAAATGCTGAGGCCCGTGTACTGCGCGACGTCAGTGCACGTTAAAGAACCCCAGGTGGTGGTCAAAATTTGCGGAACCCTCCACTACGGCGTCTTTCATAAACATATCGTGTTTTGGGGACGTCAAACCCACTCAAATGCAGTCGGCAACGCCAACTGCGAAAGGGTTAGTTACTTCGGCAATTCTCACGAATCGGCATGGTTCTTCAATAACGATGAAGCAGGAAAAAAAGGGGGATCGAGAAACAATCACCACAACAACAACAACAACAATCGCCGACAACGCAAAGGGAAGACACAATGGAAATGCGATATGCGTTCCCAGTATAAGCAAGACGTGAGACGCGGCTGCGTAACAAAAAACACGGTAGCGCGCTCGAAGCCCGACGGCGTACCGAACCTTCAGCTGAAGCTGGCGCATTGTTCGCCTCAGCGTGGCCCCTGACAGATTCGCAGCGACGACTCGATCAACTCCGTGCGGATCTAGCTGCAACTTACGGATAAATATAAGAGGAAGACTGCATTTTCCAGCGGCGGCTGGTTGGTGACTATAGAGTCGGTGGTTCCTCTCGAGTCCGGAAACGTTCCCTGTCTCCGCCGGCAGAAAGAAACGAGCCGGAGGGGACAGTGTGCAGTGGCGGGACTCATTGTGCGCGAGCTCACGACGAGAGAGGGGGAAAAAAGCGCGCGAAAGTTGCAAGAGACCGAAACGAGGACGGCCGTTTCCACAAGCCAGCCCTTCGCGTCGGCTGCCTGCCGGAATGGGGGGGTCACTCGATATGCGGGAATACCTGCCAGAGATCCGTGTTTGTCGTCGGGTCCGCTTGTTTCCTAATTTTGCGCCTCTGTGTTACGTCACTTGGCCTCGCTGGGAAACGCTCCTTCCCGCGTACGTCGCAATATCGGGTCGTAACGATGCGCGCCTTTCCTCGCTTAAAAGGGCCCTGAAACCATATTTTACTCGGTGAGTTTTGCATCGAAACGCGTTCTTTGTTTTTTCCTGAGGTAAGTGCAAAAAGAATTTTCGAGATCGATGCAGGCAAACGCCAAGTTAATGAACTTACAAATTCAAAATAAAAGCAGACGACAGATATCGGCAGCCCGAGACGTGCATCATCCTTCCAATCAGAACGCGGCTTACATCTTGCAGAACCGGAACCGTGCTGCCCTCTGTGGCCTTCCTACCACCAGCACCACATGGGCCACACAGAGCTCCTTGTGTCAGTTACAAGCAAATTGAAATTGTAATGCACAAGTTTGTACCTTTTAACAGTTTTAGCAAGCGTAAAACACGTTCTCAATTTGAAATTTCTCATATTCGATGCATTGTGAGCATGTGTGATGATGCATATTTTTATTCCTACTGTTCATCGTCAAAGACAGCATGGCGGTGTCATATCCGCTCCGAAAAACTGTTGGTGTATGGCGCTGCAGACAGCGTGGAAACCGATATCAGGCACTAATTAAAATAAATTACGGTTCGATTTCGCCGCTTTCAGTAGTGCTTCGGTCATCATCAAGTCCCACAAATACCAAAGGTACGACAAAATCAATGTGCGTAAAATGCGTTTCAGAGCTCCTTTAACAACGCTGTCGGGTTTGTACGTATAGTCGTCAAGGGCGAAATGATCGCCGGCGTATACTGCGTTTACGGCGTCCCGGCACAGGCTCCGACACGTAGGCATTGCGAATGCGGCGTTTTCGTTCATTTCTCGCATCGAAGGCGCACACTATTTCAAAGACTCCTTCGAACGGGGTCGTACGGAACATTCCGCCCGTCATGGTTTTACAGGTGACAGCAGCGACTGGTGAAAGTTCGAGTTCTCATGCCGCATTCCCTCTCGTTCACTCGAGAGAGCTCGCCCTCACCAAGTTTGCTGAAATTTGCTTCCATCGGATGCGCTGACGCAAAGTTGTGAACCAGAACGGTCGTTTGTGCCGGACACGAGGAAGTGTATGCATACATCCTTGGACTACTTCCGCAGGACTGCCACGTACCACCAGGTCTCCAGGGCCTTTGTCAAACCGTTCTTGCGGCTTTGAGCCGTGGCTACGTTCCAGTTTTTGTGTAAATAATAAAACTTGAAATTTGAATTTTAATTTTAGCGAATATAGGTCCAGTCAGTTCGCTCTCACGAAGTCTGTCCGTCAGCAGGTGCGAGCGTTTGGTCAGAAATTTACACACACACACACACACACACACACACACACACACACACACACACACACACACACACACACCTGGAGCACTTTGCTCGCTAGTAATTTGGACACGTTGTGCTACGGTGTATTCTCGCCTTTGTCTTCTCAGATCCACACTCCGGCTCCGCCCCCTGGCTTCACTCTAGGCCGTGAATACGGATTCGCTTTTGTGCGATACGACGTCGTTGACGGACACTCTGTACAATCATCAGTGTTGATGAAAGCTTTTGAACCGCAAAGTGCTGCAAATGGTCTTTGCTTATTGTAGCTGCAGACCAAACTGTGAACTTGGAGTGGGTAGAGTAAATCCAACGGCGTCGACATTGGCAGCGTCAAAGCAATGCGTGAAATAGGGAAAAGCACGCCTTTGTTTTCTCGACCAGTAAGCAAAACTCCTTCCGACAAAATAAGCGCAACCTGGAGTCTATAAACAAGAACTACACGCTCCGAAGCGACTCGCCGCGAATACGCGCTAGATGCGAGACGTCGGCAGTTGGTACTCGTCACAGCTGCGCCGGCCGACAGGTTTTGGGGCGCTTTCTCAGCGGTCATCCCCCCCCTCCCACTTATCGGCGACCGACGGGGCCGCATCTTCATTCACGTCAAGAGCCGCCGAGAGAGGGCGTCCAGTTATCGCGATCGAATTTCTGAAATTCCGGGAGGGCGCCGTCCGAGGAGGCGGGGGCGGCCGGCCAGGCGAGGTCTCGTCCAGAGAGCGGCCACAATGCGAGCTCAGCGTCGCGGACGGAACTACTGTTGTCGCCCGGTCATTTCGCGGCCACTGCGTCAAATAACACGGCGGCGCCAGGAACGCGCATAGCACACACACCCACCGCGGGGCTTTCTGTAAAGAAGGAACTCCCCTACCGCGCTGCAGAGGAGACCCTCCTCCCTTCCGTAAAGCTGCTTCTTTCTACCCTGGCAAGCGCGCTGTGACGAAGAGGGGCGCTGAAAAGACCACTTTCGCTCCTCGAATTTTTTTTTTTCGTTCGTGTTCCCTCTTGGTCGATCATCCGCGAACGGCTGGCCGCTCAACTCTCGAAACCATCTCTATTTTTCTGGCTTTTTTTTTTTTCGCTTGCCTGTGCGCCTCCGGGAACGCCTTCGCATCGGCGTGCATACACCCCGAGAGCACTTTCGATCAATCCAAACCATCGGGAGGCGCCGTCCGGCCGGAATTGGGCCGCCGGATGGTCCGCACATCGGGAGGGGCTTTCAATGATATAGCAAGGACCTCGAAGGAAGCGATCGTCGAAAGACGTCTGCCGCCACGTGGCTTCTCTATCGCAAACTATATATATGTGGGGCGCCCCCAACTTGCGCCGCCGCATAACTCTGCCCGAGCTCAGTCCTCGCGCGACGAAATGCGAGATTGCCTCTCTGTTGTCTAAGGGAAGGAACCTCTATCCGTGAAAGTACGCACTTATGCACAGCAGGCACCGCGTGTATACTGAAACCGCCTCTCTTGCGCTTGCGGCATACTCGCACGGACTATTTCCAGGAAGCACTTAGGTGCCGCCATCTTGGGCTCTGTTGCTTTTGATCTGTAAGAAGCGAATGGACTGCGTTAGCCACCGTACATCCCCGATCCTTGTCACAACCACGTACGAATAGCTAAGTTGGAGTATACAAGAATTGACGTCCACCATTAAAAAAGCTGTCCCGCATCGATCGCTATGGCTGTGAGCGGCGCTGGTTTACGATCGGCTAATCTAATCTTCCATGAGGGTGCCAATGTGGGCTTGTTGGTAGAGCATCTTGAGTTGGATGGTAGCGCACGAAAAACACGGACAACAGGAAGGCACATCTGACGCTGCGGTGTGTCAGGTGTACCTTCCTGTTGTCCGTGTTTGCCGTGCGCTACCATCATACTCAACATGATAATCCTCCACACGTGCACAGCTGTCAGAAAGACGATGGCCACAACGGAAGGTTAATTTGGAAACCACAGCACCCTCAATACGCTGCTTCACAGGCGAACTGCGTTCGGACGCAGAAGCACAACAAAGTTTATTTCGTCCATCAAGCCAAGCAGTATACGTTGACTCGTTTAGCGGCTGTTAAAGCGATGCATCCAGTTTCGCTCAAAAAAAATGGCGGCAAACGAAGCCACTTCCTCGACGTATGTGCCTCAACTCCGTACAAGTTCCCTGCGTTCGCTTAGTTCGCGAAATCTAGCAAAACTATTCCCGAAAGCTCGTCACCTCGACTGCCACGACGTGCCCCCGCACCATCCCTACCCTCCTCTAATTACGGGCCGCCCACAGTGGCTCGCGCACGCTCTATTTTTCGGCCGAAACCAGGGGTTCCCGCAGGCCGCCAGCGTAGGAGGCACGCTGAAGATGGTCGGCCACGCGTCCCTTGCGAAACCTCGAGACAGCCGCCTATATAGGATGTGCCCCCACCGGGGTTATTAGCGGGTGATGGAAAAGCGCCCCCCCCCCCCCCCCCTCAATGCAACTACACGCCGCCAGATGGCCGCGAGGTAATCGAGGGGATAGCGGATGACGGGGCAAGGAATTAGGTGGACGGAGCCTCGATATACGGCAAACGAGCCCGGCGTTTGGGTTTTCCTGCACCGTTATAGACTGTTCCTATACGTGAACGTGATTTTGAAGAGGTTGCGGACAATGACAAAGGTGAAAGAAAAAAAGAACCTCGATATCTCCACCGTATCTCCACCGTACGCGATACCTGGGGAGGTGCGAAGCAGTGATGCGCCGGCGTTTCCCGCAGGGCATAAATCGCTGAGCTGAACCCGTTTTCTTACGCAGTTGTTTTTGCCCAGTTGACAGAAAGTGTCCGCCGATCCTGGTGGCAGTGAGAGTGTACGTGTACGGTCGTCGTTTCAGAAGCGATGTTACCAAATTTCTGTTCATTAGTGCAATTAATTCCTGATTATTCCTGTATCCTGAAGTAGTTTAAATCATGTTAGTTTATTCTCAGCCAGTTTTTTAACCAATTATACACCTGTTTTCGACCATTGTTCGACCACTTCGTTTACAGTGAGAGCGACGCCGACAGCACGAGTAAGGTGCTTGGCACCTAAAATAGGCGACAGATGTTTCGGTTACGAGAAGACGAAAGAGTGCTGAACAACAAGGCGAAGGAACGGCACAGAGCGCTCACTAACAACCATATGTGGAAGTATTAGTGAAATCGTGGTTTACGATTTTCTTGACGGATTCCACCTTGAGAAATTCCCTTCGCTGAAGTAGTCGTGGTGTGCTCCGGGTTAAGCCATAGAGGTAGCTGCACAGTTCGAGGTGATTATATGCGCCGGACTGACAGCGGATTTTCTGCGAGCTCATTAAGGCTACCGCGTTAAAAATACTAAATAACGAAAGTTTTTCCACAAGGATCCTACTGCCACCAATATCTGTTCCTATTGCCCTCCAAATCGGAAACGCATTACAAGAAGAAATTTCAAAGCTGCTCTTTCCCACTGAAAAGCTATATCTTTTCGTGGCGAAATAACTGTGCCTCAAACACGGGATACGTGTGTCTCTTTCTGCATGAAAACAGTCTGCAGCGTGAGTTTTGCGGCTGAAGGAGGTGAGAACCAACCCTGCCGTTATTGATCTCGCCTTCTAAACTCGTCGCTGCTGGCCACTGTGCGGGACGAGTCATGGGCACTCTCCCACACTCACGCGCATGGGCCCTGCCGCTTCTGGTCGTCAACAACAACTTCTTCGCAAGTTGTAAATAAGCTACGATACGCGACTACTGTAAATGGCTAACGTAGGCTTTATTTCGCTTGTGAATCCTACAGATCCTAGACTACAGAATAGGAGAAATAAAAGTGCAATTCTTACTTGGAAAAGTTGCTCGGTGTAAGACAGAACGCTGCAATCGCTTTGAGGGAACATATATAAATGGGTTCGTAGCAAGGAATCGTTAACAACTCCCTTGTCGTTAATTTTGCCGTTACAGGTTCATTGCTGGAAGAACAGCTGAAGCCCTGCCACGGTGGTCTAGTGGCTATGGTACTCGGCTGCAGATCCGAGGGTCGCGGGATCGAATCCCGGCCGCTGCGGCTGCATTTTCGATGGAGGCGAAATGTTGAGGCCCGTGTGCTGTGCGATGTCAGTGCACGTTAAAGAACCCCAGGTGGTCGAAATTTCCGGAGACCTCCACTACGGCGTCTCTCATAATCTGAACTGGTTTTGGGACGTAAAACCCCACAAAACAACAAGAACAGCTGAAGGCTACATTTATTTTTTTTTTAAATTTCGCGCCGAAACTTTGGCATATGAACATGAGTGTGACATCACGGATTCCCAAGTCATTTCTTCGTACTCTGACCACTTTAGCTCCGGAAAATCGCCTGAAGCTTCGTATGGTAATGGTACACCTTCATTACAATTAAACGTATATAACACATTTTTACCAATAAACAGAACACGTAGGACACGGCACGGGCCGTGAAGACCAGTGACGTCACAGGCAGCTTGCATGGTGCGGAAGTAAATAAAAAAAAAAGGGAGGGGGTTCTTTCGCGTCTGCATTCGGCGCCCCGTTACCGTTCCATCAAGTGACTTTGAAGGCCCGAAATTATTTCTTCATTAATAAGCCGGAGTGTTTGCTGAAAGCTCCAAAACCTGAATGAACTTGTTTCGAGAAGTTTTGCTGGGACACAGCGGGGACAGGTTTTCCCACGCATTTATTTTTGGATTTAATTTCAAGGAAGTGGGAATGAAGTTTGGATTGGGACACAGCGGGGGGCCGGGGTGCCGAAATGTATACTGACATCGACAACGCCACACTAACGCACCTGCGGCGAGTTTCGGGGCACCAGTATTCAAACGCGGACATTACGGAGCTGATCCTACGCAAATTAACCTCTCGCAACAAAATTATCGCAAACCAGGAGCTACAATTTGTCAGTGCCAACTCTCCGGCGTTTGCGGCATACTCGCGCAGACTTGTTTCGAGGAAGCACTCAGATGCCGCCATCTTGGTCTGTGTTACTTTTTTAGTTTGTAAGAAGCGAATGGACTGAGAGAAAAAAAAGTTTGTCCGGGTACATCCCCGATCTTTGTCACAACCACGTACGAACGGCTAAGCCAGAGTGTAGGTCTTGAGAGTCCGTTTGAGGCATCCTCAGGAATAAAACACAAAATAGAATCGGACCGTAAAGAGGACCTGAAAGGCATTTTACGTGTGTTGATTTTATTGTACCTTTGCTCTGTGTGGGACTTGATGATGACCGAAACACCAGTGAAAGCGGCGAAATCGAACCGTATTATATTTTAATTTGCAAATGAAATCGGTTTCCGCGCTGACTGCAGCGGCATACATCAACAGTTTCTCCGAGCGGATTTGATGACACCATGCTGGCTTTGACGGTGAATAGTAGGAATAAAAATATGTATCACACATACTTACAATGCATCGAATATAAGAAATTTCAAACTGAGAACGCCTTTTCCGCTTCCTAAAGCGACTGAAAGGTACAAATTTGTGCATTACAATTTCAATTTCAACTGACACGAGCAGCGCTGTGCGGCCCACGTGGTGGTTGTGGTAGGAAGGCCACAGAGGGCAGCACGGTTCCGGTTCTGCGAGATGTAAGCCGCGTTTTGATTGGAAGCAGCATGCGCGTCTCGGGCTGCCGATATCTGTCGTCTGCTTTTATTTTGAATTTGTAAGTTCATTAACTTGCGTTTGCCTGCATCGATCTCAAAAATTCTTTTTGCATTTACCTCAGAACGATACAATGAACCCGTTCCGATGCAAAACTCGGCGAATAAAATATGGAAGTTCAGGGCCCCTTTAAGAGTAGGCAGGGGGGAGGATTGTGCTCAGCCGTACAATTCCCCGGCGCGTCCCTTCCGGGTACTGCGTATGAACGGAACACTAGTGATTTGGCAACACGACGCCACCCACGGAGATGTGTAACAGACGAGGCGAAGAGAGACGGAAGCACGCCCACCGATGACGAGCCACGCGGTCGCCCCGGGCCGCAAACGAGGAGTCAACGAACTCCGCCACAAAGGCATCCTGACTGCAGCAACACTCTTGGCTTCTCCTCCAACATAGCGGCAGTCTCGCGAAAGAAGCAGGGTGCCCACCTGTTCCCGGTATACGCAACTTCTTTGCGCGAAACCGTTTCCGCGAAGGACGGAGGAGCGCGTCCTCCAGAGAAAAAGAGCGCCGGGCGAAAATAATTCCTCATCAGCCCCACTCGAAGGCTTCTTCCTGGAATCCATATAGAGGAGCCCGCAAAACGATGTTTCGATGCGGCGATCATCACTTTGTCGCGTGGATTGCGAAGGATCGACACCATGGCCTGCTTGTACAAGATCGCAACTGTTAATAATTAGTGAAACAATCTTTACCTCCAGTGCAATCACATGGACAGTGGCGCTTAACGTCGCATGACTTCGCACGCCTGCAGCAGCCACAGTCACGGGGAAGCTTTCACTACGGCGTCGTTTCGTATAAGGCCATTCCCTACGAAGACAATTGGTGTATCCAACTTGAACATTTGACAAGTATTGTAGCTGTTTCCTGTATGATGCCGGAAAAGGCCAACTCTCCGGTCTATATAAACGACATTGCTCATGATATAGGTGACGATATAACTGTACGGTTATTCGCAGATGATTGCCTAATGTGTCGCGAAATTAATAACCATAATGATCAGGCGTCACTCAAGCGAGCTCTTATTACAGTGGAAGATTCGGCCGCTAAATGGGACATGAAAATTAATGAATCAAAATCAGTCATGCTCAGACTTTCCAGCTGAAAAAAAAAAAAACACAATTTTAAAAGGCAATTATGAAATGAATTCCACCACTCTTACTGAAGCTGACTCGATAAAATACTTTGGCCTAACAATATCAAAAGACTTAAGTTGGAAACCACACGTAAACCAGACTTGTGCAGCCGCAAGAAAAAAGTTATGGTTTCTTCGCCGTAAACTAAAGCTAGCAACACCATCCGTCAAGCTGCTTGCATATTTGACTTACGTGAGACCAACGTTAGAGTATGCCAGCGCGGTGTGGGACCCGTTCCAATCGGGGTTCATAAATAGTGTTGAAAAGATTCAAAGAAAAGCCGCAAGGTTTATTTTATCGCGGAGCTCTCGAGATGACTCCGTTTCCGAAATGCCACGGTTGCTTGAATTGCCAACGCTGGCTCAACGCCGGAAGCTTGCTACATTTAAATTTCTTTTCTTGTTATCAAAAGGCCATCTTAATATTGAAACTAGAACATATCTTATTCCGAGGCAACCCAGAAATGTCAGATCAAGTAATCAATTTTTGTACACGGTTCCAAAATCCTATCTTGATGTGTACGCGTACTCTTTTTTTCCCCGAACGATAAAAGAGTGGAACGATTTGCCAGTATCTGTACTAAGTTCAACGACCACTGGAAGTTTTGAAGAGCACATTAAAAACCTGTTATAAAATTGATTATTGCTAGTGTTGTATGTACAGTTTCATGATGTTGGAAAGTTTATGCTGTAGTTCTCATATTGCATATTATAACACCGTAAAAATGTCTGTATGTATGTTGTTTTTCTTTTCTTCTACAGCTTTGTATTTGTGTTTGAAATATGTATTTTTTGCTGTTTTGTTTTCGCCATATTGTACTTTATTTTTCTCCTGTGTAAATTCACTGTACCCACCCTGTTACGGCCAGGACGGCCAACAGTATTTGGAAATAATAATATTCGTGTAGGTTGCGTAGTGACGATAGGATTGGATTTAAATCTCGAAGTGGTTACGGTACCGCCAGCTGGTCCCGTTTCGTTTTTGTGTCACACCAGGTAAGCGACAAATACATTGACAGCCGAAAGAGGCCTTCTCCAGCTGTGATGCAGTCAAATAACCAAGGTATTGTAGTTGACTCTTAGAAGTCATTAGACTACCTGTGCAGTAAATGTCTGCAAATTCATGCATTAGAGAAAGTGCCCCAACTTCACAATATACATTGCCAGAGCGAGAGCTTCCCTCTGACGTAACGGTATGCGAGGAGCTGCAAGCTCATGCCATTGGGACAACTCTGACCACTCCGTCCGGCTTGCAAGAAGTGGTGGCAATTGTTCTGGCAAAATGAGATGTAACAACGTAGCCGACATTAATTAATGAACGAGAAGTTAGACGTGCACCATATTCTGATGTATATAGGAGCTCTTGACTGGGAGTTGAGAGCGCCCTGTTTTTTTCGAACAACAACAACAACAACAACAACAACGACAACAACAACAACAACAACAACAACAATAATAATAATAATAATAATAATAATATCCGAAGAGATGTGTGCACGTTGAAATCAATTCTATTTTTTTCTGAGTGTGCAGTGATTTTCACCGAGTGAGATTAATCGAAGATGGAGACTCGATAACTAGATGTGGCGGCCCCGCCACGCATGGTTTAGTGGCTGTTGCACTAAGCTGCCTATCAGAAAGTCGCGGGATCGAATCCCGGCCGCGGCGGCTGCATTTCGATAAAGCCGGCGAAATGTTGAGGCCCGTGTGCTGTGCGATGTCAGTGGAGGTTAAAGAATCCCAGGTGGTAGAAATTTCCGGAGACCTCCACTACGGCGTCTCTCATAAAGAAATCGTAGTTTTGAGACGGAAACTCTCAGAAGTTATTAAGAAAATGTGGCGAGCGCCCCATGAATATCAGAGTGCATTCAAAAGCATCGCTGGGCTGCGATGCCAACGTTCCGAATCCTGCGAGTAAGAAACGAACGCATTCGAACAGCTGGAGTTAGGCGCATCGAAAAATAACGGGGAGAAGTATGTGAGGAAGATGAAGTATAACACTGTGACTTGTAACTTTAGGTCTTACGAGCAACTTCCCAGTTTTGTTTTGTTTTTTCCTTCGCGAAAATACTTCCAAGCTTTTGCGCATCAAATTGGACAAGCAACACTGAAATGGCGCACATTGCAATCCAGGTAGCAATAGCCCATGAGTATACTACACATAAATACTTTCTCCCGTTGAGGAGGATAGCCGTCTCAAAGCCTCATTCCATGTTTTTCATACCATGTCAAATATGAGAGCCCACAGTAGGCGAGCTTCAAGACTGCGCTCCTCAACACTGCATTCTTTGCGATTTTGGTCTTCTTCAGATAGTTACAAAAATGATGCCAAAGGCTTTCTCTCACGAAAAGCGGTACTGGCTGTTTCTTGAAATGCAATCTCCGAAAGGAATCACAGAGGAAAGGCGCAGGCGGGTTACGACCCTTTTGAGAACCTTCAGAAAAGCCCTTTGGGTTGCCTTATTGAAATTACGGATGGCGCACCCTGCACCACGGCGTCCACCTACGACCGCGAGCCGTCCGAGATGCGCGGGGACTGAGCATGAACAACTATAGGGCGATGAAATACGCCCAAAACCTGTGGAATGAAGAGAACTGGGGTAAAAAAAAGGAAAACACAAGAAGAAACAGTGGAGGCGTGGGCGTCAGTGCAATGCGACCATCTTCGAGAAGAAAGACGTTTGTCGCAGCGGGAGTAGAGCCCGGGTCGACGCCCACTGCGCACAAGACGCGGGGCCCACCGCACCCGCCGAGAATATTGTCCCCCCATTCGAGATAAAAAAAAAGAGGAAAGGGGGGGGGGGGGGAAGAGACGCGTCTCTGCGTGCGACGTCCAAATAGACGGCGCATTCCTGGGCGTCGTGTGAAGGGTGATGGAAGCTCTCCGTTGTGCTTGCCCTTCGGATGCCCAGCGGGGCAGCTTTACTTCCTCAAATGCTGTGCGTCGGAAGAAACGGCGCGCTCTTGTGTTGTGCGCCATCCAAGTTTTTTTTTCCCCTTCTCAGTTTGCTTTCTCCTGGGTTTTGAAAGGGTGCGAGCGTTCCTCGTCTATGCGGTCACTCGTTCCCCTTTTTCTTCTTTTTTTTTTCTCTTTCTTTTTTTCATGGTCGCATTTGTTGGCGACCGGGAAACCACAAAACCCTGGCGTCGTGTTCCATTTACTCTTTATTATTCACCTCTATTTTGTTTTGCTTTTTTTTTTTAATTTCGCCCTTTCTTAACTGGAGCAGGTCTTGCACGACGAGGCTGGGTAGGCAGCGTTCTGTAACCGCACGCGAAATCACCGGAATCCCTTCAAAACACGCCCGTGATGCCCTCATAAACCAACGTAACTTGACGTGTCTTCACCGCCCTACTCGCCGCGCCGGCCGAGCAGGGCACGCATCGCGCTGCTGAACTCGAAGACGTAGTTCGATCACCGTGTCAAGGCATTTCGATGGGTTTGTATTGACGTTAAACAAAGCCCCAATATTAATCCTGGGTTCCCCCAGTACGGCGAGCCCTGCAATTGTGTCGTCGTCTGGGCACGCAAAACACTACCAGTTGTTAGTGTCAACTGACAGCAACATTAAAGCATTTGGCAGCCACACTGAAGAGGAAATTGCGCTTCAGGCCACCATATGCTCTGTAGACACGCGGAAACGAAATTCAGGCCACTAACGTATTTCCGCATCGTCGTTCCAATACTGAGATGTTTTTTAAAGACGCGTCACTCAGTAAAGTCTTCAGTATGCGTTCAAATGAACTCAGCAGACTATGTTAGTCACCTGTGTACAGCTGACTTTGTATTCGCAATGCAGTTCTCTCGCGAAAGTGGTATGGCACCATATTCGGGCGCCAACGGAGTGTATATGTCGAACATGATATTAAACCTGAGACGGCCGGCCCCTGGAAAGAAGAGATCTATCAGCAACGTTATCACTTGCGAGCTAGTGTCTATCGAAAGGATATATTTTAAGAGACGCCCCGTAATGATATTAACAGCCTCTCTCATCGACGAACCATCGCCCAAGACGCACTATCACTCCTCCTCCTGCCCAACTAGACTTTTTTGCTTGTGCGTATTTGTCGTCCATTCCAACCTCTTCCTCTGGAACGCCATTGAGAGCCCCGAGGGTATAATTAAAAAAAACAAAATATAGGACAGTGTCGATATACCAGGAATGAGTTTGGGGTGCACGAGCAATTAGTCGTAGAGGTAACAGCGCGATGTAGAAAAAAAAGTGTCTCAAATAATGAAAGGGAAAAAAAATTACAAATATATGCAAGAACACCTCGTTATAACAAAAAGGCAAAGTCGCTGTTTGGCGCTAGCTTCAGCGGAGAAGCCATAAAAGATCATCATCATGATTCGCGCTGGCCCTCAGCTATCTGCAGAACTTAGCATTTCAAGAGCTTCTCGGATGGTACAGTAAGAAAAAAAATAGAAGAAAGGAAAACGGCAGAAGGGCAACTTCAGTGCTGCTTTCCTGGTCCCCGGTGAAACGTCCTTCTCAGTTGGCCCGCCTAAAATAGCCATGGTCCCAAGGCGCAAGACCAAACAACCGTTGGCCGGCAGGTCAGGGACAGGTCAGCCGGGGCGAAGGTAAAAAAGCAGACGGGGGAGGACCACAGCTTGCCGCCGCGACACTCGGGGAGCACAGTGCGAGATAGCATTCCTGGCGTGCCACGGGGAGCCCCGCACGCGAAATGGACGGATAAATAAAACTGAAAAAAAAAACACGTAAGCAAGTGGCCCCAATAAGTAAAAAAGAGAGCACATACGAGAAGAATAAGCAAAACAGCCGCCAGACGGGGAAGGTCTGAAAAGCGAGATCCAGTGGTGGCACGGCTGCATGGCTAAATGCATCTCTGTGATCTGCGCTTGCTTGTGTCCCTGGTTGACATTTTTCTGTCATTCTTTTGTTTGCTGTTGTCCTGAAGCACATTCACCCGCGAACGACAGCAGCTCCTGGTGCATTCGAGAAGCGCCACACACTGTAGGTCAGAAGCGAGAAGCCGGGGCGTTATTATTATTATCTTGAAATGCGCCCTGTAATCTCGTCACGCGGTCACGTACTTCTACATATCACTGTCACAACGTGAAGGCGACCTGGCTACAGGCTTTCCATATAATTAGGAGCCACTGATTGGTCAGAAACAGACGTCCGAAGCCGCGCGAAAACTTTGTGGCGAAACGCCCTGAAGCTGCCACCATATGTTTCGGATATCTTCATTCATTTATTTTATTTTTCATTTATTAAAACCACTTTTTTGGGCCTTTTATTGACAGGTCCTTCTAGAGTGGCTTCTTTTTTTTTTCAGACGAGGCTTTACTACGAAGCCTTGTTATCGAGAAAAAAAGTAACGCCAGTCCCAAACAGCGACACACGTGCACTTACACTTGATTGGTCAACACGGTATCCTGTTGGCTGAGCCAATGGACCAATGAATATCCCGCGGACTACTACTACTACTAGAATGCCGGCAGGGTCCAGACAGCTTTGCTGTAGAAATGAGGTGGTGCGAGGGAACTGCAGCGGACAAAAAAAGAAAAAGAAAATTTGATGTTACCGACGTTTTTGATGGCGGCCGGGGATTGTCAGGAAACAACCCCTCCCGAAGCCGCATAGCTTGATCCCGAATTATGCAACGGGAAATTCACTCCAATATCCACGAGGGAACGCCCACTGTCGACGACTTCGCCTTGTCCCACCGCGCACTTGCAGCCCCTAGAAAGCAACGTCAGCTGACTTAACGGCGTTACTGCGACAGAGCGGGTTGACGCATGAGAAGGTCAGTGATCGGCAAAGCTCACAAACTTATGCGCCTCCAGCAGGGTTCCAGAAAGGGAGAGAAATGGGAGACGTATAGGGAGGTTAAGAGGCGCCAGTTTAACAGTTTCATACTGTACACCTGGGGTATGAAACGGGGGTCGTAAAAAGGACAAAACGGAGAGAGAGAAAACGGAAAAGGCGTTCCAACGTCGTTGAATCGCAAAAGGCATGGCAGCGCTTGCACAGACCTCCGATGCGAAGCTGGAAGTGTGCTTTCACCAGTTCGGTGCAGCAGAGCCAAGGCCACGAGGCCCTCAAGCGCACAATTCTTCTGAGGCGAGACGAAATGTGGTTGTTCGGACACGGATCTGTGAGCCACTCCTGCCTCACTCTGTCCTCATCCTCTTCTTTCCAAGACTGCTCCTGCCACTGCAGCGTCCACCATTGGCAGATGCCATGGCGCGGCAGGACAAGTTTAACAGGTGCTTGCCCTCCTGATTGGCCGAAGAGGCCTGTAGCTTCCACAGTGGTGCACGGAACTTCTTTTTTGTAAGTCCTGTCGGCGCCGCAAAAATGTTTCTTCCGACACAGACCAGTCGCCCATCTCGTTGAGCCCGACTCATATGATCCCCGCTGAACTCTGGACACTTGACACAGAAGGGGCAAAGTTGTTTCTACGTCACCGCACCTCTCACATACACTGTGCACCGCCTAGACTTTTACAAAAGAAAGCGGTATTGAAGAAAGGGTGATCCGTTGCACGGTCTAACAGGCAGTTTGCATGAGCATTTTCACTGACATCAGACGGTGGCAGGGATCTATATACCCCCTCCCCAAGTTGGATCCCGCCTCCTCCTGCCCCCTGTTAAAAAATAAATTCCATCTAATCAATACGCCCGTATCCATACCCCACCCCCTCGCGTTCTGCTAACAGGCTATGGGTAACACTTTCTTGTAACACATTCAAGAGTAACACACAAGGGTAACGCTATGGTAACATGTTCTGTTAACAGCACTACGCCCCCTACCCTTGTCGACCCCCCTTTTCAAAATAAAAAAAAAACACAAGAAAAACAATATTCTGGATAAGCGCCTTCATAGTTGTTTCTTAGTTACAGAGGGAAAAAGAAAAGAAATTCGAAATCACGAGTTTTACGCCGCAGGCATTCGCCGACACTGTTCGCATTCGCTGCAGAAAGATCTGCCCATGTAGATCACAGCCACTGACAGTAAGTGCTGTTCCCTTCGCCATGCTCCGGCGACTGCCACGCCGCAACAACGCCTCCCGCCATACAGGACGAGACGGCTGGGCCCTTTCAGTGCGAAGAAAGAAAGAAAGATGTAGAAGCGAAAGTGCACAACGTGGGTGGTCGGGCACGCGTGGTCAGCTGTGACTATAAACTTTCGCCTCCACTGCGGCGGTTCACGACGACAGCGGCAAGGTTCGGTTCTTTCGAAGGCCGGAATGATTCTACAAAGCGGCAAGGTTCGGTTCTTTCGAAGGCCGGAATGATTCTACAAAAATCTACCTTTCGAGGAAAATGACAATAGAATGCGAATACAAAGAGCGAGTTAATATACACGCAAATGTATGTTAAGAGGTCCTTCGGGTGACATCGTACCCGCGGACATCGCGTCTAAAGGACGAACGCCGTCGCTGTACCAGCGAGAGGTAGATGATTTCTCGCCAATACTGACGTGTGTTTCCATCTCTGGTTGAGCTGCTATAGCTATGGGTAACTAAGCGGGCCAGTTGGCATATCGTGTTCAAAGAAAACTCAGAGCGCAAAAAGACAACGCGCTCTTGCTTCGTTTCGCGGAGGCATCGTTATTTATCAATGCGTCCTAATCCAATGGCGACACACCTTTGGAGACTACTGACTACGACTACTGACTCAACTAAGTCCTAACGCGAGAAATGCTCCGATTACAGAACCACTCGAACTATTTTAACAAACTTCGTTGCATTTAGATTGAGAAAAACAGGTTTAGCGCAAACTGATATAACGTACGTTGGAAACATTCTCGCGCTAATGGCTCCAGCATTTTGCAAAAGCTAGCCAATATCTGATCGCAATGCATTTGAGGCACAAAATTATTGAAACGTTAATTTGCATTATGAAGTAAGGAATCGCATCTCTATAAGCTATATCAGAAACCCCCAAGTGACAAGCGTACATAGAAGCGGCTACCCTTCACCTGTCATATTATGCATGGCGCCTTCCGTTACAAGCGCTCGACAGGATCCCCTGCGTGGATGCATAACGCTTAAAAGCTCGCAGCATTACGCCTAAATGTAATTTTAGCGTGACTAAAGACGCTACGAAAGTGCAAAGTCAAAACTGCAGGTAAGCACGATCCCGTGAATCTTACCGAGCTGGTTGGACGAGTCGACTCTGCCACTTCGACGCAACTGACCCTGATAATCGCTCGGGTCGTCCCGCAAGTCTTCACTTGAACACGAAGCGTTGTTTTGAGTTCGACGAGTCAACTCGACGAGACTTGGTCGATTTCACAGGAAAGGTGCGGTCTTTACGAGACAGTTATTCGACAATGGCGCACTCGGCGACGACTGAATGAGCATAAACAAACCATCCATGTTATATTCGTCGCACTCGGACAATCAATCATTAGGCCCTGAGGCCCCAAGTACTTGCGCGAGGTCTTGTTTTATTGATCCTCCTTCGCCGGACGTTTTCTGGCAGGCTCCGCAGTTTTGCCCCAACAGCCTGCCTGCAGCCTGTGCAGGCACGCGTCATTTTTTTTTTTTTAACGATCGCAAAGTCTAGGCACGGGTCCGGACTAAAGAGCCTCTAATGAATGACGGCGACAGTGAAGCATATTTCTCCCCGCCGGTGTGTCGTATTCCTCGCACAATACGTACAGCTTAGGGCAGCGGAGGGAACTTGCGGGGCAAGGTTTCAGTTGATCGGCCCTTATTTATATCACCGACCGGTCGCTTTATAGGACCCGGCGACTGCGGCCGTACTCCAGGCACGGAGAAGTAACGCGCACGACTCTCGTGTCGTTTTCGCTAAAACCGCTCGCTGCAGGGACGCCGAGAGAACAGCCACGTATATACGGAACGAAGCGGCTCGAAAACTCGCTGGTGCATGAGAAACCACTGGGCGAGGACGGTGAGAGAAAGAGGAGAGCTGAGGTGAAAAGTGTTGCGCGCAACCATCGGCTTTCTGACGCGTTTCACACTTTTTTTCTTATTCTTTTTCTGCTGTCTTCTTCTAACACTGTCGCTTTCCTTATTTTTACGATGGGGTGAGAACATCGTAAACTCCCCAGCCCCTCATTGACGGCGCCCCGAACGGGTCCTTAGACGCGTGTCCTTTCTGTTTGCCGGTGAAATACGAGCCCACAACCTTCGAAATTCTTTCAAAAGGGTCGTGGCGCTGCCTTCGCGCAATGCGTTGGACGAGCGCGCGCGCTGCCCCAGCCAGGGCAAGCATTC
Source organism: Hyalomma asiaticum (assembly GCA_013339685.2). Classification (NCBI taxonomy): domain Eukaryota; kingdom Metazoa; phylum Arthropoda; class Arachnida; order Ixodida; family Ixodidae; genus Hyalomma; species Hyalomma asiaticum. The sequence continues at coordinate 43,796,899 of CM023481.1, read as the reverse complement.
TGCTTTCTTTCTTTCTTTCTTTCTTTCTTTCTTTCTTTCTTTCTTTCTTTCTTTCTTCTTTCTTTCTTTCTTTCTTTCTTTCTCTCTTTCTGACGCTCTCGAAATGACAGTGGGTGGTGTAACGGGTGCAACCTGCGCCGTATAAAACGCCGGTAGGGCGTTTAATGGGCTACAGAAACGACCGGGCCGAAACGAGCCAGTAAATCTTACATGTTCGGCTGTTCGGGACTCGCATATTCCCCCCAGCGTGTGTACGTGAAGAGCGGCACCGCTATGAGATGGGGACTCATCTATACGCATATACAAGCGACGTTTCAGAGGGCTAAAGATAGGGGATATCCTTGCTAGAGGTGAACGAAAGGGTCTGAATTTTTGTCTTTTTTTTTTTCGTAAAACGGAGGAACTGCGTGTCTTTCCGGTAAACGTTCTGCACAATCACGATGCAAAGGGAAGCGAATACGACCGCGAGAAATATACACGAACCTGCGTGTAGAATTACTTAATTTTTATATCTGTACCCTGCAGTACAGAGGTGTATTCCGAATTGAAATTTTTGGGGGGTGTTAGCCATGATGTTACCAGAAAGCGGGTGGGGGGGGGGGGGGGGTTGGGAAGGGGCATAAAGATTCATCGGTTGGCTGGGGAACCTTTTGGTGGTATAGGGGTCCACCTGGAGGAGTGTTCGGGAGGGGGGGGGGGGGGGGAGGGGTGTTGTTTAAATCCCTGCTGCAGCCTCCGAAGGCTGTCACACAAGTAGGGAGTATAAAATACTGAGACGTCCATTTAAAAAAAAAGGAAACAGCAGGCAATTAATACCTGCGGTTCGCAATATGCGAGAGAAATTCTGGAAGTGATAAGACAGAAGAGCGCGCCGCATTCCTTTAGTGTGGACCACATAAAACTGCATCCAACCGTACACTCTTCACGGTAACCTTTAGTTTATTTTATAGGCACACAAAGATGTGAAAATATGCTCCTTTATAAACGTTGAAGTGCTTTTAACCTTTATAAAGGAGGATATTTTCACATTTTTGTTTACCTATAAAATAAACTAAAGGTTACCGTGCTAAGAGTGTATCAACGCAATGATGACAAAGTGGATACATTCAACCCACGATATGGCGTATGGAGGATGAAGCGGATGGGTCGGGCTAAGTTGGGAAAATCGTGGAGAGCAAATCTGAGCTTGTATAAACATCAAAGAATCGAGTGACTAAAATAAAAAGACAGTGGCGAGATGAAAACTGTGAAGATGCGGTGATACACTCTTAGCACGGTAACCTTTAGTTTATTTTATAGATGCACAAAAATGTGAAAATATGCTCCTTTATAAACGTTGAAGTGTTTTAACCTTTTATAAAGGAGCATATTTTCACATATTTGTGTACCTATAAAATAAAGGTTACCGTGCTAAGAGTGTATAGACCTGTCGTTATGACGACCAACGAAGCGCACACGGCTTCCTTCGGATGAGACTCAATAGTTTTGCGGATATTGTGAGCATTATTCATACGCTCCATCTTCTCATCTGTGCAAATAATTCTTGGGGATTACCGTGGTCGGGAATTGGTCCAGCCACAATAAAAGAGACGCTTGAGACCAAAACTTGCCTCTCGAGTGGTGGAGAGTGCTGCCCGGTACATCTGCGCTCTCGCTCTACCGGTCCTTCTCCAGCTTCCACTAGAAACGCCTACCAGGAGCTCTGTTTTGGTTGTCGGCTGTACCAACCACATTTGGCCACGTCGTAAGACGAGCTGTCCCCAAACTTGCCAGCGCCCGCTGCGTTCGCTGCATTTAATGCGTTGGTTTTCACGCGAGATACTTCCGTATTGGACGAGCAAGCGCTTCAGCTGAAATGAGCCGAACCTAGAGTATATTGCAAGTATCCCATTTTAAAGACGATAGTCCTTGTTGGGATAACTTGAACACAGAAATTTTGGTCTGTCTGTCTGTCACAGGATTCAGCCACCCGGCCAAAGTTTAAGCACTTGCCTAACTCCCAGCCATCTTGAACTGGTAGCTGCGTTCGTACTTGTGAACATTGTCGATCAAAAAGCAAATATTACGGATATCTGGGGCACAACATCAATACTTAAGTATTAGGTGGTGCGTTTCTTTACTAGAAAATATATAGATACGTAATTCCAAAGACCCTAGTGTTTCTTAGGTAGCGCTAAAAATGCGACGCTATGCACGAAAAAGGCGTCAGCCGACGATTTGTTTCTGCCACCTACCAGCTGGCCAGGGATTCTGCACAAGCTCATGTTTCCCGACGGCGCTGCCAGATGGCGTCCATACCTCAAGCAGCGTAGTACGGCCGGCAGGACACTATCGTCTTTCGACGACATTTGCAGCGAAGCACGCAGATACGCGGCCGATTTTTTTTACCTAAGGCCGCGCTTGCACAAATGTCCAATGTGATGCGACAAATATTGATCCTGCAAGATAAAACCAAGGTATTTATTAACGCGATAGCGTCAGAGAGCTCGTTTCGCAGAAATTCCGGCGTCTGTGTCGGCGTCATTGGTTATGAGCGAAAATTCAGCGTTGTCCATGAGCGAAAATTCGAGGTAGACGCAAATAGAGCAATAAGAAACCCCTCCGGCAACAAGGGAATCGAACCTGGAACCCCTTAGTTCCGAGCGCGATGCGCTACGCGCTCGGCCATCCCGCTTTTTTAAATCTTTGTTGCCTTGTCCAATAGAGTAGAGAAAGATCAAGATACGCACATGCATACATTAGCTGTATATATATATATATATATATATATATATATATATATATGGGCGGATATGACCATGTCTAAAGTTTTTCCATATCCCTCAGAACCTGAATGATAGTGACCAAGTGCGGTGTTCAGGCTGGGTTCTACAGATCTCCTCATAATGCTCAACGTTCTCTATGAAGGTTTCCCCGCAAGGATTTCACATGAGCATCTGCAGGACGCACCCGAATAACGCGTTTTCCACAAAGCACGGAGACCCAGGACCCTGATGATATCATATGGCTCATCTACTGGTAAAGAGCGTATGCTAAAAGCATCTGGTGCTAATTCTTTCTTTATAGTGCGCGGAAGCACATCCCAGAAAAATGCTGCATCCCAGCAGTCTACATTAATACATCCAGCAGTCTACATCCCAGCAGTCTACATGTAATACTGCATCCCAGCAGTATTACATAAAAGGCAGTTACTTGACAAAGGCACAAATAGGTGTTATTCCTGAAGCATGTTATTACAGGTATATAGACTATTCTTATGTATATATAGCTTGAAAAAGAAAGTTTTCGCAGCTGGACTTATTGGCATTTTCTTGGCCCTTTTCAAAATATTCTGTCCTGGGTATCCACGATATGGCAAAAGGTACACACAGTTTTGCTTCCATTGTTTCGTGCTTTCTTTCGTTCTGTACATCTGTCTGTCTGTGTTTCGTTCTGTCTTTCTTTCCTATGTTATTTATTTCTTTCCTTCATTCTTTCGCAGACTACCCGAGGGATTCATAGGCCTCGGATATGCTCACATCTCAGTTTGCCGAGCGTGCACACACAGAAGAGCGTGCACGTGTTACGGGTGCGCGCAATGCGCTTTGAGTTCTCGAAGTGCGAGAGAAGAAAGAGGTGCGTGCACACCGCTTTCAATTCATTGCTAATCATCATTCCAACCAAAACTTCGTACCTCGAAATTGCTCCCACTAGTTTATTAAACTTCAAATTATTTTATTATGGTTCATTTCTATTATAAATAGTCTATCATTCTGTAACATTTCATTCTTCCTTACGTTACCGATTCCGTACTCTTTCTTTGTTTTAGCCTCAAATTTTTCTCCTCTTTATATTAACCGCCGGCTTCATGGCCAATGCCCCGTAGTGGGCAAGAGCCAAATATCAAGGAAAAAAGAAGAAAGAGAGATGATCGCTGTATTCACGTATGCGCCACAACGCCGCCGGCACTTGACACTTATAACAAGCTTCGCTTGAAAAAAAAAAAAGCAAGACACGTGCAGTGTTGAATAAAATGAGCCCCTTGTAACATGGATGCACCATTTGGTGGCACTTGGAGAGTCCCCACAGCAGAGGCGAACGCATACACAAACAAAACCACTGAACACTGCATCATATATCGTGCCATGCGGCAAATGCTCCAGTTAGCATATATATTCGTTGAAAAAGCGTGTGATCTCCACAACGGCATGGAGAACACTGACTTCCAAGAAAATGATACGTGTAGGAGTGTGGAATAGTGCGCCGATTTATAACACTTGTATGCGTCAACAGAAAACGTCTTGCAGACGTGCAAGCTTTTATACACTTTAGCGCAAAGTCTGGAGCAGAAAAAGGATGCCACAAGCAAATTCTGCATATGATTCGGATTTTAAACAACCCCCAAGTCCACGGTAATCCTTGCAAGAAGAAATGCTGTTCTAAAGGTGGCTTTAGAACGGCGCTATAGAGACGACAACAAACACGACGCTTTCTTCTGTCTTCCGCACGCCACGTTGAAGCAGCTGGCCTGTAACTGCGTTGTCGCAATAATCGTGCGTTTTTAAAACATCACTCGCCATTCAAAACTTCGCGGTGTATACCTTGGTTATCAGTTCAATCAGTGTCGATTGTCGCATTTCGACGTGACCGCTCCCCGACGAGTTGGTAAGCGTGCAGTGGCCACTTGCCTCGAGGACTGCTTCAACGCTTCCCCTGCGTTGGCAGTTCAGAAACAGCCAGTACACAGGCGTCCACGCTGTAGTCGGACCAATCACTGTTCGTATGAGACTTTGTCACCGCAGCCGGTAAAAACGCAAGACCGTCTGCTGATCACACGCCAGTGCTGGCTGGCGAAGCGATTACACTGTCCAAGTACAGCGGAAGCGTTCTTTCTTTATGATTACTTTTATTAGATGCGAAGCAGCTGATGGTCGGGGCTATGTCACTCCCTCCATCCGCCGTGTGGCGTGCACACCCGCACTGCGCATGCGCATCCTCCTCCCCCTCCTCTCCTTGTCTCATCACCTCTCCTCTCGGCATTCCTACTCTCCTCTCCGAACGGCGCGCATTGACTATGGAAATGCTCTTTCTTCGATGAACGCTTTACCAGCTCGCAAGGAACGAGAACGCGCCCTCACCCGCGAGAGACAACGCTGACGCTGGCAGCGTCTGCTAGCGTCAAACCGATGCAAACGCGGTGTGCTCCCCCCCGTGCTGCTTCGCATCGCCTCATGGTCCCGTTTGGCGGGAGATGGTGTAGCTTTTTATTTATTTTATTTATTTGTTTATTTTTTGAAGATGAAGGTCCGAAAACCATTTATACTGAGCGCAAAGCCTCGCTATTCCTATAATAACCTTGCCCGTGGAACAGAATGCGATGCATCAGAATGAGTGATAGATGCAACAAGTGACCCGCCACAAGGTGGCCCTGCAGTGCCCGCGGTATTCAAAGGAAAACGCTTTACAAAAGAAAGGTGTCTGTCTTCTACATGCAAAACACTGGATCTTAAGAAGGATTCGTCAGAAATGCTAGTGGCCATCGCAGCTTCAGGAATATCGAAATATCGAAGCGAATATTGCGGCCGAGGAAACGCGGTGAGACTTATGGCTTCCGATAGCATCGTCGTTAAGTGTGATCACCGATACGAAGACCAGTGGAGCTCGTCTGCAAAGTAATGACGCGTAATGAAAAAAATATCAATAAAAAAAGACAAGGCGCGCCCTGCCTCAGGCGACAAACCGAGTGACCGCAAGCGTTCCACTTGTGGGCCACATTTGGCGACGCACAGAATAAATACCGAGAAAAAGCACCCGCAGCCGCGGCGCCGTGCTCTCCACTGGCGCCCACCACGGGGGTCTTCTATATTCGCGGCTTCATTCCAACGTCACGGTCTCGTGGACAGCGTCCGAAGAACGAGCATTCTTCCACGATAGATAAAACGTGCGAAGAAAACAACAAAACAGCAAAAGCGGGGCATTTCTTCAGAACACGGTCTCGATTCCACTTTCCATTCATTTTACACGCACAGTTGCACATGGCGCACGTAGTGTATAGTACGTCGCAGCTATTTTCTGCCGCGCAGCTTCTTTTTTTTTTGTTCTTTTTCGTTCGCTCTCCTTACGGTGTTCCCGTGGCGCGCGGGTGGTGTCAAAAGTGGGCCACCGTGTGCTCGGGCCGAAGACCCACCGAGAGCGCAAGCAAGGTGTCCCTAGCTGCCACCGTCGACGCGTCACGATGTATACACCCAATTCGCCGCCGGCGTGCGAAGCCTCGATTCACCGCACGAAAAAAAACCGCGGATCGGCGGAAAAAGGGCGCTCACCAAAACACGACTGCAGAAGCCGCGCACAATGACCACAGCGTGAAGAAAAAAAAAAGGGAAAAATAAAGTCGCGGTCTCGAGAGAAATGCACGAAATGCCCGTTACGCGACCGCCTTTGTATTTTTTTTCTCCCGTATTCTTTTTTTTTATTCTCTCGAATTCGTTACACCATTTTTAAATATTTCATTTTTTTTATATTCGTAAGGACGGAAAAGTAGGCCGCCGCTGCCGCGGGCTAGCGCGCGGCTACCTCCTGAGGGCGAAATAAAGAAGAATAAATTAATCTGCGCGGGAACGCTCGAATCCACCGCGCGTCCTCTCCTCCCGATGGTTGCACGGTTTTCTTTTGCAATCGAAGGCGCGCTGTCATGCGCGCATTTATTTATTTATTTGTATTTTCCTGCGTGCGCGAACTACCGCCGGCCAAATCGATCTGACACGTCGCATTTCCATGGGCCTGCTTCGTAATGGGTTTTCGAGTGTTTGCAGCCAGTTGTGTTCTGTCCGTATACGCTTCGATTAGGCGCGCGTGCTTGCTTCGGGCGCAACGGCGCTACCGTTCCTGCAGCGTCGCGTGTTCAGCCCGCGAACAGCAGCAGCGCGCTGATGTCTATCCGTACGAAGCCGTGTTTTCGGGCGCGCCTATTTCGTTTCCCCGCGCTCAGGGTTCGCTCGACGCACTTGCTCTACGGCGCCCTTGCAGTGCGTGCACTACGAAGCCTTCGAATGCGTGTCGCTTCGATTCGAGCGCGGGTAACAGCGCAGCAGTTAAAAAAAGGTTTGCGCGATGAAAAACACTGCGTAGACAAGCTAGGCAAGCTTTGAGCGATCGAACAAAGGAGGAGGGGGAGAAGGAATAAAGTTTATTTAATGTCCTGTACATGGCTGAAGAGCCCGCCTAACCACTCCCACGTTGGAACCGGGAGATCAAGCCACCTGGCCCTATCATGGGCGTTCTGGACAGCTAGGACTTGTCGCTTATAGTCTTGCGACCTGACCATGCTTGAGAACGTGTCACGAGTAATGCCAGGGCCAAGCGACCCACACACACAGAGCATGTAGAGCGAGTCCAGCAGCTCCCGATGCGGGTTCAAACTTGCTTCCGTGGAAAATGAGAAACCCCTTTGTAACAGTAACAGTGAGTGGCCGTAGTAGAGCGAGCTCTATATACAGGCACCCGCCTCACCGACCAAAACTATGGGTTTGTGGCCAACCGGGATCACTCGGCTCAAGATCACGCCAAGTCTGCCAAGTCAAGCTCACTGGAGACAGTTTCTTAGGCAGTTTCTTAGCGCACTTCATGTCTAGCTGATTCGTTTGCACTAACAGATATTTATTACCGAAACCTAGGACTAATTAAGGGAAATTTACTATACGTCGTTTTCAGCCACACTATACTCATTGCCATGTCATATTAAGATGCCCTCTCATTTTCACACATACAAATCAAACCTTCGTAATTATTTACCCTCAACATAATCATTTCATCATTACAGTTTTTAAAGCAATCGTTTTACAGTGTTAGTAACTCATTCCGTATAATATTTGTTTGCACTTTTGTTTGCATTTAGCTCCTTTGTACTCAATTATGTTACACATTTCTAACGGGAGGTCCCCTGTTCTGTCTGCTAACTCTGGGACCTCCCTCTGTATGTTTGTATAATCCCCATGTGTAACATTGTTATTCTGCCTGCCGTCCTTCGTCGATTTCCTGTGTCTTTGTTTTTTGTTTGTTCGTTTGTTTGTTTGTTTGTTTTTTGCGATAGAAAGCCCACCATCCGAAGTGTGCTAGGTTGCAGTAGTTGGCCCGAGAAGTGAGAACAAATTTTTCAAAACGGAATTTTTCGATAATCGCGGTCACACATACCATTCTGTATGTACAGGGACGCCGGCAACATTAATTACTGGGTCTTCTTTTGCAATATCAATATGAACGTTACTCTCCGCCGTTAAAGAACGCCACCAAATGCGTGTCAGATACAAGTGTAAGTAATAAATTTGTGCCTTTAAGCAAGATTGAATGAATTCAAGTTGCGTGGGTATTATCGTGGCGTTTCCTTATACCTGGCCATTGGCACTCATCACCGAGGATGACGCCACCGGTCGTTCTTTTTTCTTTTTCTTTTTTTTTTTTGCACGGCTTTCAGGGCCAAGTTAAAAATATTTCCTCTGGATTGGGCACAAGCGCGCTCATTTCCACCAATGTAAGGGACAATCTTCTCTTTTTTCGTCGCATAAAAAAAAAAGCCCGCGCGGTAGGAAGAATCTTTCAAGCAGTTGGGCGAAATTTCCAGACGTCTCCACTACGTGGCGCCGCATTCTCATATCACGGTTCTGGCACGCAAAGGCCAGCGAATATTGAAGCACATGGAACACATTCTAGCAAGAACACCATGAATGGGGACGCACTCTACCAGGCCTTCATTCGATTTTCTTTTCTTATTTTTTTTTTCATCTACGCATTACCTCGCGTTAGAATCAAAAGGACCATCCCAAAAGAAATCCATTGCGTCCGTCCATTCATGTAGTGTAGTTGAGGGCATGGGGAAAAAAAAGTCACAGTTTCGCCGCAAGGGCGAAGCAATGAATGCGATAGGAAGAAACTGTAATGCCATACGAAGTGAGGCTCGCAGCCTCGGGAGCAATATTAATTAAAATACCGCAACGCGAAGAGCGTGGAGGCAGCTTGAAATTTCCAGCGCGTCCCTCGAGCTCAAAGGAGGCCGCTAAATGAACAAACAGAAGATGAGCGCGAACTATCAAGTGAAGCACGCACGAAATGAACGCACAGATATACACTGAACGAGCGCGAATAGGCTGTCACAATGGATACTCTCCGTTTGAACAGCGCTCCTGTTGCAAAGGCGGCCGTTGCGCTCCTCGCGCCATCTCGCTGGTAATGAAGAAACGCTTATAAGCGCCTGCCGTCTCTGAGTCCTGCCAGCGGTAAAGGGTGCGTATATAAGGCTCCGCGTTAGCTCCTTGAAGGATCTGCTCTTTGTGGCGTAGCGGTTAGCGCCACGCGCTGCCGAGTGAGAGGTTCCCGGTTCGATTCCGCGCTTCGGAAACATTTATCAGAATTATTTTTCTTTGGGACTTTTATGTATATATACATACTTATACATATACGGTTCATGGCGGCGGCGACGGGGACGGCAAAAACCAGCTGAGACTGTCCATATAATTCCTATCGCAATAAAAAAAGATAGCTGTACAAGAGGCGCTGCCACGTTCTGAGCACGCTGTTACAAGCATATGACTGGTGCGATAGCAACGTGAATCTGCGGCTGTTCACGCTGCAACCCCGAATAAAGGTTGTAATGGAGAAGTTGCACTAAATTTGATCCAGAGTCCATCAAGTGGCACGAGAAACCCTTGTTTGTACAGTTATTTATGAGTAACGTGCCATCAAATTACTAATCATATGGGAGAATCCAAAAAAAAAAAGAAAAGGACTGAGTGGACTTCGCGAGACACGGTGGTTCGACGCGTCTTCTTATTCTTCATCTTCTTCCCCTGCGTAAGTCGGCACACACCCAATGCAGGGGATTGGCCAAGACTGTTTTGACATGAAAGTACTTTTATATCTGTGGCTCGTCGAAGCACAAATGATTAAAATTAAGGTAAAATTCCATTGGTTTGAATTGGAAATTTCATAATTGCTAAACAAACATCCTGTAAGGGTCGTCGGAATGCGAGGGAGAATATGGTATGCCTACGAGGCACCGGATAAGACGCACAGCCAGGTGGTGAACGAAGAAGCAGGAAGGAGGAGAAGGTCACCTTCTAGAACCTCCTTGCCTAGAAATTTACTCATCCCTTTGACTGTTCCCCAAAGCGGACCCTCCAAACGAAAGAATAGTCATTCCAGTAAATTCCAGGCCTACTTGGCGAATAAATGGCCTGAGAAGTTCCTTTCGCTGGATTTTGAAGCGGCGAAAAGATATTAAAAAAAAGTGGTGAATCGTTTCCTCTTTTATTACACAAGGGGCACAGCGGGAAGCAACCAGACCGGACATGTGCAAATAAAAATTCAGGGAGGGAATTCGGCAACGTAGTTTTGTGATAACCACCATCTCCCTTGCGTTGCATAGTCCGCTAGGCCAGCTGAATAGATGTTTGCTGTCTATAAAAGCCGTCAATACTGGCTTTATCAATCCATTTGCAAGTTTAAAGGCGCGAAATCTGGCAGCCGTTAAATGTGCAGTTGGTGGTGGCACCCAAATTATAGGCGATAGATGCGCCGCCTTTGCTAACGCGAATCGACCATTTCATTTAAAAAGAAACCTTTGTGGCCTACCAAGATTAAGTGAATGCATTTTAGGTGATGAGGAAATAGAAAAATGAAGAGCTTTAATGCAGGCGACTCCCCAGACGCAGATAAAGAAGGGAACACAGAGAATCGGTAAGAATTGAAACTACTTTAATTGTAGGATTTAACTTACGTAAAGCTAATATTATGGCCAGTAATTCGCCGAGAAATACAGCAACGAAATCAGGTAGCCATAAGGAGAAGAACCACTCGAGTTCTGGCCAGAAGATTCCTACTCCAGCGCGTTCTTTGCTTTGCGATGCACCTCTTGCAATATCCACGGCCCGTATTCACGATAACAACGTACGACAAAAATGTTCGTAAGAAGAAATTTCAGCGAATCCTGATGCTGGACATATCATTACAGGAGCCCGCTGACCAATAACAAAAAACGCTTACGAAAGAGAAGTTTTGTGAATTTGGCCCCACATTTGTACTTAGGCGATCTTGTAACAATCCGTTTAGGATACGGTATATATACGGTAGTAATTTCGCGTAATTTCGAAAGATGTGCCCATACACAATCTCCGGAAAATTTCGTTGAGTAGTCATGGGAAGTACATCACGAAATTGTGCATTAAATGGTTTAATTAATTCCTGATCAAACATAATTTGCGCAGAACCTCGGCCAGTACACAGAAGAAATAAATAAATCTGGATGAGAGAGAAAAATTGTTTGATCTCGGTTTGAGGGACACTCATATAGTCTTAAGAATGTCTGCACCGTTAGAATGTTAAATTGGCTTATAAGGGGTGCCACTCGACGCGTCATGCTTGCCACGTCGCGTTTTCCGCCGGAGTTCTCGGCTCGCGAGCGCCTATACTCCGCTCCATGCCACCACCATCATAACCTACTAACGCCCACTGCACTTCAGTCTTCTCACAGCGACGCATGCATGCATTCCAGGCCTTATCATGAGAAAATGCACTCAGCGGTTGGCTAATGCACCCGAAGACTCAGCGGTTGGCTAATGCACCCAGTGTGCGTCGATGACAGCAATATACCGCGGAAACCAAAAGCACCGACCGCCGAGGGATCTGCGCCGTGTTGGGCCGGCCTTACAAGGAGAAAACACGAATAAGGTGGCTACGCCAAGGGTTGGCTATTGACTGGCTAGCTGGCTGATGTAACGCTCCTTCCTGCAGTTCATATACCATTCTTCCGTCGCTAACGGCCGCAATGGCTTTCGCGCGCCATACGTCTTTTCGTGCGTTCGGGTGCTGCGTTGTTCGCGTAAGGACGCAGTCATGGCCACCACGGCCCCCGATAGCGCTCAAAAGAGCATCGCAGCAAGCAAGGAGCCATGTATTGCATATAGCCACAGCATTGCAATTACAATGGCCTCGAAACACTATCAATGGAAAGTCTGTGAGCCTGAGAGGTAACGGTCGTTTTATCCCGCAGTTTTTAAGGTGCGGGAAATGACAATTTGATGTAAGTTTCATTTTTAGTTTTTCATCAGGTGTATTTCACGCAGCGGTGACATCAACCGTGAAGTGACCCTTACAAAAATGATTACTGAGTTATCGTTGAGAAACGGTCGAACAATCGTTGGATCAATCGATTTCCAACTACATTTCAAGAGTCAATGAGTTCCCTCAACAAGTACGCAACAGAAATACCGTTAGCACACTCTTCAACGATAAGAGATGGAATACCGTATTTATTAGCTGTTTATTTACGGTTGTGCAGTGGATGAGCTGAGCATACCTAATGGAGCGCATACGTGCAATGGGAGTGGAAAAATTTTCATATCACATATGTTATGATGGACATTCCATATACCGTCTTATTAAGGCGCAAAGACACGCCTACACATAAGTTAGCTTTATTTAGCTTTTGCGGCGTCCGGGAAACACCACACTTTTCCAGCAAGCAACAAATACCCCTCCACAACAACAAACACGATGCAGCACAACATGCGTCATTCATACGCGGCGTACCTATAGTTGTCGACTCTCGATGACTTCAATGACGGCTCTGAGTAAGGCCTCAAATATTACCGCACATAATGCGGCTTCCCTGACTCGGGGCGAGGCAGCTGCTGCCATTAATGTAAAGGTAGTTGTGAGTGACAAACAACTATGTTAGATATGCATGTTCCGTAAACACTTAGGAAGCCGAACATGGGCCTGTCATCTTTTCTTACTGCTATAATATAACCTAGCCCCGTTGTTATCTGGAAGGTTCTCGAATCGGCATCAAGTGGTCAGTTTCCTTCGCTAAGAACACGCAGAGGCTGTTGCATATGCCTCCATGTTCGTTCCTTCGTTCACGCTTGCCGCCATTCTTCTCGGTCTGTCCATGGTCTATATTTGTCGTTTCATTAAAAAAATACCCAACTATCTGCGCGTCTCCCCCGAATGATTCCTAGAGTACGTTGATGTAATGCTTTATGCGTGTGCTTAATACCCGCGCGTATGTCATCTAAGAAAGGCGTAGTCCGACGATATCTTCGGGTACAATATTCCACTTTGTACGAGAGACTACAGAAAATAAAAAAAATGACGACATATTCCCTAAGAAATAACTAAGCGAATACTAGTCCCAAAAACTACTAGCTTCTAAGCATTTGCAGTTAGTGTAAGTGTAGGTAGTGAAATTCACTACCTGCACTGCACTGCTGATGTTAGTAAAAAGTGCTAACTCAAGCTCCCCATCTTAGTAAAAAAAGTTAGTTGAAAGTACTATACATGTTAATAAGTTTTCGTAGCAATATTCAATAACTCATTTCGGCAATTCGGTCTGCATGTATTCTTTGAAATTGAGATGTCATGCCACTTCCATTGCAAAAGAAAAAAAAACATCATACGGCCTAGACTCGTTACACTAATTAACACTCGCTAATTAGTTTGTGTAATTACTATGCTAAATTCACGACGCTATGATATGCTCGAGTAAGAATACACTTAGAGAACTCAACAAACGATATACGAAAAAAGGCTCACATGCAAGAATACCAAGGCTTCTACGCGACACCCAAGTCTAATAGCAACCTCAAAGGCATATATGGCCCTAGTTTAGAGTAGCACACGTTTTAAAGGTGAGCTGTCACGAATTTAGATAAGCGAAGCACACACTTAATCCAGATTCTCATGGCTTATCTCCTTGCTTATATGCGTGTCGTCACGTCGCACAAAACTATCACTTAAACGTAATGAACAAATTATAATTGTATCTACTAGCTACGGTGGCTGTTATTCAACTGCAGCCAATCACCTGACAACGTAGGAGGGACTTACTAGTTACCTAGTTAAAAATACTGAGAAACGTCTCTGGGTAGTAAACACAGCGAATACTAGCTTTCGAAATCTCCTGCTTAGTGAAATATTACAAAGAAGGTATATAGTAATGCGCCTGAGAAGTTAATAAGTGCATGCATCTACTACCTGTTTACTAGGTCCATTTTTAAGAGTGCAGGAGTTACACAGTGCTTACGGCAATGTTCTATTACTGAGCGCATCACCCTGCGTCCACAAGAACCGCGTTAGGTGCCACGCATGTCAAGAAAGTCACACTATCCTCGAAAGTGGCCCTATGAGAAAATACATTGTATGGTGATTCCTTTACACGACCACGTCCACGTGCCTCTGACTGACTGTGCACGTTTTTCTGCCAGTGACATTCTTATTTAATAGAATGCTTTGTTGGGCGCGTTGGTTCAATAACGGACACATTAGAGCGCAAAAAACGACGAAACACAGGAGAAGAAGACGACAACACGAGCGCTCACTACCAACTGGTTTTATTCAGAAAAACATGGGAAAATATAGCTCAGTACACCACAGGCGCGCCTGCGCACACATCAAGTGACATTGGCCGATGACACACAGCGCTCAAGCAACGACGACTCACTCTCCCGCAAGCATACCGACGTCTGGCTAGCACAGTCTGTGCCTTTCTTTTTTTTTTATGTAAAAAGCCTCCAAAAGCTCGCGTGCCACGGTATCTTTGCTACGGCAAAGATACCTCCGTAGCAAAGATACCGTGGCACGCGAGCTTTTGGAGGCTTTTTACATAAAAAAAAAGAAAGGCACAGACTGTGCTAGCCAGACGTCGGTATGCTTGCGGGAGAGTGAGTCGTCGTTGCTTGAGCGCTGTGTGTCATCGGCCAATGTCACTTGATGTGTGCGCAGGCGCGCCTGTGGTGTACTGAGCTATATTTTCCCATGTTTTTCTGAATAAAACCAGTTGGTAGTGAGCGCTCGTGTTGTCGTCTTCTTCTCCTGTGTTTCGTCGTTTTTTGCGCTCTAATGTGTCCGATACATTCTTATTTATTTATTAGAGACTTTTTCTCAAATGTACTCCCATGTGTTTGAGCTTATATATGTATACCTTATGAGTGTGTTTCTTCGTTACTGTTCTGACGGAACTACTGTTATTGTGATTATGCCGGATTGCTTCGCACACTGGGGCCAAATTCACAAAGCTTCTCTTTCGTAAGTGCTTTTCGCCATTGGTTGTCGGCTTCTATAATGATATGTCCAGCATCAGGATTGGCCGAAATTTTCTCTTACGAGCATTTTTATCGTAAGTTGTTTTTGTGAATACGGGCCCTGCTTCCCAACCATGCATGCTGAACGTTCACCACACGCAGGAGCCAAGGAGTAGCCGGCGCCTTATTTGTGCGCCAACATCTCCCAATATCATAACAATAAAAAAAAAAACAGCAAGCTCGTTTACACCCGCAGAACCGTTCACTCCGTTTCGTTCGAAAAGCTTACACGCACCCAAGCTTAATTTTGACGCAGAGCCGCGTTTAACGCCTTCATTATCGCAAGGTACGCGGTCGACCAATCAGTCCTGCACAAGTTGGGAAGACGCCTCGCACGGCAGGGAAGTGGCGAATGAGAATCGCATACGGGGCCTTCCTGGTTCTATGCATACATAATGAAGGCGCTGCGTTGTGAGCATGTGACGACCTCAAAGGTAGCGTGCGTCTCGATGGCTTTTTTTTTCTTTTTTTTTTTTTTGCTTGCTTGCTTGCTTGCTTGTAAGTTGTACACGGTACCACCGATCACAGCGTGAACAATCCCAGCGCACGCGTGGTCGGCACGTGCGGTCATTGCGGGTCACCGCAGGGTTACCCCCGAATGCACCAACTGGACTTCTCTACGCCGTACTATTCGTGCACGCGGCGCGCAGTGCGTAACGGATACGCACTCTCTCTCTCGACGCCCTATCTACGCGCGTTCAGGTGCGCTGTGCTAGTTATGAATACGCGGAAACTATGTACACACGCACTGCGAGGAATGTGGAGCGCGGCGATGTGCGTGCCTTCTCCTTCTTCTTCTTCTTCTTCTTATTCTTCTTCTCCGTCGTTTCTTCTTTTCGTGGCGCATGATAGGCACACTTCGTGCGAGACGCTGTCGGAATGATCTCGGGCGCTTTGTTTCTGTTGTTTTCTCTATAGAGAAGTGGGCTATCGCGAGCAATGTGACGTGGTTACACGACACTACTAAAGCGTAAATTACAGGAGATCCGTACCGCAGCGCATATGCATGCACGTACATGGAGAGCCTCGTGAGAGAAATGTCACACGCTCATAAGTAAGTTTCGCTGGACCTCGACGACCACGCTTTGCGCCGCGCAGCACGGAAGCTCTCGTTATACTGTCGCATTCTCCTCTAGGCACGTGGATTCAGGGTAGCCGAAATCTAGAGGCCGCTTAATTCAAATCTTTTTTTTCTTTCAATGCACAGGTCTACGTATCCATCAACAGAACTGAGACTAAAGCTATGTTTACATTCATGAATGTCACATTCAAAACGCCTTAATGCGTCGTCCAGGGATACATAAACAGCGGAGGCGCGTTCAGCCAATTGAAGTAAACTAATTCCGCATCCAAGGGAAAACAGTGCACAGGCGAGGTGCCTGGCGTCTGCTCTCCCCGAAGAGGAGTTTGAATTCGTTCTCCAAATGCCGCAAGAGCAAGGTGAATCCAATTTTGCACCGTTTATTTCTCCTCGACATCTGTTTCTGACGTGATATCGGAATGCGCTTTCTTTTTTCGGGTCATTTGAATATTTCTCACAGTACACCCATCGCGTTATGAACAGTTCCGTCCACCGAATTACATATCAAAAGCCTTAGTTCGAAAGATTGCAGAATACTGTCTCTGCAAGGTGGAAATAAATACTTATTTCCACCTTCCGATTCAACTTCACACACACACACACACACACACACACACACACACACACACACACACACACACACACACACACACACACACACACACACACACACACACACACACACACACACACACACCACAGGCGTCGCCCATGCATCGCAGCTGTTGCGACTAAATGGCAATGAGCGAGGTCGCAAGGTACGATTCCCGGCCAGCGGCGATACATTCTGAAAGGAACACTATCCAAAAATACTCAGGTTACCTGGAGTTCTGTGAGCGCTGAAAAAAAATTTAATAAAGCTCGTCAAAATAAACTTCCCGCAGTACATCAGCGTTTCGCATGGTCCCATGGGTAGTTTTGGAGGCGTTAAAACTGAATATGAGCGAGTAAACTAATAAGGTGCTACTTGGAACTACCAAGGAATCTCGGAACGTTCCGGCCTATACTGTTTCTCCCTTCGCGTTTTTAGGCAACGGACCACGAGATGAGTTTCGTTATATACTGCATCGCTGAATCGCAGTTCGCTCCAAAGTGCGACCACAAATTGTCGAGAACGACGCAATGCCATCGGGCGGAAGCGCCGAACGCAGCAATGCGACGTGCGTCCCCTGCAGGTCACTGTCGCACAATATGCACTTGTCAGTTCCTCCTGTATTATACCATGGCAGACGGTGAGCATTCCCCGCAGCCGCATTGCTTCCCAGCAGTGCTTCCTCCATCCGTCGCTCGCGAAGTGCCTACAATGCGGATACGAACGAGTCACGAAACAGACGAACGTCAGCTCGTTCCGCCTGCCACTTCGGCAAGCGACACGAATACCGTGATTGCACGACGGCTCTATTTTTTGTTTCGCGGCCATCTTGGGCGTCGTTTGTCATTTTTTTCTTGACGCAAGCGGTTTCTCAGTTGTGGGTGCTGTCACTGCTGTGACATCATGAAGCGCCGAATGCGTAAGCCGTTTTTAAGCGCATGAATGTAAACGGCTGCCGATGCTTTCTGCGTTAGCGCTTTACGCTTGGGGACACCAAGACGATTCCTTGTGATACTCAATGAAAGCGAGTGGCTTTCGGAAGCATTCAGTTTGGTCTCTCTGCGGTCACCCAGTGCACTCCCGTAACATAAAATGTGCCGGTCATCACGGGGTTCGACTACCGTGTTTCAATTGCACCGCACCATGCACTTTGTTGTTACGGATCTACAGAAATGGCTATGTATACATCTACAGCCGCACGGTATGGCGGCATCGCGCAATAGTGTATGTATATTGTCAGACACCACTATCAAACATCGCGGGTAAACATTCCAGGACGTTCCAGATGACGTGAGCAAAGGGCAGCGTGCAAGAGCGCTTTGGCAGTTTTGCCAAGTGGGATATTAGGGCGCTATGTATAGTGAATCGAATCGTGCTTGCGCTCAGCAGCGGAGCCACCGTGGTGATTTTGGTGAGTATAAGTTCAGACGCACTCCGATAATAGAGCCTGCCATTGACACTACGGCTGAAAAGTGATCCAACTTATAGAGTTGCAAGATAGTGTCCATGAAGCCCTGCGCTGAAGGAAAAAAAAAAAAAAGAGCCAACGACAACGTCGCAACGTTCAATGATCATACTGATTAAAATAACTGTTTTAAGCTTATTTAATCAGATCGCAGGTTTGTCAAAACTGTCTAGGGCGTTTAGGGCGACTAAGGGAAACAGTGGAACAAGGTCGTGAAAACGACTTCGTCATCACGACAACAGTCTCGAGACTCCTGATATGCCGCAATACACTCTTGTCATTTTTGGCAGAACACCGTGGCCCATCTGCTGACGCGCAATAACAGATACGAGTCGGCCGCGGTGGTTGCGGTGCTGAGGTGCCCACCCGAATGACGTGGGTTCGACCCCGGGCGGGGTTGTCGTATTTCCGATGGAGGTAAAACTTCGTTTTCAGCCAGTGCATATTAAAGGCACCCTGAAACGGTTTTGGTGATTTCGTATAAGTGCGTTGCACCGATAGCCCCGAGTCCTGATCATTAGCGTAACAATATCAGCACTCTGCGTTAAGCGTGTAATTTACCACAAAGTTTTAAATACGCACATCGTGAGAGATCGACGCGACTCGAAGCGTTTTCAACCGCCCCTTCCCACGAAGCGGAACCCACGTGACGTCACGAGCACTGAAGGGCATCCAACGGTGTCGTCGCGTCATCTGGCAGCGTACACACGAGTCGCCAGCGCACTACTACAGAGGCTAGCACTGCCGAGGCCGGCGACCTCAGTAAAGACATCGCGGCGCTATGTCGCTACGGAGGGCTCGGCACAGTGGCTGACGCGGGAGGCGCAGTCGTCGCTAGCGCGCACTCCGCAGCTCTTCAAGTTCAGGAGGAAGAGCAGTGGTAAAGAGGAAGGCGAGAGAAATAAGCCCGTAGCTTCCTTAGTGCATGGTGCTTCGCTCGATTTATGGTGTGAATGATTTCACAATTGTGCTGCCTAATCAGTGACACAATGTTAAAAAAAAACGTTTCAGGGACCCTTTAAACTCCAGGTGCCTGAAATTTATGGAGCCCTCCACTACTGTCTGCCTCATAATGATATGGTGGATTTTGTCACCTAAAATCCCTCCAATTGTTAATAATAACGGCTGAAAGCAGCGCAGAACTCTGCAACCTTTCCGTACGTTCTCTATCTCTCTTATTTTTTTAGTCTCCTTGCTCTTAATATGAAAAGAAACCATTCAAACAGAAGAAGTAAAGTAGACCAGTAACGCTAATCTTTGGAACGTAATAATTGTCACCCAGTCCTCCGTACAGCACGAAGCTCAAACCGCATGCGTACGGATATCTCAGAGGCGAAATTTGCCAATTAAAGACAAGTAGGTCCTCGTCCGGGATGAATTTATCATTAACCGGAAAGCGTCGTTTCTCAGAAATCCACCTGGCCTTCCATTGCGACTAAACTCTACAATTGCGCGCATGGTATCCCAAGAACATTACTACACCTTGCGAACTTTAGCAGAAGTTTGAAGGCATTCGGTCGAGATGTTCGTTCAAAGACCGAGAACACATCCCCGCCTCAGTCACTTATTCCTCGTGAGTTACGCCAATACCGCCTGCATTAATTCGTCATTGTTTATTTATTTAATCCATTTCATAAGAATGAGTATCTTAATGTTCTCCCCCTTTAGGCGAAAGTACTTCTGATTTCAGGTTATCAGTATTCGTAATAAGCTACCTGATAAAGCGTGAAACTTCCTTGATCTTTTCGTCTATTTCGGACAAACAAAACTCGTAACATTCACAGAGCCTAGTATCTTTTCCAAACGATAACTCGACACACACATGCACACACGGCCGACGGCAATCCCCGCAGCCCTCGTACATTGAAACGAAAACCCAGAGAGAATACAAATATTCGCGAACCGAAAGGCCTGGATGAACACCAATTTCAGCCGGCGTAACCGCAGGCAAGACTCACATTGGAACGAAAACACGAGAAAAAAGAAAAAGAAAAACACTAGCGCGCCTTAGGGCGCCGTCCCTTTGCCAGAAGAAACAGCGTCTCAGTCGTGAACCACGCAGCGGTCTTTGTCCGTGCGACGCGGCTCACGTTCTGGAAACCGCATTTGGCTCGCACCTGCAGGGCGTGCGTTTCACACGGCCCACATGCGACGGCCTTTTCTTTTTATTTTCTTTTTCTCTTTAATCACTTTCTTGCTTCCCTCTTTTTTTCTTCATCTTTACTACCATCCGCTCCAGACACTAGTAATAGTATATGCAGCTGTCTATATAGCTCTATATATATTAGCGCAGTGCAAGTGCACGACCCTCGCCGGTGCCTCGAGCATACTTAATTCCTGGGAACAGCATTGATCCCAGCGCGCTGACGTCATATCTGGCGGACATCGAGGACGCCACCAGCGCCGTCGAGGCCAACTCGTTAGACATCGCAACTGCTTTTTTTTGCACGAAGAGTTGTAGAAAAGAAACACGCGGGCGGCTCTGGAGTGACACCTTGTGAGAATGGTGCCGTTAAGGTGACACTAAGGCAATACCAGTGTTGTACGGGACGTCGTTCCTTGGAACGACGTTCCTGCAACGAGTTCCTTTTTGGAGGAACGAAGGAACGCCATCGTTCCTTTTAGGGTTATTGGAACTGTAACGGTAACGCGTTACATTTACGAAGGAACGGCAAAGGGAACGGCGTTCCTTCTATACACGTTCCACTCCACGGCGATCCTACGTACGCACCACGTATGGAGGGCGGATAGGCAGGGCTACAACAAGCCGTCCCTGGATTCCCCGTTTTTCTGCCACCAGTATCACTGTCATCACGCGAAAAATCACGCGAAAATGCCATTCTATTGTGGTTTCAATGATTCGACGAGGGTGACGCTTCCCCTTGTTCACTGCGGCTTCACGACGTCAGGGTACCCGCTACTCCTTGGCGGTGGCCGCTCCGCTGGACAAGTAGTTTCCGGCAGTCAGCCAGCCCTGTATGAGTGTACGGCAACGCGGGAGGAACTGCATGCAACAGCGAAGTTCCTTTCGTCCCTCATGATTCCGCCGCCAGGGCTCCCTCCGAACTAAAATACTGTCAACGCGTTCTTTACCATCGCCTCTCCCCGTGGTTCTGAGAACGCGGTTTTGGCCATGGTTGTCCATATATGTAAGACACTCTGTGCGTCAATCTCTTCAAAATATTTGAGTTGAACTGAACGGGCCGCGCCTTAATTTAGGGTCAGCACCCCTATGCGCTCGGCAAAAAGCAGACACAAAAGGCTTCTCATACACGTGCTCACGCGAACGTGCGCTGAACATGCGTGCGTGCGTGCGTGCTTGTAATGCTGAGCGAAGTTAACATCGTTCTGATCCGGATCTGGTTAATTATGTTTCTTGATGCCCAGTCTGTTTCTAATAAAACTATAGTTTCATTGCCCCGCGACCAAAGGGCTAGTTACACAGGAATAACCAAACATTGTAACGCACCGCACACCGTCCACTTTACTGGACAGCCCCCTTTGCTGTATAAATATGTCCTATCAACCATGCTTGTGGGGTGTGGGTCATATTTTGGGGAAGCGGGAGGGGGGGGGGGGGGGGGGTTGGCGTCTCCTTGAAATTGTGCATGTGAGGCTATTTATTTTCTTGTTTATTTCCTGCACCACAACAGCATTTCGCCCTTGCATGAATGTCGGTGTGCCTACTAATTCAACAGGCAATGATTGCTTATTCCTAATGCCACGAAGAAAAGAAGAAAACAGTCCCGCGGTATTTAATTCTGCGGTAAACGCACAAAATGGCAATATTGAAATCCTCACACCGACGTATGTTCACCGCAGCCATTAATTAACAACGAAAGTACAGTACATCACAAATTCTTTAAAGTGATGAGAACTAGATAAATGCAATACATCCGGAACTGCCAATTTGTTTATTAAAATGCTACAAAGGCTACCAATTTTGAGCAAAATCGTTTAGGATCGGGAATGCTGACGACATTGGGGAATCTTGTTCCAGTATTTTTGCTCAATGGCATGGGACAGGCACAAACCTTTATATACTATCCTAAATAAAAATGTCTATTACAAGCTTTTAGTGTTACATGCATCGCTGTTACATGCATTGGTGCATGTTAGTAACTACCTGTTTCCACATTATAGGTGCAGTATCTGGGCTAGGCATCTGAAGACTGAAGTGGAAAGTGCCAGATGTGTCGCCCTTATAATAGTCTAGCGCCACAGATGCAGTGGAGTCGCCCGTAATATCTTCGGTGCTGATTGAAAATATTTGCCTAGGGAGCGTTTCTTTAGATATCTTTGTCTATAGCTATTATGCTGCCGGTGACGTTCAAATTCGTGAAATAAACATGATGAGAAGGCTAGATAACCGATGGACAGTTAGAACGACGGAATGGATACCAAGAGAGGGTAAGCGCAGCCGTGGGCGGCAGAGAGTAAGATGGGGGGACGAAATCAAGAAATTCGCAGGCGTCAAATGGAATCAGCTCGCGCAGGACAGGCAAGGATGGCGAGGATTGGGAGAGGCCTTCGTCCTGCAGTGGACATAAAATTGGCTGATGATGATGATGTGAGATTTAGAATGCTCACTTTATTTTTCCTCAGGATTAATTTTCAGTTTTAGAAATGAAATGTAACGTTAATGTAACGACACGTTCCAATTTACGAAATGTAACTGGAACGCGTTCCTTCTTTATTAAAGGAACTTGTAACGGGAACTCGTTACAAAATTGTGAAGGAACGAGGAACGAGTTTCCGTTCCTGTTTTGGAGGAACGTGTACAACACTGGGCAATACGCTCAAGTGGTTTCAGACTGATCAATCATCAAGGCTGTTCCTTAGCCTTCAGTGCAGTGCGGCATGTGTGTGTGGTGTGCAGAAAACTTCAGCCGTTTTGGGGAGTAAGCGTGCGTTCTTGTGGTGTGTGTGTGAATGCAAAGAAAGACAGAAGGTAGTGCACATATATACATATACAAACTTTGAACCCTAAGAAAGCATAGGGGAAGTTATTCAAGTTCCTAATTATGGTATTGTAATTAGGAAGGAACTAAAGTGGACGAAAAGAAAAATCTGCCTTTGGTGCGAAGCGAACCCACGACCTTCCGATAACGCGTCCGATGCTCTACCGCTGAGCTACGAAGGCGGCCGACCCTCCGCCTCCGTCCACTTTATTGGGTATTTATGTATATGTAATCCTGGGAGTGTTAGGCAGCGCCACTCGTAGCCATGGCGGCGAGTGTGGCACACTCTTACTGCCGGCAGGCGTCACGTAGAAGGTGATATTATGGCGAGGTGGCTGCTGCCCATCTCGCCATAAATGTGGAAGTGCCGGCCGTGGAAGTGGAAATGAGCGGACGCAGTGCAAGTTCGCCGATACCCGTTCCTTGCGTTTGCTTTCCGTCGCTCCAAAAGTAGAGCGGCGGTACGTGCATATGCACCGCGTGCACCCAATGTAGGCCTTTCCCGGTACAGGACGTACAACAACCTAAAATTTTAATACCTGAACACTAAAAATACCCACTGCCACTTGTTGCCTACCAAGCTAAAAGCAAATCACGCCGGATGGCTCCGATGCTTGCTCTTCTTCCTGCCCCCCAGCTAGCCCTAAATGAGCCAACGGCGGCAGTGAAGAACTCCTCACCGCCTCGGGGAAAGGTCACCACGCGCGACCGACAGAACAATGGCTCGGTTCAGAGGTCGGGGAAGCGACACGCAAGAGCGCGGCGCGCCCCATTCTTGTCTAATTATAATTGTTTCTTCTTCGTCTTCTTCGAGTGTTTTCCACTGCCCCGCGGTGCCTTTCCCGCTCATTCCGCTGTCGAAGACCTGCATCATTCTTATTTACGTCTCGGCAGCCCTTCTCGCCCTTCCGCTGCTCCCGAACGCGTTCTTCCGCTCCCACAAGTAGTCCTCGGCGCGAAGCGCTCACTCACCTGTGAACGTCGCGAGGCAGGTCGCCGCTTGTCAGAGGTTGCGGCCCCGCATCAGCCGGCCACACATTCGAGGTGGGGAGGGAGAAGCTGCGAAGGAAAAGAAAAATAAAAAAAAAGGCGTCAGCTGTGGGAACACCCTTCACCCGACAGTGGTGCACTTAGTTTGCGAATGCGAAAAAGCCCGGCAAGCCGCTGCGCTCTGATTGGAGGACAAACAATGAGGCATAAAACTAATTCGTCCCCTGAGGGTCTCTGGTCTGTAGTTCTTTGCCTTGTTTTTGTTTCTAATGTGGACGCACTTTTCCGTCGCGGTTCAGAAAGCCGGCGCCCGTGCGTCTGTATGATTTTGTGGCACGCAACGAAATACTTGACACGCATTGTCTTCGACGTTACGCGGATTTCCTTGGTGCAGCAGTACCTTCTTGCTTTTTTTTTTTGTTTTCGAATTTCTCGACCTCCGTCATTATTCTCTAGATTCCATACTTTTTTTATATAAATATTATCCATGCACATCAAGGGACGTCAAGTTTGGTTTAAACGCGAATTAGCATTTGTTTTGACACTTCAATCAATAAATAGGAGTAAAAATATGAGAGTATATAACTGTCCGTGGACCCTGTTCCCGCCCCTCAAGTAATATATACCCAGCTCTTCCCAAGTCGTAGCACCTGTTCTTACTTCCTCAATGCAAGGTAATGCACCGTGTCCTTGCCTCAAAAGCTGAACAGCGTACACCATAAATGAACACTGACAAAGAAAGCAAAGGGAGGGGCTGTAAACAGCTCGTTACAAGTACTACATGTGGCCCTTTACAATGTAGAAGTCTCAACTGAGCAAACACAAACCGGCCACTGCCTTGCTTCTCGTTACGGACCATTAAGATGCGTGTAAATATAGCAACGCTCTCCGCAAGGTCAACTGCACTATAGTCGGAAATCCCCGGTCGCAAGTTATGAATGAATCGCGTGGTTATACACGTCTTCCACCGCAAATACGATTGGCAGCCATTCCAGCGGTACAAATACAGTCGCCACCGTCAATGACACGTAACCAGACTGGAATCGTTTATCGCGTTAGACCAATTATACACGCGAACTCCTTCCCTGTTAGCGGCGAAGCTCCTTGGGGTCGAGGCTTGTCTCCCGTTGTTGTGTCGTAATCACGCTCGCGCTCGGCGCGTTCCTCCCGGTGCGCGATCTCTCTCTTCGACAGCGGCAGTCACGAGTGCAGTCTGACGGTGTGTGTGCATGTGTGGGCCGATACCGGAGGCAGTGAACCCACACAATGTCGTCTGTTGTCGTGAGGGAGAGCGAACTGCGCGCGTTGACTACGGAAACGCTCTTTCTTCGATGGTCGGCCGTGGTGGTTTAGTGGTTACGGTACACGGCTGCCACCCAAAAAGAAACTCGTGCTCAATCCCGGCCGCGGCGGTCGCATTTTCGATGATGGAGGCGAAAATGCCAGAGGCCCGTGTACTGTGCGTTGTCATTGCACGTGAAAGAACCCCAGGTGATCAAAATTTTCGGAGCTCTCCACTACGGCTTTTCTCTCCTCTATATCTTTCAGTCCATGCTTAGCCGTGCTGGATCTTGATAGGCACTGGATCTTGACCGGCAATGCAGTGCCGATGGGAGATTCCTCTTGTGCGTAGTTGAACCACAAGGATTCGCGGCGTGCGCGTTAACTAAATCAATCCGGAACTCGGCACTATCTACGACGTGGGAGCGCAGGAATCTCATAAAGACCACAAGCATAAATGACAACGCGTGTGTAAATATACACACGCGTTGTCGCTCATTTACATGCATGAGTGGCTAATGTCACGGGTGATTTATGGTGACACAGAACGATCCCCAGTGCTTCGCCCACTCGTGAGGATTCACTTCGTGGAGATGCGTGGTTTTTTTCGCTCATCAAAAGGACTCGATGAGAAAAGCGGCCGCCGGCAGTTAGCACCATTACATCTACGGCACCTGGGCAGAGCTGGACGCTGTCGCAGAGACGTTGAGAGAACGGGCGTGGCACGACTTTCGCGTCTATGCAGTGACGTGCCCAGCAGTGCTCCCTGACAGGTGCCAAGGCCGGCAGGAGGGGCTGCTTGTCTTGCGGCCGAGGAAGGGAGTCCTGTGTAGCGCGGTGATATAATGAACGACTAAATTGCGCCATTACAGGGTGCCTCGGGAAATGTCGGTCGGAATATAAAAAGGGCTTTTCTTTCACGCATCGAGTCTTGGTCATTCTGCGCTCGTATTAATCTTACGGGGCGGCAATTTCCGCGCGCAGTTTCGAGACCATTTCTTGTTTGTCTTATTCCCCTCCATTTCTTGCCGGCTATATGGCAAACGACAGTGAGTGCTATTGCAGTGGCGGCTTACGCAGATCCACGCCGGCGTCGACACCCAACGGCAACCGCCACCGTTTCAGTTATTTGTGCTGTAACTGCGCTGCATGGTTACTGTATAGAAAAAAAAAAAAACGTTAACTGTTTCAGGTAATAATGTTTGGTTGCTCATCCACAGCCCCAATTCAGAGTTTTTTTTTTCATTATTCTTTGAAAGAAAGAAAGAAAGAAAGAAAGAAGAAAGAAAGAAAGAAAGAAAGAAAGAAAGAAAGAAAGAAAGAAAGAAAGAAGCGTTTGCGTAGATTGGTGACTCGGTGGTCTCACGAAAATAATTTCGACCACCCGGGCGTTTTCCAGTGCGCTCCGTGGAGATGTGGCCGAACTGATCGGGATTTGCTGTCGCTTAATTCCACGGTACGAATGTATTTTCTCGTTTCCAGGGCATCGTAGCCGTTTCTAAGCCGACAATTATTACCGACTGGTTGGCGCGTCTTCCTACAGGAACGGCTCTGCGAATAGGACCCAGATCTATTTTCGAGCAAGCGAAGTGTAACGCACGTATATCGATTTTCTATAGAGGTGCTTCTTTTTGTCGTTTGCGGGGAAACACGTCTCTGCGTATGATTGCTGTGATACCCTTCATGCAGCATTTAGGCACCGTCCAACGACCTGAGTGAGTCACCACGTGTGCGCCATGTAGGGCCAGGTGAAAATTGGCTATTCCCCCTGAACCAGAGTGCGCATCGTTGACAAAACATGTGAGAACATGTTTGGCAGCGCATGTGAAAACGGTACAAAGTCGGCCACCACTGTGACATGCATACTCCTGACAATGACTTTAGCTCATGGCTGACGCAGTTCCATCTGTCTCTTTTCCCGGGAAGATATCATAGAGCCTCAGTAACAACTCGCCACAGCCTCTTTTTCGAACTGGGAATCGTTACTTGTTCTATAGCAAGCGCAGTTCCCGCCACACAGCGAACGAACCTTTTGTCGTAATACTTGAAGGTTACTAGAGGGTTTAGTAACATTCCTCCATATATATATATATATATATAACCCGGCTGCTGAGCACAGCGCAACGAAACGCCAGACACTCGGAAGGCGGGGTGGCGGGATTTCGGCGGAGGTTTATTTAACACCACGTAACGCCAAAAAAAATAATGACAAAGAAATGAAAAAAAAGAAAACAAGGTAACCATATGTTAAAGTACGTTGTGCTGGCGACGTCGTTTACGCGAGCAGTTAAATTATAAGAACAGTTCGTTGCTCTATCGTTCAAGTGGCGCTCGCACATTATAAGTTCGCCATTGCTGGCTCCACTAATCGAGTCCCCTGCAGTTGTATTTTCCTAAAAGGGTCGTGCGTATACGAAGAACACAGAGTGCCAAACGTTGGCGTTCACTGAGTGGCGTGGTAACCGCCATCCTTTCTGTTTTTTTTTTTGTCTGTCTCTCTTCTGCAGTGATCCAACGAATCTAAAAGTGTGTTTCCCCATCACCAGAAGCTTCCGACTCGCGAAATACGCCGTTGCATGTTTCGCATTTCTCCGTTGACGACCAGGCACATCCGGAAGATGCACGCGCTTGGGACGATGCGCGGGCACAGTCTCCCATGCCTAGTGCTCGAATGTCCGTTTCCCGTCCGAAATGAGCCGTATCCAGAGCGTTAAACAAGCCGTTCCACCGCGCCATCGAACTTTCCTCGAAGAAAGAAAATCGCCCGACAGGGTAGTAGAAGACGGGCGCGCTCCCCGGAAATTCCTCCGCCGTACCTCGGAGAACGTGACACGGGCTTTTTCAGCCTTCAAGATGATTACCTAGACGCCTACTGAAGTACGTATGCGGGGGGCATGCGCGTCATTTTCAGCATGTAAACACAGTAATTCGAACGTTCGGGGCTACCTGTTTCAGCGCCGCTCCTCGGGGAACCAATAGTAGCAGAGGTGGCAGTGCGAATCAAGAGGAAATAGATAGGGGCCTTTACGGACCTTCGCGGACCTTCTTACATCTTCTCTCTGTGGACTTACAACAATGGAATGGGCCCAAGAGGGTTTGCGGAAGAACAGTGCTTGCGGTGAGCCGACCGCCGCCCTATACGCGAATAATCTACTGAGGTCGTTCGGAAAAGAGACAGCGGATCCGCCATCGGCCATGTACGGTCCATTTAAGTGGACGTCCGTACATACAATATTAAGCCGCGATTGCAAAAGACTATGTCTGAGCTTTCACGGAATTCCTCTGCCTCTATTAAGGTTTACTGACGGTGTATTTCGCTCGGCAGTGATTTCCTGGAAAGTCATCCAGAAGAGTGCCAATTCCCTTCGCTATAGGAAGAGGAAGCAAGAAATGTTACGCAAGAAAGTTTGAATAAGGCGAGGTCGTTGGCATGGATCCATGACGCACGACACACGAGTACCAGTGCTGACTGTGTAGGCGGTCAGCGCACGTGTCCTACTCGTGTGCTCCGTTCTGTTTCGCGTGTCAGCAGCGCCGTTTTTCATCAGTATGGAAGTGTACTGTGGTGCAGTTGGCCCACGCCTGAATGGGACGCAGAAAAACGAAAACTAGCGACCTGTAAAGGAGCAGCACAATTTAAGAGAAAAGGTTGCACTGTTTCATAGATCACGTGCAACCGCCTATAGCCCCCCCCCCCCCCCCTTCTGGTATTTCCCAACAAACAACAAGTTTATTTAGAAAGAAGAAAAAAATCATCATCGCCTCTTCCACTTCGCGAAGTTGGTCGTACGGTGAGGCTGTGTTCGTTTCACCGGGACGCTCGTCCCATACCGACCACTCTTCCTTGTTTCTTGCTTTTCTTTGTTTTTGTCTTTCCTCTTTCCTTTCCTTGTCATAGAGTTCCTAACTTACTACTCCCTTTCCTTGTCTTAGAGTTCCGAACTTACTACCTCCTTTTTTTTGTCTTAGAGTTCCTAACTTACTACCCCATTTCCTTGTCTTAGAGTTCCTAATTACTACCTCCTTTTTTGTCTTAGAGTTCCTAACTTACTACTCCCTTTCCTTGTCTTAGAGTTCCTAACTTACTACCCTAATAAAGATTACTAGGTTAGGAACGCTTAGGGGTTTGTTAGCGTGCACCTCAAGGTAACCGTTCATGCACTACTTTGTCTCTTCCTTTCCTCGGTCCTTTCTTCATTTCATTGCATTTCCAGCTATGGAAATGTTGTCCTCGCCGCGGGGATACAACCCGCAAGCCAGCTAAACACGCAAACATACGCACGCACACCCAATCCCCACAGCGTCTGAAGCTATCCGCAACGCCCACGGTGCACTCGCCTTCGAGATCGGCCCGCTACGATGTAGAACTGCGTGCACATCGCACATCGCGCCGCCGCGTGTGTACGTCACACCGCACTCCGCGACTGACACAACGGTCGCGCATCGGCAGCCGAGCACCTTCGTCGCCTGTCGGAAGAAGAAGCGTCAAGGGCGAAACACTTCGGCGGTCGCTGCCTCCTTCTTCCGCCTCTTTTACGCCCCCCCCCCCCCCCTCTTTCTTTCTTTTTTGGCGCGCCGAGAATCGTCCTCGCCGTGTCGGCAAAACACTTCCGCTTTCGACGAGAGCCGCCTTTCCTCGCACGGGGGTCGCCCCTCACCTTTCGTGACGGCGCCTACGACAGACGCCCGTCGTTTTCCTTTCTTTCTCTTCGTTCCTTATGTGCGCTGTTTTGTTTGTTTGTTTTGTTTGTGTTGTTCTTGTTTTCCTCGTCGCTTCTCCGGATAGCACGCTTCTGGGTTCCGAGCGAGCGCAGAGAAGACGTCCCGAGAAACGTTACGAACCGCGGCACAGCCACACCACGTGCTACATGGCGTTCTCGAAGCCCGCTTTGGAATCCACGCGACATTTCCTCGCCATCTCTGCACACGTTCGTATAATGGCTCTCATCTTGGAAAAGGACCGAAACTAAAGGCATTGCTATTAAGTTCTGCGACGCCTGCAACTTTCCTATAACCTATACCTATACTGAAATAATAATGAAGTGGAAATACGCAAGCTAGGACGTCAGCGCGCGATGGCTGAACTGAGGCGAGTGGAGTATGTACTTATTTTTATTTTTTTATTGTCGCAGAGGGGAGTGGTACAAGCGTAATTGCTGCAACAGCAAACAACGAAAACGCAATGGATAATACGAACAAAACACGCGCTAAGATGCTAAATTTTCTTACTATATCCAATTTTAGCTGCTGAAAACTAAAGAAAAAGAAAGGAGGAGGCATCTGGTCCGCAATTTTTCTTACATTTTTATAGAAAACCTAGTCATCAGTAATATCTATAAACACACAACGGCAAAGTGGTTCCGAGGAAGAAAAAAAAAAAAACATAGGGGAAGATGTTTGTGCTACATATAACTTTATAAGAATAATCAGGGCAGTGCGATGCACAATAACAGCTTGTAAAGAATTGCATGTGTAGTGCATACGCTCACCAGGAAGGCCATTAAAAAGCGCTATAAACCAGCAACTATACGACGGAAATGCAGCGAAGGAGGAGCTCTATAGGGTTAGGTTGCAAAGTAATGCTCTACAATAGATGAAACAAACTGAATTACTTTTCCACAGGTTCTGAACGGGTTTTGGAAGCAAGACTGGCATACAAAAACAGGAACTCTCGTTTCAGGTGAACAGAGACACGGATCTGCCAATTCCCGCTCCTCAAGCCTTTCGCAGTTGTACGGTTTCGCGTCCTGCAGGCGGCTGGGTTATAGTTTGCTGCAAATGCGCGATACGGCCGTGAAAAGCGAGAGGTATCTATATGATGGACAGCGCCTTCACCAAAAGACCCGAAAGGAGAAGAAAACACAAGTTTGGAGTGGCTGCATTCGCTGCAAGTCTTATGTCACCGCTTGCTTGTCATTTTTTGTTTGTTAACAAAGAGCCAGCCTGAACCTTGCCGTTCAAATGCAACGGGTTCCTTGTGGCCGACAGCAAAATCAACAGGTTGCCACGAGGGGCAAAATCTACAATAATGTAATAAAAACAAGTGCCATCCGCTAATGGTATATTCTATCTCTAACAGTAATACGGTACACGTCCGCAAACAGCTGCTAAAAAATTACTGAAGCTTCCACACTATAGTGGCGCAAGGCTGATGAAATCGCGGAGCTCATGGGCACCTGGCTGGTCCTGGTTTGTCTCCGGCACACCCGTACATCATCGTAGTGTGAGGCTTCGGGAAACGCCTCGCGAAGCACTGCGAGGCCCAGCGAACGCTTCTCAAAGTTTTGCACCAAGCTCAGCCTAAGGACGTTCGCGTCGAACCATCAGACGGTGGCAGGCGCGGCACACGTGGTCATGGTTTGACGCCGTCGCACCCCTTTGCTGTACTACGCTACGCATTTGCGCAAAGGTTCACGCCGTGAGAGGACGCATGCTCTCGCGTAATCGACGCACACTGTATTCGTCACTACTACACTCGCAAAACCGGCAGCCACAGTTTTGTCAGCGTAGTGGTGGGCTGAGGATATGTTTGCAAGAGAAGAAAGAAGCGCGCGTGCGAACTCCGCTGATTGGGCAATGCATAGAAGTGCACACGTATTCTTGGGGACCAGAACTAATGATGATGATAATTTTCTGATACGCGGAACACTTTACAGCGATCGAGAATTGCTTCGGATATAAAAATTATTTTCAGAAAACTGTCGGTACATCGTTAAGCGTGACTGTGGCCAAGCGTCCTCCGATTTGCACAAGTTGCCTCAAGACTTATACATTGCACACGCAGTATATACTGACGAGGTCCTCCAGCGGTGCCACTTATCGTCGTGTCTCCTCATCAACGAGAAACCTGCATGAACTCGAACATCCTGACCAGATTATGAGCCAACCAACTGCCCTCTTGTTCTTCTAATGCATATAAGCTGCGATGTTTGAATGTCCACGTAGAAAACTGTGGCCACAGAGGTAAAATTGCGCATGACGGCTCCATGGATTGATTGATTTTTTTGGCGTTTTACGTCTAAAAACAACCGTGATTATGAGAGATGCCGTAGTGGAGGTCTCCGAAAATTTCGATCACCTGGGGTTCTTTAACGTGCACTGACATCGCACAGCACACGGGCCTCAACATTTCGCCTCCCTTGAAATGCAACCGCCGCGACCGGGATCCACAGCCGAGTACCGTAGCCACTAGACCACCGTGGCGGGGCACGGCTCCAATCGACCTACACACGCAAATCAGCCACGTTACTCAGTTCAAGTGCATAGTCATCCCTGTGCACGTCTTCGCGCCACGTATGTCCGCCGCGTAAGCCCTGCAAAGCTCTGTATATAACGCTGACGTCACCTCGCTCGGCCGACGTCACGAAAGGCGCGCGCCATCGCGACAAACGCGGCTGCCATGCGGGCCGTCGTGCAGTCTACCATCTGCGCCGCCGCGACACCCGACGCCATCGCACACGGCAACACGAGCTGCAGTGACGCAGTGAGCCAAGAACTCCTCCTCCTCGAGAACCGAGTCGGCCGCCGCACGAAACGGAAGAATATCCAGGCAAATGGAATACGCCACTGCGCATGCGGTTGCTCCGGAAACGAAATTACACATTCAATTCAATTCAATTTATTTCCATTCGTAAGACAATTTATTTGTAATTGTAAGACAACTTATTTCCATTCGTAAGACATTCCTTAAGATGCTCGCCGGAAAGGATGAAAAGTTGCACGGAGTGTTCTTGAAAGTCGCTAACATCGACAACGCTGCCTTGGCCGTCGACGTCAGCAAAAATGGCGTCGTGGCTCTCTATGTGCCTAGCCTCCAGAATGTATTGGCGGTCTACATGGTTGACGTTCGCAATAACTGATACGACGTGAGCAAACACAGACGAAGAAGCACAACACGCGAACACCCACAGACAGCTCTGTGTGTGTGTGTGTGTGTGTGTGTGTGTGTGTGTGTGTGTGTGTGTGTGTGTGTGTGTGTGTGTGTGTGTGTGTGTGTGTGCGTGTGCGTGTGTGCGTGTGTGTGTTCTTCGTTTGTGTTCAGTCGTGCTGTACCAGCTTTACTACGAGCCTCCGTAAGGTTTAGGAACGAAAGCTAAGCAAGTGGAACTATTCCATCACAACATTCTAGCGTAGTTTAACCGCATATGTTTCCAACCTGGTTTTTCCCCTTACACGTCAGTCATTTACGCACATTCCCTTTTGGTAATGAATTGCTTCATTTTTTCATATATTTATTTCACAATACTCCAGGCCATGACAGGCCCAAGCAGGAGTGGGACATCAAAACATAATTAGTATTAATTGCGATTACAAATGAATAACGCCATTAGCAATCAAACAGGGTTACATCACTACACATATAATATGTACTTAGCTACAAGCAAGAACTAAAACAATTTTTCCAGTGCCGCTTGAAAATCAGCCTCCTCAAAAATGGTTTTCGGAAGAGCGATCCAATCAGAAATTGTCTGCCGAAAGAAACTGTGTTTAAATGCATTGGTTTTAGCCAAAATCGGTTTCAGTGCATTGTGACAATTGTGTCGAGTCTTTATGATGTCCAAGGGTTTCACACATGAAGATATGGACATGTCAAATTTACCTTTCAACATTTCAGCAAGAGTTCATTTAACCTCGAATCGTCATTAATAATCGAATTCCTAGACTACTGCATTGATTCAACGGCGTCTACATCTGGCACCCCGTCTGCGAAATACATTTCCAAAAATGTTAATGAGTGTCCGTTTCAAAATGTTACTAAGTATCACGTGAACCGTTTCAAAACAGTGACAGCTCGGCAAGAGAGCGCGAGGCAAGCTGACGCCTTCTCGCTTCGAGCACGCGACGAGAAATCTGTGCGCCTATACGACGTGTCATCCCTCACTGCATTCCTGGGCTGCATCTGACCGAAGCCGAATCCGCCCAGCTGTGCGAGCTATAGTTAGTACGCTTTGTTAGTCCAGAGATAGTACAAAGACAAAACGACTACGCTGGCTGTGTGCGACGGAATGAATACATTGCGCGTTTGCTTTTATCCTCTCTGATTAACCGTTAACCGCCAGTTAGAGACAGCTGTCATGTGGGAAATCCGGACTCGTCGCAGGTGACGCACGCACGAGATGCATTCTGGAACGAGCGCTCTGCGATGTTGCTTCTGACCTTGAAAAGCCACCGCGCAGCAGGTGTCTCGCGCCAATTTTTCTGCCCTCCGTAGCTGCCCTCGCGCTACCTGTCGCTTGGATACATGATACGAGTATTGCCGTGAATTGCATTACGTGTTGCCCTATAGCATGCGTTATCGAAGCTTTATTCCTTTTCATATTATTATTATTATTATTATTATTATTATTATTATTATTATTATTATTATTATTATGCGCAGTGCACAATTCAGGGTTACGAGACCTACACGCTGTTACGTAGTCTGCCGCCTTCAGCCACCAAGATGATCCTTGCGTACAAATACTCGGCCAATGATAAAACTGCAGCTTGACTAAAGCGCGAACCAGATTCAGCGTTGTTGCCGCCGTTGTCTGACGTCGCGTCTCACGCCGTCTTCATAACGTCTTCGTTTTTTCTCTTCTCCGCCCTCCGCCCTTGCTCACACACACACACACACACACACACACACACACACACCTCTGTAATTCCCGCGTTCGCTGCTGGTCTCTGACAAACGAACAAACAAATAAATAAATAAATAGCGCAGACCACTTCGTGACCTTCTCAAACAATCAAGTTCTCAGTAGCGAGATATTTGCAAACACTGCTCCGCATCAGAGAGCGGAAATCTCCTCATAAAGAAGGACTCATAATAGTAAGAAACCAGTCAGCGATTTCTTCTTCTTTTTTTCAAATCGAGAAAAACCAAGCAATGAAAATGTAATCGAAGTATCAGGAACGTTTTCACGGTCGGGGCACAACAAGGCCTGATTATTGTACACGGCGACCTTGGATTGCACCTCTAAAACTTTAGAGGTGCAGCTCTCCACTTTCTCCTCAAAACACGACGTTTCGGTCTGCCTTATCGCTCTCCGCGACGCCAACATTTCTGCTCCTTTCTGCAGTGACCAATGCACGAGTGCCCGACATGCCGTTTCGGACAAGGGGAACGCTTCGGATTCCTCGCACGCTTGAGGACAGTCACGTCTGGGCGGCCCGCCGATATCTGTCGGACGGGGGCCGCGGGTATCTATGCGGTGCCATTGGCACATCTCTTACCTGCCAAGCTCTGCGCTTTCTCTCTCTCTCTCTTGCTGCCTCGCGCTTTATCTACCGTTCTGCTTTCCCCGGCATTTCGGTTTCACCTTTTATTTTCGGGGCTAAATTTGGCCCCTGCACATTTATGATTACGAGATTTGTTTTTCCTCTTTGCTTTACTGATCCCGAACGCAGAGGGTGAATTCACGCGTTGCCAAATCCTTCCATCGCAGCCACTCGGTGTCAAAGGCCGCCAGAGCTTATCCCGAGAATTAGTGTCGGGGGGAAGGGGGGGGGGGGGAATTCCACGCATTCGAAAGTGGAGCACACCGTCGCGTAAGGGTGGGCCCTCCGACGGCCAGGAGGAGGTCAGCATGCCACGGGAGCAGCGGACAAGGGCGTATGCAGAGCAACAGAGCGACGAAAGTTACGCAAGCAGGAAAAGTTAAAAATAAAAAAATAAAAAGAAGCGGGAGCTTATCTCACATCTCGAGGTCACGCGGTCGTATCGCCGTCGCACATCTACAGCCCCGTCATGCGACAGCGATTCTTCTGCGTCGTACAGGACAGCGAGACACGTGAAAACACGGCTCTTACTTAACCTGCGTTCACACCATGTGGGGGCTCGAAGCCGGCGGAAGCGAAATCCGCTCTCATGGAAATCCGCTCGCCGCTCCGCCTCGGCGGCCGGTAAACCAGGAGGAGAGAGCGATCTCTCTCTCGGATCGATTTATTCGCCAAGGCGAAAACTTAACGTCCATTATTTTAGTTTGTTTTATTGATTCGATTTATCACAACACATGTGATCGGAAGTGTTACCGCTCCGCCGGAGGCCGCACTTGCATGTGAATCATCATCATCATCATCGGCCTATTATAGGTCTACTGCAGCACGAAGGCCTCTCCCAACGATTTTCAATCCACCGTATCCTGAGCGAGTTGGTTCCACTTTATGCCCGCAAACTATCTAATTTCGTCGCCCCATCTAAACTTCTGCCTACACCTGTTGCGTTTTCCAGGACATGTCATGAGGAGGAAAGGTAACACATGGACAGTAAGAACGACGGAATGCATACCAAGAGAGGGAAAACGCAACAGCTGCATGTAAATATCCGGTAGTAAATTGCAGACGGCAGCCATAGAGTCGGCGGTGATTGTCGTCGAAGTTCCACGGCAAACCTCCGTCGATACAAAGACTCGTTCGCGAAGAGTGATTTAAACGAAGGTTACAGAGCAGAAAAAAATTAAAGTGGAGCGGCGAACCTTCGCAATGCACGAAAGGTTTCGCTTCCGCGTTGCCGCGGGCACATTCATCGCTGTCGTTTCCAGGGTGTCCACTTATACCGGGTGCTAACGTGAGCCAAGGGTTAAAAAATGCACTATTAAAGGCAGGCGAGTGAAATCAGTTGCATATTGCTGCAGCCACCGTGCGCAGTACAGACAATTTTTTTGTAACTAATTAATTTGTTGATCATAATTATTTAAATATATTTCAAAATATTGAGTTTAGACGAGGCATATCCTCCTGCTGGCGCAACCCGAGGAAACGACAAGGTTTGAAAGGTCCGGGGACATTTCTCCTACGTGTTTGTGGCACATGGCTTGAATTTTAAATACGGAATAAACGGCGCGCAAAAAGACAAGCAGCACGCATTCGGTGCCTCTGACCACCGACCAGTATACGCACACGTCACGCAAGCGAAGGCAGATTCCCCCCTGAGCATCTTGAATACTCGCGCAAAAGAATTTCCGCACACTTTTCGCCGTTTTTCCAGCTTGTTCGCCAATGTAAGCGAGGCGCCTCACGGCGTATATAAAGGAGGGCTAATGGGACACAAGGTGCTATCCTCCATAGTCTTTAAAGGGACAGTAAATCAGAATACTAACTGAAAGCTCTGTTACTGTTGATTTCGCCACCCTATAGGCTCATTATTGCAAGAGAAAACGAGGGTTAAAGTATCACCTTTCAATTTCCCTCCCAAGCATATAGGCACCCGAACGTAAGCTTCACATCACGAATTTCAAAGTATTTCCTTCGTGCTTCGGCCACTTCGGCTCAATGAAATTTGTTGAAACTCGCTACGTCTCTGGCTCCCCTAAAAATGGTTTTGTACGCCGTAGCAGGCGTCTTCAAAGTCTGTGACGCCACAGTGAGTTTGTGCGGGAACGTCAAGGCGGAGTCGCCACATGTATGTGTTTTCTTTTCGTGCGTTTTCTCGCAAACTCGGCCTTCTCTCGCGGCAGAAGTGGTGCTGTCGGTATCGTGAAAGGGTAATTAATTAGTAAGGCAAAAATCGGTTTGCTCCGTAGTGTCCCTTCAAAGGTCTCTAGCCAATAAAGACGAGGCTAGAATACCATCATTCAGGAGCATATATATATATATATATATATATATATATATATATATATATATATATATATATATATATATATATATATATATATATTGGGTAGGAACTCTTAAACACACTTCCCGAGTCCCAAATGTCTGTACTTCGTATTATGCATCAACCTATGCATGCTAAAGTTGCAGAAACTGAGCACCGTTAATTGGATGCCACCGTTTACTTATTCACTGTTCTCCTCACTCCTCCCACTTCGCGTGAATTCACCGTATACGTTCGCTTGCCAGAGCCGCACTGTTGCTCAAATACTGTCGCATTACTTCACCGTATCGTTCTCCAAGCAATGACGATTTCATTGTTCGTACATAAATGCCAGCGGCATGTAATGTCAGCCAGCATCCGCGAGTACGTATTACGTCCAAATTCGTCAGTCCAGCGAAACAACAACAACACAACAACAACAACAACAACAACAACAACAAAAACAACAACAACAACAACGGGGCTTTCGTTCCGACGGCCCTCGCCACAGCGGCTACAGAGTCGATAAGCGTGGCGTCGATTGCACGTTTTCTTTCTATGTACGGCGGCGTCGCGTGGATGAAGCGGCGTGGCCGGCCGAAGGGGGCGATCCATTTGGGGAGAAGCCGGGGAAACCAGTTCCGTGATGACCCCCCCCCCCCTCCCTCCCCCTTCGAACGAACTCTCGAGCATGTGTATTCGGGCACAGCTGACGCAACAGCATCGAACGACGAGACGGTGATGACAGACCGCAGTCAGAGAAAGCAACAGGCGAACGATCAACTGTAGGAATACATTACGAATAATAATAATAATAATAATAATAATAATAATAATAATAATAATAATAATAATAATAACTAGAAATCGAGTGTTTGGCATCTACGCCTGCCACTCAACGACAATAGTCATCTCGCTTGCACGCAATCATCCACCTCCCCCTCCCCCCCGCCTCCAACCCCACTTTGTTGTTGTTGTTGTTGCGAAAACTAGGCGCTCACCATTTTCCTATATCAGGAACGGCACGTCACCCTCATAGGGCACAAGCTGTTCGTGGCCTCGAAATACCAGACACGCGGCGATAACGGCAGAATAGACACGTTGCATGCCACATGACCATTACTTCTGCGTGACAGAAGCCAGTTTTTCTTTCTAGGATATAACTAGAATTGAGCCGCTATAGTTCCCACAGACACCTTCTCTACACTTGCGGGCTCTGTCGCTAAAGCTATGGATCTGGAGCGCTTGTTCACATGCACCAAGTTAAAGTGATCGGTTTGTTCCGCAGTAATGTCCCGGTATTTAACGAGCATTATAAGAAGGTCTATGCGTTCTCAATCACAAAGCAGATTACTCATATTTCCGAAACAGCCAACACCGCTGACACAAAACTTTCTGACGCAGCCGTAATAAAATGGTTCTAGAAGTTGGCAGCTCATAGAAGCGCAGCAGATATACGTAGCTACTCCGGACTGCTCGAACACTAACACAAAACTGACAGCTCCGCACCCCTATTAAAAGCCTTTCCTTCAGAGCCAGAGAAAGTGAGTATAGTGTTTTGGCGAGCACAAAATATAGGATGGAGTATGAAATATCACCTTGCCGGCCATCCAAGCGCAGCAGCTGCTTTATCAACTGTCGAAGGAAAAGGATATTGGAT
Organism: Hyalomma asiaticum; assembly: GCA_013339685.2. Taxonomy (NCBI): domain Eukaryota; kingdom Metazoa; phylum Arthropoda; class Arachnida; order Ixodida; family Ixodidae; genus Hyalomma; species Hyalomma asiaticum. The sequence goes on along the minus strand of CM023481.1, from coordinate 43,757,197 downwards.
TCACTTATATAGGCCATGAAGAACCGTCGCAACAGAAAAGCTGCTGTTTCATAGTTAATCGTGACGTAAGTGCCAGAGGTATCCCGTTTTGATGTCATGACGTACCAGTCACATCAGTCATACCATCCATCGGATTAAGTCGTGAGCGTACGTGATCCTTGAGTATAAAACCATGCACTCCTTTCTGTCTTTCACGCCAGGAGAATTATATATATATATATATATATATATATATATATATATATATATATATATATATATATATATATATATGCACGCCCCGCCACGGCGGTCTAGTGGTTATGGCACTCGGCTGCAGATCCGAACGTCGCGGGATCGAATCCCGGCCCGGAGGCTGCACTTCGATGGATGGAGGCGAAATGTTGAGGTCCATGTGCTGTGCGATGTCAGTGCACGTTATAGAACCCCAGGTGGTCGAAACTTCCGGAGACCTCCACTGGGCGTCTCTCATAATCAGAGCTGGTTTTGGGACGTTAAACCCGTGATGTATATATATATATATATATATATATATATATATATATATATATATATATATATATATATATATATATATATATATATATATATATATATATACACGTCACGTACGCCTCTCGTATTTAAGGGGGTACTGACACCAAAATTTCGCTCCTGCGAACACAGCCTCCGGGATCGGTTTTCGTGGACACGCACATGTCATCTACCAAGTCAACAGCGCACGCAGGTCGGAAGGTAAATTACATGAATATTGAAGTCAGCCTGCGAAATGGAACGCTACACGCAGCACCTCGCGACACGAAGAGCACCAAAGGTGACCGCAAGGGGACACTCAACTTCCGCCACGTCAGCAAGGAAGCCGAGCAGTGCAGCTAGCAGTGCGGCTAGCAATGATGGCAACGATGACGTCATAGGCACATTTGCCCTTTTGCCGCGATTGCGTTAGGAAAATGCTGGTGATACCAGGCCTCAAGAAAATCGTTTCCATCCGACGGCGAGGACAGCAACGATGACAACAAGCAGGACGTGGGACATGGGAAAGAAAATGAGCACACGTTGCAGGTCGTCCGGAAGTGCGTCACAGTTCTGTATGGTCAAGTGGTCGAATTTGTTACCCCCATTGCGAACGCTATAGGTCGTGCCACTTGCACCCGGCGGCTTGGCGTTTTTGGAGCTCTCTTAAAGCAAAACCGAAACTATAGCCGGTAATAAACAGGCCGTAAATAATTACCTGTCGCGAGCTGGAGCAATTGATGTGCCGTGTAATAACTAGCAGGTCCAGCTACTTATTGCAGACAAGAAAAAAAAATAAGACGAAAATCTTTGTGTCTGCTTAGCGGTGATCCCCGTCCGAGAGATTCAGGTGTTCGCAAAAGCGCTAGGTTTTTCCAGAGTTTCGGCTAAGCTGAAAAGAAAGAGCGGCCAGCGGTATAAGGTACAACCGTGCAAGGACCTTATAGGGGCAGGGATTTTCGTGGCACCCGGTGGCGTAGGCATCAACCACGTGCTGGCGGACCGCCTTCGGAGGAGGAATTTAGGCTGAACCATTCATCTATACAATGAACCTGATCGCTCGGAGAATAACTTGAGGAGGATAATCAGTGAGGAGGAGGGGGTAACAAAAAACTGATTGTCCGCACTTCTCTTCGCACAAAGCGCTTCGCTTAAATTATGGTTCGAATTATTTAATAATGTTGCGCCTTAACTGCTCACAGAAGCTTAAGAAAAGACGTTTCAGGGAAGTTTTAATGACAGAGTGGGGCGTTGGCAAGGAACAGTGAAATGACATCATCCACGCTCTATCAATGGCCTGGACTGGACTTAGTCGCCCGCCGGGAAGCGGTATACCAGCTCTCATTTTTCGTCGAGCACCAAGCGTACCACGTTGTAACGAGATAGACGAGTTCAATTATGAAACGAATGGCAGTTCGAAACTACCGTTCTCGCATGCGCCTCTCCTGGGGGGAGTGACCACTCGTTACGGCGCAGATTTCCCAAAACAGCTCTCGTAATTGTGGAGAAGACAATCGTTTGGCGCGTCCCGAAACCGCGCTTGATGATTCTGATTACCATTGCGGCGATCGCGATGAAGAGCGTAATCGGAAAACAAATCGCCGCACCGTTCCCCGGATTTTTATTGCTCCAAAGCCAACCGCGATCATCCGCCGGCCAGCGATTACAGTTGGCCCGACGAAAACAGATGCGGCGGTCACGTGCGCATTCCTGCTCTACGCACAGCGAGCTGAGGAACTCAAACGACGTCCATGCGTGCTGTCGGTAGCCGAAGCCACAGCCAAAGCCAGCGATTCGGTGCAGCCGAGCGGTCGCTGTCGAGGCTGTCCATCATGGAGGCGCGCATCAGCAATCGGGGAGAATGGCGCGCGCCCGCCCATCTCGGCGAACGGCGGAATTACAGAGCGCGCGGGCACCTTGGTATGCGGCCCGCCGACGCACGCATTGCGGCCGAACCACGTCGTTGTGAGCACACGACAAGCTTCGCCGTACAAATCCGCATACACTGTGTACTTCTCTAGACAGGGCTGCGCTTTCTGTATCGGGCCCCATATTCACGGAAACACTTCTCGAGCTTTCGAAGCTGCAATGAAGAAGTTTTTGAGGTGTTCGCGCCTTTATAAATCGCCCTCGACAACATTAGCCGGATGCAGGAGTTTCCTGGGGCCCATAATTTGCAGCTCAATAACGTCGCGCGTCGAGGAAAGGAAAACCCTTGCTGAGACGCTACGCCACCTTGACGATCGGCCACTTTCCTTACAGATGATACTCGAACACCGCCCTCATCGCTCGTCGGCCCACAAGGCACTATAAAAGCCCTTTTGCGGTTTTTGAAGATGACTGGTTTGCGCGAACGCCTTTGACAGTTGGACTTGTCCTACAACGTCTTTTTCATTATTCCCCTTCCTTCTCTCTCCCCCATCTTTCTATTCCCCTTTCCCATTCCCCCAGTGTAGGGTAGCCAACCGGACTCCCTTCTGGTTAACCTCCCTGCCTTTCTGTTTTCCCCTTCCTTCCTTCCTTCCTTCCTTCCTTCCTTGCATAACGTCGCATATTCGACAGTGATTGATTGATTGATTTGATTTGTGGAGTTTAACGTCCCAAAACCAGCTCTGATTATGAAAGACGCCGTAGTGGAGGGCTCCGGAGATTTCCACCACCTGGGGTTCTTTCGCGTGCACTGACGTCGCGCAGCACATGGGCCTCAACATTTCGCCTCCATCGGCGAAATGCAAGCGCCGCAACGGGGATTCGATCCCGCGAAATTCGGCTCAGCAGCCGAGTGCCATAACCACTAGACCACCGTGGCGGGGCATTCGACAGTGAGCAAGTTTATAATATGGGGGTGATCAAATTTACGAACGTTTTTTCGTCATAAATGCTCGCTGCTGTTGCCTATGCCTTTAATATTACGTCCTCGTCAGGCTTCACTGCCACTTCCCCTTGAGAAGGATTTGACCGCAAGATATATTTTCGATAACGTACGGGCGTGATTCTCGCAGCTGTACGCAAGTATGTATCTCTTAAACATTGCAGTTCCGTGGCACACACGTTTGTTAGGGATAAAATTGGGCTACCACCACGCGTGCCCCAAGATCCTGCGCATCTGCGGGCTCCTATGCTCCAGCCGTACCGGTGTACATTTTAATATGCATATAAAACAGCGAGACGCCGGAGTGCGCGACTAAGTGAAAACACACTCACGGGCTACACGTGACCAGCCGCGATTCAAAACCGCGGTGAGTGGCAAAGATGGATGGATGGATGGATGGATGTCAGGAGCGTCCGCTTTATAACGGGGCGGTAGCCCGAGGGCCACCAAGCTCCACCTTCATTTTATTCTCTACAAACGTTTGTTCTCCCAAATCACACGTATCTTCACAACAAATTTTTCTCCTCGCCTACCTATTTTATCTATTATCGTTCCGCTGCGAAGTAACATTCTTGCCCGGACTAGTTGCGTTTCTGTTTGCTCCATACCTCTCCGCCAACAATACTCTAAGCACCTTTTACTTATCTCTATCGCCGACATGTTTGGCATTCCCGTGCTATCCCTGAAACCCATGGCCTCCTGTAAGGTAGTGTCCATAGCTACACCTAGGTGGACCTCTGTACTGCATTCAATCAAAATATGACCTGTCGTTTCCCTAGCTTTTCCATGGCACGTACATGTATTCCCTCCTTTATTGAATTTCGCTCTGCAGCTTCGGGTTCTCAGGCAACCTGACCTTGCTTCAAACAAAGCGCCGAGAAATTGAACGCCCTCTGCACCATCCACGGCGTCACATCGAGAAGCAGGTGGCCGCTTTATCGATCGCCCGAGATAAGTAAAAGCAGTGGCAACGAGGGCCATAATAGCTCACAGAGATTACCGACAGCGGTATACCGAACATCGCCATCTGTATTCTCTCGCTTTCGGAAGGACACGCCGATGCGCGAAAGAAAAAAAGCCGTTTGTCCAACGAAGTGCCTAAAACGCTAGAGCCATTTGTACGACGGCGTTTCCATTATCAGTAGCTGCTATATAACAGTGATGTCGCATACCACGCAGGCACTGACTCTGACAATGTGCGACATGTACTCGCTTGCTCACTTCATCTCCCCCGTCCCCTTCCCCTCGTGCAGGGTAGCATACCGGTTCTCCTGCCTTTCTCTGTCTGCTATTTCCTTCCTTCCTTCCATTATCAGTAGCGTAAACCGCAATGTCCCGCCTTTCCTTCTGTAGATGCATGGCCATTTAGCTATACACGTGCCGTGACGTTACCGTGTCCACGGACCTTGTGCAGCACATTCGAAGTGGAGTCTTCAGCGATAACCACGGGGCAAGCCATCTGGCGGTGACATACATTCAGTGCTGGAGTGACTGAGTTACTGAGGCAGAAGATGAGCCTGCGATTAGTTCGAGTTTCCAAGTAGGTGGCCACGAACTCGAGCACAAACAACAATCAGTACGAAGATCAGTATATAACCAGCATCAAACGACCCACAACCTGTTGCCAGCCAACACTTTCTCATACATTCTGCTGCGCCCGATGGCCTCCACTTTTGCATGGTCAAAAAAAGTCTCGAAAATGCGGAAGAGTTTCGCGTCCAAGTGCAACGACCTCCCAGCGTGGGCTGCACGGCCGTTTCCGAAAGGCGAAGCGAAAGACGCACCAGGAACAGAGCCGTCCTATTCTCGGACTCTCTGCCAGCGAGACAATGGGATTGTCGTGGCCGTCACGAACCTTCGTGTACCGCACAAAGCGCTCCTTCCGCGGACAGCGACTGACGTGGGCCCGCGTTCTAGTGCAAGAACAAAGGAGAGAAAAAAAAAAACGAAGATGCAGCGCTGTTTTCCGCAAGCTCTGTCACTACGAAACCTGTCACCCGAACACGCCAAGGGCGTTGTCTCGTCGGAGCCCCGTGCGTGATCCAGAAGTTCGATTTGTGATCAAGACCTGATGCGCCAAGTATGTGACATATGCCTGGGTTGTACAAAGGGCGGCTTGATCCAGCCTCAGAAAATGCCCTTCGTACTGCATCCAGCCCCCGGTATATAGTACACAGAAACTACGCGTCGCTTCCTTTCTTTTTTTGTAATTTCTTCGTAAAACCAGCTCTTCCGATCATTTTCCTTGCGTGCGTTCGAATCTATTCTTGAGAGTTTACACACAACCGTTAAGCAGCTGATAGAGATAATGCTGACCTTTGAAGGGGCGATAGGAGCACAAAGATGCGTACGCACCTATCAGGTTAAATGATAAGCGACTGTGGCGGTTGCAGAAAGTCAAAGAAGAAAAGCAAATAATATTAAATGAAGAAACATAAAACTTACTACACTGAGTGTCGGCAGGGGGAGGGGATGATCACCACATGTGGCTAACGAGGTTTTAAATATTGCGGCCGATTGGTGGGCCAATATAAAGATAGCCTGTTTTCTGCCTTCATAATTTTATCGCGTGAACGTTAAACAGGACAGAAACCTGGGTGAGTTCCTAAGGGTTCATTATGTATGGAAAATGTGTGCGAATCACGGACACAAGGGGCCCCGCCACGGTGGTCTAGTGGCTAAGGTACTTGGCTGCTGATCCGAGGGTCGCGGGATCGAATCCCGGCTGCGGCGGCTGCATTTCGGTGGAGGCGAAGTGTTGAGGCCCGTGTGCTGTGCGATGTCAGTGCACGTTAAAGAACCCCAGGTGGTCGAAATTTCCGGAGACCTCCACTACGGCGTCTCTCGTAATCAGAGGTGGTTTTGGGAGGTTAAACCCCACAAATCAATCGAATCAATCAACGGACACAGGGGAAGAAGAGTGGACAAAACGAACGCCGGCGTTTGTGTTGTCCACTCTCCTTCACTTATATCAGTGTTTTCCACGCCTTTTGCTTATACGTTATCAGCGTTAGCCGCAGAAAATGCAGTGCCCCCCGCCCCCCCGAACAGTGGTCGACGGCGGAAATAATCATTTCAAAGAACCGCAACCCGAAGCACCCTACCGTGGAAGCTCCCCGCTATAGCGCCGGTAGTTTAGTGGAAACTGAATTTATCAAAGTGAAATACGGTCGAAAAAATGGTAAACCAAGACTTATACCCCTGACACACGGGCATGCTAAAGTACTTTAGGTAAGGGGACATCCGCCGGAAAGGCGTTCATGCCCAGTGACACACGACAAAGGAGTACCTCCTTCCCGGCAAAGTTCCTTTGCAGAAAGGTATAGATCGGCGATCTACTTTTCGAGCGTAAAGGCGTACTCTCGACAACAGCGTACACTCCCCGTAAACGGGAGAGAACTTTTCACGAACTTAGAACACCCCGCAAGTATTTCCTTGCCTTGGGTATAAGCTTTAGCTTTCAGCCGTGTAATGAGATTTTCAGGGCCGCAAAGATTTATGTTTACCGCACTCTCCAACGCTCACATCGCCGCCATGCGGGATTCCGGCAGTCGTTATCTTTTTCGTCGTGGCGTGAAACGAACCATCAACATTATTAGCCATCAGCAATAAAAACGATATTTTTACGATCCACAGTCGCTAAAGGTAATTAAATGCGGAACTTTTTAAAAATGTTCACTGTCTTGCTGCTTTAACATGGAGCGCCATTTTTTTGCGGCGTTCGTCTTAGGAACCCCCTAAAGAAGTTCACGTGCTGCCGTGTGTCATCGGCGCAACTACTTTCTGCAGAGGGTCCTTTAGAATAGAAAAAGGGGTTCACTACAAAGCACTTTACTTTCGCCCGTCTGTCAGGGGTATTAACTAAGACTTAAGTAAAACCTACACACTCGGACTGCAAGTTCAATGTACGGGAAAAGGTAATTCCGTTACAGGGACACTCATGCAATTCCAGTATGTTATGCAGAATACGGTAATATTGAACAAAGAGAGATGTCGAGAAAGTCACTGATGTTAACTAGAAGAGAAATCCAGTTTGTTACCCTGCACAGGGGAATGGGTAAGAGGGGGTAGAAAAGCTAGAAGGAAAATATTTTTTTTAAAGAGGATAGCGTTCCTTGGTCTATACAAACGCGAAGAACTGTCTGGCTGTCTGTCTGTCGCTCGATTCAACCGCCCGGCAAAAAAGAACAAAAAAAAAAAAACAGGGTGGTCAAAACTAACCGTGCTACTGCCACTGACGGACGGCGTCATACACGTTAACACTGCACAACGCACAGAAAACCTGAGGCTCATTTGAGGAAAAGTGTACATACATATACGTGATCTGCAACGCTCTTTTAATTAAGAATACACATTGGACTCTTCTCACGTTACAATCAACACGTTAGAAATGGTGCCCAACAGACGCTATACGCATTAAAACGCCCCGTCAGAAGCCGCGGCTCAGCAGCCGGCTTCTTTCGGTGGCAGAACGCCAGGGCTAACTGTGGCGTGAATGCGTATTTGCCGCCAGAAGGATACCGAAAATGACGAGGCAACAACGATACGGGCGTCTTTGGACATACGCGCCTTAATTCGCACTTCAAGTTGAGTAGGCGGGCGTTTCTCGCGAGCAGTCGCGTTGTTTGAAGTAGCGAGGTGCCTCCTTATGCCGGCAATTCATGGCTCCGTATACATATATGTGCACAGCAGAAGATGGTGCTCAGAGTCGCACTGGTGCTCTCAGAGAGTGCGCTCTTAGAATCGCAAAAGAAACTTCAGCAATTTCGTAAGAATTCATGGTCGTCAAATATAAGATAAGCGACGTCTGACAAGTGGCGGCAAACGAAGGCAAGCACAAATTCGCAGGCGTCTTCCTTCCGCCGTCTTAAGACATTGTTGTTCATAGTATTTCCATTACCCTTCAATACACTTGCCCAATATTGTTCCGCGCGTCTTTCGCGTCTCAGTAGGCAGGAATACGAACACGGAGAGAGACAAGAACACGGGACAAACGCTCTGTCTCTGTCTTGTCTGTGTTCCTGTTCCGCAATACACTTGTGCTAACTTAGAACAACCAAGATGCCCAAACTGTATCCCTCCTGAAGTTATCGAGTAACAACGTTACTTAATAAGGAGCCAAGGGGGGCTAGGCTTGGTAGCATGGCCTTTCGAAGTGTCAAACAATTTACATGATACATCTACAGAGCGAAATCGAAAAGAAATAACCGGACACCGACCAAAATGGTTGAAAAAAATTTATTAGCGTTCCGTCCCCCCCCCCTCCTTTTGAGAACCTTGTTCACTTTGTAACAATGGTTGTGAAGCGAAACTGTGAACAAGCCTCCCGGGGGAAAGCCGAAACGTCAATACAATTTTTCTCAACCATTTTGGTCGGTGTTCGGTTCTTTTCGAATGTGTTTCATCCCGACCAGACAGCTTTCCGTCATACTCTTCATCAACGGAGCAATGTTGTATATACCAACTCCGCATCAGGAACGCGTGGCCCTTTGTTCTTCTTCTCCACGTATAAGGTGTGGTCAGCGAGTATATATGTGAGCACTAATCGTAACGAGTTTCAAACGCACATGCTTCGCGGAGAGCCGAGCAGAGCATGCAGCTGGCGCGGTCGGGGGAGAGTAGTATACTACAGCTGCGTGCTCGCATTGCGGCGCAGGTGGTCCAACGCTGCCCGCACTCGCCCCTCCTAGTTTCGCGTGCCGACCGACCCAGGCTCGCAGTGATGATGCGCATGCCTCGAGGCGGCCTTGAACCGGGTCACGCGCGGCATTCCCCACACGAGAAGGGGGGGGGGGGGGGGGGGCCCCACCTGTTAGTCTGGCGATATGAAAGTGGGCGGCGCGCTGGCATAGAGCGCAGCAGACAGCGAGCGTATATATACTGATATAAGCTGATCTTTCGTTGCGCCGCAAATTGTCTCGCCTTCATCTTTTCCACAAAATCTGTCATTATAACGGCTGCTTCAAGGACTCTCTGTTTCATCCGCCTCGTTTCGTATCACCAAGCGCCGATCATCGTTACAAGGTGGGCCTATACCACCCTGTCGCACCAGATTGTACGACGACTCCGCTGTTCCTACGACAAGCGTCGCCTGCAACCACCTTCCCGCCTCCATCGCCTACGTAATGGGCGATAAATATTTCAAGCTCGCAGTACAAGATGCCCTGTAACTCTTTGTTCATCCCCACTCCTTTATGTAGTGCCTTCGGGCCTTGAAAGTATCTTTAATAAATCAATAAATATTTATACTGATACGTTAAACTCGGAAGCACGCGCTTTCGGCTCTGTGTGGATGAGCGTGCGATTTCGTGATCGCTCGCAGGACAAGGGGGTTTCTGGGGATTTTTACGTGCCAAAATCACGATACGAGTATTAGAGACGTCGTAGTGGAGGGCTCCGGAAATTTCGGCCACCTGCAGGTTTTTTTTAACGTGCGCTGACATCGCATGTACAGTACACGGGGCCTCAACATTTCGCCTCCATCGGAAATGCAGCCGCCGCTGCCGGTATTCGATCCCGCGACCTCCGTATCAGCAGCCGTGTGCCATAACCACTAGACCACCGGGGCGGGTCGCTTACCGGACAATTCGGAGCAGGGGAATGAAAAAAAAAAACACGAGAAGCGTTGCGAGAACGCTTTGGCGCCCCTCCAGTAACATGCGGTATAGAGCACGCTGAAGTCGATTACGTATTGTCGAGTAGCGTCAAGTCTACGAAAAGTAAAAGGGAAAAAAAAAAAATCCTCGCCAATTACTCTCCGTGAAGACGATCGAACAGCTGAGCTGCGTTAGTTGCACCGAGACGCTCGTCCCAAACAGGTCGATCGTCTTTCTTTTCTTCCTTTCCTGGTCTTGGCACGCCTGAGTTACTGCCCTAATGGAGCACTTTGGATTGATGTTCAGTTTTGGTTTATTGACGCGCACTCCAATTACATACTTCCTTCTTTCTTCCTTTCTTTCTTTCTTTCTTTCTTTCTTTCTTTCTTTCTTTCTTTCTTTCTTTCTTTCTTTCTTTGCATTTCCCGTTATAGAAATGTGGCTGTGGGGATACAACCAGCAAATTCGAATTAAACAAACGAACGCACACTCCACCGCCCCCCCCCCCCTCCCGACCCCTCCCGCCTGAAGTATTGAGACCTTCAGACAGCCTTTGGTATCAATCCACTATCATGCAGCAGAGGACTAAGCGCAAAAGTGCGTCCAGCACAACAGACGAAACAAGTGCACGCAAATGCTGCACATTGGGCTTCGAATAACCACCACCATGTGGGCTGAGCTAGGGCAAGAGTGCCACCACGTGTAACAACGAAAAGGCTCAAGGGGTCGTTTAGCTGTTAGAAACAACTTAATGAATCCGAAGGTCGCAGGTTCGGTTCCCACCGAAGGCGGGTTTGTCTTTTCGTCCACTTTAGTTCCTTTCGACTTACTTCACAGTTACAATACTACAATTAACTTGCCCTATGCTTTCCTAGGCTTCAATGTTTGTTGCTTCACTAACCATGTGTAACAGGCACGTAGCCAGGATTTTTTTTCGGGGTGGGCCCAAAATCATAATCGTCATCATCATCATCATCATGATCATCATCACTTATTCACCCCTAAAGGCCCTTTTCAGAGTATTACATAAGGGGGGGGGGGGGACAAGAGCATCAATAACATTATTATACAATGCTTAAAGAACTTGCCCGGAAATATAGAAGACGCTTAATTATTAGGCGAGAAAGAGAACAGAGTGGAATGCAGCCCGAGAGGCGAGTTAATCCGGGATGGAAAGCAAGTTTTCGACAACACTGCAGTAAAGCTATAGCGCGTGTGCACGAGAAAGAATACTTTCTAACCAAGTAATCTGGACGAAGAAGAGCCACTGAGCTACGCCTGTGCTTGAAAAATCTTCGCTAAAAGACCTAAGCATGTATAACTTGTGCCGAGGAATAGCATTAACAAATGTAATGTTACATGGCAGAATAAAAATGCGCCACTACACGTCGTGGAAAGTGGATTGCATAACGAGTTCAAGGAATCATTTGAAAGAACACAGGGCTGCATGCTTTGTAGCTCTGAACCCATTACAGAGGCATCATCAACATCATCATTATGAAACAATATTCTTCAACTTTTCCGTCATCATTATTACGAACTGCTGCTCTTTGAAGCACTTTTGTCGTATCGTGCCATGTGTCACGCGGCAGGCGACGTGCGCAGCCCCATCAGCAATCTGTCTTGGCTCTTCGATATACCTGATGGCTCCTCCTCGTAAGGTGCAGACCGCTGCTGAAGAAGCGAATCGCAGACCTACGCGCGCGGCTGCAGCAAGACAACGTGGGGCACAACAGACAGCTGTGCAAAGAGAAGCCGAAACCGCAGGTCGCCGTCGACGCCGGGCCGAGAGTTCGGTTCGTTCTCGGGAAAACGACGCCAAGAAACTCTCAAAGATGTGCAGTTATAGAGATTTGCACGTTACAATACCGCAGTAGTTATGGCGTAGTGGGTACTTCCCTAGTTGGCGAAATGATAAGAGTTATGGCGCAGGGGATACCTACCACCTCTACTCGCACTAGTTTCCTCAAGCGTTTAAATTGGCCCCTAAGAAGGTCGGTCCTCGAGCTTATGCTGTTACTGTTCTGCGGTTCCGCGCAGGCCTGGCTCTTTTTCTAAAATTTGCGCGATAGAGGTTACAGACACCGGCGGCGGACAACTACGGCGCCACAAACGGCTTTTGTGATCTCATAACAGCTTACGCTGTAAAAAACGACCATGCAGCTTGGTCGAAAAGAATGGTTCACGCTGCAATTTTCATGCGTCGCGGTTTCTCCATAAACACAGCGAAGCGACAACTTCGTCGACACTGACTTCCATCCGGTGAATGGACGAAAGAGCCAGGCCATTGAGCCGCCCTTCAGATGTCCGGTTCCTCAAGTATGTTCTTGCTCTTTTCAGTGTCGAAAAGCTGCGTTCTGCAGCAGCTGTACTCACTGGTAGCGTTGCCAATATCTTGAGGAGTAGGTGAACGTTCAAGAAGAGGGCGTTGTCGCATTCAGCTAAAGCTTCCGTCGCGAAGCGGGGAAGTTCCTCCTCTTGCATAGCTTGCCATTTAGTTTTCCAGATTTCCCATTCACCTTTTAGTGTCAGGATATACGCTGTTGTCATATCTCTGAGGTAAACATCGAAGGCTGGCTGCGCAGATTCCAATTTGCCCTTGCAGGCGTGCTTTGGCAACACAAATTGCAAACTTTGCAGTGTTTTCCGATGGTTTGCAAACCGCCGTTTGAGGGAAGCTTTCAGGTCATCTATCTATGGAATGCACGTGGCTCACAGTGCCCTTCCGCAGAACTACAAGCGACCCTGCTTACCCTGTTTGCTCCTTTGTTTTACTCCTTCCGCCACGCGGGCGCCTGCCCCCACGACACAGGCAGCGGAAGAAAGGATGGTGGGGTTCGCAGAGGTGCCAGGGGTATTGAACGGTTTAATGTGTCGTCGAAGCCGTCGCTTTCCATACAAAAGTCCCCTTTTCCGAGCTTTCGGCTAGCTTCCTCCGTCCTGTCGTGGAAAAACTCTGCGTCTGCGGCAAAGCAAAGCCGTACGCGTGCGTGTTCCCACGCCGCGCAGCTATCAGTTACACAAAGCACCTGAATGCTCCCTAAGTTGCCGCGACTTTGCGACCTGTATAAATGACGCCCGCAATATACCGCCTGCTAGCTCTGCAGCAACAAAGACACCGCTCCTCTCGTTAAGAAAGACATTTCCTCAGGGAATCCACCGGTGGAGTCATCGCTATCCTTTTCTGTATGTCCTGTCATTCTTTACACTGTTCCTTGAAGCAATCCAACTACGGAGCGGCCTGGCCGTAGATGAGAATCCTCGTTTCACGCAATATAGCCATGGTCGCTTTTGCCCAGAAAACCCGACACAACCAACCAACCACCTTCCTAAACATAACTGGTGCGACGAAGAAAAGTCGCACGAAGTACGGTCAGATAACGTCGTTTTCTCTGGTTTCGGAGTCGTATGGCAACATTTTGTTCGTTCTGGTAATTTCGTTCGGAGAAGCTTGTCCTACATATATTAAAATGTCCTGCGTTGCGAAGTTCTCTGCCTTTTTACGCAATGAAAAAGCAGTAACTGTTTCCGATAATTGCTTTCAGTTGGTATGACCGCTGTGCCAGGAAGATTGATACGGCCGGTCGCCATCTTGGGAATGTTCGGTTATCGGGTTGCGATCTGTTGCAAAATTGCAGAGGTCATTCCTGTGCTGTCGAAATGTTTGAGGTTTTTTTTTCGTTTCGCCGATGTAGCTCGCATCGCATATTTGTATACAGTGCCTTCAGCTCTCTCCTTCGGTGAACGGCCTTTGGCAATATGTAGAGAACATGTGTTCATAGGCTTGAGAGTCACCCCGATGCCTTCTTTTCTGACAATACGGGTGATGGTTTTGCTAACGCCTCAGACATATGGGAGAGTGTGGTGTTTCTGTTGTGGTGTTCATTAAGGAGCCGGACGCTGAATTCTCGGCAAGCGTAGCCGTGCTTTTGGAATTGAAGTGCTTTCGGAATAAAGGCTCTTGGGTAGCTGTTCTTAGTGAGTTCCTTGACTATCATTTGTTCTTCAATTGTTTAAGTGCGCACGGCGCTACTTGTACTTGTGCCTCTATACGCCTCGATTATTGGCTGACTTGAAGAATTTCGGGGGGGGGGGGGGGGCGGGCCCCCCTGGGCCCCCCCTTGCCTACGTGCCTGATGTGTAATATTGTGTCTAGGGAAAGAGCGGGCTCAATTTTCCCTCTTGCGAGACGTCGGTCACCGGACGCCACAGACTCGGGAGCAACTACACCGTTAAAAAGCAACTCCAAGCATACTGGTTTCGCTCATTATAAATACATGGTCTCGGCGAGGCACGGCGTTCTATTTTTTTCTTCTTTTCTTTCATTTTCCATTTCTTTTCTTTTTTTTTTTCATTGTTTTCGAGGCGAGCTGAGTTCGTTCCCAACGAGAATTCGAAAAGCATAGGCGCGTCGCAAGGCGGTGGATAAGTCAGCATGACGAATGGCGGCAATTACAGTAATCGGTTCCAATAGTCCGACAAGACGCGTTTAATCGCAGCGCCGCGAGAATGGAGGCAAACCTGGCAGCCAATGCAAAACTTGCACTGCTGTCGTGCGTTCTTTCGCCAGCGAGCTTCGAAAAGTAGTTTTAATAATCTACCCTCCAATTAACTTCCTGCCTTTGGTGGCTGCATAGGCATCGCCGGCAGAAAGAAAACGCCGAGAAGCCGACATTTCGCACTGCAAGGCCTCGAACAGTTTTTTCATTGGTCGCTTGCTCGTTCTGTGTAGATATCAACATGGCCAAGGTCCGGCGACCTTCCGGGAACGGGGATCACACGGCGCAGGTATACTCCAGCGGCGGCCGTTCGCGGAAATGTTCACTGAGTTCCCGTAGGGTTCGGTAGTCAATTCGAATAGGTGAAACACTAATTAGGACAAATATTGCAATTAGCGACTACATGTATACGATTCTGAAGGCGAAGGTGACAGTTCTTTTTGCATTCCGTGCGTTATTGATGACAGGTCAGTAAACACTGACTGCTCAAGGGTCCGGTGCTACACAAAAGCTTTGTACCAGAGGCTATACATGTACACGTGTGATGTTATAGCGCCTATACACTGCCGCTACGCACGCATCGCCTGGAAGCTGCGTTAGCGACAGAACTACGCACTAAAAACACAGGCGCTATGAATTATCACAGCTTCGAAGCATAATTCTAAAAAAGGCGGACATATATCTTCTTAAAAAGCTATCGGTCCACGCTGTCAGTCATATACGAATGAAGGTTTTGAACGATGGAAATATGAGCGAGTTGGTAAGGGTTCAATACACAAAGGCGTGCAAAGACGGATACAAGAGCGGAGCGCACAACAAGAACACGGAGTTTACAGGAGGCGTTCGTGTTGCCCCCTCCTCTATGATACCCTCGTGTCCGTGTTTGCGAGCATTTTGCTTTGCATAACATACTCAGGAGTCATTTTTCATTGACACAGCAAGGTTGGAATGGCTGCAACGATATACAAGCGGAATCAACAACACTGGGTCACACTCAAAGAAATCGTGCTCACGGAAGAGATTCACTACCCTTTGCACTCGCCTCGCCGCAGCGAACTCGGCGTCCCGCAAAATTTACGAATAGAGCTCGCCCCACAACGGGAAAGACTCCGGAACGCTATATCCTACTACGAACGAGCGGCGCGCGTTCCCTCCGCAGCGGCATTGACGCGAAAAAAGCCTGCAGACGTCCTCCTTCAGCGTGATTCCGCCTCCGTTTGGGATGTCTTCACACGACTTGCTTTCCTCGCGGAAGCCACTTATCGAGCCGCAGTGTTCGCAAGCGGCAAACGAACGCCTGCGATGGGACGACGGCCTTCGGAAGCGCAGTTTGCACAGCGGTGCCCGCAGGACACGACGCTCCGCGCAGTCCGGCCGTTTCAGCCAGAGGTATATAGCGTCCCCAAGCCTCGGTGGCGCGCGCTTGAAGCGCCACGCTGGGCGCGTAATGGCCTTTTGGGGCGAAAGCGCACATAATGGAGCGTACGATTTCTGACACAGCGGCTGGTGGCAGAGCGCGCACATTGTACGTACCGGGAGAGACAGAAAGAAAGAAAGAAATGAGCCTGCGAGACTCGTGGCTGCCGATGCATACAGCGAATGCGCAATTGTGCTCGAAGGATTTCGCGAGCCTCGATGCTGTATTACCAACGGCTTTCGCGATTTTCGCGGGAAGCGATTTAGCGAATGAGTACAACACAGCAGAGGGGCGCGCCAAATAAAGGCACGAACTGTCCGTCTTTCTTCCATATCCGTCGTTAATACAGTTCTGCGAGAAGGGGCGCCTTCCATTATCGGTGACCGAATGGTTTATACAACAAAGAAACCGATCGCGCAAAAAGACTCGTTCAAAACAAGCGCCATGACGCGGAAAACTGTGCGCGAAAAAAATAGCGCGGGCGGCAAAACAAATGTGAACACGTTATACACGCACCGGCTTCATCGTTCTCCTCGGTACTTTCCAAGTGTGAAGGTAGACCAATGTTGCAGGCAAAACGTCCTAATCACTGTGCGAGTCGTCGGCTGAAGAACGACAGAGTTGAGCGCATCCGCACACGCAACACATCGCGCAACAATTGAGCCGCCTTGCCTAGCGCTGCCTCCGCCGACAAGCCCTCGTTCTTCGATCGAAAAGATTCGCTCGCTGCAAATATCGTGGTTGCACAGCGCGTGCCGCACACGACGCTGCAGTATCTGCGGGAGCCAGACCGACGAGGCCGACTTTGACCCGCCGATATTGTCGCAGGATGGATGACAGCGACAACCCGAAAGTCAACGACCAGGCCGAGTTTGGAGGACACGGCCGGAAAACGACAAGACATCGCCGACAACGCGCGACGGGGGGCTGTGTGGCACGTTTTCGGCCGCGTCCTCTGCACGCGCTATCGATACGCGTAGGACGAAGGCAACGGTATGCATATGCGGCCTACGATACTGCACGCCCCGTTCTACCACAATGCCGTGGGACTCGGGAGCGTGCAAGCTGGCTGTCTACATATACCGATGATAAAGTGTCGCAGCAGGCAAACGCGTTCTTCGGCGCCGATTGCGATGTGAGAGCTCCGAACGGTGGCGACGTTATTATACATAGCGTGTACGCGATAAGGGCTCGCTTTTTCTACGCCGTTGCACGCAGTACAGGCCGCTGCAGCCCTTTCGAATAAGAAAACACCAAACGGGACACTGCAGCGCCCTTGGCGCGCGCGTTCGCGTGCGCTCCAAATCACGCTCGCGATATGGCCTTCGATTCCAGCGAGAAGTCTGCCAACTTGGAGAGGGTAACAAGCCGAAACTGTACACACAGCAAGAGATGCGATACAGAGGACGTGTACAGTCGTCGGTTGCCGCATCCACCCCCTCTTCCTCTTAAGTGAGCGCGCGTGCGATTAAAGGGGGGATACCGCGCAGGGCATGTTATGTCGGCGCCCGGCGAGACGCGCCGCCCGCCGAGAAGGAGCCGGGCGGGCATTAACGAGACCCCAAGTAGTTACAACGTGTCCGAACGAAGATGTGCGACCCGTTTTTTTTTTTTTTTTTCTGTTGGACATTTCCGGCGCCATTATCGTTATTTATAGGAGAGAGAGCCCGAGCTCGTCCTAAAGTGACGCGAGCTAAACCCGACTGAGCCCTTTTAACTCTCCGGCGGTGTTTCTTGTACGCAACAAATTTAACCGACCGGGGAAGCACTTTGCATGCCTTGATCCTCCGTGTTCCTCCGCGCGTGCTCTCTCTTATATGCGCACTAAATCGGCGCGTACGTCACCTCTATTTATCAGTGCGGCGGCGACTAACTTGCTCATCTCGATGCAGCTCGCGTCCGTTGCTCCTGGAGGTCACCTTTCTCATATGCAGGCGTACTTACCCCGGGGGTAATTAAGTCACGTTGTCGCTCTCGGCTGAGCCCAACATGTTTCCCCGTGTTATCGATAACTTCGGGCCGTCCCCGTATTAACGTGTCTCGCAGGTCTGGTTTATACATATACGGCTCCTCCGAGGAGCGCGCAGGATGGCCAGCCAATTCCGGTTACAGGGCGGAACACTGGTGCAGCGGCGAATCCTCTGTTCCAGACTCTGCCGATTTCGCGTGTGATGTTGGCGGTGTATAGACGATGGCACGCCGCGAGTCAATTAAGCCCCGTCGCATTATGAAAACAAGCGGGACTAGTCAACCTTTCGGGTATACCAGAATTCACAAACATTTCGGTTAATGCTTGCGCCCTCAATGACTGGCTAACCAGCTTCGTCCCCAATACTACCATTTTGTTTCTTTCGCTTTCCTTTTCGATTCCGGACTGTATTAGTAAAACAAAACAAGTAAACCACCACAATATCTGTTACTTACACCGAGACTCGCGTCCCAAACAGGCCGTCCGCTCTTCTTTCGTGCTTAATTCCCTTGCGTTATCATGACCCTAATGGAGCACATCGCATTAATGATGAGTTGTGGTTCGTTAGCGCGCAACTCAGTGTAGCCACTCATAGAGTCCTTCCTGTCTTCGGATTTCGCGCCAGAAAAAATGCAGCTGCGGCTACGATAACAGAACGTTCCAATAACTAAACACACGTGCAGGCACACTTCCCACAGCGCCTGAAGTTTTCTGCACCTCACACGACGCATCGCCAAGGGATCAACCCACTAACAGTGCGTGACACGGGGCACGGGCATCGGACTGGCGAAGTGTCGACCTATAACGGCTCCAGGATAGAATAAAAAGCAGTTACACCAATACTGGACAAGGCGTGTTTGCCAGTAGCGGGGCGAAGGACTCCTTGAAGCCATCCTGGATTGCTTTTCGCCTTGGCCTCCGACAGTACGCGTTGCTGATCAAAACAATCAGTTAACGAATTACTATAGAAAACGGCTACCATATTGCATAAAAGAGCACCCATGAATGAAAACTTCGCGAATTTCGTCTAAGTTGCACTCCTGGCCCACGACATTCCCGTAATCGCAAACGGCCAACTACTGAAGGCGGTCGAAACTCTGTCGACTTCGCTCAACGCAGCCCGGCGTCGTCTTCCCATGCACTACAAGTATACGACTCACCGTTTCAGTATACAGTGCTTCTCGGTGATGTTCACGACGACTGGTTTCAACAAGCAGCTTATCACGCGGTATCACCCGCAGAGTGTGCGTTTACACGCTTTCCATTCGGCAAGCCCCAGACGTGCTAAACTGTCACAGAGGCTTTGGCATCCACTTTCGAAACATGTAGCGAGTTTACGGAGAATGTGAGCACCTTTGGCCAGAGTCGCCCACTCCGTTTCCGCTTTGCGGAGACCTTTCCTGGCTGAACAAGGCGACAGAACCGTGGAAAGTTGTCGGAGCGCGTCGCTGGACAGTCGCATGTGTGTCGGGTCGGAACTAATGGAGGCGAGCCATTCACTTCCGCCATGCCTTTCGGGACATACCGGTGGCCGCGCGTGTTGGCACGCACCCCTTAACGTCGAGAAAGGAGAGGGAGGCCTTGCCAGTCACAGCATTATAGTGTCCCGACCTTCCAGCTCATACGAGCAAACGTCGCACGCACCGCGGCAACATTGCAACACTATGCGCGCGCGCGTGAGCGGGTGAGTGCGGACGGGGTTATAATTTTCGAGCTTATCTGAACAATCTGCAAACCACGGCACGAGAACTGCACGAGGACGCGAGTCGCATGCTCTGACTCACTCGTCCACAGCAGTACACATCACATCGGCGAGCGGCCCCGCCACGGTGGTCTAGTGGCCATGATGCTCGGCTGCAGATCCGAGGGTCGCGGGATCGGATCCCGGCCGCGGCTGCTGCATTTTGATGGAGGCGAAATGTTGAGGCCCGTGTGCTGTGCGATGTCAGTGCACGTTAAAGAACCCCAGGTGGAAGAAATTTCCGGAGACCCCCACTACGGCGCCTCTCGTAATTAGAGCTGGTATTGGGACGTTGAAACCCACAAATCAATCAATCATCGGCGAGCGTGTACAGAACGCAGGCCAACGACCATATACGCAAGAAGTTCAACTATAATCAGCGAAGCGCGTGCCCATTCCCGAAGAAAGTACACCCTTCGGCGGCAGGGCGTTTACAAGCAGCGAACTGCTACTAAATCTTACAAAATATCAGGGGAGAACTTCAAACTAGAAGAGAAGCTCAGGGGAAGATTTTTATTTTATTTATTTTTTATTTTATTTACATATACTGCCGTCTCTTTGCGAGACATTGCAGGGGTGGGTACAGAATTCGCTTGGAAATCAGGCATAACATAAAACAAATTAGCATACAAGGGAACGCTAAACTGCGTGATTTAACAAGCATATAAAAAAAAGCAAGTTATACAAATGCGCATATAACAAATCAACATTGCATCAAAAACACTTGTTAGATGGTAGAAAAGAGGCACAAATATACAAATAGCGCACCACGCATTAGAACTCCAGAGGCACATGCTGATGAATTCTTTCTGCAAATTGTGCGGTAGGTAACTGGCGAAGTGCGCCGTCAAGACCATTCCAGAGTTCGACTGTGGATGGGAAAAATGAGTATTTAAAACTATTTAAACGTGGGCGGATTGAGACAAGATTAAGGGGGTGATAGCTTCGAGTAGCTCGAGTAGGACGCTTCACAAATGAAACTGGGGCCGCGATTACCGATGATTCATGTACAATCTTATGTAGAGTGACAAGCCGTTCGCACGTGCGTCGGTGTGCTAGTGTTTCGAGCGATAAGTTATGTGCATGTGATGAAGGAGAAAAGTGGCGATCATATCTGCTATATATAAACCTTATGGCTTTCCTTTGCAAAGATTCCAACTTGGCTACGTCACAAGAGAGGTATGGGGACCAGACAACCGACGCGTACTCCAAGATTGGCCTGATTAGGGTTTTATATGCAGTTAATTTGCAGGCTTGAATCGATGAACGGATCGCTAAAAGCGGTGTAGAACAGGGAATGTCACTGGAACCAACGTTTCGACAAGTGTCAGTGGGCGAGGCGGCAGCGTGGCTGCAACTATGCTGAACAAGCACGTCTTTTTCCTTGTACAGATTCTGGCCGCCATTGCGGCCAGCCCTGTGTCGGCATCTGGCCTGGATTTCTGCCCAGCCGACGATTCTCGTGGCTTACCTGGTGAAGAACACGGAAATTCAACCTTCAGGAACTACTGCAGTTTCATCGAACAGCCCAGCGCCTCGTGTGCACTTGCGAGCCATGCCTTCGCCTCCTTTCACGTGACGTCATCCAGCCCAGGACTTATATACTCACCGCCACCTCCGCGCATCTTCAGTGGGCGAGGCGGCAGCGTGGCTGCAACTATGCTGAACAAGCACGTCTTTTTCCTTGTACAGGTTAGTTACCTTAGCGGTGCTAAAGCTTTTCGAAGCAATGATCCATTTCTTGTCCTGCTGCCTTGCCCACAGAAGCGAAAATGTGTACCTTGTAGTCTACTGTGTTCGTTATTTTATTTTTTTGATGCGCTGTTACTGTGTGGGGACGTCGAGCAAAACCCAGGGCCTAATGACGATAAGACAGCCCGCCAACTACGCAGTGCAAAAGTAGACTCTCAAAGTGATCATGAATTACTACTTCACGTTCTCGAAGGCCAAAAGGAAATAATTCGCCGTATGAGCGACTATAGCGCGACACAGACTTCTTTACAGGAAACCTTAGTTCAGCTCAAGGACAGACTAGATTCCTTGGAGGCATCAGTCACACCGATGGCCAACGCTCAGGAGCAATTTGCTTCTGTGAAAGCCCATATGCAGAACGTAGATAAAAGAATTGCCTCCATTCCTGATAAAGTTGACGACCTCGAAAATCGCAGCAGACGAAATAACATTGTTATTCATGGTTTTCACGAACCCGCTGATGAAACATTGGCATCTCTTTACGAGTGTGTTTCCAAGGATTTTTTTCAAGAAAAACTTCAGCTTTCTATAAATGGTATTGAAAGATGTCACAGGATCGGATCAAAACGCCCTCACAGAACCAGACCAATCGTCATTAAATTGCTCGATTATAGAGAAAAGCAATCAATTCTAAAGAATTGTGGTAAACTAAAAAATTCTGGTATGTACGTGACCGAAGATTACTCGGAAAAATTGCGGAACGTAAGAAAAAGGTTGTGGGATTGCACCAGTGAAAACAGAGAACGCGGAGAGCGGGTTAAACTTTCCTATGACAAGGTATCTGTCAACGGAACTCTGTATATCTGGGATGAAGCAGCTAATGATAAGATTGCAGTTTCTAGAAACGCAAGACAATGACCCCAGCATCCTCCCTCGTCGTTGAAACTGCTGAACGTAAATTGTAGAAGCGTTGTGCGCAAGGGCCTCGATCTAGAGCACTTAATTTCCATCCACGATGCCGACGTAATCGCCCTGACCGAAACATGGCTTCATAATGGTGTCTTCGATAGCGAATTCACGCCCCCTCAGTTTTGCGCTCACAGAAGAGATAGGAATCATAGGGGCGGGGGTGTGGCTCTGCTGTTTCGAAAAGGCTTAAAAGTTGTACGTTTGCCCGAGCCGCCTGGAGCTGAAGCCATGTTTTGCAAGTTGTTTTTTGAAAAAGAATGTCTGGTAATTGGAGTAGTTTACAGACCACCCGGAGAAGATGTAGAGGTCCTGGAAGAGCTAAAGGCATTTATGGCTTCCACTATATCGCAAAACACAAAGCTCGTTCTTTGCGGTGATTTTAATTTGCCGGGAATTGATTGGAATATCTTTTCAGCTACTAATAACGATATTGTGAGTGGTGAGGAACTTATCGACATTGCGTTTCGCTTTGATCTAAGACAGATAGTTCAGGATTGTACACGTGTTCACGGTGATTCTAAATCCATTCTGGATCTTGTTTTTGTTCGAAGTAACATTCCGGGAACTATTGAGTGTGATGTAGTTGATGGCATCTCTGATCATTGTGCTGTGCTTGTGCAGTTTCCCTCTTTAAAGGCGAGAAAACATGTTAAGGTTACGTGTTTTCATGACTTTGCAAGAGCTGATGATGTCTCTATTTTGGACAGGTTGGAATCATCTTACGACGATTTCTTTCGCAGTGTTAGTACATGTGATGTTGACGCTTTGTCGGAAAAGTTTAGAGACACAGTCCAGGCCTGTATACAACTCTTCGTACCACTTAGAACTAAAAAAACTAACGTCTCCAATCCTTGGATTACACGGGAGATAATTCATCTAAAAAGGAAGGTTAAGCGTTTGAAAAAAGCTAAGAAAAAGCGTCACCATAGCACAAACATTCAAAATCAAATCTTAAGTGTATCTAAAGAACTTAAAATTAAGATGCGAGAAGAGAAATACAATTTTTATAATGTTAGGCTTAGCAAAATGATAAAAGAGTCCCCGGCCTCTTTCTGGAGATTCATTAAACCAGTGACCTCTAATAGTGATACCTTCACTGTAAAAAATGCTTCTACCTCTGACGCTACTGTAATTGCCAATGAATTTAATGATTATTTCAAATCTGTATTTGTCACGGATAATGGGAGCTCCCCTTCTTATAATAAATTTTGTGATTTGCCTCCTATAGAAGATTTAGAAGTATTCGAATCTGGGGTACTTAATTTACTCTTAGACCTGAGTGAAAAGAAAAGTCCTGGTCCAGATGAAATACCCAACGCATTTTTAAAGCGGTACGCGCTCTGGTGCGCCAAGTACCTTACATTAATTTATAACTCATCCCTGTCTGGTGGTACTTTACCTGATGACTGGAAGGCATCGATAATTAAACCTCTACATAAGCAAGGCGACAAACACCTGATAACCAACTACAGACCGATAGCCCTCACTTGCACATGCTGCAAACTACTGGAGCACATAATATACAAGCATGTTACGAAATTCTTGGAGGCCAACTCAGTTTTATCACCGGCACAACATGGTTTCAGGCATGGGTTCTCCACTGTTACACAGCTAGTTGAGGTAATTCATGACTTTGCTTCGGCGATCAACAATCGTACTCAAATCGACGCTATTTTCCTAGATTTCACCAAGGCGTTCGATAAACTGTCGCACCCAAAACTACTACTTAAACTCTCACACATCTTAAAGAATAGTATGATTTGTAACTGGATAGAGTCTTATTTAACTTCCAGAAAACAGTGTGTCACGTTTAATCAAGCCACTTCTAGCATGCTTCCGGTTTCTTCAGGAGTACCACAAGGCTCGGTGTTAGGACCATTATTATTTTTACTCTACATCAATGACATCGCGGACGCACGTAATGTAAAAATAAGATTGTATGCGGATGATTGCGTAATATACTCCGTTATTAACTCTGTTAATGATCAACTGCAACTGAACAAGGAACTTCATGAACTCTTTCAATGGAGCAAGACATGGCAAATGTCAGTAAATCTCAAGAAAAGTGTTGTCATGTCTGTAACAAATAGAACACATATAAGCTCATTTGACTACGCAATTGATGGTAACATCCTATCTCGCGTCGAGCGCTATAAGTACCTTGGGCTTCACATTCGCAGCGACCTGCGCTGGAATGATCACATAACAGAGATCACTAACAAAGCAATGGCTAAACTGCATTACTTAAAACGCTCCCTTCGCCATTCTTCGTATGACACAAAGTTTACAGCATTCAAAACACTCGTCTTACCAATTCTTGAGTACGCTAATATTGTTTGGGACCCCTTTACTCGTATTAATATCGATAAGTTAGAAAGGGTACAAAACAAAGCCGTAAGATTTATTTTTAATCGCTACGATAGGGTCTCTGTCTCGGGTTTGGTAGCGAAACCTAGTCTAAAGCACACCTCCGAGAGGAATAAAATCGCACGATTACGCTTTATGTTTAAAATAGTTAAAGGACACCTCAACGGCAGTATATCCAATTATGTGCATTTTTCCACAGGTTATGATACTAGAAGGCGACATAGTCTTTCAATCGTCCCATATCAGTCGGCTAATAATGTTTTTAAGTATTCTTTCTTTCCGCGAGCGATCGTTGAGTGGAATGCCCTAGATGCACCCACCGTTGAAACTGACAGCATAGAAATGTTTGACTCATTGCTTGCCAGTTGATTGTGTAAAGTTCCTTCCTTTGTATTTTAAGCCTTTTGCCTTATATTTTTGATTGAACGAGTTGTCTTTGTCTTTGCTACATCTTGTCATTATGTACTTTGTACTACTGTTTTGCTTAGCGAGTTGTTTGTTTTTTACTTTATATTGTCTTCATTTTATGCTACTGTTTTCCCTGAAAAACTTCTACGTTTTACTCATCATTGTAACCCCACTCTGCAACGACTCCAATAGGAGTTAGCAGTATTGTCAAATAAAATAAGTGGACTTGTCGAAACCTTGGCTCCAGCGACATTCCCTGTTCCACGCCGTGTTTATAGCGATCTGTTCATCGAAGGGAGGAAGTTGTAAGATTTGGTTATTGGTATGGTATGCACGCCGAGTATGCATACCGGCGCAGTAAGAAAGTTTGAAAAAAAAGCCCACATCGACTCGAAGGCAGGAAGCCCGGACTTTAGCTCCGCACCGCTCGGTCACCTGATCTGTAGCCACAGACCTGCAGGTTTACCATTTTCCCAGGGAGGGAGACCCACCTCCCTGCGCGCACAATGGCAAACTAAGTGCAAAGAAAAAGGCTAGCTATCATAGTAGCGACAAAAGTTGGACAGTTCGTTTACGCTAGCTTCATTCCGGTGGTATTCTGGGAACAAAATGCAGCCGCCAATGAGGTTTTTTTTTTTTTTTGGTGTGCGTATTGAACCATGTTTAACTTTGCATAAAAAAACACAGTGTACAACTTCGCGGTATTTGTTATCACAAATGCGAGTATCGGGTGTTTTTCTTTGTGCCGCACTTTCTGTCAGGGGGAGCTGGGGGCGACCCCCCTGAAGTGAGCAGCGTTTCACTTTTTGTCCGGGCCCCCTCCATTTCTTATTTGTGTATGGCCCCCTCCATTTCTTGTTTTTGTTCTTTATGTAAAAGTGGAATAAAAATTCAACTAAATTAAATTAAAGACACCTTAATTGACGTTCTACTCTGTACTACGATATGGCAACGACGAAAGCAATCACAGCACCGTGACATCGTCGTGAACTCCTATCTGTTCTGAACAGAGGCGCGGCCAGAACTTTATTACGGGAGGGGTCCGAGCCCTCTTTGTGCACGTGCCTGCGCGTGTTTGTATGTTCATGCGCATATGTGTGCACACAAACTTCCAAAATTTCGGGAGGGGTCTTAAACCTCCCCCCCTCCACCTCTGGCTACGCCAGGGGTTCTGAATAAAATCCCCGCATAACCGCTTTACGGTTGCACAGGGACCTTATCGAGCGGTTATAAGCGGTTATACAGGGAGTTTAGTTCTGAACTAGGGTTCTGCAAAGTTAGTGCTCCATTTTTTTCTCCCCTTCCTTGACGTGCCGTTTCACGGAGTGACAGGCTGCGCACAGCGCGGCGGAAGCGGAGGTGCTCCTAAACACACGGCAGCAAGGCTATACGACGGGAAGACGATGCCTGCTCAGTTACACGAGGCCGCGCACGACTCCCACAGCGAATGAGACGCGTACGGAGAAGGCGTACAGAAATAAAAGGACGACTAGAGAGGGCCTCTAATCGTGCACGCTCCGGGGGCGGTGATCTATCCCCGGCTGTGGCTGCACAGCGGCCCTTCCAGCCGCTGTCGTGATCGGCTGCTCCTGCTCCGCTCCGAGTTATACTTCTTGCGCGTCTCTTACGCGCCGACCTTGTCCGCCATCTCTCGAAAGGCGCGCATTCCTATACGCTGAAGCGGCGAATGCCGGATCGACCGCGTTTATTCGGTCTCTCAATCGACAAGCGCGTTCTCTCGCGCCCCTTCTCCGAACGCGTCTCGTAAATGTCGCCAAAGTGAATGACACCGACAGATGCAGGTCGAGGCGAAGCCTGCGGACATTTTAGTTCGTCAACGGACATGCCGAGTGTCCGACAGAGACTTGGAATGTCCATTCAATGGCCTTGCTGCTCGATGAAAATTCAGACGGTTCCGCCGAGCATATTGGCAATGCCCGTAGACTGTCACGCCATCAAAAGGATTGGAGGAGAACCCTCCGGAGGAGGGTTAGCAGACGACAAAATGGCCGCCCTGGCCGCCGCTGCCCTGTTCGTGTGTGCCAGCCCGATTGTTAGCGCGTTGGCAAGGAAAAAGAACACGACAACCTCGAATGTTTCGCGCAGCAGTGAATAAGTCTGGGCCCCGTGACGGGATAAACCTTATTCTTTCTTGCGAGACGCGAAGCTTTCATGAAAATACGTGGTGAAGCTTCTCGGGCTAGCCGCGCTGCCAACGAAAGCCCACACCGTACATGTTCCAGCTCCGCGAGTTTTTTTCAAGCTACGTAGTAAGTGAAGTACTGCTGTCTGAACTTTTCTGCAGAATTTCAAGCTGTTTCGCTCTGACGTATAATCCGTTGGTGTTTTTTTTTTTTATTGCGCGATCGAAGCCCATAACATTGCATGCGGGGGAGTCGCGTGAGCTCGTGAGCTCGCGATCTCGTGTTTGATAACTAAGCAGTATGAGGGCCTTCGTAATGGAAAGTCTCGCATTAAAATAGGGCGCTTTATCATTCAGGAAAGCACTGTTAGGAATCTTTATGGTGAGTGTTCAGTCATCCGCGGGGCCGCGTTCTTCGTCCCATATATGTACTGGGGTCAAGTACAGATCGACTGTGTCGCGGGGTGTCCAGCAGTCGCATTCCGTTGGAGATTAAGCGTGATTGGCCGATGGAATTCGCTTATATCCATGTTAATAAAACCCAGCTGGGCGAACTTGATTCAGAGTCCTGCTCAGCACATCGTCTTTTATTACCTGTGCGTCGCTTTAAAGTAGCGAAACGTGCAGTCGCGGCAAGCCAGGCCGCTGTGTTTCTAAACTTTACCAATTCCGTCCGAACGGCGTTACTGTTGAGAAATTCTTCGATGCTGTGAAAAGTATGCATATGCGTGCTTAAATTTCGAGATTCATTTTTCTGTGTGCTGAACGTGGAACACCCAAGAGACAACTGTGCATGGCGATGTCTGAGCATGACTGTTCGATTGGCATATCGCGTCGCAGTTTTTCCCAAATGCGGACATTCACGATAAGAAGGCTGCTGGCAGCTGCTAATATCTGTGGCAGCTGCATCCGCGGCGTAATGTCACAGGTTAGTTGTGAAAAGGTGGTTCAAACAGCTGCAACAGCGCAGTAACATCTGTAAGGAAATCTCAAGGTATATATTACTAACTTCAGAAAGTAATGTGGTTAAACTCTGTGGATGTGTTCATGACTAGAATGTGTATCGTGTATGTAAACTAGTACATAAAATCTGACAGCCTTGCTTTTATTCTTCATATATGTATACATGCTTTCATTTAATAAAGCCTTTACAAGAGAGCTTACTGGAAGATTGTTCCGATTACCTAGCATGGAAGCACACAAGCTTGCCTACAGCCCTTATTCAGGCACATCTATTCAAAGCTTTATCAATAATGTCATTGGCTTCTCTAAACTTATCACTTGGCTTTTTTTTTGCTTTATTTCACACAGTCTCTCAGGAGAGCAGGCTTTGAAAACTGTAAAGCTGCACCATCTCCTGGCTTTTTGTAATTACTTGTATAATGTTCAAATCACTGAGTGGCCAAGGAGTACAACAGTCCTGGCTAACGATTCTAGAAAAAATGCATGTGTAGTTTGGGATCCCCACAAAACTAACCATATTAACATGTTGTAAGGAATTCAAAAATGCACAGCATGGTTTATTTCCTCTGATCGTTCGTACACTTCCGTACCAGCAAATGTTGCAAGCTAACCTACCTAACCTTGTACTTCACTGAAAAGTGTCCCATCTTGTAGTATTCCACAAGTTCTCCCATGTACGTCCCCAGACTCCAAACACTTTGCCAGTCCTTCACCATTCAAACTGCACAAAACCCGACAACACTGTATCCCCCTCCAGGACAAACCATGGCCCACCTTCATTCTTTGCGCAAACCTCAAGAGACTGGAATGACCTCCCCAATTCAACTATGCTTCATGAGAACCCTCTTGAGATGACATCAGACTTGGTCAGTGAACGTATATCACCTCATGCAATGCCTGACCAGATGAACTTTCGTTGAACTCTTGACTACGAGAACCCTCTTCATTTCAAGCACATTGTCAAGGAACTAACCTATGTTAAATGAAATGCACACACCCACCCGTCACGTGAAGCCCCCTCAGGGCCCTTTGAGCTATCAAAAATAAACAATTCACTAAAGCAAAGAAAAAAAATGAAATGACCTAACCAATTAGCATGAGTTTCTGACACTTCAAGAAATGTCGTTATAGAAACCTTATTTACTGTGAGGATGACGTGTGCAGTTGACACCGGAGTTGACCGAAGCATTGGAGCATCCGCAATGATGGGGACCAAATGGGAAATAAACAGGGACGACTGACATGGCAGCTTACTGTCACATTTCGTTATTACATTGGCACAGCCTACGAGGATCCTGTTCTATGGCAGCCACAGTGCAACACCATGCCATGACGGTAGGGTTCACTAGATTTCTATCTCCATGTGCACCATGGCTTCTGCACGAGCAAGAGCCACCACTGATGGCTCCCTGGTTATCCGTGCCATTATCGATAGGACAATTACCAGGATTCCATTCGGGCTTTCTCGACAATTGATTATGTGCTAGAGCCATGCTAACCTATGTGCCATCTGGGGACACCATCTATGGCCTTTTGGTCACCGAATTACAGCCTAAGGACAACGTACAGGCTCGTAGCTCTAACAAAGCATGGCTAAGTAGGCAGCACGAACTATAGGACTCAAAAAGGCACAAGACAAACGCAGCGCTGAACTTAAAATGGAAGGTTTATTCAAAACGTTAGTAAGTTTTAGAAAGACATGGCGTCATAAGTCATCAATGAGTGCAGGCCGCTGTGATGTCACAACGTATAAACACTTGTATTTTCACACAAACAGATATTATTTATAAACAAAATAGAAATTATTACATTTAGATAGAGGCAATGTCAACATAGTCTTGTAGATTTTTGTATAACAAAAACAAATGCACTACAGTAAACACGGCTACCGATGCACGATGTGATAACATGCTGCATAATGAAACCCTGAGTACAAAATAGATATCACAGTAAATAATGTGAGATGCAGGATAACGCTTTCATTTGTGTAATGTGTGTATGATAACATGCTGTATAATGAAACCCCAAGTGCGAAATATATATCACAATAAATAATGTGAAATGTGCGATAACATTTTCATTTGTGCAATGCATGTTCATTCAGACTTGCAGAAATACCCTCTAAATGTTTGCACCATCTGGGTCGTGGAAAATCCTGGGTGCACTACAAATCACATATTAGTCGCTGCATCACCAGTCATTCTAGTTTATCATGTGGCGGAGTTGCCACAAAACTTGTCAAAAAGCATTTCAGACACTGTCTCTTCATTTTGAGTAGTGTGTCGTTCCAATTACATGTACACTTATTTTGTACATAATATGTCTGTGTAGAGCTCTTTAAGCAGAACTTTCAGATCGTACAAAAAGCAAGCATTCGGTTTCACATGAGCCATACTTCCTAATGATCGTGACACTACAAGTTTTGCACGTTCATTATTATTTGCAAGTCATGGCACTGTGTTACTAAGCAACCATGGGAGGCAAAATGGAACGTTCACTTTCTGGATGCCCAAAAGATCATTCTCCTGATGCCGTATGTTGCACAAGGGGTCAAAAGCTCCAACAGCTGTCATCCTGTGGCTTCTTTCTTTTGCTATGCATTTACAGTGTAACCAATAGAACCAAGTGAAATGAAAAAGAAAAAAGAACTTATGACGATGAAAATTACATGAGTGCTGATCGATTGAGAAACAATTTATTTTTATTAGCAAGCACTCGGAACAACCAGTGGCCATGAGCAAGTTGACGAAAATGTACAATCCCACTTTAAATTGAGGACCAATTTCCGTCATAAATGTAACACCAGAGTAATTACTATTCAAGTTAAATTTCAGAGCTATGGTACTACTGCAAAAATATTATGTGCTCGTAATTATAAACATACAATTGTAGACACTGTAGCTTCACCAAAGGAATTTAGTGATAAGTATTGTTTGGTAAGACAGAAGTAGGTGGTCTTTTTGAAATGTTGGCAAGCAGGGGTGGTACCATAAAAGGCTGGCGGATGTGGTAGCTTAGGGCAAAGAAAATGGCTGAACTAGCATAAGGAAGTAATGCTAGGTAAGCCTGAATATCTGTCAGGCATATGCGCTGTCTCTAGGCATTCAACACAACTCTGTGCCTACTTTCGATGAGCAGAATCCGTGATAGTTTGGAAAGCAGGTAGCACATCTCCTTGCAACTGTCATTTGCTGGCTTCAGTGCTTTGTTCAGCAAGTTTCCATGCTACCAAGCAGCATTCCTTTTGGCCTTGTAACGTAGTTGATGAGCTCAGCTCGTTTGCTTTTGTTTTATATTTATTACAGCTATTTCTTGCTCTATGTATTCTCTACACTTCATAATGTTGGTTCGCGTTGACTAATTGTATTTCTTTGTACATTTGCCCCCTGCTTGGGCCCGTTTCAGGGCCTGTAGTATTCTTTAATAAATAAATAAATTAAGGCAATTGATAAGGGCAGTTTGTACAGCTCTTTTTGGTTGTTATCACTAGCTGGAAACAAGTTCAAGTGTGTGCAGCTCTTTCAGGTGGTATGTTTTTATGCTATGCCTGTTCTACATAATATTTGATGCAGCAAAGAGACACCTGAATAAAGTAGTTAAGAGCACATCCTTGTTATGTTGTCAGGCGACAGTTTTAAATTGTTATGTGCCACAGAATGACTGTGCACTTCTGTGACATCTGTAGTAATTTGCAAAGTATGCCTTGTATATAATGTTTGTTATATTTCATTTATGTTATGTTTGTTATGTTGTAACCTGTACATTAGAAGAGCTCAATCATGAAGCCACCCCATTTGAAGTTAATAAAAGGCAGAAACACTAAGCTGTGCATGTCCAAACACATCAAAAAATCATGCATGCACTCTATGAGTATACTTATCAGGCACAGGTGATCATCTATAGTGGCACATCATAAATAAACGAAACACAAGAAGAAGAGAGGAGACAAGACACAAGAAGAGGAGGTTATCTCCTCTCCCCTTCTTGGTCTCGTTTATTACGCTGTACCACTATGAACGCACACCAACTGGCCCCGCGGGTAATTGCACTGATAGGAGCTGGTTGTCCTTATCACATGCTGGCTTCAATTGCACATAACATAGTGAAAGAATTAATGAACTAGTGTAAATGTAATGAATGATTGAGTAACAATAACAATATGCAAAAGCAAGCTTCAAATGCACTGTAATACCCTGCCTATATAAACTCTTTCACAAACTGATGCGGATACGCCAGTGTGTTAAATATTAACGTGGCCGTACTGGTGGATGCTTAATGACAGGCTTCATGAGTATGACAACGTAACTAGTGCCGTCAGTGGTCGTCTTGGTGTTCACTGCAAGATTGTGGCTGTTGCCCCCATTTTTTTAAAATCTGACATGCTAGCAAGAAGCAACATCCAATTGGACACGTGAAATTTTTTGAGGCCCATAACCTGCACTGTTAAAAAGATAAGTGTGGTTGGTCTCTTGTACTCTCAGACAATGAAATTGTGTCTTTCTGTTAACACGCCATGAATTACCACTCTTGCCATATGCACAGAGTATCATGTAATGATGACCTTTCCATTTATTATTTTATGTTTATACGGTTATGTCAGTATTTTTTTATTTTGGTTTGTCTTTTGCTTGTGACATGACAATGTTCTGCATGTATTTACATGTGTCTTTTGCCACAATTAAGTCATTTGCTAGTCAGCGCTGCATGGCGTGGTTCATGTTTTTCAACCGTCCTTGTTTCACATTGTCTTGCTTAGTACACAAGGGGGTTTTTACGAAAGGGAACATGCGTGTGAGTAGTCAAAGCGGTGCGCCGGCTCCTCATGGTGCCAACAAGTGGAGAGGAGCAATTCAATTGATTATCGTATCAAACATGTGTGGTTAGAAGCAGTAGACTGACCGAAAAGAGAAGCCATTTTGCCATGCAGGGGTGCAGGTCCAGCATGTAGTGGGCTACCTGGTTGAGCATAGCTGGCTATTTCAGCACGCTGCTCAAACACCGAAATGACAAACCAAAAAACAAGCTTGTACAGACAAGCACACACATCCTGTCCACCCATTTTTGTTTTCTCGTATGTCATTTTTGTGTCTGAGTAAGCTATGCCTGGCTATTTCAACCATCAAGAGGTGATGCCACAAGCAGACATTTTTCATCCTGCATCCAACTGTCGGCACTTCAGGTAGCTGCAGCAGAGCACAAGCCACACACACTGTTCCCCTCAACGAAAAACCCTCCTGTATTGGAACAAAATCATTAACATGGAAAGAAAATACAGCTTTTTCTTGACAGTTTTTCAAGTTTTTTGATGCAGCTGCAGAGTACAATTACGTGTCAGTGGTGAAGTGGTGGATTCTTAAACATGTTCATAATTGCAGGGGTTTTACATGCCAACGCACAATATGACTGAGGCACAGTGTAGTGGAGAGCTCTGAAAATTTTGACCGCCTGGGGTTCTTTAACGTGCACTGATAGCACACAGCATAGGGGCCTCGAGAATATTCACTTCTATTGAAAAGGCAACGACCATGCTAGGATTGAGCACACATCCTTCTTAAAATTAAGCCGAGCACCACAACCACACTACCACTGCCGCAGCCATTCGTAAGCATTTCTACTGTATTGCTGTCATGAGGCAGTTTACTATTATGGTAATGAATGTGCCAGGCTGGCTGACAAAGACGGGACATCCCGTGCACTATGTTCTTATATCTAGCAGTACTTCTCTGCAAATAAGTCGTTTTATCACCTTGCACGACTAGTATAAGTTTTACATTTGTACTTCATTATTGTGCAAGCCTTGCTGTACATTAACTGTGAAGTTTCAAATTATTATTTTTTTACTTATCGGTGTGCTGTTACTGCTGTGGCATTTTCTTTTTGTACGGTGCCGTGAACTAGTCAAGTGTTTCAATGAGAGCTTTTTGCCACAGTCCTTTCTGTATGAAAGAATGAAAATAAACTTGATTTGATTATCATCGTCTACCCACTAGGTATCTCTGTTAAGGTAAAGCTGCAGAAAACTGCCCTGTGGCCATAAAAATGAGCTTGCAGGCTAGTTTAAATGTGCACATTTTAACACAATCCAATATAATTTTGAACATTAGAAATGCCGAAAAAAAAATGTTTTTGCACATCTGGCACAAACACTGATCTTGATGTTGCAGAGCAGGACTCAAAGCAACCATTCAGAGTGGAATTTGACCAAAGCAGTTTTAATGAGTTGAATGAGAAAGTGTCACTTTACATTGCTGCTCATAAAGGACAACAGATGTCAGTATACAGACTGCGCAGTAAGAGTGCATGCAGCGGGACAACAGGGACACATTCTTAACAAAAACATGTGAAGTGCAAATCACATGAAGTGCCTTAAGGAGAGGTGAAATGCTATGATTGGGGCGTCCAATTATATTTAGCCCCAACTTCACTTAGGTAATGGGCAAGGGACCTGTGTGTTTTTTTTTTTCCACGCACACAGTAGCAGATTTCGTCATCTTACTACCGTAACCGACACCTTAAATGTGAATTTCAATCACATGGCTCGCCGTAAGAGTTTGCCAGTTCGTCAAATTGACATAATTGAAACGTTGATACGGTTCGCCGGGGGAATTTACAAAGAAATATCCCGCGATGCGTTGGAACAGCTGCCGTAACGGATACGAATCCACTGCCCACACGGGCCTTTTTCACCGCAATCGAACCTCATGATAACGATCGAGAACGAAGTCGCTGCCATGCAGTCCAACAATTGAATCAATTTGGCTGAGTTCATTTAACTCTCGTCTGAAACGACAGCACTCAGGTGGGACCTATAAGTTCGATTCTGATGCGTGGATTTCGATTGATAGCGCATCCGGGTAGCACAAAGCTGCGATCGGATCGGTGGGCCGCGGTAGCAAAAACGGGACTAGATTCAGGAGCGTCCGACTGGTAAATGTCAACTTGAGGCTTGGTTTCTGCCCAAGTGCGACTGATTGAGAAGTTCAACGCCACAAAGACGCTATTGCTTACTGCTATGTCCGCGTTCCTGACAGCGAAAGTAATGGTGACGGCGCTACATGTTTTCAAACCATGGATCGTCACGTTCAACGCGCGGTGCCCAGCAGCAAATCCATAGCGTTAGCTGCTAGCTGCGCACTACAGCACGAAATACGCCAGGCAGGCTCGGTACGTACCTCGGAGCGTCGTCTAGTTCATACGCCAATTCCGTTACACGCACTGGCTTTCCTTAGAACGCACAGGATCTCGCAACACATCGTTGGTGCACGCTCACGGGCTGAAACAGACCTTCACATCGCAGCAAATGTTAAGGTTGCGGGCATTTGGTGATGTCTGTGATTTAAGCAAGTATTTTGGTCCGATATACACTTCAGTGCAGCTCGTGACTTCATCCGGGAAAAGCGCTACGGGGCTTATGTCCGCCGTCCTATCGTTGTACTACATGCTAGCAGACGCTCTTCAGACGGGTCGACCCTCCTCCGGGCAGCCATCTTGAATCGCCCAGTGCGCCCCCTATAGTCCGTGGGCATTGCGAATATCGCGGAAGATGGGAAACTTTTGATCCAGTTTGTCTTCTAGTTACTCCGTTTTCAGATCTAACATTTCGTCACATTCTATCCCGGTAATGGTAACTGCAGAACTGTCATTTTTCGCACAAAAAGTGGTATCGCGCGCTTTTCCCAACCATCGCTTCACGATCACATCGGGGACCAACACACTAACCACTAATCAATGTCGTACACAAGAAGAAGGAGCACGCACCCGCGCACTCTGTAACCAACAGTTGAGCAGCATCGGGGAACGTCCTCATGCGCATATACTTAACATGACACACTCATCGGTAACCACATTGTGTCGACAACTTGTTTGTCCAGTTTTTGATGTTTCCTATTTCATATACCTCATCCAACAGGCCTAAGGCACGTACCACATATGTACGTCATCCAGTTCGTATATTTGCCATCAGGATTCTATACGAGAACATCGAATCAAACTCGCAATAACGATACTGCAGATGACGGTCTTTGCTTTTCTGATTAGCTATGAGAGAGGTTCTTCCGGACAAATTCCCCTATACGAAGGTTCCTTATCCCCTTTTGCAATGTACGCGGCGTCTTATGCAATGTCTTACGAGCGTTAAGATACAAAACAAACCAACGTTTTCCCTTTTCCATTCCTTTTATTTTTCCCAGACTCATGCTCGTTTTTTGTAAAATCAGTGCGAAGTATCCGACCTGAAATAAAATTTCCGCACTTGTAGCGCACTGCGTAGTGCAGAAGTACGTTGCAGTAAGTTTTCTACGCACAATCAGTTCTCTCCGAGCAGATACTGTGAACCCTATAGAATACTTTTCGAACGTTTACCCCGGGGGTATAATAAAGGTCGAGACATTCTCGGAAATGATCCTTTAGGGAAACAATCCCGTCCAATCGTCACGAAAAAGAAGCTCTCGCCAGAAATGCGCGCAACACCGTAGCAGGAATTTTTCAGGAATTTTTCAGGCACGTTAGGCATATTTCCTAAGTAATAAGGAATACATTCGCCTTCCACGTTGCGCGAACAGACACCAGAAGAAGAAAAGGGACAAACAGCTGTTAAGTTTGTCCCCTCTCTTCGTCTAGTGTGTTGTCGTGCGACGTCGAAGATGCAGACTTCTCACTTTGTTTCTGACCATTTAGCGAAATTCAAGTTCAAACGGCAGCCCCGACCGGGTACTTTCGGGTGCGCGCCGCAGTGCGTGCACCGGGGATGAGTTCATTCCACGATTGATTGATTGACTAATTGATTGATTGATTGATTTCTGGGGTTTCGTGTCCCAAAACCACGATATGATCATGAGCGACCCCGTATTGGAGGGCTCCGGAAATTTCGACCACCTGGGGTTTTTTAACGTGCACTGACATCGCACAGTACATGGGCCTCGACATTCCGCCTCCATCGAAATGCAGCCGGCGGCGGCCGGGATTAGGTCCCGCGACCTTCGGATCTGCAGCCGAGTACCAGTGCCACTAGATCACCGTGGCGGGGATGAGTTCACTCTGCACCACGCGTGCAAGCACGTTTCGCTTTCCGAGATCGCCACAGAATGGCAGCGACAGCAATGTTAAAAATGACGCTTAAAATAAATTCTCCTCGAAATTAATGCACGTTCTTAAGGAACTCGGAACCTGAAGGTACGAGGGATAACGGAGGTCGTTGCCTGACAGAGATTTTATATACATACACAACCCCAGCTTTGCATTCTTCTCAGAAGCATTTTCTCCGTTTAATAACAACGTGCGCGTCATAAAGATTTTTTTCCCCAAGCATATCTTTTTTTTTTTCTTTTCATCGCCGGCACTTTCGCGGCGTCACGGCTCACCTCTGGCCCTCATTATGCCAACCCGCTCGTCTCGGTTCGAACTGCACGCACACGGCGACTCGTATATAAAGACGATCGCCGCAATGCGCGTCGGGGCTCCGTCGACGACCTTGAGCGTATATACATGACGCCACTTTCTATATCCTCGAGCCTTGCTTAGCACTTCTATTTCATTTCCTTTTTTTCTTTCCTCCGCCTTCTTATATTGCGGAGTTCGGCGCGAATCACGAACACCGCACGCGCTTCAGGTCAGATAGAGCTTTAATGGATAGACTTCTGCTGCTGCTGCTGCGAGAAAACGACAACAACCACAAAAACAGAAATATTAATCAGAAAGGTAGCTGGCGCGAATTCGCGATGTTTCTCTTTCGCCCCGGCGTATATCATTAGGAGAGGAACGCGTTCCTCAGCAAAGGTGTACACCCTCCTCTCCGGGGCGCGTCGTGTCGCGGCCGCCTTTTTCATTTAACGCACGCGCGCGGAATCAAAACGGCCCGGCGGACAAACAAAGAAAAAAGTCGTCGTAAGGAGGGGGGGAGGGGTTATCCGAATGCCTCTCGCGTTTTCAAGGCCCTATTCAAATCGTGCCCAGGAGCCGCAGTATACAGCGGCGTACGCGTCTCGGCCATATCACGCCGGGGCAGTTTCGAGGATGCGAGCTGCCCCGACAGTTCATGGCTGACCGCGCGCCGCTACCAGCGTATAACACGGTGCCCCAACCTCTCTCTTTCTTCTTTTTTTTTTCTTTCTTGTTTTTTAAAGACCTCGCGTTTGATATCGACCTCAGTCGGCAGCAACGGAGAGGCGCGAGGCGGAGTTCCACATCGAAGGCGTCACTGTCGCCTCGGTCGCTCGACAGCCGGGCAAAAATTAAAACCGCCAAAGGGGCAGGAAGCCGTCATCTGAATGGGTCCACGATGTCGGGAATGTCAGAAATGCGGTCACGTCATTGGACAGCGCCTGTCCGTACAGATCGGCCACGTCGTATAATAAAAGAACCGCCACTATACTGTCATGGGCTATAACCGGGTGATGCCGCGGCTCCGTACTCATCGTCTTGTAGTGCTTAGATCGACACAGGGAGAGCCGAATTTTTCTTATTCTTTTTTTTTATTTTTTGCATAGTACGGCACTCTATGCTAGAATATTGCTCTGGCAAAGAGGAGAGAGAGAGAGAGAGAGAGAAAGCAGCAAAACAACTGCACAGCCGACCTTTCCATAGCCTCTGACACCGGGCAGTACGCTACCAGTGCCACCACATCTCGAAGGCTATATTTATTATATGGAGTTCCCAGTACTCGAAATTTCTCGAACTCCAGCGGCGCTAGCTGCTGCTATAGGCACTCCAGTGTTGCTCTCAATTTGGCCGGTACGTAAGAAGAGACTACACATAAAGCACGTTGCCTGAGAGATGAGTTCAGGCGCTACAAGATAGGGCGACATGTAATACAATATGCTGCGAAAAGAACGCGCAAATACATGCGAGGCCGTAGCTCACGGATATGTGGGTCGTAGACAGCCATTATTTAATATCCCAGTTTGTACAGCCGCCTTAACTATGCTCCCAAAGCTGGCTCATTCATATGGCAAGGAAAATAGTGAATTAACAGCGCAGCGAAGGGAGGAACACAATCCCAACACCGCAGTGTGCGCTTTTCACCCAGCGGCCGTGGTTCTATACCTGCACACTTTCACTGAGTGTGGATAACCTGTTAGCTGTAAACTCTCAAAACACCACAATGGTATGCATAAATTGTCTTACCAAATTTCACGCAAAAGTTATTTCCCGAAATCTCTGCAAGCCCTAACAAGCTCCGCCCAAATTGCCGTGGCGCATCTGTATCCTACACCCAGGATATTTGCAAATTCGGTAATCAACATTTAGGGTTATCCTTTTAGCAGAAATCCTCCAAGTGGCTAAGTGGTATTTCACACGGTTTTGCCACTTCTCTACAGTGTTCCACCCTGATGGCTCCACGTACATTGTTCTTTTTTTTATATAGGGGCCTGTGAGTACGAAATTTTTCTAATATGAGTCAAGCGCGAATATCTAGTAGTTTTCTACTTTCTTGCGAACACCCCCAAGAAGAAAAGGAAAAAAGAAAAGGAAGACACGTCCCGCAGGAAAGCGGCCGGACAAGGCGTCAGTCTAGTTTTTCAGTGATGGACGACTTTTCATATTTAAGAAACTTGAGCACTCTATACACAATGTGTTGAGGTTTTTACTGCATCAGAGAGTTCGAAAAATGCCAACATTATCTTGTTAAACGAAAGGGGATGCGTCAAAGAGTTCAATGATTACAGACTGGTCACTACTTTTGTTGTTGTAAAAACATTACCGAAAGTAATTTCGAACAGAGTGAAACGAAGACTTCAATCAACCCAGAGGACAAGCAGGCATCACGAAGGGTACTCTACGATGGACGATATGCATGTGAGCAATCATGCAACTGTGATATGTGCTGCGTACAGCAATCCCTCCACCTTTAATCGACTACGAGAAGGCATTCGACCCAGTAGAGATACCAGCATTTTTGAAGGCATTGCGCCGTCAAGGTATACTTATAACGTACATGCGCGAATATATCAGCCAATATCTACAAATATTCCACGGCAACCCCGCTTGTATATACTCAAAAAGCAGGCAGATTCCGACCGAGAAAGGGGCCGACCAAGAAGTCAAAACCTCTTCTGCGTTGTTCACATGCATGCGTAGAAGAGATATTCAAAACAACTACATCGGGAAAGAGTTGAAATAAATTTTAACGGGGAACATCTAAGCAACTTACGGCTTGCTGATGACATCGTGCTCTGATAGCGATGAGTTGCAACATAAAAGTGCATGAAGACCTTAACTGACAAAAATAAGGTCCTCCATTTTTCACGAATGATACGACCTACAAGGATGCTCGTCTCCAAGAGTTGCAGACATCCCTTAGCGACGTAAGGTTACGAGAAGCTGAGGTGGCCGCTTACATTCCCTCTCAAGTGAAGCACTGCTTCGAGAAATTCAAGCACATCGTTCAGAGCTTAGTCTTAATTGGAGCGACCGAGAGTGCAGCATGCGAGGTGTGCGACACCGACGAAACCCTCGACCATTTGCTCTGCCACTGTCCGCGATTCGACGCGGGAAGGAAAACCCTATTTCAGACGCTACGACAACTCGACGATCGGCCACTTTCCGTGCAGATTCTGCTTGAACACCATCCTCATCGCTCGTCGGCCCACAAGGCACCGAAAGCACTTTTGCGCTTCTTGAAGACGACGGGTTTGAGCGAACGCCCCTGACTGATGGAGTCATCCTACAACGTCTCTTTCGTTCTTCCCCTTCCCCATTTCTCTCCCATCCTCCCATTCACCCAGTGTAGGGTAGCGAACCGGGTGCCTTTCTGGTTAACCTCCCTGCCTTTCTGTTTCCTCTTTTCCTTCCTTCGTCCTTTCGTTCAGAGCTCCTGCTTATGTCAATTTGAGGCGAATACATGTTCACGTGCCCGACCAAGCGTTTAATTATTCTGGCTCAACATTTTTTATTGTCTTCACTACGTGACCGAAACGCAGTTATGTCGTTGGAGCTGGCTCATGGGACACTCGGTATTTTGTTAGAACACCCTGACTAGCAGTTCTCCTGCATACGGCAACTAATATAATAACTCTGCAGAACCTCTCATTCTCCGCAAGAAAATATTAAAAGAAACAAATGCTGATGGTAGAATGTGCAACACTTAGAGCTAGAACATAAGTCGAAGGCACACATTGCTACGGCCGGCATAGACAATCAGCTGGCTAGGAGAAGCACGACAAGATTTTCCTTTTCTTTTTTTTTGGCACCGCGAACCTTTTTTTTTTTTTTTTGGCACCGCGCCACATACGAGACAGTAATGTCTCGAAGAAAGAAAGAAAGGAGAAAGGATAACCTCAACATCAATGTGACGCTGAAAGTCCGTCCGCCTACGTTGAGTGGCCACAAAAACGAGAATAACAAAAAGTAAAGCATTGAACCTGCACCAGAAAGTCATCATCGTCATCGGCCTGTCTACCTCCACTGCAGGGCAAAGGCCTCTCCCACAGATCTCCAATTATCCCGTTCCTGTGCTAAGTGCGACCGATTTATCCCCGCAAACTTATTGATCAAAACCGCCCTCCTAACTTTCGGCCACTCCCTGCCACCAGACAGTACATACAGGCTTGTCTCGGAGCTGCCTCAGATCATCCTCTCAGAGTTGCCATGGCTAAACAAAGATTGTTGTCCTCACGAAGACAAGCCCACTCGTCAAAAACATCACTTGCGCCGACATTCCCCGTTCAAAGATTTTCTCGATCAATTCCACGCCTCCATCATGCAAGAATCTCTATTCGCGCGCCATGGTTAGACAAACACAGACTCTATACCACGGCACACCGAACAGATCCAGTAAGAGTCGGTCAACAACTTTCGACGTTGCCGGCGCTTTCACTTTCTTCCGCGCATTACACGCCTTCAGGGGAGGCCCCCATTAGCATGGCGAGGAGCAGAGGCAGAAAGAAGATGCGCCTGCGGGCCGAGCAGGAAGCGGCGGCAAGGAGCGAGGAAGACGAAAGCGGCCCGACCGGTGTTACGCCAGCGAGGAGCCGGTCGGACAGCTTGCGACCAGCCCCGAGCTTATACTCGGGCGGCCAACAAACAGCCCCGCATCCAGCCGGTATATACAAGGCCTGGATTAATGCGAAGATTCATTCCCTGCTCGCGATCCCTTCGGGGGCCTGCACGCGGCGCTCCGCCCACAAATAACACACGGTTAGGACGGCCTTTAAAAGTGAGTGATAAAGAGAGAATGGAATACAAAGTACGCCTCATATACACCCATGTCACATATGTATGCACATTTGCAATGATGCCGAAAGTCCATCCGCCTAAGTGGAGGGACTTTCAGCAAGGGTTTTTTCCAAGCGTTGTCGACATTTGGAACGGCATAGATGGTTCCATGCGGGAAAAACAAATTGATCAGTTTGTAGAAGAATTGCTTAACCACATTTTGTGATACTTGTAAAATAGATTGTATGTTGTTTCGTCTACTAACCAATGTACCCACTCCTGCTATGTCTCGTCTTCGAGACAGCAGTATTTGTAAATAAATAAATAAATAAATAAATAAATAAATAAATAAATAAACTGGTCACCGGTATACCGTATACGCACACCAAAAAAAAAAGTGTTCGGTCGAGGCACGCAAGACAGTCGCGACGTCCAATCGGGCTGCACACGCGTGTGCAAGCCTGTTTGGAAGTCACGACTGTCTTGCGTGCCTCGACCGAACAGATTTCTTTTTTTGGTGTGGAAACAGTATCAGTATAGTGTCAAGAGATATGAACGGACTCCGTGGACTTGGTAAGTTTCGCTACTTGTGTCGCAATTCGCGTAAATAAAGTGCGACGCCCGGTATGGATGTCCTCCTGACCAGAGATACGCCCGTTGGATCCTGGCCGCGCGGCGTTCGTATTTCGATGGAGGCGAAACGCTACAGAGGTCCCTGTACCATGCGTTGTCAGTGCGCGTTGAAGGAGCCCAAGTTCCATCGACGTGCACCGACCCTCCACCACAGTGTGCTTCATAACCATATTGCCGCTCTGTTTACATCAAGCCACGACAATTATTGCAATATGTTACAGCGTGCAGGCAATAGACCTGCGTGACAATTAGGAGAACTTCTTCCCTTACTGAAGTTCCTGACAGCAGATGAACAAAAGATGTAGTGATCTGGTGTAGTATAGGATGAAACGATTAGCCAGCATTCGTATAAGCATCGCAAGCTTGCCACACACGCAGAGCGCCACCATGTGCAGCACCATCTGCGATATCGGCGTGAGCGCTATATGTCAGGTTCGTCCCACTGTGATGACAGTGATGTCAGTATCGACACGCGCTTGTTTCCGTTTTTCGACGCGCAGCGCCTATCTCGCACGCTGCCTCGAGAATGACGACGACCCTTCTACAAACTTTGCATGTTCCACGCGCGCATTTGAGCGCCTTGTATAATCTCAGTGGCAATACCAGAACGTGCTGTGACGAGCGCGTAAAGGCCGACGCACTTCACCACTGATCAGCTTTTATATATATATATACCGTCGACCGACAACTCTTCACGCCGCTGTCGTCTCGCAGTGTGGTTTGCTTTACTCTGCTGGGCACAGCTTCGCCCAATAAACAGTTGATAGCGCCTTCAATTCTGCGGCGTCCTTCACTGTCACGACCACGTGACAACAGCGTGGATAAGCGCTGCGTCAGAAGGTTACTCCCTTTTCTTAAACAGGAATCTTCTGGGGTCGAACATCAGCGTTGAAACAAAATGATACATTCACTTTACGCGTACGAGAGCACCTGGAGTTCATTGATTTGTGGGGTTTAACGTCCCAAAATCAGCGCTGATTATGCGAGACGCCGTAGTGGAGGTCTCCGGAAGTTTCGACCACCGGGGGTTCTTTAACGTGCGCTGACATCGCACAGCACACAGGCCTCAACATTTCGCCTCCATCGAAATGCAACCGCCGCGGCCGGGATTCGATCCCGCGACCTCGCATCTGCAAACGA
The DNA here is from genome assembly GCA_013339685.2 of Hyalomma asiaticum. NCBI lineage: Eukaryota > Metazoa > Arthropoda > Arachnida > Ixodida > Ixodidae > Hyalomma > Hyalomma asiaticum. Next base: position 43,713,124 of record CM023481.1, on the reverse strand, counting down.
GTGCTATAACCACTAGACCACCATGGCGGGGCAGGGAATCTGGGGTGCTTTGCGCGCGCACGCCACCTCCCATAGCTATCCTCAAGTGAACGACCGCGTAGCAGTGGTCCGCGTAGCAGTAGAAGGAGGTTTTAAACCTTACAGTGGCACTGGACTCGCGCAATAGGGCCAGTGGCGAACATCGGTAGAACTTTCGGGTGCCAGCATATCGCAGCACCACAAGCAGCTGGTTCGGCCAGCGTTCTCGGTAGCCTCCTAGCTACACCCGAAGAGAAGCCGAAAGAAAAATCTCGGTTTCACGCTGAGACGCAGCGGCAGGATGTCGCCGCCCATCGAGCTCGCCGTAGGCAGCGGCCACAAAAGCCGCTCACGTCGCCACATATGCATGATGCGCAGGAGAGAAGCTGCCCGCGTGTGTACGCGGGGAGGGCAGCCGATCGTCGCCGCATACACGCTGCGATACAGGCGCTCGTAGTCGGCATCAAACCTAAGGCCGAAATGTCTTTTCCTTTTTAAATACGATAGTCTTTCTTGGGCAACTTGAACGCAGAAATTTTAGTCTGTCTGTCTGTCTGTCGCTCTGTCTGTCACACGCTTCAGCCACCCGGACAAAGTTTAAGCACTTGCCTAACGCCCAGCCATCTTGAACTGGTAGCTGCATTCATATTTGTGAACATTGTCGATAAAAAAGCAAATATTACGCATATCTGGGGCACAACATCAATACTTAAGTATTAGGTGGTGTGTTCCTTTACTAGAAAGTACATATATATATAATTCTAAAGACCCTAGTATTTGTTAGGCTGCGCTAAAAATGCGACGCTGTGCACGAAAAAGACCTCTGCCGACGATTTGGTTCTGTCTCCTGGCAGTTGCAAAGGGATTCTGCACAAGCTCGTGTTTCCCATTGGCGGTGCCTGATGGCGTCCATATCTCACGCAGCATAGTACGGCCGGCAGAAGACTATCGTCTTCGACGACATTTCCAGCGAAGCACGCAGAAACGCGGCCAATTTTTATTATTATTATCATTCCCGGCAGCGGTGTAGCGGCCCCGCGTTCTTCGAGACGCGTACAGCGTCGCCTCCCCCCGCGAGATGGAGCTCTGGATGCTCGACAGCGCCACGAACGCGTTGCCTCCAGTTGTGCGTGTCACACGTAGGAACCGGCACACACCTGACTTATAGTGGTGTCACGCGAGCGTTTCGAAGGCCTTCGAACCAACAGTCCATCGACTCAAAGGTTTGAGCTGCTACACGGGCGGTTTCAATGGCCGTCGAGTCGATAGTCTATCGAGTTACAGTGCACTAGAATATTCTAGTACACTGTAATCGAGTCAACGGAGCACCCCAACGTTACTAGAATAAACTGAGTTTATTCTAGTAACGTTGGGAGCACCCTACAACTCCTTCAAGACTTCAAAGGCCACTGAACGACGGAAGCGGAAGCGACGCGAACGCTGAGACTTGGAGCACCGGCAACTCCCGCGCGAGTTAGTTTCTGAGGCCATGGCCCTATTTATGTCGTTGTGTCAATAAGTAGAATCCTACACCTGTGAAAAATATTGGAAACGTGCCGAGGGGCCTACGCTCTCACTTTATTGCATTAGTTCTAGAACGAACAGGTCGTCACTGATGTAAAAAACAAACGCCATGCAACTGGTGGGAAACACCGCGTGTCGCGCTATCTGGTGTCTACGAATCAAACCAATTTTTGGGGCTTACGCTAGGCGCTTAGGCTTAGCAGTGTCAAAATCGCAGTGTCAAATGCGCCTGTCTGTGTTTCCTTTTCTTCGTCCGTGTTTTTTGCGCTACCGAGTTTGTGTCAAGAATGTACCAACTAGCCCAAACAAGAGTGTTACTGCAAAATCAGCAAGTTTTGTGAGTAACGACTGCAAAACGTCGCGCATACTTTGTCCCTTTTGTTACATGAGATTAAGAGAAGGCTCAATTTAAAGTTTGTTTCTTGCCGGTCGGTGCTAATAGCAAGCAACTAGTGCGAATTAGAATTGAAGCGTGTGCCTTGGTTGCCGCCATGTTGTTGCGAAATCTCTCGGCGACTCAACGGCCGTTCAAAACTGCCGTGTAGCAGCGCCGGAACGTATTTTGAGTCGATAGAGTTGTGGCCTTTTCGAAGGTCATAGACTCGAAGGCCTTCCAATGTGCCCGTCTGACACAGGTATTAGCGTACAAGTCTCCGAAGCAATCTTCGACTTGTATAGTACACGAATTTTTCAGAGCGTCAAATGAAGCGGCGGGATACGAGACCACTCTGCATGACACTGTGAAGGGAACGCGTCGAGGGAATGTGTGAAAGGAACGAGCGGCATTAGTTCTACACGGCACGCGTTGTCGCATGGAACACTTACGATATAATGCTGCTTCAATGCTACAGGGTGTGACGTACGAACAAGTGACAGCCATCAACACAGGGCTATACTTTATACACGCACAAAACCACCGCGTGAAATAATAATAATAATAATAATAATAATAATAATAATAATAATAATAATTTATTTCGATCAACGACGGAGGAGACCGCGGGTAAAATTCGCTTGAAACGCAAGAAACTTGACAGAAGCCCACAGCCACCTTTACAATGCGGGCAGCGATAACGCACATCTACCGGAAAAAAGCAAATCATACAGAACGCATACACAGTATACAAATTACCCAAAAAAGCCATAGAATTTCATGCAATGAACAGCCACGTCAGTGAGAAAAAAAAAACGAAAGAAAGCAGGACATTTATCTTATTTACTGTGAGAGTATGCATTGATGAATTGTTCGCGTAGTGTTCGGGCAGAAGTTGTACTTAATTCAATGTCATATTTATGAAATGAATTTAAAAAGCGTGGTATAGTGTGAATGATATTCTCTGCATAGAATAATTGGCCCGCGCAGTGACCACCTTCCACTGCTCTGTGTGACGAATGCGTGTTCTTAGCTAGATTAGAAAGGTCATGGAGAAACTTTTTTTTTTTGCATTCATGTTTGAAAGCCAGACTTATAAAGGCTAAACAGGCGATTTACATTTACTTTCAAAAAAATAAATAAGAAGTATGGGAATTGTATGGAGCATTAACACGAATTATATAGGAATTATATGGTACATGAATGAGCGATGCCCAAAACAACTGCGATGTTGCAGGTACGCCCATAATGTCGTGTGCGAGCAGCAAAAGGAACCATCCGCTGCTCAAAAAGACCAGCCGCTATATGCTCAAATATCTGGCGCGACAAGAATAGTGAGGAAAGTTGGTATCTACTGGAACACTTTTCAGCCGTCTCTATGTCGCGCTTCCGAGTACACCTGCATTTGCAATGCTACACAGGCTGCACGCGTATATGATGGCACTTGCAACGATATCGGAACTCTCAGCTTAATTCTCGTATTAGTCTCCATCCGACCACGAGAAACGGCGCCGAGAAGCTATGGTATTCTCGGGAACGCACTGCATCGTGTTAGTGGGCGTCAGATACTCAAATACACTCAGTCTATTGAGGTCATAAATTTGCCCCCGTATAGGAAGCACTAGACAACCAACCTTCTTATTCCCTTTTCCCGATTTCTTCGGCAGCGGGTAACGACCAATGCCCGCTCGAAACTTACCAGACATGCCATCCATCTTTTTTTTTTTTTTTTTTTCGAAAGGCGCCACAGTCGATCGCCGCCCGAAGACTCACAAAGCCCCATTACCTCAGCTGTTCCGATCGTTGGACTACGGTCGAAACAAGCAGCAGGGAAGCAGAGAGAGTCGCACGCGGTGCACGCAACTCGACGCAACGCCAAAAAGAAAAAGAAAATGCTCGTGTTTGCTTTCCCGCTGTGTTTCGCGCAGACAGCGGCGGCTGCCGAGAAAGCCGCCGGGCGACCCCTCATTTAAGCTCACGGGTGGCTCAATTTCACCTGCTCTTCTCATCGGCGCTTCTGTTTTGCGTTCCGTCTTTTTTTCCTCGTCAAGCCAGGAAGAGACGCATCGCGCGTTCTCTGGCCCGCTCGCGAGAAAACGCTGATCCGGGCGGCAGCATCCCCTCCCCCCCGCCTGTCGTTGTCTTCCTGAATAATAAAGAGCCAAACAGGCGCGCGCAAGGGAGGGCTCCCCTCCCGGCAGCTACTGTTGACCTTGAACTTACACAAGCTCCTGGGTGGTGGCGGCGGTGTTTGGGGGCTAGTGCAGTCTCAAGGGCGCCTGTTGAGACGCGCAGACGCGGGCAGGGTTTGTTCTTCTCTCGTCCTCCGCGCACACATTTCGGCGGCGTTGGCAGTGTAGACGGCCGATGTGCGCTTGTCAGAGACACGGTGCACGCGATGACGGAGTAGCGAGACCAATGCGTCCGCGGAGACGAGATATGTAGTCGCGCAAGAGGTCGGGGATGGTGAGTGTGCTGTGATACTGCCGAGTTAAACGAAGCTAGTAAATAAATAAACGCTCGCGCGCGCATTCTTCTTCTAATTATCGTCGAATACGCGCACGGTACTCTTCATGTTCAGACAGGGTGCCCTACAGATTCCACTTTCATAGTCTCGTCCTCCAGCACAAATTAAAACCAGCCAATAAACGAACGAAAAAAGAAACATATGCCAGAACCGCGGTGGCATGCTGGCGCGGCACAAATTATGTATAGCGTCGCGTCGCCTTGCTAACTCGAGGAAAGTGCGTCCACTCCCCATCGCCTGCTTTGGTGCAGAGTTGAACTCTCGATGCTGTGTATTTACGCGATTGTGACGTGTGGCAACGGTTATAATAACACATGTACAGGCGCGGCAGGTGGGTTTAGAAGGGATGGTGAACGATTAAGAGTACGGTAGCACTTGTTGGGATAGCTGGTGAGACATCACTTCATAAACTCAAGAGAGCAAATCACGCATCGGTGTGTGTGTGTGTGTGTGTGTGTGTGTGTGTGTGTGTGTGTGTGTGTGTGTGTGTGTGTGTGTGTGTGTGTGTGGTTTGCGCTCCTAAATTTATGAAGATTAAGAGTACATCGTACTGGGCGAGCTCGGTAGAGGCGTCCCGAGATAGTTGGATATTTATTTATTCATTTGGGGAAAAACTGCCAGTCTGCAGTGACAGACTTCGGGCAGGGGTGGCCGATAGAGTGGTGATAGATAGTGTTGAACGAGAACCGATACACTGATAAATAAATAGTGTTGAACGAAAACACGACGATAAAAAAAAACACGAAATACGGTCCACAATTGCCACAATGCCACGCGATACAAAACAATGCATGCAAAAACCATCGACAAAAAAAAAAAAAAAAACAACACACACTAGGTTATGTTGTTTGGGTAAAAAGTGAAGAGAAGTGGCACCAAACACCAACTGTAGCGGAAAAAAAGCCGGCAGCAACACAAAAGTACAGAAGCGAGACATTGAACCTCAAGCAATCAGCATGATCAAGATGTGTACCGAAATAAAGAGCACTGTAAATAAATGATGGTGTAGTTATGGTACATATGGGGCAGGTAACGCACGGAGAAACGGTCGACGCTTAAAGAATCTCTGCTGTCAAGTTGTTCCCCTCGCTGATGTGCGAGAGAAAAAAAAAAAAGAGAGAGAGTACCTGTACGTATTAGTATGGCAGAGGTGCTCAGTAACTCTTTTAGGGTGGGAGGTGCGCGTTTCGGGGCGCAAAATTGGTTCGATGTAATTACTCTTCTCTAATGCTAGCTTATTAATATATACGAGAGAGAACAGCTTCATCCTATCGCGATAACGTCTCCATACTAGGGTTTCCAGCTTAGTGCTTTCCAGAAGAGCTGACGGAGCTCACGTTGGTATGCATTACATATGAATCGTACAGCTTGTCCCTGTACTGATTCGTGTTTATGTATGTTAGTCTGAGTGTGCGGGCCCCAGACAGCCGATGCATATTCTATTATCGGTATTAGGTATGCTTTATATGCGAGTAATGAGGCAAATACACTGCATATCGTCACACTTGTTGGAGAGAGACGAAAAAAAGTGCTATTGCGATGTTCAAGCAATGCTCCCTCGAGTTCAATGTCACCATACGAAGGCGCGGTGGTGTCGCCGGTTTCATGAAGAAAGCCTGACCGCGTAGAGAAGTTTTGAGAAAGATTCGAATACCGATACTCCGCCATAAGCAACATATTAGCCCCACACGAGAAACCTTTATTTTACAATGCGTTATATATATATATATATAGAAAACAGAAAGTTGTTACGTTTGCAGAGTAAACCGTGCACGGTACGAGTGTCTTACAGACGTCAAGCACGCACCGCGGTTTCGTGGGTGAAGCTTGTATTCATTATGCGGTTGTAAGCCGCTATACTTAGATTGTTATCGCTCGACTGCGAACACGCAATCGTCTTGTTCGCAGGTCGATGCAGGCCGTATCTTCAAGAACGCAGGCGACATGACGGAAGGTTGCCTCCCTGGCGCGCGCTTCGCACAGAACGCCACAAGATGGTCCCTGCGCCGTGCCCGTAAGCTGTTGCAAATTGATGGCTGTCAAACAAGGCAAAAATTCGCTGCACAGCATGAAACTTTCTCGTGTGTGCACGTCTCCGACTGCGGCATGCATACATTGCGCGCTTCCTCCTCCTCCGCCCGCGAACGGTATATAGTTATTGATGGAGAAATACCGGGCCGCCGCTATAGTTTCTAGCTTTCCCCACGCAACAGAGACGTGCGATGAACTTTTTATTCGAGCCCCGCCGCGGTGGTCTAGTGGTTATGGCACTCGGCTGCTGACCCCAGAGTCGCGAAACCGAATCCCGGCCGCTGCATGTCGATGCCGGCGAAATGTCCAGGCCCGTGTGCTGTGCGATGTCAGTGCACGCTAAATAACCCCAGGTGGTCGAAATTTCTGGAGCCCTCCACTACGGCGTCTCTCATGACCGCATTGTGGTTTTGGGACGTAAAACCCCAGAAATTAGTATCAGTCGTTGTTTTCATGTCCTATCGCAGCAGGCACCGTTGTCGCTTGTAAATGCGATTCGTATAAATTTCGACCACGTGAGGTTTCGTATAATTCGCCCTCCCACGAGCTTCCCACAAAGCTTCGCCTCCGTCGAAACGCGCGCGTCGAAGTCGGGATCGAACGGGCGTTCTTCTGGTCGACACTCGAACGCTATACAACCCGTGCACCACCGCGAAGGAGCTCGCGTTATAGGTTCCGTCCACTGACCACAGGGCCCTACGTAGCTCTCGTGGGACGGCTCAGTGCCGCTGACATTGTCCGCTTGGGGTGCACATATGAGACGCGAGCGCGCGCATGGTGGAAGCCGAGGCGACAGCGACGCGCGCGTTTCTTCGCTGCTTCTCGGGCTTGCTACTAACAAAACCACACGCACGCCCGCGTCGTCCTCCGGAACAGTTTGCTGTAGGTTTGGAGCGCGCGTCTCAAAGGAAACAGAACAAAAGAAAGTGGGACGCGCGATGCAGACCTGCTGCTATATAGTTGGAGACGCGCGCGTCGCGTTTGCGTGTCTTCCGGCCACAGTCTGCCCGATTTTGGGTTCTTCTGTCTGCCAGGCTGTGCATTCTGGCGCTGATGTCGCACGTGGAAAACTCGACTGCACGGAGCCTATGCTTCTATAGCTTTGCGTCCCTGCAGTGAGGCGCGATTACCGTGCAGTGTGTATGCATGCGTCGAATTTTCCCGCACAATTTGCGTGGCACTTCGTGTTCTACTGAAAGAAAGAAATGCGCTTATACGGTGAAATGTTCGTTCTACAACAAGTAGTTGTGATTATATATAGCTTAATTACATATAAATCCCTTGAGTTCCTTGTCAGTAATTTGAGTTGCTTCAATGTGTTATTATTATTTCCAACGAATATGAGTTGAATCGTTGCTGATAATGCTGTTTGTCTTTTCTTTCTGTTCATTTACTTTGTTGATAAAGCTGTTCATCTCATCGCTGTTTACTTAGTGTTTACCCGTGTTTACCTGCTGTTTACTGTTTACTTAGTCTTTACTTAAGTGTTATGCGCACAACATCTTGCTGTATACACGCCAAAGTGTACTTTTGGGGGGCGGGAGCTAGTGAAGCTGCTTATCAGCTTTTACTCCCAGCTTCCCTCATCTTGAAAAATAAAGAAACTTATTATTATTATTATTATTATTATTATTATTATTATTATTAAAGTCATTCAGCAATTAAGCCGTCGTATATTTTGTCACAAAAGGAATCAGAAGCCAGACTTGAAACGCCAGTGCAATTGGTTATTGGCTGTGTTCATTACGAGCCAACGAAAATTATATTTTTCACGTCGCTCCCGGTACGTACACCGCGTCGGCCCATTCCTAAAATGTGCGAATTCCTTCGGAACAATAACTGTCTGCAGCAATTACGTCGCACATTGTAGCAAAGTTACGGCACACTGAATGCGCCGAGGGTTGGATTTATCCCAACTTCTGTGTTTGTTGCACTTTCATGGTCACGTGTCTACTACACTGCCAAAACATTGGCCGCGCATCTGCGTGCTTCGCTGCAAATGTCGTCGAAAGACGATAGTCTTCTGGCGGCCCTACTATACGTTGCGTGAGATATGGGCGCCATCTGGCAGTGCCGTCGGGAAATATGAGCTTGTGCAGAATCCCTGGGCAAGTGCCAGCTGGTAGCACGAAATGGTCGGCAGAGGCCTTTTACGTGCATAGCGTCGCATTTTTAGCGCAGCCTAACAAACACTAGGGTCTTTAGAATTACGTATCTATGTATATTCTAGTAAAGGAACTGACCACTTAATACTTACGTATTGATGTTGCACCTCAGATGTGCGTAATATTTGCTTTTTGATCGACAATGTTCACAAGTATGAACGTAGCTACCAGTTCAAGATGGCTGGGCGTTAGGCAAGTGCTCAAAGTTTGGCCAGGTGGCTGAATCGTGTGACAGACAGATAAACAGACAGACATACCAAGATTCTGCGTTCAAGTATCCCAAAAAAGACTATCGTCTTTAAAAACATATTGCTCGCCCAATGGTGTACGACGCTGCCGAAGGCGATACGACGCGAGGTACGATTTTAGAATTTTTACTGATATGGACTACAGTTATACTTCAAACGTGCGAACACGGCCTATTTTCAGGCATACTTTCAAGCAGCTAGTGTCTAGCATGGCTGAGAGCTATCTTCATGCGCTGAATTAGTGCCTCGACGTGATCGATTCGATGTCCCGACCATACTTGAAATACATGAACGAGTGCAGCACGTGTATGCTTCACAAGCATTGACACATTTTCACGAACGCAGTGATGAACCGTGCACAGCGATAAAGCTAGACAACTTAAACGGTACTCAATGTAGACATACAAGCATATACGCCACCTTTGAGGAATGCCTAAGAAAAAATAGCTGCAGAAAGCAAGCTCCCTCAATGACGTCATACTTCCGATATCGTTTAAAAGTAGGAAACACGCAGCTATAACACAAGAGTGTTTTCCGAATACGGGACCACACGGAAACCAAATTGATGCGAACAGTTCACGTGCTGGCCACTGTAAGCTCAACACACATACGTCAATTCAAGGTTGCAGCGTCAGCGCACGCTATACCTTACCCTCACTGCTTTTCTGCGCTTGTCCCGTAAAACGCCGCGTAAAAAGAAAGCGCGCACGGCTCGATGCGCTTGGCGTGACTTTTTCGAGTTTGACGAGTCCGCGGGGGCCTTCGTGCCAGGCAAGAGATGCTCGGTGATGTTCAGCCGGGTAGCGCTGGCGTGCACGTTACGGGGTGGTTTAATCCGTATACCCTCCCCCATCCACGTGGAAGCACACAGAGGAAACCAGCGGGCATAAACAGGAGGCAGAGGGGGGGCACATCGGCGCACCGTGCCGTCATCATCGGTATATACATGCATAATTCATAAATCCCGAGCAGGGCCCGTCGATATCTGTACGCGCGCACTCGCCAGCGACGTCAGCAGCGGCGTGCGGTGGCTTCGTGCGGCCCGCTATACGCGGTGTGTGCCGTGGTTCCGCGGTGGAAACATCGACGGCGGAATAAGGAGGCCCCCGAACAACACGGACCGCGTTGCGCGCGGGGCGCGTGTGATTGGCGTGGACGAAGCGGCCATTGCAAACGGAACAAACGCAAGCTTCAATTCGCGCACGCCAATGAACGCAGTTCAGTTCGACCCGGCCAAGGTTGCGAGCACAGGGGAAATACACAGTCGACGCTCGATCGGGTCGATCGTTTTTCGATTGCGCATATACGAACGTGCCGTTGTGCCGTACGCGCGCCGATGAATCTCGTATATGCCGCTGCTTAATGACCAAGTAACGCCGACACAGCCTTATTGCCCGCTAGAAGCTGCTTCTGGGTGGGGTACGCTGAAAGGACTTTCGATACGCGTCCGTCGGCATCAATCTTACGAACGGCATCGTATAAATCTCGCTTTGCTGCCTCGCTCGCGCAGAGTCGCCATTGTATAGCATTAAGATATACAAAGACAGATGGCGTACACAGCCGACATGCGGCGCTACAGCACGAATGGAAAGCAGGACTGGCCAAGTAGCGGCGTTATGGCGACCGATACGAAGACAGCCCCCTCACAATCCTCCCTTATCATTTTTTTTCGAGTGGAAGTCTCCACGAGAGCTCGGGCACGCTCGTACACCGACGCTCGCGCGACGGACAGCAACCACTCGCCTGATTAAAGAATGAGGGCAACCTGCTGTTGACCGTCGGGGGTTCGTTCACACTGAGGACGTCTCCGCTGAGTTTCCTATAGATAAATGACTGGATCACAGGAATACACTGGCGCCCGCTACAACAAGAGCTCGCACGAAATGCTTGCGCTGTCGAGGCTCAGTTTGCTATACCTGGCATACGCATTATACTTCAAAAGCACGGCCAAGCACTGCAGCGGAGGATAGGGTGCTCGCAATGATCCCTACCGAGGGCTGCGTGCTAATAATCATTGTGCTTCGGCTAAGAAGGATGCTATTTCCTGCAGCCTTTGTAGGCAGCGGGCTCGGCAGCGATTTATATACAACAACCCCCTACACATCCCCCTTCCCCCCCCCCCCCCCCTTCCGATAGTTTTCTAGCTAACCTACAACTCCGTATCCAAGCCTCCCGCACCCCTTCAAAGCGGAATTCTGGACAAACACCCGCGGAAAAGCAATGAAAGAGTAGATTGGCGAGGAACGCCGTAGTGGAGGAATCCAGAAATTTTGACCACTTCGCGGGCTCGGTAACGTGCCCTGACATCGCACAGTCAAACACGATAACCACTAGAACAGACCACCGATAACCCCTACACACATACGATAACCACTATAACAGACCACCGCGGCAGTGCAAGCTGTTGCGGCGCCGCTTTGCAGTGAAGCGCCTCTCCTCGAAAAGCACGATGCCCTCGAAAGTGTCCGCTCACCCACTCGCACTTCCCCCTCCGGCGCAGTTTCAAAAAGCTCGTTTCCGCGATTAAGGCAACGACTGCGCAATAGACTTGCCAAAGAGAAAGCGCGTTGCGCGACGCGACCCGAACGACGTCGTCGACCGCGTCAACAAGACTCGCTCCGTAACGGGATTCATTTTGCCCGCGTAGCCGTGACGACTGCGCGCTGCCGACCCGTCGTCGGTTGCACGGAGCGGAAGGCTGCAGGCGCAACTCAAAGCGTCCCCGTGTTGCGTATGCGCGCGCAGTTTCTCGCTCGACTGGCTTTAACGCTTCGTTGTGTGTGACACCATCACCTCTCCAGCTTTATTTCTTCTGTTCTTTTTGTCTAATGGAGGGCGTTCCAGAGTTTAGGCTCGGTCGTTGCTTGACCGTTCTCTGCTAATTTCCCTCAGAAATGGAGCCGCATATCTTTTTAACGACCTCACTGCGAGAACACGTTCTTCATTCCTCGCGTGTTCTTATTTTTGTGCGCTGAAAGCGCCGAATATGCCTGCTCTTAGGTATTCGTCCTAAATAGAAATTCCGGGCTACAAGTAGCAAGAATCCAGTGTCGCGAGATATAAGGCCCGCTTCGAGGTGAACGAACAAGTTCAGCTTCGACCACGAAAGAAAAATTGTACGTTTCTCTTTGGCTCACTCTGCTATTCCTGGGGCAGCGCAGGGATTTATGCCACACCACCCCCTAACCCTTCGCCCATGTGGATCCTCACACACCACCAAAAATTTTCCGGCTAACCAATAGACATTTTTAGTTTAGCGCGTTAGCGTGATAGCGGCGCTATGGGAATAGCGTTACCGTACCGCAAACATTCGTTGCAGAAACGAGCTTTAGTTGATCGGAGAAGCGTTTACGGCCCGATAGCTGTGATTGCGGCGCCATCTAGCGAAGGATACATGCGTTAAAAAAAGGTGAAAAATAAATAAAGCTTGAAATGTTCACGTACACTCCCGCGTGCAGCGGCATTCTAACTTTTCGAGAATAAAGAGAAATAATATATACGAACCAAGCACCAAGAGCATAAATTGACATGTTGCAGAAACGTAAACAGATGCTCTCTCGCTAGGCCTAGCAACGTTCGAAATGGGAAGCGATCTCGAAAATTCGGCTAAGTTATCCCTAATACTGCGTCGTCGAAGCTACCTGAAGGCAAGCGAAGCCATTCTGCACAGTCATTTGCTGCGAACGAAGTGAATCCTGCCACAGCAACGTCAAATTCAACTCGAGGCGGGCGTCCGAAACCGCCGCCATGTTTTACGTGAACTACGATAAACACGTAAACACAGTAACGTTAAGTCTGCGAAATACCGTGTGCACGCTAAACGGTATCGGCCGTTTACGGCACTGCGCATGCGCATTTCCATCCCGCTATTCCGGTAACTACGCTATTACGCTAAGCCCGATAAACTAAAAAATGTCTAATAACTCCCTACACCACGCCCTCGTGCATTCTGGTAAGACCATGGGTACCCCCCTTTCTCCCATAAACCGAAATTCTGGATAGATCCCTGGGGCAGCGTACTGCAGCCACAGCCGTTGCGACGCAATTGCAGGAAGCGATTAGGCGCCACTTGAGTGAAACTACCTTGCGTTCTGACTTAGTGCTCGTTCACACAGCCGTCAAACGGCCCGTCACGTCACCGTCACGGCGCCCGTTTTCGTCAGGGGAGAGGGTTTCCGAGACGTAACGTGTCGACGGCGACGTAGAGCAATGCTCTACGTCGCCGTCAACCCGTTTTTGAGGAGAAAACGTCTCGAAAACCCTCTCCCTTGACGAAAACGCGCGCCGTGACGGTGACGTGACGGGCCGTTTGACGACTGTGTGAACGAGCACTTAGGCTAGTGTTGATAAAGCGTGCGCATTTTGGCCGCCACATTTACACCTCGGGTATAATTTGAAATCGAAGAGAAGGAAAGTGCGGCACCAGTGTTGTATGTCGAACATAGAAGTAAAGGCTGCCTACCAGCGGGAATAAGCACACACGAAAGAAGAACTCCGCGGATTCGGCCGCAGGACCACACGACACGCTCAACGTAGACAGCGTGGAACAAACGTCACGTTTCATATATAGGGAGACTGCTTCGGATCCAGCGGGTTGGCCTCCACCTCTTTCTCAAGGCCATCCATCTTGACTTGCCAGTGCTACGTAAAGAAGGCAGTTATAAAAACAAGAAATAACACCGACTGTGCCACCTTCAGCTTTGCTTGTCCTCATCACCTGCCTTTACACTAAATCCAGCTGTCTGTATATAACGTGCAGTTCGCCAACCGAATTTCAGTGTACACGACTGCACATTACGTTACGTAACGTAATGCACAGTCATTTAACAATGCGAACACGAGCCACGCCGTGATGTGGACCTACATCTAAGCATACAGCAGTGTTCGTGCATTTCGACCCTATCGAAATGCGGCCGCGGTTGCTGGGTATCGAACCTGCATCCTAGACTAACACGGAAAGACGGGCGGGATGGTAAAAGTGCATTATGAAATTCGGGAGGAGCAAAAGAAAAGAAGAATGGAAGCTGGCGCGCATCCCCGAGCTTCGCAGCGCCACCGAGGGTAAAGGAACATTTCAATGACTGTACACACGCAGGATACTGCGTCTGGTCGCGCCTTACAAGGCTGAAGGCGCCACTAGTAATAATAATCAAGAATTTTTAAGGCTCCCATAGTTTGAGAAGATGGCGAAATTTGACAGTGCCCAGGGTAGCCCCTCCTCCCCGCCCATCTCGTCTGGACGCGGCGTGCGCTTCACATAAAGGGTCCCAGTAGCAAAATCAGGCGCGTTATAATAACTGCACAAAAAACAAAACGTAGTCCATAAGTCAATGGGGCTCCAGAACCGTCTCATACAGCGACAGCGATCGGTCGCATACAGCGATCGCGAACTTCCCACAGTATATCTGCAGTCATGATCAATGCTAATGTCTCCTGCACCGCGCCGAAAACCGATTGCGATCCTCTAACATCGACGTCTTCTCGTTACGGGTGCGTCATATTGCTTTGTAATGACAGGCGCCAGCGTAACGAGATAGGCTTACGAGCGTTGAGAAACCGTACTCTTCATGGAGAATACAGAATACCTTCGCAGAGCAGTAACGTGAAAAATCAACGAAGAAACAAAAAAGAACCCCTTCCCCCAGCACCGCTGTGCCTGTATCGGTTTTCGAATGTAACTGCACTTGACTCACTCGTAACGAAACGATCCTCGCCTCTCGCCCCGGTGTCACGTCGTTATACGAGCGGTACGCGTGCCAGCCATACAAGAGAGAAAAAGAGAACTGATCGTTCGATGGCTAGTTCTTCATTGTGCAGAGAACGACGTGAGTAGCGTGGCTTCGCTCCTTTTCATCCTCTACTGCGCCAATAGATGGGTTATGCCGTCGGCGACAGAAACGTCACGGAACGGGCAGAAGCGAGCGCTTAGAAAGCCGAGACCAATGGCCGAGACTATACAGCACCACGCACCGAAGATGCACGCTTCCATGGCATTGTCTCGCCCGCGCAGTTTACGGCGCAGCTGAAGGACCGCATTAGTTATCTTCCAAACACGGGCCGCTTTTCTGCCGCGTCGAACGGTTTGCCGCCGTGTCGTCACTGCCTGGCAGCAGCGGCACTGCGGAGGCTGCGCCGAGCACTCGCACAATGGCGATGCGTGGCGGGTCGCTGCCGCACTACTACTAGACGGCGACGCGCTCCAGTTGGCGGCGGACGTCCGACGGGGCGAGGTCGTCGCAGGGCGGCGACGGGTCGGCCGCCGTGTGAACGCGCTTTTGTGGACGCCAGCGGCGCCGACACGATCGCGAGCGCGAGAAAAAAAGAAGGCACTCCGCACACAGGGACGGACACCGTGAGCCCGTACAAGACCCTGCACAATGAAAGTGGCCCACGTGTATACCAGCACTCTTGGTTCGCATGCAACACAAACGCATACAAGGCGAGGAATATTTCAAAATGGAGCAGCGTGCGGAATACAAAGCACAGCCGAGACGTCGCCGATCAAGAGTACACCACGGCGTGGGATGGCACGCAGCGATCCATCGCGGTTGATTCGTGGGTTCTTAACATGGCTCGCCGACGACGCGTGCACAGAAATGCGGCTGTGCAGGAAGGTTTACGCTGCACTGTCACAGGAAACGGCCAAACT
Source organism: Hyalomma asiaticum (assembly GCA_013339685.2). Lineage (NCBI taxonomy): Eukaryota > Metazoa > Arthropoda > Arachnida > Ixodida > Ixodidae > Hyalomma > Hyalomma asiaticum. The sequence continues at coordinate 43,697,589 of CM023481.1, read as the reverse complement.
GTCCCTCGAGCTGACTACGGGGAGTCCTTGCGCTCATTCTAAGTGAATGCTGCCAATACTGCTATCGATGAACGCTCTCCGGAATTACGCGGCCATCGCTGAATGTCCTTAAAGCGAAGTTAGTCCTGCGGCCGCACGGCATCCACACACGATGCACCTCACATCCAGCTGACAGTGTGTTGATCCGTCACTGAGAACAGCGCGCCAGCGGGGTCGCACACGCATACTCCCGAGGTCTACGTGAGTCCGGCATGGAAAAAACAGAGGTCCAGCAACGCGTTTCATTCCGAAATCGCACGCTGCGCTGAGAGTTCCGCGGGAAGGAGCACGTGGAAACAGCCTTGGGGTTTTCGCACCTCGAACAGTGGCAACCACTCGCATAATGAACGCTTGCGCGTACCATGTACAGCGGCTCGCTGCCGACCGCGTGCGCTTGCCTAGTGTTTTTTAACGACACATTCAAAGCCTCGGGGGTTCCCGGTACACGGCTTGCAGGATTGTGCTAGCCCGCCGGCCATCTTTTGTCCGGAGTGGAACGGCGTGTTTGTGTGTCCTCTATGCATGCAGTTGACCCCGCGCTTCTTTTTTTCTTCGGCCGACCGCACTTATTTCGAAACGAACGCCGAACAACGGACCACGGAGGATGCACTTCGCACGCAATAATTCTGAGAACTCCACCTCTTGAGGTTTACAGTGACCCTAAAGAAAACAAAAACAAGGAAGATTCTTCTTGTGATAGAAAATCATTATTCCACAATGCCAGTACCACGACCCTTGCCGTGAGAAGGTGCTTAGGCAGCCAGATTGGTAATACAGATGGTAATACAGGATTGGTAATACAGATAGGTAATACAGGTGGCGACGCTACCTGGCGTTTCCCTGGGGTATTTGTTGTTACGTCACAGATGCGTCTGCTAGGACAAGCATAACGATTTTTTGGTAAACCGAATTACATTATGGTCTAAGGAAGCTAGGCACTTAACGTGGCAAGTATCAATACATTTTATTGAGTCAATGGGACCGAAATGGGAAAGAGCACTTGGAAATCCGTATCATCAGCCTGATATCCAAGTGGCAAAGTTTAATGTGCGCCTTGTCTACTAAATATTTCGTACATGCCGAATTTTCAGCCGCCAAGAATTCCCGAACAGATTCGTATAGATTCCTGACTGTCTGAATAACGTCACTTTCCGTGTTGTAACAGACCCTGTTATGCCTTGCATTCTTGCATCAATTGTCTTTTGTTCTTTCATTGTGCGATGTTTATTTTTGGTTTCGTTCACTGCATATATGTATCCACCAAGCTTCTGCTTTTTTAAGTATGTCGTATTCAGAATGTAACCCACTCCCCTCTGTAAAATGCCTTCGGGCCCTGACGATACGGACATAAATAAATAAATAAATAAATAAATAAATAAATAAATAAATAAATAAATAAATAAATAAATGTGCGAAATAGCAAGGTGAGCTGAAACGATGCCGCTCGGTGTATTTTTGTCATGAAATGGTTCGTGCACTCTCACGTTGATTGGATCACTTATGGCCGACGGCCGTTTCCACTCAGTCGCCTCCATATTTATTTTGATAGGAAAGCGCAGAGAGGCTTCCGTGTAAGTAGAAATGCGCCGCTTCCATATGCGCGCGCTGTTTATTCCCGTTTTGGCAATCTGCCGACTTCGTACCTGCATGGTGTACATACGAATACACGCCCGTCGATTGTCGTCTTCGGCTGATGTGCATTCCGGGAAGCGACTGCTGTACGTCCGGGGGAGACCAGGATATGTGCTGACAAGCGCGAGTCTCGCAACTTTCCTCGACACTTTGTGTGGAAAGAAACAGCCGGAGTGCAGTTTGCGAGAAAGATGGGGGGGTTATGGAGCGTCTAAAATTCTTCACCGTGGTTATGCGTACTCAAATAGCCCTTTTCTCACACATAATTCCTGGCGTTTTCACGTGCCAAAAGCTCGAAATGTTCATGAGGCACGCCGTATAGTAAAGGACTCCGGAAATTTCAACCACCTGAGATTTATTGACCTGTAATGATAAAGCCGATCTCCTGGCATTCAAGTATTCGTCGAAAATGCGACCGCCGCGGCGAGAATCGAACCCGGGCACTTCGAGTCAGAGGTCCAGCCCCGTAACCACTGTATCGACACAGCTAGCCGGCGTAGTTGGAAACGAGTCGTGCATATGAAGCGGGAAAAAACAACAAAAATACACAGGGAAGAAGCAGAGAAACACGCAGGAGAAGCGCTTTCAACACGTGTGGTTTTATTAACGGAAAAGTCAGACTTTTTATCCCAACGCGGTTCGGATAAACCAAGGAAGTTAAAAAAAAACAAAAAAACAAGCACTTCTGGAGTGGAAGCTCTCGCATTGTCTGACCAGCATATGTGAGGCCCAACATTTGCCCCTCCTTTACCTCAAGAACACAGCTACCACCGTTACTCTCCTGGATGCATTATTTTGATCGGCAACAACGATCTGTTATATCACTATAAACCTAGCGCTTATTTTAAGTGAGCAAAAACTCTTGACGTGTAGGCGAGTACCACCTGCCTGAACTAGTCCTGCCAGGTGGTACTCGCCTACACGTCAAGAGTTTTTGCTAACTTCAGATAAGCGCCAGGTTTATAGTGAAATAACAGATCGTTGCTGCCGATGTAATTAATGCTTCCAGGAGAGTAACTGTAATGTGATATCCAATAACATGTGCCAGGACTTCGAGGCTTGCGAGGAAAACCAGTAACACAACGGCGCATGTGGAGCATTATCTCTCGGCAGAAACGTTGGGCATGAAACTAGTAATGCCTAGGCAGAAAGCACTCCCTTCTTTTTTGCAGCGCAATAATGTCTTCTCGTGCCTTTAGTAAAATGGCGGAGGTCTGGCTTCACTTTAGGGCCTTAATTACCACTCCAGAATTTTGTTTTTTTTTTAAATCCTTGGGATAAACGCAGTTCTGTTGGGATAAAAAGTCTGATTTTTTCGTTAACAAAAACTGGTTGGGAAGAAGTGCTTGTCCTGTGTGTTTTTCTGCGTCGTCCCAGCGCGTTTTTTTTTTCTCTCTCGCTCACGCACGTCACAAGCATGATTCACTGTATCACCAGAGCGAGCCTTCGTTCCTTATTGTTTTTTTTTTTTCAGGCTCTGGAAAGACGCTACGGTTTTTGCTTTTTGGTCTGAGCCTTCTTGCTAAGCATCGAATAAAAGCAGCCCCAAGTTCGCACAGATCGAGTGCTCAACGTTCGAGCACGGGTCGACCGAAATTTCACCGCCACATATCCTTCTTTTTTTTTTTTTTTTAAACAAAGCGTCAAATTGGGGTTGCTTAGTCCTGACTGGGGCCCCGGAGGTATACTATTTGTGCATGTACACATATCGACCCGACTTCCTTCCCTCCCATTATATTCATGATACTTTCAAGCACGGTCTCGAAGTGGACAAACAAAAAAAGAAATAAGGAGGGGAGGGGGGGTGCTCGGTTGCGGTTCAACGCACTCCGTTTTGATACGGTTCAATTGCGCTTCGGGGAAACACGAACGGTCTGCGTGCCGGTTCGCAACACTGAACCAGCTCACGAAGTGGTTCGGCACAGTAAAAATCGTGGTCGCCAATGCTTTGCACCATGATACTGACTTAAGTACGCTAAGCTGAAGCACTACAGGTTCCACTGCTCTAGTGACTGCCATTTCAGTTCCGGTTCCGCTTCCAGTAGTGTGTTGTGCCGAGAGCATGCACCATCCGCCATTTTTCCCAAAAGGCCAAAGAAATAAGCCCCTTCGCCAATTGGAAAAAGTGATTGATGTTTTTTTTTTTTAGATTAATATAAGCGAAAATGAGTAAATATAACTATACCACGGCCATGCTACGAGCACTGAGCTGCACGTCAAGCGTGAACAATTGCAATACCTTGCAATACCCGAAGATAGGCACGCACTGATAAATACGCATCAGACAATTGAAAAACATCCATGTTCTTAGGTTCTTAGGTTTACAATTCCAGGCGGTCAAAATTAAATAAAAGGAATCACTAAAGCGTGCTTCCCAATTATATCGTGATTTGAGCACTGAAAACCTCACAACCAGTCTTCTTCTTTTTTTTTTTTTTAAGTTTTAAAGTGCAGCATCGCTGTGATCATTATTTCAAGTTCGCTCCAGCAGTATACATGTCCAGAGTGCGTTCACCTTTCGTTATTGTAGATGTTCAGGTATTCGGCCGAGGGAGACAAGCCAATACGCCGTAACAGATGCTCGTGGTGTAAGTTGTATACGCGGTGCAGTGTTCTCGAGTACAAGGCATCGTGCATCGTGTTTTTGAAGGAGTACAAAAATGTTGAGACTTGTGAAATCGTAAGTTTAGTTAACGAAATGGACACATCGAGTTGGTAGGCGGCGAGATTAATAATGCCAGTGATTTCGTCAGATAAATTGTTTATTTTGAGTAAATGTATAGCACTACAAAGCACATTTAGACTAACTGACTTAAGAGGTCAATTTATCATCTTGCCCGGAAAATGAATAAAACACGACACCTAATAAGGAACAGGTAGTTACCCAAAAGAAAAAGCACGTCTGGATTACTGAGTTTATGCGATCCGTATAAGTCATGAAATTAGTACACTGAAAACATTCCTGCTCCAAAATGTAAAATTCAATTCATTGCTGTTCCCATTGACAACAACGCTTCTTCAGAGCCGCGCTCCGATACTCAGGGATTATAACGCCAAGGCCAGCCCATATTACATTATCTATTGGACGCAGACACCTTTAAAATAATCATATATAACACTAAGCATTTGTAGCTAGCAAGCAATGCTTTTGTGGCTTAAAGTGACATGCTGAGAGCCTAGTTGGTGCACAATTAACGAATACGCTTACAACGAGAATAAAAAAGACGGGACACCGAAGACGAGAATATAGACAGGATATGCGCGACACGGGACAAGCGTCTGTCCTATGCGCACCCTTCCCTTTTGTGTCCCGTCTTTCTCGCGTTCTAAGGGCATCTGTTAATGCTTCCGTGCTTATCATCATCAATTTCCCATATTTAACTGAGGAATAACTTTTGCGAAATTGTCAGCGAATGGTTTTTGTATGTGCCTGTAAATTTCATCTTCTGGTGAGAATGGATATGTCGCACCTTTCTATGCTGCAATGAACAGGCTAAATGCCATTAACTCTCACAAACGAATCGATAGAACAAAGAAAATAATGAAAGGAGCACACAAACGTTATAATACCAAGTAAAAAAAATAGCCAAATATCTAAATCGACAAAATGACAAAGGGAAGAAAGGCCGACCGCAACAACCAGGCGCAGATGCCGTACGCGATTTTCTTCGTGAGACAAAAGGAATTCAATGTTAATTATCTCAGCTTTTTGTTTTATGTCTTTTAAATCTTGATCACAGTACGTGAGAACCAATCTCCATAGCGCGCACTTCTCTTTTTATAATTATATACCTTCAGTCTTCGCAGGAGACTGTTCTTTTAACCTAAATTTGATTACTAAATTTGTATTACAATTTATTTTCTATTTTTTATTAGGAGTCCTCTCTCACACAAATCTATTTTCGGTTCATGGCCGATCTCCCTGGGTGGGTTGCGCCAAGGTATCCAAGGACCACCACCACCACCAACAACAACAACAACAACAACAACAACAACGACGACGACGACGACGACGACGACGACGACGACAACAACGACAACAACAGACGGCGGCAGTGTCAGCGTGGCCGAAGCTGCCTATTTCGATCTAATCACCCGTATTGTTCGGTTTAGCTTCGGTCCTGTTAAAGCCGCATGCCGAGAATGTCGGTTCGGGTTTGCTCAGGCAACCTGCTTTCAGGTTACTGGTTCTCGCTTTAACCGCTTCGTTGAGGGGGTGACGAAGCGAAACTGTATACGCTGTGTCGTCACCGACAGCGTCCCCTTTGGTTCAACGGCTCAGCCTGCACGTTGAAATCTCGCTTCATCGGTAATGAAGGAGTCCATGATCATTGCGCGCTGTCCTTGCTTTATTATTATTATTATTATTATTATTATTATTATTATTATTATTATTATTATTATTGAGGCTCACAATGCCTGATGGAGCCCAGCAGTGGCCACCAACACGAGCATCTATACAAGCTGCTGAGATCTTACTAAATAATTAAGAAGAAAAAAACAACAAACTTCCCGACGGGTAACCCCTTAACGTTAAGAAGGAGGCCCGATACCCGAAATGACGCTCGTCTCGTATAAATTATATCGGTCTGTTTCATTCATCACTTGTGTCCGCAGATCAAGGGGTCGGAGGTGCTCAGGGCTTTTTGAATGTGACTGTAGAGACTACATGAACGATGGCTATTTGATAAGTTTTTTTTTTTTTTTGGTACATGCACGAAAATGGCCTCCATGCAAACGCTTCTTTTGACTCCGGCCCTATTCCACGTGCCAAGGCCAATGGAGGAAAAAGAAATTCTGCACTACGTGTCGTGCGGCGGTCATCAATTAACGCATACGCACAAAGAAAGAAAGAAAGAAAGAAAGAAAGAAAGAAAGAAAGAAAGAAAGAAAGAAAGAAAGAAAAGCACAATTCGAGGAGAAGCGCACCCGTAGAGTTCAGGCATGCGTTGGGCGCGCAGGTGAATGCATATGTTTTCAGAAAACACAGCGCCTTATTCTCGTTAAGAAAGCTCCATCTATAACCGCCGAACTTTACGCTATACCGACAATGTACGCTCACAGGCGTCCCTAGCTCGTTCATTTCTTAATCACACACTGGACGGGTCCTTAATTGTCCAAGACATTTAAGATTAATTAAATTAGAACTGACGGGTCATTAATTATGTCAAGCACTTACTTCCTGGCACGGCGTTCCCATGGGAGGAAGTGGGCTTTCCCACGAAGGCAGTTCCCTTCCCACCACCGTGCGCCTTACGTTAGCAGCGTATGCGCAAAGCATTGGAAATCGACCGGTACAGACCCCATTCCCGGAGTACCCGCTGGGAGATGGCGCAGTCGCCACACTGCGTCATGCCGTTGTGCATGAGGTCGCCGGTTTGATTCCCAGTCATGGTGACCCTATACTACTATGGAAGGACGGTATTAAATGTAAAACAGAAATAACAAAAAAAATTGACCGCGTATCTCCGTGCTTCGCTGCAAATATCGTCGAAAGACGATAGTCTTCTGTCGGCCGTACTACGCCGCGTGAGATATGGACGCCATAAGGCAGCGCCGTCGGGAAACATGAGCTTGTGCAAAATCCCTGAGCAACTGCCAGGTGGCAGCACCAAATCATCAGCAGAGGCCTTTTTCGTGCATAGCGTCGCGTTTTTAGCGCAGCCTAACAAACACTAGGGTCTTTAGAGTTACGTATCTATGTATTTTCTAGTAAAGGAACTATGTATTTTCTGTTAAAGGAGCACACCATCTAATACTTACGTATTGATGTTGCGCCTCAGATATGCGTAATGTTTGCTTTTTGATCGACAATGTTCACAAGTACGAATGCAGCTACCAGTTCAAGATGGCTGGGCGTTACGCAAGTGCTTAAACTTTGGCCGGGTGGCTGAATCGTGTGACAGACAGACAAACAGCAAGACAGACCAAAACTTCTGCTTTCAAGTGTCCCAAGAAAGACTATCGTCTTTAAAAAGCCTCGCGAGCACACGGACAGCTTAAAAGAACACGTCGGACGGCAAAACATTACTCCAGAGTTTCAAATTATGCATGTTCTTTCTTAGGCTGTTGATTCAGAAGTACCTCATAACGACCAAGCACTCCATCAAGTTTGCCTTACAGGAGTCGGCCGACACTTGTTCTGTATACGGACCGCACAACTTGGGATCAGATTATTAGTCTGCCCAGTGCGAATGAGCGAAGGCCGCCAGTCGTTGGAACTTTCAAAAGACAGTTTTTATACACTGCGCGAGAAGAGAAAGCGACTCGGCGAGCCAAACGAAGCACGCCTGCCCATTCACCGAGAGACAGCAACGTGGCCAGTATTGATGCCTCGATGGCGTGCTTCATTGCAGCCACTGTTTCAGAGCCACAGACCTCGATGTATGTAACGAAGCTGGCGGAATCAACGCAAACAACCGTGGCGTAACGACGGTGGCTGTCCTTCGCGAAGCGGTAAATGAGACGAGGCTGGCATGCCGCACCGCTCCATACAATCGCCTTCCTGTGGAACGCTTTGCCCTGGCTTATCGTTACCCGCCCCGTTAACGAATGGTTTTGTTCAAAAGCACACAATCGGCGCCGTGTAACGGACCAAATTGAGTGGGCGGGTGTACTGGCAAGTATAAACTGCTCGCGCGCTACTCCCGGGGTGTAGTTGGCGCGGACGTTGAAAGTCGGTCACGCGGTGTTACGCAAGCGAGTTTTTTTTTTTTTTTTGTCTTGCCAGCAACCGAGACCGCTTTCTTCAACAGGCGGCGGGCGTCGAATCGGAAGACCCGCATCCCTCGAGAGTGACTTCACGTCAAAGCGGTATACATTGGTGTGCACGTACGCCTGCAGAGGGTCAATGCCGGCAGTGAACTATTGTCGCGTACCTGGCCTTGCAGAGGTCCCTACAAACAGAAACCAGCTCGCCGCCGCCTGTTGTGCACGCGTGTCGTTCCTCGCTTTTTCACACATAGCAGTTCAGGACCGATACCAGGCAGGATGTACTCATTCCGCATGCTTTGAGCTCCGGGCCGGAGTCCGGGTTACTTTGTGTGCTGCCGGGCATCCACCGCTTCCGAAATGGGCACACAAGCATACCCCCGGCCTGGCGCTCGGCTTCCATTCAGGGGTGTTATACGTTCGGGAAAGGACCCTAGGTGCGCGTTGAAAGCACGTCGAAACCCTCGTAACACTGAACGGACGGGGCTCAACACTGAAGCGTACTTCGTGTGTTGTCCGCAGACATCTCGTCATGAGCAGACAGAGGCGTGGAACACGGTCCAACCGCGTAAAACCTTTATGTATAGAAGTGAGCGTCCACCGCAATAAAACAAACATCCGTCGCCCCTTGCTACATCTTGTCCGCTTCTAGGCGCGCAACAGTGCTATGCACTGTAGCTTTGTAGCAAGCTACGGGATAATTAAGCACCGCCACTCTCATCAGAGGGCTCCCTCGACGAGATTAAACCGGCACTCGGGGGCTCTGACAGCGGTTTCACGGAGCGGTCACTGCTACTGGTCTGTGAGACATCGATCCTAGCCGGGCGCCGGCTCAGAGAGAGAGAGAGAGAGAGACGTGCAGCAGTAAGCGGAGTCCATTCGGCCCTTCCTCATCGAGCCGCCGAAGCGAGTGTTCACGGTCAGGGAGTCTCTGGTTCATTGTTCCGCATCCATGCACCACAGCCTCCTGTTATCGGCCTGCCATAATGAAATTTTCGAGTTCACCTGCGCTCTTACGTTACACTCTTTTTTTTTTTTTTTTTTGTGGGGCAGCGCTGCCCTACGGAAGGCGCGACAGGCACCTCTTCTCGGGAGACACGACAGATAATTACTAAACTACTTGTAAGTGGTAAGCTACCACTTGAGAACATTTGTTATAGTTGATTTATTAGGTGGAGGCGTAGCGATTGTTATCCGATAATTATACGTTGGTATAGTTCGCCCTTCATTTTAATTTCTCACCGACACACCAGCAGCCGGTTCGTCGCACGTAACATGGATTGGCGATTTCAACGTGCCTATTATACTTTCAATGCGTTCGCACTGGAGTAATTCTCCAAAAAAATTTATAGTTGCCATAAACAGCGGCGTTTGCTGATACAGAGTTTCCCGAATTTACGACGCAAAAAATATCCACGGTGTCATAGAAAACCTGTCGCGACGACTTCGGGCCAACATGGAACGTCTGTGACTTTCTGGCTTACCAATATACAATCAGAATGACTGTAGTTTTCCTTTAATCGCCGAACCGTATTAACTAGCAGATCAACGCGCGTTGTGAAGAGCTGTTCGCGCAAAACATTCTTCGCCAATTTATCGAAAACAAACCCTTATCTTGATAATACGAAAGGGTTTGGAGCAAGTGTGTTGGTTGGAACCGGTGTGGCCGACCAGTTTTTGTCAGAAATCGTGGTTTAAAAGAACAAAACGAGAACAATAAAACGAAGAAATTCAATCGAACGGAGCAAAAGCGCGACTCTTTGGGCGTCGTTCTGAACACGGTCGCCATGGTGACGGCAGTACAAGGTGGCAACTCGGTAACAGTCGCCGCATGCAATATGATCATTGTTCGCGTTCCACTCGACCGTGGCATTTGGAAACGGCGCTCGAAGAAGAGGTGAATCATTGGCGTCACGTCCTCGCGTATGGTGTGTAGTACGTCGGGAGTGCGTTACAGCCGTCAGCGCGCAGCACTTGGCGTGCAATCACGTGAACAGACGCGCATGTGCCACCGTGTGTGTGTGTGTGTGCACTGCAGGGCGCATTATTCCCGACTCGCGTGAGGCACGACGTTGTCGAAGCGACGGCCCCCTTCGCTACCGCTTGCATACGCAGCGAAAACGAGCGCCCGCTTATTGCGTGAAACCGCAGTGGCGCCTCGTTTTTGCTGATGATCTGCCCGCTTCGCGCTTCGGTCCCAGCGACTCCTATTCTTATTTCCCTTTTTTTTTTTTTTGTCGCCTATACTGCATCGTTACGCGCATACGAAGCGTATGCCCTTACGGTTTGTGGCACGCCTTTATGGCGGCACGTTCGATTTCTCACCGCTGCAGCCGCACTTCATCAGCCCCGGAGGCATCCGCTCGCTTACTGAAGGTGCACGAGTCCGACAGAGAAAAAAAAATTAAAAGATGGGGTTGATCCCTGTGTCATAGGAATCGGTTTAACGCAAAAGTGAAACCTGTCTTTCCGAAGGTGTGGAATACATAAGCGGCAATCTGGCGAATCCGAGGGCGGGAGATGGCTTGGGTACTGTGAACATGAGAACAGGTTACATGTGGACATCAGCGACACCTTGTCGCGGCACAGCGATCCTCGACAGTTTTACACGATGGAAAGTTCTCGAACGACTCACATTGCTCCGAAAACAATGAATTGCACGCGCAAGAGCCCTGAGCACACCTGCCATCACCGAGGAGCGTCCGCAACGGTGAAATCTTGAACGGGTTGTCATTGCATGGTTTTGTGAAAACACAGCCTACTGCAACGAAAGGCCAATCATTTGCTTGTCGACGACCGTCCTTGCGTTCCTGGAGCAGTGCGTGTCGCGACTCAACACACCTAGCCATGCAGGTCAGATTTTGTAGCGACAGCGTTCGCACTTTGCTCGTGGAACGCACGTCACAACGCCGCCATGCCCCTAACTTCCGCGGCGGTCGAGGAGCGTAGACTACCGAAGTGCTGACTTCCGGCGCGAATCAGCATGACAATGTGCTTCACTCTATCTATGATTCCTAGATGGTGGTACCACCGAAGCGAAGCGAACCAAGAGTGCAATATAAGGAAGGCGATGTTAATTGAAGAGTAATACTGATTATTAAGCACTATACTTCACTGTACCAAACACGTTTACTTTAAACGGACGACAATTAAATGCAACCAGGAAATCGCCAATGTAAATATATAAGGCCCATCTGTTCCGTATGCGAGCGATGCTTCGGTGGTGTACGGGTAGAGCCTCCAACTCCTCTCGTCAAATCCCACGTGAAGGTGGGTTCGAGTCCGACTGGTTGGAACTTTTGTAGTGTGAATGTAAGTACATTTTTTTAGAGATCCACTACCGTTACGGAAGTACGTCACTGATTTCCTGGTGGACCCGGGCATAAAACACTTCCGCGTTAAAAAATAGACAGAAGGACATTCTCCAGTCCTCCAGCAAGTTGCGCCCAAATGCGGCGTTTCACAAAATTTTAGAACCGCAATACTTTCTTTCTTCTCTTTTCGCTGAGCCAAAGGAAAGCTCCGAACTTGTTGCAAAAGTCATGCGTCGAGTACGCCCGCCGGTTTTGAAAAGGCACAAAGCCAGTGCTCGGCGAACGATTTGGAGAGCGCTGCGGTTTCAGCCGCTCACGTGTGTCAGCGAAACAAGGTATACGCTTGTCATAGTGCGCCTCTTCGTCATTCCAAGATGAGTTCTATAGAGGAAAGAAGGACAGACACAGCACAGCGCCACTTGTCGCCTGATGAAGCAAGGAAGAAGCCACAGTTCCTGCTTTTTTTTTTCTTTTGCTTTATAACCGGTCATTTTAGCAGTTACGGTGGCGAGCTTCACATTGTTCGTCTGCGGACTATCCTACGAGCTCACAATCCCGCCGGAGGCGTTCTCTGTCATTATGAATCATTGCGAGTAATAAAATCGAGCATCTAGGTGCATTTTAAAATGAGCAAAAGGACACATTTCAAGTTGCATCATTTTTTCTTGAATTGCTTCATTAATGTGCCAATTTAGAGCCATAGATAGATAGATAGATAGATAGATAGATAGATAGATAGATAGATAGATAGATAGATAGATAGATAGTGACGACAGCTTGGACACCAAGCGTCGCAAAAAGAAGAGGAGACAAGACATCACGCCCCCTTCTTCGCGACGAATGGTAACGAGAAACAGTCGTTGTATAGGCGAACTGCGTGTTTCATCGCGCTGTCGCTGGAAGCACGAGAAATTCAGCCGACGCGGCCCCGTACGGAATGTGCTTGCAGCAGGTGGGAGCACGCACAGAGTGACTCACGCACGCAGCGAGGACGAATGTTTCCTCCGCTTTGATAGCGTCAATTAGCTGCATTTATTTTCGCATCATATAGACTCGCCTACCGTATATCATGGCGCTGTAACGGGAGAGAATGCAGAACTGGCTGGCTTGTTGTTACGATCTAAATGCGCCATATGTCGCAATGTACGAGTTGTTTGAACTCTTCTTCTATATAGGCCAGACGTGAGACAATGCGCATCATTCAAGCACTGCGAAGACGCAAACAGAGAATGGTAGAAAGACGACTACATTGAGAGCCCCGCCACGGTGGTCTAATGGCTATGGTACTCGGCTGGTGAGGGTTGCGGGATCGAATCTTGGTCGCGACTGCTTCACTTTGATGGAGGCCCGTGTGCTGTGCGATGTCAGTGCCCGTCAAAGAACACCAGGGTGTCGAAATCTCCGGAGACTTCCACTACGGCGTCTCTCATAATCAGAGCTGGTTTTGGGACGTTAAACCCCATAAATCAATAAACGAATACACTAAGAGAATGGCTGCTTTCGGCGATTGCGCACGGAACGCAGGCTACGCGCAAAGAGGGAAATGACACGCACGGTGGCTTACTAATGATTCGAACCCACGCCTTCGAATCGAAGATCCCCCACGCAGAATTTTCAGTATTCATCTAAGGTAGCACATACCTTCGGCACTGCACTGACATCGCACAGCACACGGGCCTCAACATTTCGCCTCCATCGAAATGCAGCCGCCGCGGCCGGGATGCCATTTCGTCATGGACCTCACGAGCAACTGGTTGCTGACATAAGAATTCTTCACCACCATGCCGTCGAGCAAGGACACGACATCACGTACCAGTGGATACCGGGGCACTGTGGGATCAACGGCAATGACCTTGCTGATAAATCCGCCCGATCTGCCCACGATGATAACCACTGTAGAGCAATACCATTCTCCAGGACCGACGCATCTGCAAGGCTTCAATCCCTAGCACGTGAACTTACGCGCGCACAGTGGGATTCGTCAGATTTCACCAATGCTCGTGTACATAGTTTGCACCCAGACCTTAAGTTCCGCCTTCCCTCAGGAATACCTCGCGCTGAAGAGACACTTCTTTGTCGCCTGTGGCTTGGCGTTGCCTTCACAAACGCCTACTCATTTCGTATTGGAATGGCAAACGACCCTATGTGCGCTACTAATGATTCGAACCCACGCCTTCGAATCGAAGATCCCCCACGCAGAATTTTCAGTATTCATCTAAGGTAGCACATACCTTCGGCACTCCTAGTGCACCTGTTTTTCCCTTGGAGGCCTGGTGCTCACAGGAGAAGGGTAAAAGGTGCTACTGTAACATTTACCACCCTCCCCCTTTCAAAGCACTGATTGGCGCCGGCAAGTCTTTCTCTTCTACTCCCAAATCACAAAACTCTGGACAACCCGACCATACTTGGTACGTAAGCACCGTTTCTTGCAGATAGATCTGCCGCGCTGTAGTGGTCGGCGACACCTGCGTATATTTCGTCTGCGCAACGGTCTCAGAACTTTCAATAACAGCAGAATTTTGACTTGGGCTAGTTGGTTCATGCTTCTTAAAATTGCAGCGCGACCAAGACGAAGACATGTACGATTTCCGCTGGTGGTAGGTAGCTACATGTACGTTATGGTGATGTTGGACTGCCATTGGCGCTCTTATAAGACACTCCATTTGCATTTCATAGGCAACGAGTACGTTGTCCGGCAGTCATTACCATCGCCACGCAGGCACAGTTCGCGGGGAGTGCGCCGCACTTTCACAACTTCATATCCTCGACACGGCACAATCGACGCATCATTCACCTGCCAGGAATTGCCCAATCAACCGGGACGGCCCGCACCTGAGGGCGTCACAGAAACGCGACATATACAGTTGTTGTTGCACACATACCGCAGCTGCACATCGGTGACGCGACGAGAATTCGCGAAGCTTTCCGCTTGTAACAGCTCACTGCCACTGGACAGCTGCAGCTTCGTTAGTGATATGCCCGGCGCCATGATTCGCTGTTAATTTCTCCCGAACGGTTCCAGCGTAATATGTGTTAAAAATGCCTACGCCTTTCTAAGCCTATACACAACGGGGAAAACTGTCTTGTCTGCACAGCGTATGAAACGGAGTAAATTCGACAGGTAAAACGTTGGTGGGAGTTTCGAAACCATGCGGATCTTAACCATGATGGCCCCACGCTAAGCCGTCTTACCCACTAGGCCACGACATTATTGTTTGAATTACGGTAAGGTTTACGCTTGATGATGATGATGATGATGTATGGTGGTTATTGGCGCAAGGGCCGTTTGCGGCCAAAGAGCGCCAGGCGATTTATGATGTGTACACACAGCGGTGTGGTCAATGACAACTCCTAGGTGGTGTAATGTGGCAGTAAATGGGCCTAAAATTATATTTACTGAACATACTAGGTTCACGCCTGCCAGCGAAAGACACACATGGCGCTCGTTACAGGGGCCAAACGTCGTTAATGAGGGCCCCTTTAATTGGTGTACTGCGTTGTTTGACGCTCGCAAACGTGAATCTTAACGGAAACCAGCGAGCGTGACTCGTTACCCCTGACATGCTTACGATGTCGTTACGCCGAGAAACCCGAATAAAGCTTGGCCTTCCAGACGAGCGCCTTTTCGCAGAACAGAGGCGACAAGAGCGGCCTCGTGTGACTGCGGCGTGCAAAGCGACAAACGTGCTGCGCTTCTGAGTTTCCTCACAGCAGTACTTGTGACAGCCATGGCTGTATTTGGAATAATGATACTAAATGTATTTGCATTGGATAAGGTTAAACAGGAAGAAAAGAAGAACGAAAGAAAGGCGAAGTAATCGCGCAGTATACGCTAAGAGGGTCTTGAACTGCGCGAATGCTTGAGAGTCCGTACGTCCACTTGTCACGAGAAGTGAACGGTGAAATTGGACATTACCCGTGTCATAGGCGGAGAGTACGGGGGGGGGGGCTCGGGGGCTCGAGCCCCCCCCCCCCCCGAACTTTGCAAGGGGGGGCATAGCCCCCGCCGGAGCCCGGAGAGGAGGATCGTTATGTGTAGTGCAGAAGCATAATCGTAACGGGCTGAACGCTCTCGGCAAAGCGTTATGGATAAATGA
Source organism: Hyalomma asiaticum (assembly GCA_013339685.2). NCBI lineage: Eukaryota > Metazoa > Arthropoda > Arachnida > Ixodida > Ixodidae > Hyalomma > Hyalomma asiaticum. The sequence continues at coordinate 43,681,796 of CM023481.1, read as the reverse complement.
TACGCCAATGCACGCGATGATGAACTCACATGGGTAGGCCTCACCGCAAGCTGTGGTTGCTAGCCGGACCTATGCGCAACTCACATGGGTAGGAAAGCATGCATTGCTTTCCTCCCCATGTGAGTTGCGCATAGGTCCGGCTAGCAACCACAGCTTGCGGTGAGGCCACACTCGCCGATCCACGTGCCTGGCGTGTCAACGACCGGCGATGATAGAAGTTACACCTCCTTTCGGGACTGTACCACGGGAGTACAAAGGCCGACTGCACAGCCTCGACAGCGGATTTTTGGGGGGTTACGCCTTTTAAGGGGATAATGGCGGCGCCAAGGGAGGCCTCTTGTTAAAGCGGTTCGCTACAGCGGCGGCGGAAGTCCAATAATTGGCCTATACGAAAAAACAAACTCTATAGCCATTTCGCTTAATCTAAGTTTTTAATATTGAAATTAAAAACTGGCCCAACGTTTCGAGACCCATTCGGTCTCTTCATCATGGGGTGACTGTCCGGCCGGCTCCGAAGCTAGCGACTTTTCTTAGTGATTGTCCCTCTCTCCACCGTGGTTCCTCCGCCTTTCTTGTGTCGGTGTTTTCTCCATTGGTTCCGGCAGGGTCCCAGTTGAGCCGTTGATATTTCCAGGTGTTGTTTGGACGCGCCACGGCTTAAGAACTGCCGTTTGGTGCGGTTACCTTCCGTGTCGAGGACCCGGGCGTCGTCGAAGTTGATGTGATGGTCTTTCCTTTCGCTGTGTTCTGCGAGCGCGTTCCGCGTAGCGCTGAAGCTGCGTACGTCATTTTTGTGTTGCGTATCCTTTCCGGAAAGCTTTTTGTCTCACCGATGGAAGTGGCGTTGGTGGCGTGGCAATCGGCGCACGGAACCTCGTACACTAGCCCGGGGAATCTTTCTTTTAGCAGCCGGTGTTTTGTAAATCATTTTTCAATTACGTTGATACGTTGTATGAGTACTGACACAAAAGTTCTGCATCATGTTTTTTTTCTTTTGCAATAAGTAGCTAATGACCCACTTACTCCGGCTGTAAACCTCGAGGGCTCAAGCGCGCGATTATTAATATTTTGTGTACGGTTTTGTGGAGCCCAGACGCATTTTCCGTTTGAAAGAGCGATGAGTATTCCATTGGATGGTATTCCATCCGATGCAATACTCATCCCTCATCCGATGGAATACCATCACCCAGGATGGTATTCGCCCCGCCACGGTGGTCTAGTGGTTATGGCACTCGGCTGCTGATCCGAAGGTCGCGGGATCGAATCCCGGCCGCGGCGGCTGCATTTCGATGGAGGCGAAATGTTGAGGCCCGTGTGCTGTGCGATGTCAGTGCACGTTAAAGAACCCCAGGTGGACTAAATTTCCGGAGATCTCCACTACGGCGTCTCTCATAATCAGAACTGGTTTTGGGACGTTAAACCCCACAAATCATCATCATCATCAGGATGGTATTCATGTAAACATAGCTCACTACATGTGCACACAAAACCGCGTTCACATGAGTACCGCGCGGACAACTCTTTTGCGTGGAGGCTCCCTGGGTGCTGCTGTAATGCCCTCTGGGAAGTTTCAGACATGCGTGATCCCTCAACAATGCGCTGCCGAGGCGAGGACGTCAGTTTGTACTCCGGTGCAATTCTGCCCCCTCTTTCCGTCGGAAACGTCTGCTAGGATGAGCGCTCTCCCAAGAATCATGACGGCAACACAAACTAGTCACGCAACTGGTCACTGGTTGTTTACATGAAACAGAAAAGCGCGTTTCGCATGCAGTGGCGCAACACGCACGTTCAAATTGATACTAAATATGTTCTAAGCTATATCAGCCGTTGATATTTTGTAGATGATGCGTCTGTGTCGACACAAATCTATCCCGCAAGTTATCTCGATCGCCTTAAATTTTGTGTCAGAACTCCTTTAACTGGTGTTTAATTCACTGGGTTAGGATTGCATGACAATGTTACAAATGTGAAGTGCAAATAATCGTGCAAGGTTCAAAATTATTTGCACGAAAGTGACTTATTTTTTGCTGTGACGTTTTTTCTTCTCTTGTGCTTTCTGTGTCATTTGGGGATACATTGCTCCATTTATTGTAAAATAAATATTTCTTGGAAAAAATAATGTCAGATGTGAATTTACAGCGATGTTGATGCGTTCGCGGCCGGACTGGGAAAGCGACGCGCGCAAATGCGCGCGCATCGCTCCTCCAGTCCGGCGTGTGGCAGTTTGCCAGTTTTCATCATCAGAAAAAAAAAGAATTAAAATTGCCTGAGTTCCCCCGCGCCTTTGAAAGATATGGGAGAGGGTGAGGAGGAAAATTAGAGAAAGAAGGATGAGAAAGGGTAATTGGAGAATGAGAAGACCGTAGGGAAGATCCCGGCGCCCCCCCCCCCCCCCCCCGGGAAACGAAAAAGTCTGCGCCTATGAACCGTGTGACCCTATATACACTATCAACTTATTGGCTTCTTCTCACCTTTAGTAGCCGCTGAACTGGCTAAGCGAACCGGCATCAGCCTGATTAGGTTACGTGCACATCACCTGTTTCCAGTGCTGTTCATGATGTCAGTCGTTGTGTCCCTGAATCATGACGCGCTGTCCACGAGAAGAGCAGCTGTACAGTGGCAGAATATCGAGGACTTCCCAGATTTCCATTATAACGCAGCGTATTCGTTACGATGGGTTTTAACCGCGACTCGACCGAAACATCCCTGTCCATGTAAACACTATGTCAAGTGATATAATTGATTATTGAACAATTAGTTTATGGGCTTACCGGAAAAACGGGATGAGAATGCGCATGCGCAGAACGATAAACGACACACAGCGTTTGCCATATGCAGCGCTCTTTCTCACACCTGACGCTACCGTGTTTAAGTGTAAATAAGCCACGTAAAACATGGCGGCGGTTTTGGACGCCTGCTTCGAACTGAATTGGGCGTCGCTGTTGAAGGATTAACTTGGTTCGTGACCAGGGTGTCGGAACGAAATGTTTTTCGTTCCGGTTTTCGTTTCGTTCCACAGAAAAAGGTTCCGTTCCGTTTTCGTTCCGGAACGAAAAATAAACGTTCCGTAACGGTTCATAACGTTTTTTTTTTCGTTTTTTTTTTCAATAATAAGAAGGAGCAAAATACTTAATATTAAAAGTACCTTTTAAAAAAACAGCAAAGAATACTGAACTAATACATAGAAATGCAATAATAATTGTTGGGGTTTTACGTTCCAAAACTGCGGTGTGACTATGAGGGAAGTCGCAAAATGTTTCGAAGCGAGGACACAACAAAAACTTGGCATTTATTTTTCCTCGAGTTTGAATCTCGAATTTTCGTCAATGGAGGGCACACGATTTCAGAAGCAGCAGGTCATCAAGTGTACTCGCCGATAAGCGAGACCGCTGCTCTGACAAAACGAACTTGAGTGCCGAAAATGCTCTCTCAACGCTGACTTGTGTGGCTGGCACACCAAGGGCCACTTGTGCTAACATCTACAGCTCCGGTTGCCGCTCTTTGCGCTCGTCCCAAAATTTCAACACATAAGTGACGACAAAGCCCTCTCTCTCCACGACGGCCTGTGTGAGAGGCACGCGAAACTCCGCTTGAATACAAACAGCTATGGTTGCCACTTTCTTGATTTCCTGCATTATTTCAACGCATTTTTCCTTTGAAATACCTGCCCGAGATGCGAGCTGACGTTGAACCCTGAGTTATGCATTATTTCTCATGTTGCATGACCTCGGTTGTTCCGGATCGTAAAGGTTTCCCGTGAACCGAAAAACGATAAAAAATATTTAGTTTTTGCTCCGGAAAGAAATAATAAATAACGTTCCGGTTACGTTTTCGTTCCGGTCAAAAATATCGTTTTTTTCGTTTTTCGTTTTCGTTTTTCGTTCCGTTCCGATTGCGCAAAATGGCTTGACTTAGCTTTAGGAAGCTTCGACCACGAAGTATTATCGATAACTTCCCGAGTTTTTGAGTTTGCTTTCAATTTAGGGCTGTGTGAGGCCTCGAAATGGAACAGCTGTACACAATTCGGCTTTTGGAGCGTTGTTCACGTGCACCTAATTATTTTTATTATTCACAAAATGGAATATTGCTGCAAACGTGGAGACAGGGTAAGCTTTTATTTTTCTTCGTTTTTTTTTCTTTTTTCCTTTTTTTTGAACGCATTCATCCTCCGATAGAGGAGGCTACCTTCACAATTATCGGGATGCAAATGCTATCCCACTAAAATAAAACTTGGCTTCTGCAACGAACGTTTGCAGTACAGTAACGCTATTCCCGTAGCGCCTACTATCACGCTAACCCTTCACTAAAGAAAAAAAAAGAAAGCAATGAAAGAAGAAAAAAATCGTCGGACAGGAAAGTGCTACGCAAGGTTGAACAACGTGGCCGATCAGTGCGAATGAACACACACACACACACAGCGAGTTAAGCAATAACTGTTGGCTTCACTGCCTGCAGCCACTGATGCTATCCAATTTCTCCCCCTTGTCCTCATTACACTGGGCGTGTATACTTGTGCCCCGTGCGACCTCCATGCGCGGCGCTTATCCGGCTCATCCCAGGAGCTGCGCCAAGAGGAAACGAAAAAAGCCGAGGCCTTCCCGAGGTAAACGCATCCGCTGATCAAACGGCGAATATACAGTTGTTCTGGTAGAAACAATCGCGGTAAGCGGCTTTTGCGTACGTCTCCTCGCCTTACCGCCAGCGACGTGCGCGATCACGTTCGATACGTGCGTTCTTGAACGCGTCAAATATCTTGCGTAGAGAAACGGGCGAAGGCTTTTTCGTTACCTTGAAATGCACTTGCTTTTCCCACGCCGAGACTAGCTTTCTGCGGAGCATTTTCCCTAAACACTCATCACTGAATCAGGGGACAGCCTCCATGTACAGCGAACTCGAGGGCACACGCTGCTTTAATGGAAGACTCCGGCGTCTTCTCAATTTTTTTTTTTTTTGGTTTTACTGTGCACTGATTTCTGCGAAAATTTTCACTGAGATCAGTTAAACAGTAACAGTAAGTGCCAGGCCACGCGGTTGCAAGTCATTTAGTTTTCTTGAAAATGAATTTTACAAATTTTTGGCGCATTCCCGCGCGAGCCACCCTGTGTTTTTTTGGGGTCATTACCTGCAACGCTGCTTACCTGAGCAGGCGGAGCGTCTAAAGCAAAACGGCGATACTCCAGGGCTCAAATCGTCCCTTTCATGCTCAGAAACCGTGGCGAACTCAATACATCGTCGGATGACTTCGCCACTTTCACTTTTCTGCCACTAATTCCATATTTATGATGGTGGGGAGGCTGCGACCTCATCGCACACGGCGCGCGAAGCGTCTACCCGTTTCGGTTTGAACACGTCGTTCATTCGGTTACTTAAAACTATTGGCGAGTTTTTGAGGATGATGGAGCTACCCGGGCTGCTTACAGGACTATCAGAACTGTCGGAAGAAAGCGATATTAGAATATGGTGAGAAAACCGCAGGAGTACCCCTTTAAAAAAGAGCCAGTAACGTCTCCAGTAAGTTGAGAGAAGGAGCAATTTTATGTCACCAAAGTAAGCGGTTCCGCAAGTTGGTACGCGGACATATAGGCGTATAAGAGAGGAACAGTAGCATGAAAAGAGATGACCAGAGAGGCGTCGGTCTTTCTTGGTGTTCGCACTCATTACCAGCGGGTTTGCTGTTGTTTTTTTCGTATTTATGAGCTAAAAATCTTGCGCCAGGCTAGGAGATACAGCTGAGACCACTGAGCCCAACAGCAGCAACAACAAAAAAAAGCAATAAAAGAACCGTTAGTTAATATACGCTGCCTCATCACCTTGCGATTCGAATACATATATGATCAAGATCCGAATTCACAGAAATATCTTCGGTTAGAACTGTTCGCGACAGCATATTCTAGCCAATACTGGTGCAGGACATGCCACTAACGGCTTCGTCTGGCAAATGGTTGTGGCACTACGGGCGAAAAGAGGTCCCAGGGTCCCTATTTACGAAAACATCCTGGACTACAAGTGCCCGTAGGTAAAAATTACAGCCAATTGTGATGCTGGACATACAGTGAGCGAAGCCAGCTTTTCAATGGCCGAATGGACTTACGGACTGAAAGCTTAAAATACAGCAACCAGATGCCGAATTCACAGAACTTCTCTTTCGTAAGTGCTTTTTCGCGATTGGCTGGCCGGCTTTTCTAATGACACGTTTGGCATCAAAACTGGCTGAAATGTGTTGTCTTAAGAACATTTTTGTCGAAAGTTGTGCCTATGAATACGGGCCCTGTTCTTCAGAAATATCGCGGTGTAAATACTATGTACAAAAACAGGGGAGCCGCAGCTGTCAATATTAGCGTTACAGGCGCGAAAATGGCAGCTGACGGGCGTGGCTCGACCGGGTCACCGTATAGGTGTCCAGCACGATGCGCTGTCCAGAAGCAAGCACGGGCACTTGGGGCCTATACCGTAAAACGGAATATTATTCCGTCTTGGTCCTCTCTGATTGGTCAGTTCTGCATGCCAAGCCACGACTGACCAATCGGGGAATTTAGATTAGTCAAGGATTGGTGAATTCAGCCTTGAAAGGCAGAACTCACCAATCAGTAAGGATCAGCACGGAATGCTATTATGTGTTCTGTGGTAGGGTACACAACTGAGGCGGTGCACGTCAGGCGTCGACCGCATTCTAGTGTCTGCGTCCCACCTCTTGACGCGCTGAAGCGAGGTATATACCGCTAATCAGTTATGGGGACAAAGACAACGCAGGGTAACCTAACCTCACTATATGTCGGGAGACGAGGTGCAACGTGATGGACGCCTTCGTTGTTTGCAGGACAACGGGGCAATCCTTTTCAATGCGAGCACCGTCCCAACACCTTGGGTCCACTTTGCGCGGAAGCTTCCCGGTGACAAGTTCGCCGCAAGGCGTTCTAGTTTTCTCTGAAGCTCCGTGTCGTGGACCTGGGGACGTATTCTTAGATGATCACCAAAGGCGACAGTGTAGCCTTACGTGACGTGGAGTCTCACGCGTGCAGTGACGTACGAAGCGGGTTATTGCTCGCTGTTCCTCCAACAGCCAATAAGCGCGTACCTAAGAGACACTGGCAAGATTGCCAAAGGCGGCGATCGTTTGCAGAATATATACGGTCCCTGTAGGTGCTCTACACGCGTTCAGCGCCACCATTCTGTAGAAGTATGGCTAGGAATTGGGAAACGTGAGGAAGGCTTTTTCACACAAGGGTGAGACACCCTCACCCTTAACACACTGTGAGGTTCAGATGTCAACCACAATGGGATCTTTTTTTAAATTTACAGGGAGTTAACACTTATATGGTGGAGCTGCTCAATTTCTTTCCCACAGTGTTTCCTACCACCCAAATTTACTGTGACAAGTATTTTCTCGGCTCTAAATGCACAAACTGGTTTTAGGACCACGACGTATACAGTAGAACCGTTCGAGGCGGAAAATTCTAGTCCACTGAATAAACGTGCATTGCGAAATCGCGCGCCTTGCCGTGCATTTTTCTCTCGCGTGAGCGAACATTACGGAATACAAGAGCCTCTTTTTCTCTTAAATAGTTTCGCGCACGGGCTTCCCACATCCTCATACTGCGTGTACTGAGACGAAGAGCTGTGAACTGGGCAGCTTTTACCCGTCAAGGACGGGGCCTCTGAGTAGAACAACGCTGGCGGCAAACGAGTCGCCGTCGAATGCACCTCACGTTCTACGGGGGCGCTGCGTCTCTCGTTGCGCGTGCGTCATCGCGATCACCACGGGCATAATATCACTATCACAGCTTAAAAGGACATTAACACTGAAGTGGTTCACACCAATAAATCATTGTTCAGGAACTCTGTTGTGGCTAATTTCGTGATCGCGTGTTGGATTTTTAGAAGAGAAAGTCGAGCTGAATGTTTCAGCTTTGATTTCCACGCTGGCATGTCGGCGAGATGACGTCATGAACCCCATTCCCCTTTTTCGTGTTTTCGATTGCCACACGCCACCTTAAGTATCTCGAAACCTTAGAAGGCAATATATATTTCAATCACCCGTAAATATTTATGAGGGCCCCTTGTGGACGCGGTCAAAGATCTGTGACCTGACGCGTATTGGTGAGGGAATCTCCGAGAAGGCGTTCCCAGTTTTGCTTTCTTTCTTGTGCGAGTCCTAGCTTATCAGGTGTCTCGTCAGCGCGAGAGTGGTGTCTTTGTGAACGTGAAAAGGTGATCGACTAATAGGAGAAAAATTGTGTTTCACGATTGCGTGCCTTTATCTAAAGAACTTTCTATAGTTAGATACAACTCTAGTCTGCAGCGAAACCCCTCCCACACCCTTAAAATCACCAGCCACTGTACCTCAACGAAGCTTCAAATAGTTCCTCCTTTGAACTTTCCATGTTACCAAAATGAAGCGAGGGTGGCACTAACAATGAACAGGTGCATAAATTGTTATGTCTTTATTCGTTTATTAGACTGGAAAATGGAAAGGATAACTCTATATTGAGCTGAAATCAAGCGCTTGCAATGCAAAAGCCCGGCGCGTTTTTCCCGACTTTTTCAACTCAGGTCACTCAAGTTTCGTGCGTAAAACGGGCTCGGATGCGAAATGAACTGCACCGTGGCCTTTTGCAGACGGAAACGCCGAGACTCCACACATTTTTGTCTATGCTCCTCGAGCCCATTATGGCTTATACCGATGAAAGGACTCGAGAGCAGAAGACGCTCCGCATGTACTTAAGGCATAAACACGGCGCCATTTTGAGAAGGTCGCATGACGACGATTTCGTTTGCTTCTGTGATTGGCTGGCGGAGTAACACCGACGCGCGAGGTACGTCGGTCCTTGTTGCCAACTGCTGTTACCCTACTATAGGAGGCATCGTACATTGAGTGGTATGACGAACTAGCCATACGGCGTCGGTCCGGGAAAAAAATGTTATCGGTTATTCTCGAGCTATTCTATGGTATATTCGAGTACACAAAGCCATAGGCAACGGCATTTCGCATTTTTGCGTGGTCAACTGCCGGCGAGGTATTGCTTCGAGAATTCACATTGTAAAACGGGCCACTATAAACAAGTGACATCCCAACAAGTCCAGATCCCCACCCTTACGAAGAAAGAAAAGCTAGCGGCGACGGAGCTTTCAATTTGCTATACGTCCTCAACGTCAATTCATTAATTCACGGTGTTCCGTTAACGGCTGCATTTCTTTCATTTTAACGGCAAACGCAGACTACAGTCTTAGTCCTGAAGACTGAACCTAACAAGTTGCAATAAAATCCGCTACGCCACATCGCAGTCTTGAGGTCTATAGATTAAAAAAAAAAAAATTGACGTCCATTTTGTCTTCTAAAAATCTACATTCATATTTACAAAAAATAAGGAAAGAAGTCGCATCGCTTGAACCGTTGTTACGAGAAGCTCTCAGCCAATCGTGATGCTGGACATTGTCGTCAGAGATGGTGACTGACCAACACCAATCAGCACTTGCGAACGTAAAGCTTTTTGAATTGGCGGCCTTCACGTTTCTCCGATATTTATTAACACCCATTTATGAATTAACATTTTATCAGTCTGATGGAATTTAGTGTGCCTAATTTAGGGCGACTTGAAAGGGGCCCTGCGACACTTTTTGAACGCAGTCCACGGTGACTGTCAGTCGCGGCGACTCAGGCTGTGAACACGTCAGCCCAATATTACTGCTCTACAGGGAGTTCGGGAGTTCGCAGTTTCATGCAGCTGGAAGTCGCCTGCTCTCCCTTCAAGAAATGACGCCAGACTACGTAGCTAAACATCTTTTGCTGTTCTACAAAGATCGAATCATGCGTTTTCTTTACTTCTCGAACTGGAAAGAAACAAATAAAGCAATGCCGCGGATATTTATGCCATTATGGAATCACTAATGGTAGCTCTACTTGAAGCGACGGAGTTCTTTTTGACGTCATGTGTTGAAAGAATAGCAGGGCGGTCTTTCAAAGACAGATTGCGAATTCCCTCGTGCGTCCAGCGCACTAATTCACAGAAGACTTCAACGACAGATCGTCACCGTTTCCTGAGTAATGTTCAAAAAAAAAATGTGTTGCATGAGACATCGGCATTCTCCTTTCCCGAGTGGCGCAGGGGCGAGCTTTTGTGGAGCACTGCATTCCGCGGCGATGCACGCGGCAAACCTGAATTGCAAATACGAGCGACAACTGAGGCGCACAGCTGAGGGGGGAGTCCCTTATTCATTCCGCTCATATCTCCTCACGCTCGGTATACCGCAGCAACGGATCGCAATGGAATGCACACCACGCACGTAACTGCCTGCGCGAACTGAAGCACTCGTTTTGTTTTTTGTTCTTCAGGCTCTTGATTCTTCCCCGGTCGTACATGAATAAGAACTCAGTACTCGTTCAGCGTATGATTAACCAGTGGATGCACTTATACCAGTCCTAGTTTGCTCGCATGAAGATCCACCATGTCCTGCTTTCGTGCAACTTCCCTCTCCTTACGACGCCGGGAGCTGAATTGACCCAGCTTTTCCTGCGCAAATATGATTTTCCCGCTGGCCAGCCCGATTCTCTAAAGATACTTCCACTATCGCGATAAGGAATCTCTCACTAACATTTAACGCAAATGTTTTCCTTTTCTTTATTTTTCTTTTTGCGAATGCAGGCCCTCATTTATAGTGAGTCGTGCGAGCGACAGAAAAAGTTCGTACGGATGTTACGTAGCTGTCACATTTTTCCTGAACCGCATTTATCTGTAACCATGGAATCTTTTACACCAAATCAACCTTGATGAATGACGGTACGCGAATGCAGCCTCTGGCATCGCAGCGCACAGCTGGAGAGCTGTCTAACGGCGGCACAGCACGTAGAAACGCAGCGACATTTAGGCTTTCCCTTTTTCTTTTCTTTTCTTTTTTTTTTTTGTGTATGTTTACCGCGTCTCCAGCGTCAGCTGGAAGTCAGCAGGCAGATTCGCATGAATCAAGCCTCCTTGGGCGTCTCTGATCGCACTTGTTAGAATAATTAAGCGCGAGTCACGCATCGTTAATTTGACGGCTTGTTCCTAGTTGGGGAGCACGCCGATGAAGACGTATTTCAGTTTGGCTTACGAATCATAGCATAAGGAAATAAATGTACAGACGAAAGGAACACAACGGGCTACAAACATAGCCCAACAATAGATTTGTGGGAAAGATAGAGTTTAGGTGCGTCTGTTCAGACTGCAGTTGAAGCGCGTTCTTCCGCGTGGCTGCCTTACATCATGAGTCGCTGTCTTCGCCACGGCGATCGGTCCAGATGGCATGGATGAACATTGTTTACTGCATCCGTCAAAGCAATAAAACATAGTGCGTTTGCCGGGACATCACATCGGCCTCAACGAACAACATTCTTTTCCGGTGGCGGCTATGTGACCTAAAGAACTGAGTTGACATGACACTCGTTACAGTGTCGCGCACAATAAAACAAGAAAAAGAAAACAATCAGCAACGACAGACAGAGAAGCTCATTTCTATAGGGTAGGACTACAGGGCAAACGCGCTGTTGCTTCTGTAACCCCTGAACGTCTGCGGATTCGTCTGCTTTGGCCAGCAAACGATTCCGCAGACATTGCGTCAAAGCGAAAGCACGAAGTTCTTCTAGCGGGTGTCTCGCCCGCACTCGGCTTCGAGTGCCCTTTAAATGAAACCACAAAAGATTCCTACATAACGAAGACGTTTGCCAAACTCACCGTCAGTCGACGGGAAGAAATCCTCGCTGCAAAAAAAGCAGCGTCTCTCTCTCGCTGCTGAAGGCGACGACACCCAACAAGCCGGGTCGGGCAGTTCAAGCACCCGCGCGGAGGCGTGCACTCATCCAGATTCGACGCGTAGGCGCAAAGGGGGCGCACGGCTCCTCCGAAAACAACCACAACACGCGGGCGTGCGTCGACAGGCCGCGCAAAACAGAAACACACGCGCGACCGCGCCGCGAGACTGACAGGCACCGTCTGCTGCTGCAGCGGGGAATCCGAGAGTTCGTGCACCACCAACTGCGTTCGCCTCCTCTCGTTTCTCCCTCACGCGTGCCGGCACCGGCGCCACCTGGATGCTCCCCCAGCCAACCTGTACACTTTCGCCGACGGCGGCGTCCTTGCGCTTGTTGATCCGTGCAGAGTTCGCTTGCGGCTGCCCTGGCCGTGGAATGCGCCGGACCACCTGTTGGTTTCGCTCCGCCTGTTGCTGCTGCGCGCGGGGCCGCCGCGGTGCTTTACCGGCATTCGCGGTCGGCGCACCGCTGGCGCACGTTCCCGTAGTCGAATTACGCCGTCGACTTCGGCCTCCTTTGCCGAAAGGCGTAAACGCGTGGTTAAAGAAAAATAATAATCGGAGCCGCACTCCTTTGTGAAGGTGGATGACCGGCAGAGCTGTAAGTTTTACCTGACCCATCTGGCCAATCTGACGTGGACTTGAATGATTGAGCAGTGCAATACATAAAATCCCTCACAGTAACGATACTGAATTCATTCCGCCTCAATCACGTTATTCAACGTTTGATTCGTTTAATTCGCATTAAAAAATTGGCCGCATATCGGTTTCATTCACTGCAAATGACGTCGAAAGGCGATAGTATTCTGCCGCTCCTGGTACGTAACACCCTCTCTTCCCCCCAACCACACCTCATACTGTTCCCGTCCCCTATCACTCCTCCCACGATGGATGCAATGGTTTTGCTCAATTCAACTCAAACTTCCCGCTTCCGCCTTGCTCTCGCGCCATGTGTTGAGACATTTTATTACTTTGGCATCTATTGGACATTTTCTAACGCGTTGATTTTTCATTGTCTGGTGTAGAAACGTCCAAAGTGTATCAGTAGAATTTGTCTTTGGGCGAGTTGGTTCAAACTGTAAACGGAACAAAACAGAGCGCTATAAAACTACAGGCAAAGAAAGAGGCTACACACAGGACTGGCGCTCAATTCTGTGCGTAGCGCCAGTCCTGTGTGCAGCCTCCTTTGTCTGTCGTTTTTTAGCGCTCCGTTTTTTTTCGTTTGAAGAATGTGTATCTTTAATTCAATGAACGCTGCGGATAATCGCGGTTATGTACATGTATGTTGCCTCAAATAGTCCTTAGGTTTCTTTGCGCTGTATAAATTTGACGTTATGAACCCCTACCACCATCGCTAGTAGCTCGCTTCGTATTGACGGCCTGGTTGAATTGGCTTTGGCCGGGCAGTCGAATCGAGTGACAGACAGGCGGAATAAGTTTTTGCCGTTTAGGTAGCCCACAAAAGACCAGTGTCCTTAAAAAAAAAAGACGCCTTTAAAACATGTTACGTGTGCGCCCGCCTACTCCTAGAGCTACCGTTTGACCACATAAGCATGAAGCTCTACACGGAGCAAGAGGAGACTTCAATACAAGCGTTGCTGCCGGAACAAATAACATCGATTCTCACTGAGTATTTCAGTGGGTTTCTACCGAAAGTGTAATTCGTGCTGCCGCGTGAAATCAGTGCCCGATTTCCCCCGATAAGTATAAGTAGGGTAGCTTGTTGGGCTTGTTGGTTCATGGCGTAAAAAAATTCCAGCTGAAAACGACGCAAGCACAAAGAAGAAGGAATGCACAGGACAGATGGTGGTTTAAGATAAGCATAAGATTTCTTCGAGTGCACCCTAGGGGCTTTATGGAGCACATACAGGAAAAACTGCTGTGGGGAAGGAGACTTAAAAAGAAAATAGTGAAGCTTGTAATAGGGGCCCAAGCCTAGCGAAGCTGATAGGCACTTGGCTGGTCTTGGTTTGTCTCCGGCACATCCGTATATCATCGTAGTGATAGGCTTCGGGAAACACCTCGCTAAGCACTGCGAGGTCCAGCAGACGCTTCGCAGAGTTTCGCACCGAGATCAGCGTAAAGACGTTTGCGTCGAGCCAGAGACGGACGCAGACGCGGCACCCGTGACCTCGGCTTGACGCCGTCCCACCCCTTTGCTATAATATAGACTACGCATGCCTATGCTATCCTAGCAGCTGCTTGGACGCCACGAGACGACGGATGTTCTTGTGGCGCGAAGCTATGCGCAAACTTATAGTTATGCGAGACCCTCTGCACCGGACAAGTTGTTGCAGCCTTTACTATGGCACATAACCACCCTGGAGGATTGGCCAAGACGCGAAAAGTATAAAGGGTTACCTACGAAGTACTGTGAGATGCCAATCAGAATAGAATAATCTGATTGAATTTAATAGTAAAGAGCACGAATTTATTAACAGAATTGTCCTGAATCAATTATATATTTTGCAACAGTTGAACATAAATCGTTGTGACAATGTCCTGATGAGGAGGATCCGAAAGAAAGAATATGGAAACAGCAAGACTAACCCAATTTGATAAAAAGCTTCTCGCAACGTGTGTTTTCATGATGAGGAAAAACGACTGCATTTTAGGAAATAATGATCTATATATTCGTCTTCACAACAATATGGACACAAAGGGGACGGGTGCAGAGCAGCTCTGTGCATATAAAAGTTGAGTTGAGTTGTTAGTTTTATGGCACCAGGGCAACAAAGGCCAAAAAGCGCCAGGAAAAATGCTCTGCTGATGACTCGTGGTATTGCATATAAAAGTTTAGTTTTGGAGTTCGGCAACGTAATTGCGTAAAGGCAACTTAAAGTTTTCTGGAGGAGAATGCATGTCTATTCCAAGGAAATAAGAGTTGTCGATATTCATTTAAATGAGTTGATAATTATTTACTTGATTCTTGCCTTACAGCTCTCTGTCTAAATCTTGCAGCAGTTATGAGGGCTGATGCTGGAAGTAGTGACACAGATGGACCACTAAGAGATGCTCTTGCCAAGCTGTCCGCCATTTCATTCATTATTATTTTTGTTGTGGCCAGACACCCATACCAATCTTATTAGTTACATGACTACGGACAAGGGGATGAAAAGTATGTAATATGCGTGTAGAGAGAGAGATAGGGAGTAAACATTTATTTAAAACGGAATGAGGGATCTTCCTCGTAGGGTGGAGCCCTTAGTTCAGGGCCCCATTTGCACGCGCCACTCCACGTGCCCGCTGGATCAGCCGACGCTGCTCCTGCGGCGCTGAGCTGGTCAGCGCAGTCTCCCAGGAGGAATGTGATGGTGAATGGATAGAGGAACAACCCGGTGGACGTGGACATTCCCACGTGCAGTGATATACTGTGGGCTGCGTTCCACAGTAGGGACAGTATTAGGGATATTATGTGGGATGAAAGAGGTGTAGGGTGAAAAGACATGGGAAGGAATTAGTCTGTAGCTGCCGCCACGCGACAGCTTCCTCCCGGGTAAGGGAATGGTGTGGTGGGGGGAAGTAACGTCGGCTTTGTAATGTTCTAGAGTGTCGGCGTAGTTCAATGGTTCTGTTGGTGCGTCGTCTGGATTGGACAGCTCTTCCGATGGCGCCCGGTTTGTGAGCTCTCGGGCTACCGCATTAGCCGCGTTCACTGCCATGGAGAGAGGCCTGTCCAGATGTCGAAACGATACGCAACCTGTGTAGTGATGTGGGGTGTAAAGATGTCAGAATACGGTGTGTGTACGGTGTCACCATTCCTTGTGCTATGTTCCTGCAGGCAGTTTGCGAGTCAGTGACCACTGTCGTAGGTTCGTCCCGTGCTGGTAGGAGAGAAGCATGTACAATAGCCAGGGCGACGCTGCCTCTTCTGCCATGGCACTGTCGTTAGTGTTAAGCGTGGACGAAACGCTTAGAGTGTCGCTATTGTCTACTACGACAAGACACATGGCCTGTCTTTGTGGGTACCATGCCACGTCAGTATAGAGGACCGGCGTATCAGATGTACCATCGCCTAGAACGCGTATTAAAGCCTGAACCCTTGCACGTCTCCGGCCTTTATGACGGTCAGGATGCATATTTCGTGGAATCGGGGACACCTGAATTTTGCTTCGAATCTCAAGTCCAAGGTTCTTGCGTTCTTGTAGCTCTTTGTTCGGCATGGTGTATCCCAACCGGGAGAGAATATCAGTACCATGTCCGTTGGAGGCGTTGAATTTGACTGCTCAGGTGGCCTTCCACCAGTTCTCGGATGGTGTTGCGGACCCCAAGTCGCAGTAGGAGCTGCGTTGACGCATATTGGGGCTGTCCCGGAGCCGCGTTTAGTGCCGTGCGAAGGAGGGCGTCCATCCTGTTCGTCTCGGTTTGAGTACAGTTATGGTAGGGGAGGTGGTAGGTGAGTCTGCTAATCACTATAGAGCTTGCACCATTCGGAGGGTGTCTTTGTCGAGAAGCCCATGTCGGCGGTTTGTAATGCGCCTTATCATGTGCGTTACTTGAGCAATTTGTTGGCGTAGTAGTTGGACAGTATATGTAGCCTTGCCGTTGTGTTGGATGTGGAGCCCTAGTATGCGAGCGAACCTTGGAATATGGTTGCCATTCAGATGCAAGTTCACGTCTGGCGGTTTGTCTGTCTTTTTCCGTTTTTTGAACACGAGCAGAAGTTCCGATTTCTCAGCTGCGCAGATGGGTCCTCCGGCAATGGCGTACCCTTGGACTACATTGACGGCTTCCTGTAGTGCATCTTGAACGGCGCCGTCCGACCCTTTCGTCACCCAGATTGTGACGTCATCGGCGTACAGCGCGTGCTGCACATTCGGAAGTTGTTCCAGGAGCGGTGGTAGCTTTGCCATGGCCACGTTGAACAGGGTAGGCGAGAGAACTGAACCCTGCGGAGTACCTCTGCCAGAAAGCTTTATTGTGTCGGACCGAATTTCACCAAGGCCAATGGTTGCTGTGCGGTCAGATAAGAAGGCTCGAATGTAATTATAGGTGCGTTTACCACATCGGGAGGAGGCAAGGTTGTTTAATATGAGGTCATGGGAGACGTTGTCAAATGCCCCCTTGAGGTCCAAGGCCAAAATTGCCCTCGTCTGCGCCGCACTTGGGCCATCCACAAC
The DNA here is from genome assembly GCA_013339685.2 of Hyalomma asiaticum. Classification (NCBI taxonomy): domain Eukaryota; kingdom Metazoa; phylum Arthropoda; class Arachnida; order Ixodida; family Ixodidae; genus Hyalomma; species Hyalomma asiaticum. The sequence goes on along the minus strand of CM023481.1, from coordinate 43,664,895 downwards.
ATCTTCCTTAAAGGGGTCGTGAAAAGAATTTGGAGATGCCGGTTTGTAATTTTCACTGCTTCAATACGCATTCGACAGGCCGATTCCGAAATATTTCGGCGAAATATTCAGTGCACATTTAACAATGCCCGTTTTAAATCTCAGCTTTCTTGCGCTCCCGAAACGACTATGCGACACTACCGGCCGGCGTGGTACTATTTGGTGACGTTGAGTTAAGATATTTTTAAGTTCAAAGGCACAGTGAACTTGCGTTTGCTCTAAAGAAATTGATTTACTTGAAAGCTAGAAAGGAAGAAAATACTTGGAAACCATGCAGTGCCACCATTCGGAAGAAAAGCGGCAGCACGGTTTGTTTTCCAATGGCCTCCGAGGGCGCGCCAATCTCGGAGGTATGACGGCTACTAAGATGACGTCATCTGCAGAGTTGAGGGGAACGCGCGCAGTGAAACTGAAATCTCGTTTTTTATCGCTCTAAATCAACGCACACGGTGCAACGGAACACTGCATATTGTTGTTTGGAGGATCAGGATCCCGAATACGCACTTAGTACAAAATGTTCAGAAAACGTTTCACGACCCCTTTAAGTTGTATAAGTATGTCTTGTGTAGACACATTTTTGCGGTAGCCAAACATCGTGCTAGGGAAAAACTCTCTCGCCTCAAGGTAGTCCTGCAGACGCATAAGAACAACGTGCTCGAAGAGTTTCCCGACACACGAAGTGAGGGATATCCGTCGGAGATTTTGAAGGGACAAGGGTTTGCCAGGTTTTGGAATAAATGTGATGTCGGCGCGCCGCCATTCTTGAGGGAGGGTTCCATTTTTCCAATGCTGATTGTAGAAATTAGTGAGCTGCTGGATGGCCTGGTCGTCGAGATTGCGTAGTAGAGTGTAATGGATGCCGTCTGCTCCAGGTGTCGTGTTTCGCCTTATGCCAGTTAAGGCAGCCCTCACTTCTACCTCTGTGATGGCTGCGTCCAGCTCCGTCACCTCCTGGTGTGGATAGTCTCTGTATTCCGGTCGAGGACCTGTAGTTGTGTATCTATGCTGCAGTGTTCGGAGTAGGGCGTCGTCATCCATTTGTTCTTTATGAAGAATAGTGCGGATGGTGTTAGTTGTGTCCGTTTTTGTGTGTGTTGGGTTGAGTAGTGCACGTGCACGGAGGATAGACCGTGTTTTAGATGTGCTCAGCGTGCCGTTGAGCCGGTCGCAGAGGTTGTGCCAACTGTTGTTAATTAGGGTAGCAGCGTATTCTTCCGCTTCAGCCGTGATCCGTGCAATTCTTTGTTTTAGCTTGCGGTTGTGCCGCTGCCTCTTCCACCGTTTGACAAGACCTGTGCGAGCCTCCCAGAAGTGAAGTAGGTGGCTGTCCACTTCCGGCGTGTTCGTTGTTATTGTCACTTGTTTGGTTGCAGCTTTGTAATCTGCCTGTAGGTTGTGAATCCACTGACGTAGTGAGGGCGCATCACTTTGACTGGACGTGATGTTCTTTTGTCGAAAAGCCTCCCAATTCGCTATTTTGATTACACGATCTGGAATGCCTGTCGCGGCCAGCTGGACTTCTATAGCCAAAATGCTATGGTCGCTACATAAGTTCTCCATCATGTTATTCCATGAGCATTGAGTCAGCCCTCTGACCATCGTTAGGTCGGGACGCGAATCTCTGCCGCTATTGCCTGTTCTGGTAGGGGTATCAGCTTCCGTTAAAAGAGTTAATTGATAAAGGGTCATGACGTGAGCTAGCCGGCGGCCTTTCGGAGTTTCTGTTTGGTACCCCCAGGCTGGATGGTAAGCATTGAAATCGCCGAGAATAATCAGTTTTTTCGATTGCTTACTTGCAGCTGCAAAAAGCTGTCCGAAGTCGTCCCGTCTTGATTTCGGTGCACTGTATATGTTTAGCAAGCACAAGCTTGTTTGGGATCGAGCTCTCGGTACTATTTCCATGAGTGCATGTGGAATGTTGGAGCTGTCTAGTGTGTGCTCGACCACTGTGATGTGCTTGGATACAAGGGTCGCGGCTAAATGCGGTTTGGTGGTGTCATGTTTATCTGGTGTAGGCGTTGTAGCCACTAAGAGTGGGTATTTTAATAGATCTATATTTTACGCCTTTTACAGCGACTTTTTAGGCCACTATACAGCCATGTCACATCCACCATACAAACAGCTTTTTCCTGTAACATCAATTTCTGGACTAGTGTCATGCCGCTCTTTGGCTGAAGCTGGCCCTTGTGCCACAAAATACCATTCATCATCATAACTAAGAGTGGGAGTGCAGTGCATTTCTTGAAGCGCTGTGACATCTGGTGGGTGAGGCTGTGTGGCGATGTATTGTGTGAGTTCCCCACTCTTCCTTCGGTATCCTCTACAATTCCACTGCCACACTCGGAAGGGTGCTGTAGTGTGTTTTGTTAGGTTTGCTGGCCATGATTATTCGATGGTGTATCGCTGGCGAGGGCTTGAGTAGTGAGGGTCTGTGTGCTCGAACGGACCGGACGGGCATAGGGGTGTGACCTGCGTGGATCTCGAGAGGAGTTAGCGTCATGTGGCAAGCAGTCAGCTTGCTGGCACAGAGAAGCATGAATGAACTGCTTCATTTCATTCATGGCTTGTTTTATGACCTCTTGCAGCGTGTGCTTCACATCAGCCATATCTTCTTTTAATTTTTGCATCTCTTTTCGCAAAACTGTTCCCATTTCCTCTATCATTTCTCGCACCTTTCATCTATATATATATATATATATATATATATATATATATATATATATATATATATATATATATATATATATATATATATATATATATATATATATATAATGAAAGGGTCACGTTGCAAAAACATAACATTTATTATGACGTTTCGGCCGCGAGACCGGCCTTTTTCAAGCTTGAAAAAGGCCGGGCTCGCGGCCGAAACGTCGTGATAAATGTTTTTTCAACGTGACCCTTTGATTATATAATTGACCTGCTGCCAAGGATTTATCTTTGAAGTATATATATATATATATATATATATATATATATATATATATATATATATATATATATATATATATATATATATATATATATATATATATAATTATTACAATAATGACAATGGTATCAAAGAAGAACAGATATAAAATCTGCCGTAAGAGCGTCGACTAAAATATGAAATCAACACCGGGCACTACTGCCTCAGTAGTGCCCGGTCTCAAGGGAGGACCGTTGAGAGCGAGGACCCGGAGGCGTGCGCTCTTGTACGGCACCAATGCACCAGCGGCCTCTCAAAAGAGGCCGTGCTACGAATTGTTAGGGCGGATGACCTGTGGTTGGGTCGTGTTAATGAAACCCAGAGCTCTATCTGTGCGAGGAATTGGTTCATTTCCTAAAATAAATGCTGGATGAAAGGAGATGTTTCGTCGGTAACCAAGCGGAAAATAACTTTTTTCGCTCAAGTACTGCTTGCCTACGCTGCACGAAAACGTGGAGGGCGGTAAACTTCTCGCCACACTTGTCACAGATTGTAGGATCCCCTCCATTTAATAAATAATTGTCAGTGGCAAATGTGCAACCTATCCGCTAGCGACAAATGGTGATTTCGCGTCCCCGAGATTCTGATGACGATGGCCACTGCCCAAAGGCGGTTTAGTTAGGTCGATATAATTTGAGGTTTCTTGGTTCCAAGAATGGTGCCAATATGCCCTTACCTTCCTGCAGATGAAGTGTTTCAAGTCTGCGAGTGGTACTGCTGAAGCAGTGCTACTCTCCTTAATTCAGAAGTCGCAAGTTCATCGGCAAATAGGTTGCCTTCAATTTCCTTGTGTCCCGGCACCCAACAAAGAGTGATACGTTGGTGTGATGGATACATACTGCTGACGACAAAGTAAAGTCTGCTGATCACGGGTTTATTATGTCGTTACTCTTATTAAAGCTTTCGCTACACTTAGCGAGTCCGTATATACTATTGCTTTTTTGCATTGAATGCACAGTCAACAGCAAATGTTTGCGGTTCGGAGACCTCGTCAAAACCTGTATTGCCGCTTAGCCTCGCAACATAGCCTCGAATTAAGTGTTTCGGTGGGTATAGATGTTTTTGCGATAAACAGGCTGTAACATTTAATTAGAGGCTATGTTGCGAAACTAAGGGGTAACATAAGTTTTACGAAGTTTCCGATCCAGCAAACTTTTGCTGTTGAGTGCACATACATTCATAATGTGGTTTACAGCAGACAGCAGAGCAAATGCCTCTACTGTAAAAATGATTGTTTCTGGGTGCATGACGCCCGATTCAGAATAAAATGGACCAACGGCAGTTACAGTTGCAGGCACCTGAGCTGCGACCCGACCGAGAAATTCAAGACCAACGTAAAAAAAAAGTTAGAGGATCTGGTGAGATAAAATAAAATTGGAGAATCTGCACTTAAGTCACTAGTCCCTCTGAGCCTTTCCGTATAGATCTACAAGAAGACACTCGAGATTCTGCTGTGTAAATTGGATATCTTCTATCAAAACGTTCGCGATCTACGCAAAAAAGACGAATTCCTTCCCAAAGTCATTTGTTCTTCTGTTATTGTTATTTCAGAAACCTTGCTAGGCAGTGAAATTCCCTATCAGACTTTTCCCCATCGAAGTGTCACACTTTCCGTTGTGACTGGGCAGTGAAATCAATAAGATGGGGGTGTGTTGTATTACTATAGACAGCTTACTAAGATACGTTAGACGAAGGGACATGGAAAGTGTTCCAGAATCGGCAGAACTTGTTGCTGGGCGAGTTGGTTGAAATCATAAGAACACATTATTAGCGCAAGAACAAAAAAAAATGCAGACTTGGGAAGAAAGGAAGAGGAATCAACAGGTCGAGCTAAACTTCAACTGAGTTTAATGAGTTGAAGTTTAGCGCTCGACATCATGCTTTCTTTCTAAGTCTGTTTTTTTTTGTTTTTGCACTAACAATGTCTTCTTATGGTTCCAAATCGATTTGGTTAGAAGTCAGCCTTGAACGTCGTGATAGACGGTTGGTTGGAAGTTTCTACGTAGTTCCTATGACGTTTCCCCTCCCTCATTTCTTGAAGTCATTTCTGCCATTGAAGATGTGATTTCTTCTTGTAGTAGGCACAGAATTATTGCTCTAGGAGACTTGATTACACCTGGAATAGACTGGAACACACTTCGATTTTCTCATTACAATTGTTTTTACAAGTGCTGCCTTCTATTAGATTTTCTAGCTTTCAATTCCCTTTGCAGCATAATTTTGTCTCCAGTTGCTGTTGTAACGTTTTAGATCTTTGCCTGTCTAATAACCAACCTATCAGTCTGTCACATTCCGTCTTCTTTCTTGTTTGTCTTGATAAATTTAACCCATCACTTAAGATAACACTATCTGCGTCAGCCGAAGAACCGACCTCCTCCAGTGATATGACCAACTCCCTTAGATTTGCGCTCAAGCGTGCTGATTACACCGGCCCGTATCATTACCTGTCCACCATTGACTGGCCCGTAGTTATCAATAAAACCACCGTTGATGAGGAAGTTGATCAGTTTACGAAGCTAGTTTTGGAAAGCATGTGCAATTACATTTCACAGTACGTACCTAAACAGCGTAAATGTCCCCATTGGCTCTCATCTTTATTGATATGCGCACTAAAACATAAAGATCGTGCACATACGAAGTCTGAAAGCTCGCTGTCTACAGAGTGGTAGGATTAATTCAGCTACTCTCGAAGTCTCTGTAAACGCCTTTACAATCGTGATCACGTTTCATACATGAATGTCTTGGAAAAAAGCGCGTCTGACCGGGCGGCGGAGTTTTGGAAATATATACAGAAACGCACTGGCAGACGAGAAGGCTACTGAACTCATTTCTCATCCTTGTACCAAACCTCCTGCCTCAACACATATGCCAGTGAACTGTACACACAGTTCCTACAACTAGTATTGTCTCACTTGAAGAATATAGTTCATCAGCGAATGTCTGTAGCACTTGAAGCCACCTTTATCCAGAGCCCTGATGGCATCCCCTGCGCCATTCTAAAAGCTTACGGCACTATACTTGTCCCAGTACTAGCATCTACATTTAATAACTGTCTGAACACTTAAACTTTCCCTAGCATGTGGAAAACTCCTCGTATCTTCCCAGTGCTTCAGACCGGCTGTAAAATTGACATCTAGAATTATCGTCCAATTTCTCTACTCTGTGCCACATCAAATGCTTTTGAGCTTGGCCTTCATGAGATATTGTCATCTAGCGCCAAAACTCGCTGATTCCGAACCAACATGGGTTTATCTGGCCGCTCGCGCTCGACTGTCACAGATCTTGCTACTTTCATGGCGCAGATTTCGACTCCTGTACTTAAGAGAGGGCAGGTTCACGCCATATACTGTGATCTCAGTAAGGCTTTCGATGTAGTCAACCACTCACTGCTTTTGGATAAACTTGGTCACTTTGACGTCGACTCCCCCAGTTGTCGACCTCCTCCACAGCTATCTTTTTGATAGGTCGTGCTACGTCGCCGTAAACAGAGAAACGTCTTTTTTGTACAAGGCAATCAGCGGGGTACCTCAAGGGTCAGTATTAGGCCCCCTCCTCTTTCTAATTTTTGTGAACGACGTCTCTTCCGCCGTTCGAAAATTTTCTTTCCTTCTTTAGGCACATGACACCAAGATATTTAAGGAAATTCATGCTACCAACGACAGTGATATTCTGCAGTAAGATTTGCTTTCTTTTTCTGATGGTGCAACAAGACTTACGTCTTATTAAACACCAATAAGACAAAACGCATGACCTTCTCTCGCAAAACTGCGTGCTGATCATTTCCATACTACGTTAATTCTTCAGCGTTATGTAAGGTCTGTGAGGTAAATGGCCTTGGCGTTCTCTTTAACACAACATTACACTTTTCTGCTTGCACTAAGCGCATTGCTATGCGAGGTCTTCGATCCCTCGGCTCTCTTTGCAGGCTGTCAAGAGAATTCAATTCTCCGATGTCCTTGTTGAAATTGTACACCGCAATATGTCTACGCCAACTTGAATATGCTTCTGCGATATGGAACAGAATCTCTGAATCCAACAGTAACACCATCGAGCGGATCCAAGGAAAATTCCAGCGAATATACAATCATTGCTTTCCTCGAATGGGCCTAGACCTTACACAGCTTTGACTTATTGTTACTGCCATCTCTTCACTGCCGCCGAAATCGTGCTGACCTGCTATTTCTTGTTAAACTTTTGCACACTTCTATAACCTGCCCTGAACTGCTCCAGGGCATCAATTTTGGAATTCTGCGCAAGATAACTAGAGAGCAAAGTCTTCATGTACTTGCCCACCTATGCCAACACTCCACCATCCGAGAATACAGAATCTCTGTAATACCTATTTTCTAAACCTTTATATTTTTTAAGGCTCCCTACCATTGTTTTCATATGAGATTTGGGCTGTTATAAAGTAATATCGCTCTCTGGACGTTGTTTTTTTTTCTTGATGTGAACTTGATGTTCCATGATGGCTTGATGTGGACCGCTTTTATCATCGTCTATCGCTGTTTTTCTTGTAGCTCTGCTTGTCGTCCCGACCTTTCTTGTTGTTTTCTTGCATGTGCCCCCCCCCCCCTTTCCCCGTATTGTTGTTCTGAATCTGTTTCTTGTCCCCCTATAGATGTAATATAGTGTTTTGCCCTGTCGTGACGATACTCTAGGTATTTCTCTTTTACATTTCTTGGGCATATTTTCTTCATTTCATTGTATCGTATCGCCGTGCGTTTGCGTGCGCCAGCACCAAGACGTCCCGGTTGTTCCTGGACACGTTTAAATAAATGAATAAATTGATTGATTGATTGATTGATTGATTGATTGATTGATTAAGCATTACTATATTTTTGTGGGGTGTGTGGGGAAATGGAGTGCCACACTTGTGGTGCACTAAAGGAAGCTAGTGGAAGTCACGACTACATGTTAACTAATTTCATCATCACTGATAAATGCAGTGCCATTGATCCTGACTAAAGACGTTATGCCGTCAGTGAGATACATTGCGACGGCGTGTATTTGGCTGCATGCTCGAATCGGAAATAATTATCCAAGGAAATGACGTGAAATCATCAAAGATAATAACGTGAACATGTCGCCTCGACTGGTGACATCAGCGCGTTTTTATTGAGGCACTATGCATGGGCTTTAGTGAGAGCGGCGACGCTTTGCAGGGCGGAAGCGCTTCTGCAAATTAACATTTCGATAGTGAGGCCTTTTCTTGTACGTTCACATGGCATGTGACAGTCCTAGCATTATATAAATTGTGCACGTCAAAACAACATTGTACTATACCATGGACGCTCGATGAAAAGAAATGTACGCAGCTTCCGCTATATCGCGCAAGGCCAAGTCACAGCGAAGCTGGCCGACGGATTACTGAAACACGTCACTTGACAGCGACGTGATATTTTTAGGCAGGAAGATGTCACGTGACATTGCGTTACATGATTGTCGCGGGAACGTGTCACGTGGTCACCCAAAATTATGTAACGCAATATCACGTGACATATTTCCACGAAAATCATATAACGACCTGCGTCATATGCAAAAGGCAAACAGAGAGCGTTAGGCATGATCGGTGTTTCTATGCGCCGAAAAGTTTCTCCTCCGAAGAGGACGGGGTGTCTATACCATCTACCACGCACTTGATTGTTCGCCTTTCAGCGGCATATTGAGGGCGCACGATGACGCGGTGTATGGCCTCTGAACTGTGACACATGTGGTAACAGAGACTCTCTTCCTCTCCGATCTTAAAAAAAGATATCGGCGAGTGTAGGCAAGACCCAACGGTATACTAAGCAATAATGTCTCTTGACCTATTTGTAGCCGAAGCGGAAGCCGAAAGCACATGACGGCGTCAGGTCTATAAAGACGCTCTTGTAGAAGGTCAGGATCACCCCATAGTCGCGTCATTGAGGTTTCCATAAGGCTGGAGAGGAAGGCATTGACATCGTGTCGTGAAAAGTTAATAGCAGTCAGTTCGCCGGAGGTATGTGCCAATTTCGCTTCTATGTCAAGTTGTTCGTTCCCAGCAGTTTCACAGTGTCTGGGAATCCACTGTCATGTAATGACGTGTCCGTATCGAGAATCCTCAGTAAATGGGCTCATGATGTTACAGACAAGAATACCATATGCGGCTCCTTGCTTCATATAGTTCCTTATTAGTTAAAATGCCGGCCTAAGATCTAAATATAGTGTCCACTTCGCCGGGCTTTTTTTCTAGAATGCGACGTACGGCTTCTCGGACACTGGTCAGTTCAGCAGCAGTCGGCGATGTAGGATCCGCTATCTTGAAGCGTTGCGTCATGCCCCCGCTATGTATCGAGAAAGCTGCTGCCGATGCCTGCGTCACAGAGCCATCAGGAGAAATATGCACTGTGTTTCTATACATACAGGCACAATAACACAATGTGAAATGCTTGAGTCCAGCAGCTAGTAGTTTTGACTTTTTAGTAATACCGAGTATCGATAATCACACGATTGGCGTCGTCCGTAGTGTATAACTGCGGTGTATAATTTGGTGCCAGTAGACGTCGCCGCGACAGCACAGCTTGCGAGTATGCAGCATTAGGCAGCCTACTAGGAATGCCGGATAGTGGATGGTCTCTAGGTCTGGCAAGTAACCTCCGGTACACTCGCAGTAGTTCTTGTTGAAGGTAGATGCAAGCTGGGCAGGCACGTACTTCTGCGATAGTGCCCTCCGTGGAGGTGCATCAACGTACATCGAGATATGCGAATATCTGTCTTAAGAATCACACGGCGAATATTTGCAAAAAGAGAATTCACAACGTGCTTCGAAGAGCTCTTCATGACGGTTTTTTTCGGTAACAGCGAAAACAGTTGTAAACATCGAACGCTGACGAATAACAGATGCACGCCTCCGCGGAAGAAATATGCGTAATAATATTCACTTCGCTTTATTCAACTGTCCCCCCTCCACTTCCTTTCATTCTTGCATTTTCTTAGTTGCATCAACAACAACGGTTTAGTGCTGTGGTTGTGGGGCTTGCCCTATTTTCTCCTTACTGCTTCATTCAATGCGACACGATTTCTGTTATGATTGCTTTATACATTTGTAAGCAAACATACAGCAGCGGTCACTTATTCCTTATCCGCCACTGCGCAGATCTTGTGCCCCATGTTGGGAACACTGAGCACAGCGCCGACAAAATCTGCATCTCGCAGTATTTACTGCGCACACGACGCGGGCACTGGCTGTATGCGCTGTTGCATCATAACGCCATTATACACAGGTGAACTAAACTACATAGGCGTCATTATCGGGAACGCAGTTACTCCTTTTTGAAACCTTGACCGTCTTGAAAGAAAGCGCTTGCCCACTTGGCGACGTCTAGCGCGTCTACCGTTTATGCCCGAATTGCGAGCGCATGCTTTCTCTGACCTTATAGGTCTCTCGCGCGGACCCCGAAGGCAAAGTACGGTGTATCTGCGGGCGCCAATGGCACAGCCTTCCACGTGACATGGGTGACAAATAGCGCTCGTTGCTATACGCCGGAAGACGTGCTTCAATGCAGAGGGCGTCGTTTAATCGCCGCGTTCACTCAGCGGCGGCTCGTCGCGGTCGAGGACACTGCGGAGCGCAGCCTTGCCCATCGTCGTTTCAGCTGTCGCCCACGCAAACACGGAAAATGCCCGGTCTGGCCGTGTACGAGACAGCCGTCGCCGCGTGCAGTCAGAGTCTCGTCATGCGTGACGGTGAAGGCCGATATCGAAGAAATGTCTCGCTAGGTTGCCATGCTGTGTGTACACGATTTGATGTGACAAGGAAATTGCATTGGCGAGGTGCACATAGGTTTGTATCCGAGGAAAAAAATTGTGACACATTTTTCATACTAGTTAAGCGGCTATTCTGTTTCAAGCAGATGTAACGATTCAAGAAACGAAGTTGGATAACAACGAAGTAAATTACTCGGGATCCTTAGAGCTTCCTAATGACGTCAAGACAAAGCCTAGTTGGACATGTGGTAGAGGTGATAATTGCAGAACCTTCGCCCATACTGTCCCTACTGTGGAGCGCAGCCCGCAGTTTGTCACTGCACGTGGGGATGTCAACGTCTACCTGGGTTTTTCCCTATGCCATCACCACCACATTCCTCCTGGGAGACTGCGCTGACCAGCTCAGCGCCGCAGGAGCAGCGTCGGCTGATCCAGCGGGCACGTGGAGTGGCGCGAGCCAATGGGGCCCTGAACTAAGGGCTCCATTCTACGAGAAAGAACCCTCATTCTGTTTTCAGTAAATGTTTACTCTCTCTCCCCCACATGGTTAATATTCAGAGACTCCAAGGCAGCTCTACAGTATCGTATATCGCCATTTCGTCATGGACCTCACGAGCAATTAATCGCTGACATAAGAATTCTTCATCACCATGCAGTCAAGCAAGGACACAACATCACGTGCAGTGGATACCAAGTCACTGTGGGATCAATGGCAATGGCCTTGCCGATAAATCCGCCCGATCTGCCCACGATGGCATCGACTGCAGAACAGTTATGTTCTCCAGTACCGACGCATGTATAAAGCTTCAATACCTAGCACGGGAGCTTACGCGTGTACAGTGGAATTCATCAGAATTCACCAATGCTCGTCTCCATAGTCTGCACCCACACCTTCAGTTCCGCCTTCCGTCAGGATTAACTCGAGCTCAGTAGGCAGTTCTGTGTCACCTGTGGCTTGGCGTTGCCTTCATAAAGGACTACTCAATTCGTATTGAAATGACAATCGACCGTGTTAGAACTGTGGCTGTGACGAAGCGATATTTCATCTTCTATGTGAGTTTCCCCGTTTCAGTGGCCCCAGGAGGGAACTCGCCGCTCTTCTAGACAGTCTCTCTTTGTCCGAGAAATGAGTCTTCGGACACTTTCAGGGACCATCGTCAGCACGGGAAGCGCTGAACGTGTGGTTGCGATTCTTAAGGACGAGCGGTCTGAGAGGCAGACTATAAGCGGTGTCGCGTTTTTTCTCTCTCTCCTTTCCATCTTTCTTGCGTCTCCTTTCTATTATCTTTCATTCCCCTTACCTCTCTTCCCCTGCGCAGGGTAGCCAGCCGGTCTCAGCACTGGCCAACCTCCCTGTCTTTCCTCTCCTTCCGTGATCCAGTTGGACATTCCGTGTATCTGCCTTTAAAATTTCTTTAACTGTCCGCTGATCTCCTGCTGTTGCATTTCATAACCTTGCAAAAGAAAGATTTTACACTGTTTACAAGGGGGATTTATCCAGAATTCCAAATTTAAGGAAAGGGGGGGGGGGAGCGTTGTCCATGGTGTTACCATAACGCAGAGTGGGGCTACCGCAAAGCATGGTGTTACTATAACGCGGGCATTTTTCTTCAACTAGACGGACAACATCATCCGGCACCCAAACATACCGCTGTCGATCAGGTGGGCCAATTTTTGGGCTTTTTATGCTGATTTTCGTGTTCACAACATGGGAGCCCCCGAACCGGTCTCGTTTTCTATGCGGCTGCCACGGCAGTCTCCGCAAGCCGCGGGTACGATGCCGAGACAACGTTATGGTTGGAAATTATCGCAGAAGCCCGTCTTCGCCTACGAATCTCACTCCGATGTTGGAGGTAGTGGATGAAGGCCTTTCCTTCGGTAGTGACAGCTCGCAAAACACCATCAACACCCGAACACCACGGCGGTCAGCGGACCATCCGTTAGTGCCAATATTTCGGTGCCTCCGAACACTCATTTGTCCATCTCCCTACTTTCGCAAGCAGTGGAACTGAAGAAATGGCGGCCCACAGCTATGCCTTGCCTCCGCAAAGAAGATTTCATGGTCGTTATAAAGGCGAGAGTGATGATTTCCATGAAGACGGCCCTGCAAAATGGTGAGCTCGGTGCTTTGCTCACCGCCTTATGCAAATGCTTCTTCGGTGAACGCTCTCAGTGTCTGGCCTATATGGGACCGGAATATCTTAATCGCCGACACTCAAGTCGTTAATCTGGCGAATGCTCTCACTCGTGAATTCACACTCACGGTTTCCAACTGCCCCATCCCGATGGTCGGCCACGCCAAACTCAATGGTGAAGTCTGCAGAGGGATACTGCAGGAAGAGCAGGAAGAGCGTGCCACCGTGAAGTGTCAAGTCGAGTAGCGTGTAGGATAGCTAGCCTTCATCCGCAAGCTGGGGAATTGAACGCTGCCGGTGGCCGAACCTGTACCGGCCCTCCAGGGCAATACCCCTTCAATTCAGCACCAGTCCCCTCCAATCCCACCTCCTATACTATGAATACTATGAAACCCGAGAAGCCCCTTTCATCAGGCTTTCACAGGACGCTAACAACAATAAAAGTAATCGGGGACACTGCGTTAATGCTGACGAGGATGCCTTGTTTTCTTACGATAGTAAAATCGTATAATCATATACTTCTGCACGAAGTGAAATAAGAAATACACTGAAAGAGTTTACGTCCGTACAGGAGCGATTCCTCACATACCATGTCATAGAAAGTAGCCCCCCACCCCCCCTCGTTGCCTTTGCTGTACCACATAATTCATGACCCGTATTGAGAACATCTGTCGCCGAAAACGTTTGTGAGAGAATCTTTCAGCCAGTCGTGATGCTAGAAATATCGTTAGTGAAACCCGCTGACCATTGGGAATAGCACTTACGAAACAGAAGTTGTGAGGATTCTGCCCTTGGGCCACTATTTATAAAATACATCTTATGAAAAAAGAAAAACGTTTCTAAGAGAATATTTGAGCCAATCCTGGAGCTGGACACATGCTTAGCGAAGCCACCCGAACAGCCGCGAGAAGCACGAAAGAACTTTTGCGAGGGCGGCCCCCGGTGTGTATCGAGGCAGGCGAAAAGCGCGTCAATGTCAGACGAGGCAAATGCGTTGCAAGAAAGCACATCTACCAGCGCGACTTCGTGTTGCCACATGCAGGAACGCTTCGTAACAATATTTTCCCTGTCTTCGATAAAGAAGGTTGTCTTTCTGTGTATACGTCGATAATGGCAATTTGCATAGATTTGGAAATTAACCCAGGGTAAGTGGTTGTTTTCAAGGTGTCGATGGAAGAGATCGTCAACTTGCGGTAGAGAGGGAGATGGTACACATTATTTCAAGAACCCCTGCCCAAATTCGCCCGTTTTGCTCTACAGTTGTCGCCTCCCCAGACGAGGGATCTCACCAGCTCGGCCATGTCTTGCTCAGATACATAGAACAGCATACTGACAGCCGTACAACGGAGCTCTTTATTTCTAAGGCACAACAAATTTTCATTTACTATCCAGCATAAAACAGACAAAGATGACATTAGAGGTGCAAAAATATGTATTCCCTGGTGCGGCGAAAAAATGTGCTGCAAGAAGTCTTGCTGGCCTCCATATTGTTGTACCTGATCTATAAGAAACACAGCACGGATACGATAATCAAAGCCGGTCGGTTATTTTCAATGTCCGTGAGTTGCGTATGAGCACAGTGGGCACGTTTCACCTAGGATATTCTTTTTGTACAGAATTTTAATCCGTCACGGCTACTCCGGCCAAGGGCAAGTACAGGATGGGCAAGCATCAAAAATAGCAGTAAATATATAGCCATCATTTTTTGAGAACACAAGCGAGATACCTCATGTTTATACTGCTGCGTTTCAAGAATTTGTATTGCGTGGAATGGAACCATGAAAGGGAAAATTAGCACCCACCTATTTGTAGCACAAAGCTACAAAGGAGTCCATACGGCTTCCTGGAAATATGAAAGCTTCATAGTTGGCGAAAAATTCTTCCTGACTTGAGGTTCCAACCAGGGATCCACGTCTGTCCGGGGCATTCGCTCTGCTATATGAGCTAACGAAGATGCTAGCGATTGAGAGGGCAAATGTGAATGCATCGACAACTCGAAGCACATGGGCGTGAATATGGCAAATGGAATAATAAAAGCCATGTGCTTTTGACTAACACATACACTGATCACAAATGTAGAAATTAAAAGGCTATGTAGAGGTGTGGGCAGATAACTGCGTAGGAAGAGAAACTTTTCTGCTACCGGCAACACGCCGTTTGCATATTGCATATCTTAATAACTATTCATAATTTAAAACGCTTGCAGGACCTTGTGGCTGAAGCAGAGGAGTCAAGTATGGCCATAACTACACATTTAAAAAGGTAAAAGCGGCAAGTAAAGATAAAAAGAACGAAGTAGTAAAGAAATGAAGAAGCAAAGAAATGTAGGATGATGTGCTCATAATGCAGGCACGCTTGGATATGTCGTATAAACACTAAACCGGCATCGAAAGCGCTGCCAAAGTGGCCATCTAACGTGACAAACAATATTTTACTGAGCCTACTGTTCACTTTCAACATGACCCAAATTATTTCCGAGCCTACTGGTATGCAGGGCACCTCAAACTCTATTTTAGATCCTATTTTCCTGAGTGATTTCTTTCTGAAGGAGAACTATATCATTGAAGTTCTTGAAGGAATATCTGACCATGGTATGGTTCTTTGTACACTGACTGTTCCAAAAAAAATTAGCCCACGTAGTTCTAGAAAGCCCGTGTGTACATTTAACAAGGCAGATGACGCTGTCATGACCTATCTTGCCCATGAGTACCACGATTTCTGCGAACTGATTTTAGACGGGTCGACCAGAATTGATGAGATTCGGCTACTGCTCAAAGCCCACGCCGTGCACTGCTTGAGGCATTACGTGCCACAAATACTAAAGAATACCAAAAAGCACAATCCATGAATTATGCGCGATATCATTCACTTAAAACTTAGAATAAAAAGCCTGACGAAATCTAATAAAGTGTGCCCCAGTTCCGGACATCTGCCAAAAAATAAACTTGTTAAACCGGCTACTGAAACAAGAAAAAAATGGCAGTACAACGCTTAGCAACTTTATCAAACATTCACCCCTGAAATTCAGGCGTTGTATCAGACGCAAGGAGAACACTGCTAAACCATTGTCGCCCAAGGAAGAAAAGCAACAAGCAGAAGCGTTTAGTGTGTTTTTTCATTCTGTATATGCCCCCGAAAATGGCATTACGCATACCTACAGACCAGACAATATTAGGCGAAACGAGGGGCTCAGCACACCAGTCATAACCGAAGCTGGCGTGCTGTCACTACTGCTAAAATTAGAAGATAAGAAGTCCAGCGGCCCAGACGGAATCCCGAATTGCTTCCTGAAACGATACGCCGAACCTTTGTCTTCTGTATAACAAGTCAGTTTCAGAACAATGCCTGCCAGCCGAATGGAAAATTGCAAAAATAGTGCCAGTCTACAAATCTGGTAATACTTCTTGTCAGTCCTATTTCCCTCACATGCACTTGCTGCAAAATTTTGGAACATATTATACTAAAATCTGTCGTACAATTTGTCGAGGCAAACAATATTCTTCATCCCTATCAACATGGCTTCAGGGCTGGTCTGTCTACCGTTACCCAGCTTGTTGAAATCCTACATGATCTTGCTAAAGGAATTAACGACCAGACACAAATAGATATAATCTTCCTAGATTCTTCTCATCGATGAACAAATCGCAAAATACGATTTAGAACAGGGAATGTCGCAGGAGCCAACGTTTCGACAAGAGGACTTGTCTTCGTCAGGGCGGCAACTGCCTTCTCCACCGTTCGTTTATGTACGCCTTTGCACACACTCTTCCGTCCTCAGAAAGAGGAGAAGAAGAGCAGCACGTGCGAACAATGACAAAAAAAGGGGGGGGGGGGTTGAGTGCAGGGGTAGTTGGGTGACAGGTGTTAGCGTGACTAATATAAATGGCAAGAGCGAAAGCTTTCAAAGAATCCGCTCCTTGTACAGTCTGTTTCATACTTAGGGGAAATCTCGGAGCGCCTTGAAACGCGTTGCGTCCATGATGCGGCGAGCGCTGGAGTCGGCCAGCAGCAGCTGCTCACCAGTGTTGTACACGTTCCTCCAAAACAGGAACGAAAGCTCGTTCCTCGTTCCTTCCCAATTTTGTAACGAGTTCCCGTTACAAGTTCCTTTAATCAGAAAGGAACGCGTTCCAGTTACATTTTCGAAATTGGAGCGTGTCGTCACATTTACGTTACATTTGATTTTTGAGATTCAAAATAGAGTCGGAAAATTGTGAGCTGAAATTAAGTGACTTAAACACTTTAAATTCACTTTGAGCTACGTACATTGTGCGAACTTTAACCTTACCGGCAGCAGATTATCTGGAAATAAAAATTATGAAAATAAATGCTTGTAGACATACTTTCAGGAAGCACCGAAAGTAGTCATGACATGTTCACAGCGACTTTGACTCTAGTCTATTACAAGTGCAACACATAATGGGTCTTCCAATGAGCAGTCAGAATAGTGCGCCTAAGATGTGCAAATAGAAAGCCATTCACATTCACCAATGCATGTGTGTAGCAAGCCCGCATTTAACCCTAAAAGCTATAAATACTGTAGACCTGTCGATTTACATTGGCATATAATAGCTTGTGCTTCACCCGCGCCTATAAATACTGGAACAAGATTTCCCGATATGTCTTCATCACTTCCTGCCCTAAACTTCTTCTCTCAATATTTGTAGCCTTTTTAGTGGTTTAGTAGTCTGATTGACAGTTCTGAATGTATTATTTGCTTAGTTCTCACAATTTTAAAGCATTTGTGATACGGTTCTTTCGCCCTTATTTATGGTGGTGCGCAGAGTGTGTCGGTGTGAAGACTTCAAACTGCATGAGCAGCTGATGAGCTTACCGACGACTTATACAACGTGGGAATATTTTTTTTCTTATGGCGTCCTAAGCAGTGCGCTTTGTCTGTTCAATTTGTACAGCAGCCCCACTCTCATGGAATGGCGAAATGACATTGATATGTGGGGAATAAATAAATAAATAAATAAATGGATAAATAAATAAATAAATAAATAAATAAATAAATAAATAAATAAATCGCGTGCATCATTTCATCGGACACCAACCAATAAATTATGTCTGCAAGCAAAAATGACGCATGTCACGCATCCAAGGTTCGCAGCAACGCAACAGCACAATCCAAGCAGCAAAACCTTGCACACGTGCAACTGAGCGTGGCTCTAGTTCCTATGAGATCAAGACATAGTATAAATACCTAATGTGAACAAGAAAGTAACAAATGGACCGATTTACAGTTAGAACACAAAGCTGTCTTTTCGTTATGCGAACAGGAAAGAACATTAAATAAACCATACCTACACGTGCTTCTTTAAGTTTCTCGCCGATCTTTTCGACACTCCACTTATATTGTTTGATGGAGCACAAGTCATACATTGGGCTAAACACAGGCGTGCGATGTTGTATTCAGTCGGTTGAAACATAGCCCAGCTAGCACACAAGACCAAAAAGACGTCTTATTGGGGGATTAACGTCTTGGTTCGCGTGGCTGACGTCTCAAAGACGTCAGCCACGCGAACTAAGGGGCAGCGACATCAAAGGGACAATGAATCCGTCTTCGAAACGTCCTACGCAAGACGGTAAGCAGACGTGGAAGAATACCGCCCCCCTCCCCTCCCTCCCCAAAGCGTCGGCGGGCGTCGACACAATGCACGGCGCCGAGGTGTCGCCAGCTGCAATGGGGCCGGGAGGGAGGCGCCAGAATGTCTGGCTCCTTCTCGCCGGTTACCAGGGAGATGAGGCGAGAGGGCGCAGGCTGGCTCAAACACGCGGAGACACGAAGCAAAGGCAGCGAAGCTCGTTTGCGTGGTTGGTCGTGGAGTAAGTGTGGTCAAGTTGTTGGCGGCCGGCTCTTCCTTCGTTTCTGGGAAAATTCTGTTAGCGTGCTGCAACTGCTGCGTGTGTTTGTGTGGTGGCATTATGTTCTTTCTACTTTCCTACTTATGTTAACCCTGGTTCAATTCCGGCGCTTCTGTGACTGGATCCCGTAACACCAATAACTACGTCTCGCCGAAAATAAATGTAAGTACCACATTTGAATGGCTTAGCATGATGCCTGTGAGATCACTCATGTGTTCCGTGGATAGGGCGAATCGTTCTGTGACAGATACAAGGAGGATTAATGCTATGTAAGGTCTAAGATAGTGGACGCATTAAACGCAAAGCAACGCAACTGTGGTTTTATTATTCAGATCATCGTGTATGGTTGCATTCTGAAATTTTCTTAGGTCTATGTGCGTGTTGAGCCTGATTAGTGAGTAACGAGTGCATTGGCTTCGTTCCCACCATCCTGTCATTTGGTCGTTACGGGTAGCGAGTGCAGCGCATGTACAACAATGTCGGGTAGTAGTAATTTACTCGTGTCTTACACAGACGAATACATGCATGTGATATCGCGCGTTGTAGGGCAACCGTTGCCGCGCGTCCTTTCACTGTTGCATTGCAGTCGTGAGATTTGAGTTCAGAGCTGCGAAATTTACGTGCATGTGATGTGGATGTGAAAATCGCGCATTGTTTATTGTGGCATGTCAGCAGAACTGAAGCAGGCAACCATGACGTCTTATGGTGGTGGAATGACTTCTCGCAGCTCAGCATTCATATGAGCATGAGTGTCGTTGTGCTCGTTCTCAGTCATATTTAAACTTTGTCAGAGGCATGTGACTCGTTTGCGAATGTTCGTTATTATTATTTCTCATTGTCCACGCTGTTGCGGTTTTCTGCATTTGGGGTTCGTTATTCTTGCAGACCGCAAATACCAAAATAATTACAAGACCTGTTATCTGGTTCCACAGTGGTGTTACAGGGATGCTGTTGTGTACAGTAGATTTTTGGTATGCCATAAGCTGTCCAGTGTTTCACGTGGTACGGACTGGGGAGTGAAGACTTGAACCATGATGCTGGGCTGATAGCGTAGGACAGCGATGATAAGGCGACGAACGACGAACTAAATTAGTACGTCGGGCTATGGGTGAGCGGCGTGTTACGACGACTTATACATGAACGTTTGGACGTATTTTGTTTATTTTTATTATTTAGTACGGGCGCCGCCAGCTTGTCCGGTGCCGGGATCTAGCTGTGCATGCCTATACCTATATCGTCAAATCAAAGCCACGGTGCCATTCAACAGTTTTCAGCGGAACGTTTGACGTTTTCCTCCTACCCCGCGACATACTCGCTACCCCAAATGAGCCATATTTCGTTGCATTGTACTAAATTCACTATTATCTGGCCATGGAAGGCAGTTTTGTGCAGGCGAAATCGAAGCCACAGCGAAAATTTGTTGATGCTATGCACAGATGTGATGCGCAGTCACTGTGCCCGTAGATCGCGCGACCTTGAAGATCCCATATACTGAAGGAGCCCTGCACCATTTGAAATCTCGATAGCAAACGATGCCTAACAGTCGTGGAGGTTGTTGTGAACGTGTGAGCCAAGTATTATTGAGCTGCGTGCACCAGGGAATTTTTTGTTTGGTTTCAAACACAGCTGTAATTAACATTGCTCTTCGTTCCAACAAGTGTCACTAGGCCGTCGACTACTTTGTTCGAGGCAGATATATCACTGGCTGAACTTACGGTCACGGAAAGGTAGTCTGCAATTATATATTTGTTCATGAAAGGGAAAATTAGCATCCACCCGTTTTGTAGCACAAGGCAAACGTTACCCACCCTTGCGGGTTTCCGCAGAACTCATTTGCCTATATATATTTGTTCATTTTGCATTAAAGAAATAAAGGCAATCTGAGTGCCTGTCTTTAAAAAGACCGAAGTGAGCGAAGGGACCTAGTCGTTGGCGCCAGTGACGTTACTTGTTGAAAGAAGAGCAGGCAAGTCGTTGGTCGGTCCTGCTAGTGACGTCAGTTGTTGGAACAATTGCAGGCGATTGCATGATGTATTTAAAATGAAACTGCAAATCCACTGCTGCTTGCAGCACAATAACATTTGGCTCACACGTTTACAGAAGTCTCAACGATTGATTGGCACCGTTTGCTCAGTGCGTTCGAAAAGTGTTGCAGGGACCCTTTCATACCGAGTGCGCAGTGAGCACGTAAGCACGCCTCGAAGAATATTCTCACAGTCTAAGTGTGAAGCATGTGTGTCACCCGATTTCTACATGCTGTGTATGGGAATGCGTCCAAAATAAACTACGAATCAGTAATGTGCAGTTTAACGTTCACGAGTGCCATACTATTCGGCGGTGGTAGCATCAGGAGATGCATCAAGTTTCCTGCGGAGATGGCCCGAACACCACTGTATATTGTAAATGATAGAGACATAGACACAGCGCCTTTGCCGCAGGCCGGCTGTTGTATCCTGACTTCTTTCTTCTCTTCCTTTTCATCGCTGGGCATCTAGCACGAGCGTCCAAGCTTCGGCGGAACTCGCTGACCTTCGTATACAGGGTGTCCCACGTAACTTGAGCCAAGAATTTGAAAATGAAAGGCACTTCAGAGGAGAACTGAACCAAACGTATACTATTCGTACTGGTCTATAGATACTCAGGTTATTTTTTATTCCCCCTAAAGTAATTAGTTAATTATTTTAATTAGCTAACTCCTTAATTATGGGCTGAAAACCCAAAATATGAACACTGAGCTGTAGAGCACCTTCATAAACCACCGACTGAATTGTTTCCTGTACGATATGTCTTACGGTGTTAATTTTTCCGCATTTTAAAGAAGCCCGCGAAATTTGAAAATGAGCCACGTGACGGACCGCGAGCGCACTGCTATAGTGCTGGTCTCAAGCGTGCAACCGGTGAACAAGGTCGCCTGCGGCTGCCACGGGGAAGCGACATGATGCTTTGAAGGTGGTCGATGTTTGGGCGTCCGTCTTTGGTTCAATGACGGTGCACATTCACGCTGCTGGCCGAGCGCTGCCGAGATAAGCGTCCAAGACGGATAAATAAAACAAGAAAATAGCTTTATTTTCTTGATCTTCTTGATCTTCTGTTTTCTTGATCTTCGTGAATCAGAATCAAACTGCTGTTTGTTTTTTTTCCTCGCAGTATTGAGCGCTTCACCACCGCGGCAGCGCTCGGCCAGCAGTGTGAATTTGCACCGTCATTGAACCAAAGACGGATGCCCAAACATCGACCACCTTCAAAGCATCATGTCGCTTCCCCGTGGCAGCCGCAGGCGACCTTGTTCACCGGTTGCACGCTTGAGACCACCACTATAGCAGTGCGCTAGCGGTCCGTCACGTGGCTCATTTTCAAATTTCGCGGGTTTCTTTAGAATGCGGAAAAATTAACACCGTAAGACATATTGTACAGGAAACAATTCATTCGGTGGTTTATGAAGGTGCTCTACAGCTCAGTGTTCATATTTTGGGTTTTCAGCCCATAATTAAGGAGTTAGCTAATTAAAAATAATTAACTAATTACTTTAGGGGGAAATAAAAAATAACCTGAGTATCTATAGACCAGTACGAATAGTATACGTTTGGTTCAGTTCTCCTCTGAAGTGCCTTTCATTTTCAAATTCTTGGCTCAAGTTACGTGGGACACCCTGTTTATGTACATAGGTACATACAATCCTGTGAGTGTTAGATTGTATGTGCACATAGACCCGATAAAAGGGACGGGGGGGTGGGGGTGGAGACGACCGCCTTCGTAGCTCAGCGGTAGATCATCGGACGCCTTATCCGAAGGTCGTGGGTTCGGTTCCCACAGAAGGCAGGTTTGTCTTTTCGTCCGCCTAAATTCCTTCCTACTTCACAAGTATAATACTACAATTAAGAACCCCAATAACTTCTCCTATGTTTTCCTAGGCTTCATAGTTTGTTGCTTCGTTAAATATATATATATATATATATATATATATATATATATATATATATATATATATATATATATATATATATATATATGGTGCAGGCAGCAGTTCAGAAGTACCAGGCACTCGAGGAAAATTCATTAATTCATTTCGAGCGTTTATCTATTGCAAGTTGCAGGATATTATGAACACTTCCTGTAAAGGGCGCAGTCTATGACAGAGATGCATTTCAAATTTCGTTCCTCAAAGCACAGTTGTATAACAGCTTTATAGAAAATAGCGGCCCTTTTTTTTTCGTTTGCAGGAATACATGCGGTTTAATCGGCGGTTGTACGGATAACCTGATAGGGCACCAACTGTGTTCTACCACGGCCCTACCAAGGTTCTACATTGAAAGCATTTCCGCGACGGCGGTTTCAGCGTGTCATGTGATGCCAGTAGCATCGTATTCACCAGCTGCACTAAGCCTGGACACTACAACTAGTTTTTGATGAGCGTGAACGTGAACTAGTTGCGCGTTTGGTGGAGGTTGCATTCTCAAAGGACTTGGCTGTTCGAAGTGTTTTGTTTAATGACAAGGTATAAGGTAACAGTGTTTTCATTAAATGTGAAACAGGGCGAAATTCGAAGACCCTCAGTTTTATCCTGCACATGTAGACCTGATGGTTATTTGAAGTCCCTTTTAGGAATAGCTTCATGTGCTGGGTGCCAGAATCTTCTTTTTTTTTTCTTTTTTGGCTTCCAACTGATGCTTGCCAGTTTGATCTCCGTTCATGTCAGATTTGCATATATGTGCGTAATACAGTGCTTTGTAGAGAGCCACATCTGTATTTTGTATATGTAATTGAGAATATTGCTTCTGTTTTTTCTTTTTCGTCGCCTCAATGCTGTCTCCACTGTATTCAACTTCGAGCACGTATGTAGCTTCATTATGAAATGGAGGTTGCTTCGATGTAACGTTGCTCGCTGTGAGAGATTGTGCACTGCATTGCTACGTTGCTCATTATACCGATTTTGTTAATATTTCATGCGCTAATTTCTTTGAAGGTCACTTTGGTCAATATTCGTTGACACTTGATTGATATTTTTGGTTGTCTTTTAAAGTTTGCTTCATTACATCAGCTGATGTCCTAGACAAATTTTCACTTTCATGTCTGAGTCATATTTGAGTTCTTGTGTTTATATTCCTTGATTTTATGCGGTGAAGATACTGCATAACGTGATTGAAAGCGGCTGTCACACAGTCATCCATTGTTCTGTCTGTGCTCATATAACCGAATGCGCTGCTCCCATGGTGAAAAGCGCATAGTCGTTTGGCTGTTGATTATTCTGTGACTACTAGTGCTCTTTTGTGAGCCTCTAGTGTTTAATAAGTTCCAAATATATTTAAAGTATTTCTTCTGCATTTGCTCTTGAATATTTGTTGCTTTGTTTTTCTGGCATTTCTCATTTTCTTCTTTTTTAACTTGCACAAGTTAGTTTCTCAATAAAATGATGATGTAGCAGTGTTTCGACTGCGTGATTATTGGCACAGAGGCCTCCTTGCTAGGCCGCTTGTCATGAAACTGTCTATCCTTCACTGTAGAAAGATATGTCATTACTATTTTTGGTAGATTTGCTTCATACTCAACGAATTACATGCTAGACTGATTTTTGTATTCATGACAGCCAATTTTGACTTAAATGCTAAGACTGATGAAGCCTTGTTGCGAACTGTGTACCTACCTTACTGCACTATTTTCGCTCTGTTGCACTCAGTGCTGATGCCTTTAACCACGAAAAAAAAAAGAATTCCAGGCAACTGCGATGCCAGGACTTCTTCCTAGGATGTAACTACGAAAGTATTCTGCTGGCACTACCCCCCACTCTGCAGCATCGAAAAGATTATGGTGCTGCTGATAACATAGCAGGTCGCAGCTACTACCACAAAGGCAGGGACGGCGTCCGCGGATGGGGGTGCCCCCCAAAATTATGATCCCGTTAACACCTTCAGAACCACGGAGTTAATGCATGAGGGGTGCAAAAAAATGTTTTGTGGTTATTTGTACCCCTCAGGCGTTAGCTTACATTCTGAGGGTGGTAACCAGATCAAAATTTTGGTGGGCGCGCCCCGTTCCGGAGCACGATTCCTGCTTCTTTTTCAGATTACGGCTAACATTTCAGGAACAGATTTTTGATGACGTCTTTGGTAAGTCTTTAAACGGATTCAGAAATCCCTGTAAATGGGATTATTGGAGGCTCCCCCAAGCCGTCGAAAAGACCAGCTTTTTGAGGATGTCTTTGGTAAGTCTTTAAACGGATTCAGAAATCCCGGTAAATGGGATTATTGGAGGCTCCCCCAAGCCGTTGAAAAGACCAGCTTTTTGAAGACGTTTCAAAGACGTTCAGGAAACGTCTCGTTTATGGGCAACAAGACGGACATTAGACGAGATATACGACGTCTTCTAGACCAAAACTTCTTACGCGTGCCGTCTCTGAGACGTCGTTAACGTCTCGGATATCCGTCTCGAAGACGTCTTAAATCCTTTGTGTGCTAGCTGGGAGGGGGTAGCCATAGCCAGGGAGCAATCTATAATTCCACATCGGCACTCATTGCAACAGAATCTAGATGGCACAGGAGGCGAGGTGGTGCTCCGTGATTTTAGAATGCCAAGTGAAAGATCTCTACCGTGTGTCCAGCCTTCAGAACGACCCTTCCTTGCTGTTCAGACTGGCTCAAATAAAGCGAAAGACTGCTATCCCCACGTCGTTGGTGTCGTCGCGCGCGCTTTCCTGCGCCCCTGCTGGCGCCTGAGAGTTGTTTCGCCATAACTACGGCCCTTTCGTCGACTCCTTTCGTCACAGCAGGAGAGCCAAGCTTTCCAGTTTTCGGCGGACGTTGTCGCCCCATCAGCAGACGCCGGTAGCGTGTCGAGTAGAGTACGCCGCGTTGGAACGGTCGCTTCCTACACGACTTTCGGAGAATCCTACAATTCCCCACTCATGCAAGCCGGGAGCTTCCGTGGAAACACAGCAGCCGATGTCTTCTCAGCGATCTTCAGCTGGACGCCTGACAAGAGACCGCGCCGCCCTTTTGTTAACAGGTCCCAGCCGACTCAGTCGTGTTGGCTGGCCCTGTTCTCCAAACTCTCGTGGTTTTCGTTTCCGGCTGCTAAGTGTCGCTAGCCCGCACACAGCTACGTTGATCGCTGCCTGCCTGCTAGCCATGTCACGCTATCTTGATTGATTTGTGGGATTTAACGGCCCGAAACCAGCTCTGATTATGAAAGACGCCGTAGTGAAGGTCTCCGGAAATTTCGACCACCTGGGGTTCTATAACGTGCACTGACATTGCACAGCACACGGGCCTCAACATTTCACCTCCATCGAAATGCAGCCGCCGCGGCGGGGATTCGATCCCGCGACCTTCGGATCAGCAGCCGAGTACCATAACCACTAGACCACCGTGGTGGGGCGACACGTTATCTTGACTTCACAACAGGATGCAACTATAGCCTCCGTAGTGTAACATTTGCCGCTGCTCGTCTGCTTTGCCGAGCGGTCTCCCGCGTAAAAAATGCCACTGACGCCGAGGCCCACACGTGTGAGCCGTAACCGCATTCTCAGAACTTATGCACTGAGCAAAGCGCGCATAGACAGTGTCTTAGTTCGAAGGGAGCCTTGGCGGCAGGATCTGAAGGAAAGAAAGGAATTTCGCGGCTGGCCGTGGTTCGGCCTGCGTTGCCGTAGACAGCGGGAAAATTTTCATCCAGCCACAGGGTGCGGCCACCATAAGGGAGTAATGAAATACACATGTGGTGAGCCTACACTGGCGAAAGAAAAGCTTCGCCCTCGTCGAAGTCTTGAGGAGGAAGAGTAAAGGAGTGGCGTTTTGCGTGTGGTTTTCTTTTGAGTGAAGGAAACTGCTAACAGGGAAGCGGGGACTCAAGGCACGGCCTCGGCGGTTGCCGCCCGGCCTATCCGCTTTGCATGTGGAACGCCTGTGGAACGTTTACAGAAGGAACGTCGTTCCCTCTGCCGTTACTTTTAAATGTAACGCGTTACCGTTACAGTTCCACCAACCTTTAAAGTAACGATGGCGTTCCTTCGTTCCTCCAAAAAGGAACTAGTTCCAGGAACGCCGTTCCTTGGAACGGCGTTCCGTACAACACTGCTGCTTACGGAGCCGCAGATGCTCTATGCGTGCAGCCTTTAACTGAGGCCGCATCCCGTTGGCCACATGGTTGCGTCGCGTTGCAAGGTGCTCCGAGATTTACCCTAAGTATGAAACAGACTGTACATATCTTGCAAATGAATTGTGTGCCCAAGGCTAGGATGAAAAAAGGAACACACGCTCGGAACAGAAGTTGCTCCTATGGCATGTGTCCCCCCCCTCCACCCCACACCACCCGCGCCGCACCAACAGTGCATTTCACCGAAAGCTTGGGGCTTTAACGTCGTTGTTCTTGTCGAACTGGATGGGGGCTCCGCACCTGAAAGTAGACTTTCTGGGAGAAACATTGTTAGCTTGTGCATACCTCAACCTTTTGTTGTCTTTGTTAACTCTCTACCGTATCTAATGGACTCAAGAGTTCCCTTTGAAAGGTTTATGCCGGTAGGATGGAGAGTACTGAACCTGTATATAAGATAGGATTCCCTGTATTTTCTGTCCCTCGGCGAGCGGAAGCTTCCGTGAAGTATGTAGAGTTTCAGTTCGTCGAAATTATGAGCTGTCATATTAAAATGCTGCGCCACTGCCTTCGGCAGGTTATTAGCGGTGTCCGCGCGGTGCCCGTTTAATCTAACATTAATTGGTTGAAAAGTTTCGCCGGTGTATTGCTTGTGACAGAGTGAACATTCCAACATGTAAATAACGTTTGAACTAGCGCAAGTGAAACTTGATTTTACATGATGGACATAGTCACTTCCCGTGCTTTTAACTTTAAGATCATTTTGAATATGCTTGCAAGTCTTACATCTGGGACGGGAGCAAGTTATTACGCAGGCGGTGCGCTGAGGGTTTGCTTTAGCATGTACTAACAGATCCTTAAAGTTTCTATTACTGCGGTAGGTGACTGTTGGTATTTCCGGATACGCTTTTCTAAGGCGATCGTTGCTTGTTAGTACTGGATAGTATTTCCGAAGAATATTATTTATGTTTGGAAGCGCATTGGAGTATTTCGTTATGAATGCAAGCGGCTGGTTGGCCTGCGCTTTAGGGGCTCTGTTTTCTAGTGCTGGTGTCCTATCTAGTTTACGCGCGTCATTGTATGCCTTGTTTAGAACGTCACGCGGGTGATTGCGTTCAGCTAAGGTTGCCTTTAAATTGGTTAAGTGGTGAACGTAATCCGCGTCGTTGCTACAAATCCTTCTTATTCGCCTTGCCTGTCCTATAAATATCCCCTGTTTGCAGTGTCGTGGGTAATGACTATTATAATCTAGATAATGCTGGCTGTCCGTTGGCTTTCTGTAAAGTGTCGTCTTTAGTTTTCCTTTTCCGATGGATACTGTCGTGTCGAGAAAGTCAGTTTTACTAGAAGAGTGGTGCATGGAAAACTTAATGCTGGGATGAAAGTTGCTAAAATGCTCAAAAATATGCTTAGCGCACTTACACCATGTTCCCAAATAATAAAGATATCGTCTGTGTAACGGAGGTAGGTGCGAGGTTTTAGCGGCAACGATTCCAAAAGCTGTGCTTCTAGTGCCCCATGAAGATATTGGCGTAGGTCGGCGCAAAAGGAGTTCCCATGCTGGTGTAAAAAATTTGTAGGTAGTTGGTCGAGTCAAATTCAAAGTAATTAAGTGTAAGTACTAATTTTAGTAACGCGATGTAAACTTCAGCGGCGTGTGCACGTTTGCTATTCTGTAT
Organism: Hyalomma asiaticum; assembly: GCA_013339685.2. Classification (NCBI taxonomy): domain Eukaryota; kingdom Metazoa; phylum Arthropoda; class Arachnida; order Ixodida; family Ixodidae; genus Hyalomma; species Hyalomma asiaticum. The sequence continues at coordinate 43,636,384 of CM023481.1, read as the reverse complement.
TGCCTTCGAGAGCGCTTCGATTCCTTCTGTGATAGGTATATTCGTGTATAGGGAGGTGACACCTAGCGTTACCAGAATTGCCTGATCCGAAAGTGTTTGTTTCGTTAGTAGACTCTATAATCAGCAGGAAGTGAGGTGTATCCTGAATAAAGGACGGAAGGTTGGGCCGTATATCAGATAGATGGTGGTTAAGAAACTTCGATAATGACTCCGTCGGGGCTTGTCGAAACGTTGGCTCCGGCGACATTCCCTGTTCTAAATCGTATTTTGCGATTTGTCCATTGATTCGAGCATCCATCTTCCCCTGAGCTTCTCTTCTAGTTTAGATTCTGCTCAGGCATTCGACCGTGTAATCCATGCTAAACTTCTACTTAAACTTAAATATGTACTAGGGGATGGACCAATTTTCCGCTGGATTAAAGGCTATTTAACTGACCGTCGCCAATTTGTTCAGCTAGGAGCCAGCACTTCTGTAATTATGCCAGTCCTTTCCGGAGTACCGTAGGGTTCCGTTAAGCCCTATCCTGTTTCTTTTGTTTATAAATGACATAACTTGCCAGGTCCAATCGAAAATTAGGTTATTTGCAGACGACTGCGTCCTGTATAGATGAGTACTAAGCCGGCAAGATCAACTTAGCCTTAATAATGATTTTGGCTTGTTACCACAATGGTGGGAAAACTGGCAAATGGCCATTACTTTCGATAAAACAGTGGAAATGACAGTAACCAGAAAGAAATCCATATTTTCCTTTCCGTACGGCTACAATAGCATCACTCGTCACGCCGTCACTCAGTATAAGTACTTGGGCGCCGTCATATCGTCAAACTTAGGATGGCCGGCAAATATGGAACACGTCACAAGCAAAGCGATGCGAAAGCTAATGTTTTCAAAGCGGTCGCTGCGATACTCTACAAGGGAAGCCAAGCTTCTGGCCTATGTGAAAGTGGCATGGTTTCCGTATACCGAAAATCACATAGGTACTATCGAGGCTGTCCAGCGCAAAGCAGCGCGTTTTATCTGTGACAGATATAGGCGCACTGACTCGCCCACGCAAATGCTATCAGAGATCGGTCTTCACACGTTAGCCAGTCGAGCGATGTTGTCCCGCCTCAAATTTATGTACCTCATCATACATAACAAGGTTAAATTGGAACCAACCACCTACATTTCTTACAACACTACGAGAGAAACCCGTCATAAGCACGACCTTACACTCCAGGGATACTGTTGTGCCAACAATACATTTAGTTTTAAATGCGGAGCATTTCTTAGTCGCACGATGTCGCGCTTCAGCGTCGGCGGCGGCGCCGTCCACACCCCCACTGCGCATGCTCGGCTCGTCTCGTGCCGGCCCACCGGGCGTTCAGCAAGCCGAGCATACGCAGTGGGGGTGCGGCGGAGCGCGCGTTCGGAATTCAGTCAAGGGCGTCTTTGCGGACCTCTCCCCCGTACTCCTCTCCCTCGAACGCGGGCGGTGTGTATATAAGCGGCGGAGCGCGCGTTCGGAATTCAGTCAAGGGCGTCTTTACTTGGCTTTCGCTTGACTTGACGCTTTGCTTGACTCGAGTAGATGCGATGGAACGAGGCGCTTGTCCTTCATTCAATAAATAAGAATAATAAAGACGAAATAACAATTAAGCATTCCCAAAACATACCCAATTACGCAACATTCACGCGGTACCCCCACCACTCTGCGACGCATTTACTCGACTTCACCCCGTGGGAAGATGCGGGCGATATTTTTTTCTTCTTTCCGCGGGCTATTCGGAAATGGAACACTTTAGCTGAGGCGCTGGTCGCGCAGTTCACTATCGACAAATTTGTTGAACTTGCTGGCGAGAGCGTGCTATCAGTAGTACGTTAGAAGCGTTATCGGTGTTGTGTATATGTTGTCCTCTTCTTCTGTACATTCGAAATTTGTGACATAAAATGGTGGTACTTGTTCTCAACTTGATAATTTATGTGCCCACCTTCCGCCTTCTTTATTTTTGCATTGTTTTTAATAACAAGTTAATTATGATTATCATTTCTAATCATTATTTTGTTAGCCCACCTAACTATTCTATAATTTCGTACCATAATATCTGTAGACCTTTTAACCCACTCCTGTAAAAATCCCTGACGGGATTGACAGTATTATTAAATAACAAAACAAAAAATAAAAAAGTACAATAATGAATAGGCGTGTACTAGTTGTGGGAAGGTCACTAACATGGCGGAGTATGTCACAGTTGAATGTGAGGATTCCGACCCCAGGGTTTGTTTGGGCACTTTTCTGCACAAAGCAATTGATTCTATTGAGAGTACACTGGGAAGGTGAACGCCTCTGCAATACGGAAATGTAAAAGGCGGTTCGATAATTGGTCGTAGAAAAACAGGACTGTTGAATTCGTTGACGTCGCAGCTGTCACCGTTTTTCACCTCCGAAGGCATGGTTTTCCGAGACGGAGCGTCCTCAAATTTCCAGCATCAGCTAGCTTTTCGCCTTCGCCGTTTTCATTCTCGGCACTGGCAAAACAGGCGTGCTATGCGCGCCTTCTCAGCTTCTACATCTGAATGCGTCACACGAAGTAGTGCTTGAGTGGTAGGGTTCATTTCAGGTATCGTTTTCGCGTTTTATTGATCATAAACATTGTTCCTACTATCTGACTCGAAACAAATTTCACCATTCATGAATACGGAATATGATGTGCTTTGTTAGAATAGTTCTGTTAGGCATGTTAACCCTGCGTACATACGTCGGATTAGGCTACGGTTGCACCGTAAGGACGGGGATCGCTCAAAACCATCGTTTTACGCTGTAACTACATCTCGAGCTTACTGCAAGCTGCTGAGATGACCTCTTCATAAAGGCCATTGCAAATGTCGAGCTCACAATCAGTAAACATGGACAACGACGTGGCAGCTCGACTTCAACAGTGGTGTGATAAATTCTAGTGCAAAGCCCACGTGCAGTAAGTGTTACCTCTCAGCAAGCCTTTAAAGCGCATTCACGACTCCTCAATCATAGCACGGTGGCTCCTTAGCAATGTGAACTGCTCAAAACCTTCTTCATGCCAGTGAGGCGAGGAATAACACTGAAAAATGTTCTCGTTGCAATGATTCCTTTCTAACGTTGCCGTGTCCGCGGACTACTTTTTTTGCTGCGTGTCATTAGTTTCTCTACGAGAAGATTGTTTCCTATATAGATGTTGAGTGCGAACCCTTTCAGCACATCTTCGAACACAGGCAGTCGAGACGATTGAGAAGTCGTCGAAGGGGCCACTTCTTTCGCTGAAAGTACCTTCGTTTCGAACAAGCTGTTCAACTACGAAGCTCTCTTATAAGAAAGATAGTCTTATGCATAATTTCAGATGAAACGCGGCATGTTTTGACAAGGATGGTGGATTCTCCGTGATCTGAACAGTCAGAAATTGTTGCGCTCTTTGGCACAGCGTCACTGCAGTGTTAGGCAATACGCCAAGTTAGAGTATGCAAGTGCTCCTAATACCAAGAGTTCCGAGCTTTTATTAACTATTAGCTTGCAGCGCAATAAAATGGGGCGTCACGTCGTGCTTGAAATGTCAAACCTTCGTGCTTTGTAGATCTTCCGTATTGAGCACGCAGCCGTCACTCTCGTAGAGCGTAATGGTAGTAGCACAAGCTCACAAGGTTCAAGGGTAAGTTATGTTCTGTTAAAACTTAAAAAAATTTTTCAATTATGTATAATTTAATAAAATTACCATAGTCAAATCAGAGTACAGCCTTAGAGAATGGAAGAGAATTGTGCATCACACGTTCAGTCAATATTAGCCCCTAACGAATGCACGTGCTCGTGTCTCGCGTGCTATCGTTCTGCCCTTATTACGCAAACTTCAGTTAATCATTAAATGATGGCCATTTTCCTTTAGCTTGATGTGTCAATAGGTTTATGCTACGGCGCTGGAAAGTTGGATACCCGGAGATTATTTCCCCGACGGGCAGTCCCCCAAGACGCAAACTTCTTTGTCAATGTCCATACTTCAACTTCGTTTTCATTTTGCACCTGCGTGCGTGTTCCGCAGTAGCGAGCATAGCCATTTACTCCCGTTCTCGCGATATTCGAACGACAAATCTTCAATGTGCACTAGCAACGGCCGAGACAGAGTGATTACGGGCAAGCATACAAGGGGCTGTACGCGCGCAAATTCTTGAGCTTTTCAGCTTCACTGTTTTCATGACATCCTTCTTTCTCCGCCTCAATGCGCGCTGTATATTTTGCTTTATTTCTCTCTCACTTTTCTTTTTTTCTTTGCGTAATCGTGCAGACGCTCTTACACTAATGCGGTTACGCGGCTGCTCGCAGGCAGCGCGTGTCCCGGGCGTTTGAGGAGCGCGAGACGAGCGGCAGAACGGAATAGGGTCACTCCAATTGGAAGCGTGAAGCCGCAGCCGCCGAGCGCCTCACGGCTGAAGCGGTGGCGCGTGCTGCTGCCCTGCCTTGCGGCGAAACACGTTTCTCCGCGCTTTCGGCGGCCCAGTCGCTCTCCTTTTGTTGGCCGCTTATTTCCTCGATTACGCATTTTTCTGTCGTTGTTCGCCGATGTTGCAACATGGGCACAGACGAGCAAGAATGTTCTTCGGAGCAGGATTTTTCCCTCATTTGTTTGCGCACTCGTTAGTCCGTTTACCATAGGCTCGCAGCCCAAATGTGCAATCTCCGCGGCCATCTCTAGTCAGAGGCGCAGTCTACGGGTCCCGGTGCATTAGGAACGGCGCGGATGGCGACTAGGTGGAGCACGCGAAGGGCCGCCGTATCTCCTGTTTTCAACTCCGAGTGTGCAGGTGGGTGGGTACAGAAGTATAGGAAAGAACGGCGGGGTTGCGGCCCGAGAGCTGATCTCAGACTGATTGCACCGTGGTGGTATGTGATAATTTCCGGGGTTATAGGTTCCAAGACTACGATATGATTATGAGAGACGCCGTAGTGGAGGTCTCCGGAAATTTCGACCACCTGGGGTTCTTTAACGTGCACTGACATCGCACAGCACACGGGCCTCAACATTTCGCCTCCATCGAAATGCAGCCGACGCGGCGTCAATGTGGTGCGGCATGTTCTATGTATACTTGATATCTGCACATGGCTAACAATTCCTGGCTTTCAACGTTCCAGCACCAGGATATGATTACGAGACAATCCGTAGTGGAGGGCTCCGGAAATTTTGATCACCCGGGCAGTGGCATTGTCAGAAATATTCTTCGGAGGGTGTTATATGACGGGAATTAAAAATAAATGAAGCAGGCGTCCGAAAATATTACATTCATTCTCCTACTTAATTATTGTTTATATACGAAAGAATCCCTGTTTCATTGACTCTAACATCCACATAAAAATGCCAGTGCCCACAGGACTCCGAATACCTTATTTGTAAACAACATTCTCTCTCTCTCTCTCTCTCACACACACACACACAAGCGCGCGCGCTCGTACAAACACGAATGCAAATGTGCCAAAACATTACTGAGTAATTAATGAAACACAAAAAACAAGGTCTAGTGTTCTTAAACAGGTGAAATGAGAACAAGAAACAATTTTTCAACAAACCAACTCTCTTATTTTCAGTTTAATATACCAATGTGGTATGTAAACAACATGGGCGGTAAATAGGCCGTAAGGAGGGGGAGAGCGAGGCATGCAGCTCTGAGAAAATTTGGGGGCGTATTCTGGCAGAGAAACAGCCCTCCGGTTACCCTCTTGCACCTGGGATTCTCTTATGCACACTGACATCGCACAGTATACACGGGCCTCTCGAATTTTTTGCTTCCACTGAAAATGCGACCGCCGAGGCCGTACTCGAACCCGCGTCCTTGGGGCCAGCAGCCAAGCTCTGTAACCACTGTACCGCCGCGGTGGAGGCATGTTGCTAAAATTACATTTAAGATATGAGTGAGCAGAACAGCGGCAACACCGCAGCGTTGTTGCTGAATCAGTGCCTGTTTTTCATGCAGTTTTTTGGATTCTACCACGGTTTGCTTCGCGGTGACGCCGGTGACGCTGCCTTATGATCTACGCTGCCTTATCTTCGACACAACGATACTGTCCTTAGTGCGCCATGGTCGGCCTTGTCACACCGCTTGATGCTGACCCTGATACACTGCGCTGCTCTAGCGACGGACTTCAACGTGTTCCACTTGTGACAGACGACATCTTGCCATAGCCAATCGTCGTTAACACGTCGTAGGCAACGTCAACACTGGACGCTATAAAAGTCTGCACAACGGCTCCATGTAAAGTCCCTTAATAGAGAAAGTAGCGACACTCTCCTCCATATCCTCTCCAAAGTGTCCAACCCTCCTCTCCAAAGTGTCCAACCCTCCTCCCCCAAGTGTCCAAACCTGATCTATACCCTCTCCCAAACGGCCACCGTGCGGGCGCCGGCCCTATAACCCGGCCCGCGCCACTTTCCTATCAAGAATGTCATGTCACGCACAGCACGTTCGTTATCAGTGTGACATGGCATTCTTGGAAAAAAGAAAACATAAAAAAAGAAAGAGGTTCGCGCGTATTTCCCGGGCGACGGCCCGTGTAGCGCAGAGGTGGAAGGTGGGAGAGGAGGGTGCTCGGCGTGGCGGCTCCAGTTAAAAGAAAGACGGTACTTTCCCAAGAATATCCAGGGACTTTAGCTCCATGCACCAGTGAGCGCCCCGCCACGGTGGTCTAGTGGCTAAGGTACTCGGCTGCTGATCCGAGGGTCGCGGGATCAAATCCCGGCCGCGGCGGCTGCATTTCGATGGAGGCGAAATGTCGAGGCCCGTGTGCTGTGCGATGTCAGTGCACGTTAAAGAACCCCAGGTGGTCGAAATTTCCGGAGCCCTCCACTACGGCGTCTCTCATAATCAGGGCTGGTTTTGGGACGTAAAACCCCACAAAACAACAACAACAACAACAGCACCAGTGAGCGTAAAAGCGGCAACGCCAGAATGTTGTTGCTGAATCGATGCGTGTATTTCACGCAGGTATGTTATATTACTGATGTCTGTAGCTATCGTTCCGACGACCGGTTATAGTTGTTGCTGTTCTGTCCGAACAGTCTTGTTGCTTGTGGACCTCGTGTTGTGCATTGTTTCAATATCCTTCTCTCGAGTGGTGACATTGAACTTAACCCTGGTCCTAGAGGTGTGCCTTCAGTTGTACACACAAGACAACCGAGGTTAGCACCTCTGTTACGAAAATTACTTGCAGCCCAGCTAGTCCCCCATCCGACACGGCTAATCTGGCGCAATTACTTGCTGGTCCGAAACGAATTGCAAAAGATATTGCCGACATGAAAAAAAAATCGTTGAACTATTGGTTTGCGGGATCGGATCCCGGCTGCGGCGGCTGCATTTCGATGGAGGCGAAATGTTGAGGCCCGTGTGCTGTGCGATGTCAGTGCACGTTAAAGAACCCCAGGTGGTGAAAATTTCCGGAGCCCTCCACTACGGCGTCTCTCATAATCAGGGCTGGTTTTGGGACGTAAAACCCCACAAAACAACAACAACAACAACAGCACCAGTGAGCGTAAAAGCGGCAACGCCAGAATGTTGTTGCTGAATCGATGCGTGTATTTCACGCAGGTATGTTATATTACTGATGTCTGTAGCTATCGTTCCGACGACCGGTTATAGTTGTTGCTGTTCTGTCCGAACAGTCTTGTTGCTTGTGGACCTCGTGTTGTGCATTGTTTCAATATCCTTCTCTCGAGTGGTGACATTGAACTTAACCCTGGTCCTAGAGGTGTGCCTTCAGTTAGTACACACAAGACAACCGAGGTTAGCACCTCTGTTACGAAAATTACTTGCAGCCCAGCTAGTCCCCCATCCGACACGGCTAATCTGGCGCAATTACTTGCTGGTCCGAAACGAATTGCAAAAGATATTGCCGACATGAAAAAAAAATCGTTGAACTATTGGTTTGCGGGATCGGATCCCGGCTGCGGCGGCTGCATTTCGATGGAGGCGAAATGTTGAGGCCCGTGTGCTGTGCGATGTCAGTGCACGTTAAAGAACCCCAGGTGGTGAAAATTTCCGGAGCCCTCCACTACGGCGTCTCTCATAATCAGAGCTGGTTTTGGGACGTTAAACCCCACATAACAACAACTATTGGTTTGACGCCCTCGAGACATGTGTATCTGCACTCGAATCTTGCACAGCTATTAGTCATCGTGCGTGGTGCCGTATCAATGACATGCTAAACTGTTAAATCGCGTCGCCCTTAAGAAGTCGGTCTCTAGATTCAGCTTAAATTTCGGTGATTTAGAAAACCGTCCTTGTCGAAACAATATTCTTTTGCACGGCTTATCAGAAACACGTGATGAAAATTCTGGCTATGTTCAATGGTCAGCACGAGTGCTATCTGAGCGTTTTCAGATACAATGTCCAGATATCGAGCGATGTCATCGTATAAGCAGACCACGTGAAAGGAGAACACACCAGTTCTAATGAATTTTCGACAAGAGGGGAAAAATTTGCGTGTCGGGGGGGGGGGGGGGGGTTGGAGAACAATGCTCCAAAGCTGGAAGGGTCTGGTTTACACATAACTGAGGGTTTGTTCCCAAACGTGTGCGCTTTACGAAAGAAACTGTGGGGCGCAACTGCTAGTTATCAAGATAATGCGTCCAGAGTAAAATTACGGTACGATAACACTTATACTGATGACATGCGCTACATCTGGGACCATAATACAGATTCTCTGAAGAGCGATCCTATTGGCGTCAATAAAAAATCATTTGCTTCTAAAACTATAGCAGCTTCTCATTGACGAAGAGCAGCTTCTAAAAATCTAAGTACTTCGAATTTAAATGCCAGAAGTATTATTAATAAAAGTTCGTGCCTTTACTTGCTCTTGTTAAGTCGTACACTCCTCACGTGGTGGCCATGACGGAGACTTGGCTACACGATCACGTGCTTGATTTTGAGTTTACCCCGCCCGATGATGTCGCAGTACGCAATGACCGATAACACTGCAAAAGGTGGTGGTGTTGAGTGGCTTTTTCGTCCAGACATAGAATTCTGCGTGCTTCTTGAGACACCATACATTTAACTTGCTTGGCCTAAGCTCTGTTTACATAAACTACCCGTAATTGATGGTATATGCTATCGCGCACCAGATATTCTTCCTTAGAATATACTTACAAAGACTTAGCGCATTTATGCGCAGACATAACCTCGGTGCGTCAGAATTTTTAGTCATGGGGGACTTTAATGCACCAGATATTGACTGATAAAGTTGCACTGGGCAATACATTTCTTTTTGTAGGGAATTCATTTCTATTTCATTTACACTTGGCGTTAGTCAAATTATACCGTCTCTAACTCGTCATAACGCTCTCCTAAACCTTCTTTTCCTCAGTTCTGATTTAGTTCAAACTGCATTTCAGCGTGATGTAATTTGTGGCATTTCTGGCCACAAAGCTGTGCATGTATTCCTTCTATCCTCTCTAATTAAACAACAGCCTAGGACTACGCAGTTTAATGACCTCGTTCATGCTGATGACGGATCTGTCATATATTTTCTCCCTTCCAGCTTTGATTCCTTTCAAGCAGTTAGTCTTCATGGTCATGCCGACACATTTGTCAGTGCATTTGAGCATATCGTGCAGTTATGCAATGATCAGTGTGTTCCCCTGAAGACTGTAGGCCAGACGAGTAGTGGGTAACAAATAGCCGTTTATTCAGCAACGTAGCCGAGTATATAAGGAGGCTCGCGATAAGCGGTGAGAGCGTTGCACGTGCGCGGTGGTTGCCGTGCAAGCATGACTTGCACTCTATTACAAAGACAAAAAAAAAAAAAAAAACGCAGATTCCATGGATGAAACGCAGCCTGCAGGAAACGTCACTTCGCGTTCGTATAGTCTGCGCTGTTTCAAAAGCCCAGGTAATCGAGGAGTTATCAGTCGCTTTAGCACTGCTGTGATAGATCTGCGTAACGAAATGCAAAGTGCTAAGAACTTTTATTTCAAGTTGAACCTCCCGCATTATTACGATCTAACCCCCTCACATTATAGTCTTCTATTACCTCAACTAGAACTGATACAGTTTGTTTTATATTAGATGGCACCGTTGTTTCGGACACCATAGAAATATTCAATGGATTCAACAATTATTTTCTTTCAGTGTTCCCGCACGACAATAATGCTCTGCCTTCCATCAGACTTTCTCATCCTAAGCTGTCCAATAATATTCCAAAAAGCGTTCTGGTGCGATACGCTCTCTGGTGTTCACGTTAATCGGCCATAATATTTCAAAAATCATTATATTCAAGTAAAGTCCCCGAGTCCTCGAAGTTAGCTGACGTCCTGCCACTGCATAAAGCGGGTAAGAGACAACTCCTCTCCAATTATAGGCCTATATCACTTAATTCGAAATTCCGGGAATCTCCTTGAGCGTATTATTTATAAACATATAACTGAGTTCCTTGAATCGAACAATCTTCTGTCCAGCATAGAACGCGGATTGCGTGGTGGTGTTAGCACAATCACACAAACAGTGGAATTTTCATATTATTATGCTCGTAATTTAGATATTGGTAATAGAATTGATGCATTGTTTATAGATTTTTCGGAGGCTTTCGACACCATTATACACAACAAGCTTCTTGGTAAACTGAATGTAATTTTTAAATGATCCGCAATTGACCGACCGGATACCAGGCTTTCTCAATTAACGCTCTCAGTTCGTTTCATTCAATTTAAACTCGTCCTGAGCCGTAAGAGTAACATCTGGTGTAGGGCTCCGTTTTGCGTCTCCTCTTATTTTATATTATTTTTAATAACGACCATCCCAACAATATTAAGTCCCAAGTCTGCATATATCCCAATGAGCGTGTAATTTAATTTACCAGGTAATTACTATCTTCTAATGATCACACCATGCATATTTCAAGATTCCTTCACGCAGTTTTGCTCACGGTGCTCGGATTGGCAGATGCGGATAAATTTTGAAAAAATCTGCAGATGCAACCCAATGTGGGAATTGGCGAGTAAATAACATTTGGCGTATTGTACAGCATTCAGCGAAGTGTTACGAATAGGATGAATGTCTTTCTGAGAAGTCCAACCAGGAAATTCGACATCACCGTGGCGACTGAATTGTAGGTCATCGTACGATGTAGCGTTGGCGCTGACGTTACAGCACAGACGCCTGTTTTCTCGGAGAGAAGTGCAAGCTAACGCCCGGTAATGTGCGCATTATGAGCGTCGTTCGTTGAACAATTCCTGATTGATCGAGCAAAGTTGGTCAAAAGTATGCCGAGGGCTAGTAGAAAAAAATATGTATATTTTATTACATTTCTAAGAAGCGCAAGTGACGTTCCACAAGCATCCTTATCGCAACTGCTGGTGCATGAGCTTTGTTTGCTATATTTACCGCGTCGGAACAGCCGCCGTAGCCCAGTGTTAGCGGTGTGCTTGGCACCTCGGTGGGTCGGGTTAGATACCCACCTACCGCTTGGTATGTTGCCTTCGGAGATTACAGCGCGTTCATGTGAAATATATGTTTTTATGTCTATATTACATTCCAGTGCTACGACATCGCTAACCGTTTGCTGTTTTTAAGTGCGGTCTGATGACATGTTAAACGTCTATTTTACTTGGTTCTTCCCGCCACGGTGGTCTAGTGGCTAAAGTACTCGGCTGCTGATCCAAGGATCGCGGGATCGAGTCCCGGCCGGGGCGGCTGCATTTCGATGGAGGCGAAATGTTGAGGCCCGTGCGCTGTGCGATGTCAGTGCACTTCAAAGAACACCACGTGGTCGAAATTTCCGGATACCTCGATTACGGCGTCTCTCATAATCACAGCTGGTTTTGGGGCGTTAAACCCAAGTAATCAATTTTACTTTGTTCGAAATTGGCATGGGCAGCATAAAAGGTGTTTGGAAGCTCTGGCGCATATCCGAATACTTTGGGGCCGAGCACTACGGGTATGAGGCACACTTGATTGCAGTATCGTCAATCATGACATACATGACGGGTACGTCGTGTTACAGATGTAGATGTCAACCATTATTGTTCGTCATATATGGATACCATACTATCCAAATTTTGGTGTATACCATCAGTTATGTTTTTCTTTGTTCGTTTTCTCCTTGATGTGGATTGAAGTCCCGTCAAGGAGATGATCGACGTCGATGAAGCAGGAGGCAGGTTGGAGGTAATGAACTTGAAGGTATATTGTAGCAAAATATTTACAGCCATATGTACATCTTGCCGAAGCACACTGATGATAACATAGACATCAACAGCGTCTTACTCTTCTACTTAACTTTTCTTAAGTTAGAGCCTAGAACACTGTTACTACATACAACGAACCTAGTCTCACTGTTCGACCACCGAGTGGTTACGGCCCAGACAGAAGTTGCATCGTACGGAGTCTTACTGATCGATCAGTTAAATGATTACAGCCTAGACTGAAGGGAAACGAATCCCGTCCAGTCTTTAGTACCTTGCGGTAACAAAGATAAAGGGGAGGTGGCCACTGCTGGTCCGCCTCAACCTTCTGTCATCCAATCTGGTTATCCTCAGATTAAGCCACTCCCTAGTGGGCTGTCCCTAATCCCGACAGCAGCGTCTTTACAGTTTAAACAGGCATTTTGGCATTCTTTCCCATCATGGCTCTCCCTCTCCTTATCCCACGCTCTCAGATATTCTCACAATCGAAATATCGGTATCGTAGCAGCCCTGCGGCATTCGGGCCATCTCCCACGCTCATCCAGTCGAACCCTGTCGTTCCAGGAAACACAGCGTGTCTTCGCCCTTCCCGCAGTTCGGACCTTGCACTGCTGGGACTCAACCCTTTGTTCCAGTCGGCGCGCCGAGAGCGCATGCCGGTCGTTAAAGAATTGGTTGGGCCAAGCGCATTGTCGCTTCGAGCGACGGCGCACTTCTCATGCATTCTTTTCCTACGCGTCCGAGCTGCTCTTCCCCGAAACGGCCACTGAGGGGACAGGTACGGTCGCGCAGCCGCGACCCCCCCGAGCGACGTTCAGCGAAAGGGAAGGGTCTCGTACCAGGAACCCCTGGGGGCCAGCGTGGGAGACCAGCCGCTCAATGGGAGCAGTTTGCTTTCCATTGATAATTGCTGTCAAAGACCATGCAGAGAGAGAGCCGAGAAAGAAGCTTTGTATAGCGTACGGTGCTACGCCGTCTCTTCTGCACGATCGCCTTATGAGCGGCAACATAACACGTCCCCCCTTAAGAGTACGCTGGGCTGTTCTACGCTCAGTGGTACGATAAATCACTGCCGCGATTAGGTCACTGGACTTTCTAAGCATACAACAGCATACACAAACATCAAACACAATTGCGAGACAACACGACAGGAGAATACAAGAAACGAAAACAAATACATGCTAAACGATCAAGCACACCATTGCTGCTTCAAGCAGTAAGATCACTAGTGTCTGTTTCTTGGATTGTCAATCACACAGTCCACAATATACAGCAGCGAGTGGGCAGGAACATTCACGTCCCCCCCTGAGTTGGCATGGCACTGTTATTCTGATGGCTTCCACAAACTATTCTGGAGCCTGGATAATGCATCCGCATTCCCGTTACATATACCCTTCCGATGTTGTACCGAGACATGATATCGCTGTAAAGCCAGCGCCCATCTTGTCAATTTCGCCCCGTGCGGAGTAGAAGTTGTAAGGTACGACAGCGGATTGTGGTCGGAAACGACGTTTACTATGGCACCGAAAAGCCAGTAGTCAAACTTCTTTAAGGCCCATATTATTACGAACGCTTCCCTCTCAATTGTCGACCAACGCATCTGGGTCGGTGAGAAGCGGTGGCTTGCAAAGGCGATAGGCCTTTCTTCCCCATCGGCTGACATTTGCGCCAAACATGCTCCCGCCGCCGTAGCTGAGGCGTCTGTGAAAAGCCAATAGGGCTGAGATGGCTCTGGGGTGTTTAGCGCCACGGCCTCGCACAAAGATTGTTTGAGCATCTCAAATGCTGCCTGAGCTTCCTCCGGCCAGGGTATCTTATTAGGTACCGCTTTCTTTGTTAACAGCGTGAGCGGGCTCGTCACCTCTGCATATCCTCGGACGTACTCGCGATAGTAACCGCACAGTCCTAACAGGCTGCGTAGTTCCTTTTTGGTGCGCGGTGGTACCAGGTTCTTAATCGCTGCTATTTTTTCAGGGTCTGGTGCGTGTGTCCCTGAACCGACAATATGCCCAGGTAATGCATATGGGATCGCGCAATCTGACACTTCTCCGGACTGGCTTTCAGTCCCGCCTTCTCTAAGACCTTAAGAATAATGTCGAGATGCTTTAAGTGCTCCTCCCAAGTGCTAGAAAAAATAGCAATATCATCAAGGTATGCCGTGGCATACATTTGATGTTGCGACAAGAGTTTATTCACCATTCTTTGAAAGGTTGCCGCGGAATTTTTTAGCCCGAAAGGCATCACTTTCCATGCGTACTGACCATCGTGCGTTACAAACGCGGTGAATTTCTGACTCTTCTCTTCCATCGGTACCTGCCAGTACCCGCGCCTAAGGTCCACTACCGTAATGAACTGCGCTCTGCCTACTCGGAAAATCAATTCCTGAGGATTCATCATAGGGAACGCATCCGCTTTGGTGACGGCATTTAACGCCCTGTAATCCACACACATGCGGATAGTCCCATCCTTTTTTCCGACGCATACTACCGGGTGTGCAAACTCACTCTCCGTGGGGTAGATCAACTTCCAAGTCAAAAGTTCGTCAACTTGCCGGCTGACTTCCTTCTTTAATAGTTCCGGCACCCGATAAGGAAACACCTTTTTTGGCTGGTGGCCCGGTTCTATTTCTATCCTATGTTCGTCTACCTTCGCTATACCCGGGGTGCCGTCAAAGAGTGTGCAATGTCTTTGGAACACCGCCTGTATTTCCGCCTGCGCGTCAGCATCAAGGTGAGCAACCTTCTCGCTCGTTAGCACTAGCTCTTCCCGCTTTATAGTGGTTGGTTGTGGAGCATATTCCACCTCCCCAAAATCATGGTCCTCATCAAAGACTACCCCAATATGACTGACCCTTGTATAGTAAGGTCGAATGTTGTTGGCGTGGACACTTTTCACCTTTCCCTCAGATGTTTCAACGCGGTAAGAGTGTTCGCGCTCACGTCCAACCACTGTGAATGGGCCTAGCCATTTAGGTGACATCTTACAATTCCGATCATTGTCGAAAACCACAACCTGGTCGCCAACGTTAAAAGCTTTGAGCCTGGTGCTGCGATTATAGGCACTGGCGTAACTCTCCTGATGAGTTGCACTAGTTAGCCCAGCAATATTAGCGGCCGTCTCGAGCTGCTCCTTAAGTTGCTGTAAATACTTAGCGGGGCTTTCTCTTAATGTTGCGGGCACCGGCATTTCTCCCGTCCACGTCCTCTGCAATATTAGAAGCGGTCCCGTGGGATTCCTTCCATACAATAGACGAAACGGAGCTACTCCGGTTACCTCATGGGGAACTTCCCGATAAGCCCATAAAACCATTGGGATCAATTTGTCCCAATTCTTGGAGTCTCTCTGAATGACATGATACAACATGTTTTTCAGTACTCGGTTCCACCTCTCTACAACTCCATTACTCTCTGGGTGTTCTGGGGTTGAGAACCTTGGCGTGCAACCTAATTTCTCCATCATCGTTTGCGTGAGCTGAGATTTGAAGTTAGTGCCCTGATCGGAGCAGATCATCTCCGGAACGCCTGTGCGACTGAATATCTCAATCAGTGCATCACAAGTCGCCTTAGCGGTCAAAGAGCGCAGTGGAACCACCTCCGGCCACCTCGTGCAAAGGTCCACTAAGCACAGCGCGTACTTATGCCCTCTCGCTGACGGTGTGTCGAGGGGTCCGATCACATCTACATTGACAACTTGGAAAGGGTGCTCGGGTCTAGTGAGCGGAGTTATAGGCACTTTATCTGTGCGACGCCTGTCTGACCGAATTTGACATTCATGGCACGAACGACAATGCCCTAATATCTCCTTCGCCATACCTGGCCAAAAAAAATTATACCTAATGCGAGCTCTTGTTTTCTTTGGCCCCAGGTGCCCCCCGCATAGCGACTCATGGGCTAAGTGCATCACCTCAGTGCGCTTATCTTTGGGGACAACTAGCTGACTCACTCGAGTGCCTGCTATTGAGTCGCAGTGATATAACAGTCCGTCTGAAATGAACATGCCGGATTTCCCACTACGCGCATCTTCCCAACATTTCTTTAGCGTAGTGTCACCCAACTGCACTTTGCGGAACTCTTCTCTCTGGCCTAATGATGCCTCCCTTTCTTCATCAATTTGCGCATCTTCGCCGGAAACGTCTTTCTTCTCCAAAGTAAGATTGCATGCCACGACCTTTGGTTTCTCTACTGCTTGTTCTGCCTCGGGAGCAGGCTCGGCCGGTGCTCGACAGGGTGCCAGAGGGCTGCTGGCCTTCGACAAAAGTTTCCAATCTTCCTCGGTCAACAAACAATCTGTGCCCTCGACGAGCTCATCAGTTAACGCGCAGAGTAGGTCGACGCTCTGAGGCTCCGTAACCTCTCGCGGGCTATTTAATTTGACCGGCAACGTAACTAGCCTTGCCTCGATAGTTTTACCAAAAGCAGACACCAATCTCACCTTGCCAGACGGCTCTACTAAACTTCTCGGAAGCAGACTCTCCCGAAAGACAGTTATTTCACTCCCTGTATCCAAAATTGCATCTGCGGATATACCTGCACATGATACGGGAATTAACTGCAGTTTATTTGTGCCTTCACCCTTCGTGTTTTAGAGACTTCACCTTTGCGCTAAGTACTCCATCAGGTATTTCAGTTTCCGTCTCGTGGGATAACGTTACCTTTTGGACCTTCCGCTTTGGCTCGGTAGCCTTCTTCGGGTTGCTCTCCTTATCACTAGACTTCGGGCACTCTTTAGCGAAATGGCCTGAGCCGTGACATAAGTGGCACTTCAGAGCCCCTTTCTCTACTCGTGTCGCCGGCTTCTGCCCCATTTCTACAGTTGGTTGCTTTGAAGCACGCCCTTTTCCTTTCGCTTGTTCGAAAGTTTGCAGCACTTTAGCGATCTCAGTTGGCCTAAGCCATCCCTCGCCTTCTCTTAGTCTCACATACTCAAGACCCTCCGTGCTAAGGCCCGATTTTATACGGTCAGCAACCATGAGTTCTGCCATCACTTTTACTGTGTCGGCCTCTCTCACTTGGAGGTAGTAGGAGAAATAAGTTTTCACGCGCGACGCGAACTGCGCCCACGTCTCTTCCTTCCGCTTTACCGCTCTTTCGAACCTCTGCAGATACTCTGCCGGAGAAAGCTTCAGTTCCGTCAGTACTGCTGCTTTAACTGCCTCGTAATCTGCACTCTCTTCAGAGTTGAGGTTACGCAGTAAGTAACGAACTCGTTCCGTTAGTGCTGGTATAACCAAATGCACGCGACTCTCATACGGTACTTGGTAAGTAGCAAATAGTTTTTCTACTTCCTCAAACCATAATGGCACATCCGCGTCACTCGGCAGGCGGAACCCTTTCAGCACTTTTGCACATTGCTGGACAGAATCGAAACACCGTCGCCCCCGATCGCCCGTCTCCGACCCAGAGTTGGACAACGTGCCATTGAGACGTTCCGCGTTCATTCTAGTTTGCAATAGCTTTTCGTACTCAATCTGGAGATTGAGCCTTTGAATTTCAAGTTCGAGCGTTCTCGTTTCACTTGAATTCGGCAAAACCTGAGATGCCAGCTGCATCGATTCTTGCCTCTGAGTAGGCACTCTCGCCTCATTTGACTGATCAGAATTTAGAATACCATGATTTGATGGCTCTCGACTCCGATCCATTGCTACCGCACTCGCACCTTCATCTCCATTAGACTCCATTGTTTCAGCACCCCCGCGTGTTCTCACCATGTGCTCTACACATAAACTGCCATGCCAACTAGAGAAAAACGCAAGAAATCCTGCTCACCCTTTGCTGTATGCACTGTCGTTCCTGGATCTCTTCCACGGTGCCGGAGTTGGCTGCTGTGGGATCGTCTCGACGTTGCCGCTGGTGGCTGACGGATGCCTTGCCCCTCGGTCTCCTCGGCACTGGTCCAGTGTATGGTGCTGTAGAGCTCGCCGATGCCTGTCCGACTGCGCCAGTTATGTTTTTCTTTGCTCGTTTTCTCCTTGATGTGGATTGAAGTCCCGTCAAGGAGATGATCGACGTCGATGAAGCAGGAGGCAGGTTGGAGGTAATGAACTTGAAGGTATATTGTAGCAAAATATTTACAGTCATATGTACATCTTGCCGAAGCACACTGATGATAACATAGACATCAACAGCGTCTTACTCTTCTACTTAACTTTTCTTAAGTTAGAGCCTAGAACACTGTTACTACATACAACGAACCTAGTCTCACTGTTCGACCACCGAGTGGTTACGGCCCAGACAGAAGTTGCATCGTACGGAGTCTTACTGATCGATCAGTTAAGTGATTACAGCCTAGACTGAAGGGAAACGAATCCCGTCCAGTCTTTAGTACCTTGCGGTAACAAAGATAAAGGGGAGGTGGCCACTGCTGGTCCGCCTCAACCTTCTGTCATCCAATCTGGTTATCCTCAGATTAAGCCACTCCCTAGTGGGCTGTCCCTAATCCCGACAGCAGCGTCTTTACAGTTTAAACAGGCATTTTGGCATTCTTTCCCATCATGGCTCTCCCTCTCCTTATCCCACGCTCTCAGATATTCTCACAATCGAAATATCGGTATCGTAGCAGCCCTGCGGCATTCGGGCCATCTCCCACGCTCATCCAGTCGAACCCTGTCGTTCCAGGAAACACAGCGTGTCTTCGCCCTTCCCGCAGTTCGGACCTTGCACTGCTGGGACTCAACCCTTTGTTCCAGTCGGCGCGCCGAGAGCGCATGCCGGTCGTTAAAGAATTGGTTGGGCCAAGCGCATTGTCGCTTCGAGCGACGGCGCACTTCTCATGCATTCTTTTCCTACGCGTCCGAGCTGCTCTTCCCCGAAACGGCCACTGAGGGGACAGGTACGGTCGCGCAGCCGCGACCCCCCCGAGCGACGTTCAGCGAAAGGGAAGGGTCTCGTACCAGGAACCCCTGGGGGCCAGCGTGGGAGACCAGCCGCTCAATGGGAGCAGTTTGCTTTCCATTGATAATTGCTGTCAAAGACCATGCAGAGAGAGAGCCGAGAAAGAAGCTTTGTATAGCGTACGGTGCTACGCCGTCTCTTCTGCACGATCGCCTTATGAGCGGCAACATAACACCATCTAAACGAGAGGACCGGGAGAGCACCGAGACGTAGGCGGCTAGATAGATAAACAGATGGATATATGCGGTCAGAGTTGCTATTCACCAAGAAATGCTTCGCATTTAAAAACCGTAGTTTTGTCATTCACAAACAGCCATTATTCAACGCATTATGTGTACAACATAACAGTGCGCCGGGCACAGATGTGCAACCTTGGTGTTAACGTTGGCACACAACATGCAGTGGTCGTATGATATAGAATACATTAGGTCGAAACCACTGGAAAAAATGAGCTTACTTAAGGCGTACGTCATCTAAAAATACACCAAATTCGTAATTTATAAAACACTCGTCGCCCTATGGTAGTGTACGCTGCATGCGTATGGAATCCAGAAAATGTGTGACAAAAATAAAATTGAGTTCGGCCAAAGAAAGGCTGTTCGTTTCATTTTCCATCGCTGTGACCATGACCCTCATCTGCAATGACAGCTTTCAAGTTACATTCGCCATGCAACCGACATGATATTGACTCCTTGAAGCATTTGCATCCATTTGCTCACTCATCATGCCGGTTATCTGCTGATAACTACATCGCGTGTGATGGCGCTCTTTCAACTAGACATGGTGACTTTCTTAAAGCCGCTTTTTTTCCCGCATTAACATGTTCAAACTCAGTTTTTCTCCTGCAGTTATTGAACCCTCGAATGATGTACCTAGTACGGTTCGTGAATTGACTTGATCTCATTCTTTAGAGGCACATGTATGATGTATGATGTTACTGTTCTATCTCTTTCATTTTGACATTTGTTTTTGCTGAATGACTTGTTGATATATTACTGTTTAAATCCTTCCCTTTTGTATTCATGTACCCCACACTGGCAATAGTCCTGAATTGGGCTGCAGTACTTGGAAATAAATAAATAAATAAATAAATAAATAAATAAATAAATAAATAAATAAATATACCAACCTCAGGAAGCTAGGGGTCTCCATTCCGAAATCAGGGGAAATGTATACGTTTTAGAAGTCCCTTCAGAACAGCGCGGGCAGCCGAGTCTCACTGACAGGAAGTTGTTGATGCGCGGGGTGTTAATTAGTCCGCACTGTCATTCGATACTCGCAGGGATCACGCCGCTGACTTGGTCGCACATGGTCGTTTTCGCAGAAACGCGCCGTTTCAGCTCGCTGCTGTATCTTGTTAGTCATGCAATTTAATTCGCAAAGCCTTGTGAGTTAACCGCACCCGAGGAAGTTTCATGAGTCGATGGCGATGCTAGCAGACGTGAGCGACGCCGACAGCGAAGCGTTTCGGTGGAGGTAGTAGCGCTTGCCGGCGTCAACAATTAACGTTCCCCACTAAGCGCCTCTTGATCGTCCGTCACAGTTAGTTTTCGCGACCCTCACCAACCACCGGTGTGAATGAGTGCTGCGAACGGCGTATTTATAAGCCAGCTGGCACACATTTATGCCGCTCATAACGCATGACTGCGCTGCCAGCGCTACCGTCATGTTCACGCTTAAATCGCCGAACGCAGACCTGGTGTAACAAGCCTTTGATTCGTTCAGGGCGAATCTGCAAAACTGAATGCACATTTCTTCACCTCCTCCACAATAGCGGCGTCCACTTTTCCGCATCGGTGTGCGTATACTGTGCACATATAGTTCGACAACACGTCCTCGTCGGAGGGTCAGTGACCACTATGTTGTCTATGGGTCGAACTTTTGACATCAGTGAATTTTATACATTTTCGTATTACTGGTCTAAATAAAAGTACTGATATCGAGAACCCTAAAAAGAATATCGTGGTACCCCGGTACACAACCAGTATATTTCTAATACGGTACCTTGAAAACCCACTTTCGGTTTCGATTTCGAAGGAGGCGGTATCATTGCGACGTGCCAACGCAGTTACGCGTAGGTGTAGGTCACGCGGGGAAGGCAACTCGCGGCGGAGTCGCAGCATCTCTGTCGGCTGCTGTCACTTGCACGAGGTGCAAGCAGTCAACAATTACTTAATCCTAGTCCAGAGACTATGACAGCGCTTTCGGCAATTTTTCGGCGACTGTGTTGACATGTCATCGTGTTGTCTATTGCAGCGGTGCTGGCTTGCAGACGCTGAGGGACGAAAATTTTAAAATCAAGTTAAAATACTTTATGCATGTTTTCCGTCTGCGGTAAGTGGAGAGCATAAGCGATGCATGCGAAGAACACTAAAAATGTCCTTTTCGCGCCGCATCGAAATTGTGTCCGTACTCCTTTAACGCAATACAGTTAAGGATCTAGTGCCGCCAAAAATCTGGCCTCGGTTTCTACGGTGGAAGTAATGATCCCAAACCACAACAGTTTCAGGAACCACCCGACCGCGCACGCTATGGCGCAGCTGCGTTAGTGAATACAGCTCGATTGCTGAAGGTAAGGTCCATCAGAAAAATTGTACATTATGACTTAAGTAAAACGTATACGCACATGATCGCCCGGACTGTAGTTTGAGTGTACGAGAAGTCCTGATTCTATTATCAGGAAACTCAAATAATTCCATGACTTTATAGAGAAGGCGCTGATTGTAATGAACGTTCCACGAGAATGCTATGCGAGCGAGGCCCACTGACTCTATCGCGTTCCACGCTTGAAGGCGAAGCGTTAGCTGCCTCCAAGTTTTTTCTTTATTCCTTCAAATTTTATTTCAAAGTGACTACAAAATACAACCCCAGACAAGGTTTTGGCGGTGTTACCGCGAGAAACGATTACCGCAACACCGCAGCTTCTTTGTAGATTCTAACTTAATTCTTAGTTAGCTGGGAAGAACTTGCAAATTCATTGAAAGTCAGACGTTAGAACTAGACAGAGGTGAGAAGACGGAGGCTTTAAGCGGTCTACAGACATCGAGGGAGGGACGTCAATAAAATCAACATTTCGACGATGGAGCTTGTGTTGGTAATGCGGAATAAGGCGGAGTTGCATTGTTGAAATGTAGGAATGGGAAGATTAATTCTTTCAAGCAATCCCTATTGGGCAAGAAATTAGGTGTGTCTGTTCGCATTCACATGCTCCAGCCGTGCCAATTGTTAGCGCAAGATTGAACACTGAAGAATCGCGGCTGCGGTTACGTAGCCTCCATTGTTCCATCGTTTAGTCCTCATACTTTAGCCTGAATTAGTACCGTAGGTTACGTCATACGCCGCTCGTGTCAACTCCAATGTTACGCGGAAGTAGCTATCGCGTACCCTCAAGAGCAGCATACTGAGTTCAGCACGCCATAAAGCCATCCCGGAAGAGAAACTATAGTTGGGACTTCTTGTCGCTGCTTAGAAAATAATGCCGAGCCCGACAAATGAACGGCTAAAAGGCGGGGGGGGGGAGAGGAGGGGGAGGGTCAAAGCTCATCCGGCCCAGGGCTGCGCGCGCACTCTGCTGGTCCAAGACACAAAAGGCGCGTCCGCTTTGAAACTTTGAAGCTTAAAAAGAAAATAGGAGGACCCCCTAGCACAGATTACTTCGGTTACTAAGGCGGCGATTTGCTCCGGCGACGAACGAGAGAGAAAGAGAAAATGGAAAGATGGCGCCGATCAGCAGAAAACGAGCCGTTTGAAAGCGAGTGACCGGGCATCGGGGACAATGGTCTGCAGAGCAGCTACAGCCGTGGGCGCTTCGGCGATTACGTGCAGACGACTTTGTGTCGTTCGCCGTCGTCGTTTCCTGAAGCGATATACAGAGCAGAAAAAAAGAAGAAACCATAAAAAAGATAGAAGCCCGTCCCGAACGACCAAACTACAATGGGTGTACGCGGACAACGGAAGGAATTCGCGATTCTCTTCAAAGAAAAGGCCGCTGATGATACATGGGACAGGTAAAGTCGTCACGTGGGGAAAGCAGACGAAAGATGGATGGGGCGCCCCTGTACACAGGCGCTTGTGCGATGCAGCGTCGAGAGGAAGGAGGTGAGGCCGCTGAAAGCGTCGCCACCTTCGCTTCGTTTCACAAAGGATAAAGTGGCACGGCGCAAACAGACAACAGACAAATGGGTCTCACGCGGTGAAGTGGTCTTGCGAGGGCCCGTGTTTGCTCCAAGCAAACATTGCAGCTCCTTGTATACACAGCCGTTAGTGGTTCATTTTGGAGACCGCGAAGAGAGTGGATTCTATACGGCTTTTCTCCCATTTGCCTCCGAAATCCTTGCAAGCACAATCGCATACCGGGTCGGATGCGCTATTTTTCCGAAAAGGCGTGTTCACCTTATAGAAAGCTTGATACCCAAAGCTGCCTATGGGGCGTCAACACCGAAACAAAGAGGCTCGCTTGTTTTCATATTCAAGCCAGTGCGTTTGACACTAGACTTATGAGGAATCTTCTGAAATAGGTCCTCTGCTGGGGAGCTTACATTCAAACACAAAGAAGGGGGTTAAAACATACGGATCCTCTCCCCCCGGATCCGCTACTGATGGCTTATGTAGTTTAAATATTTGCAGAGCATGCTACAGAATGCAAAAAATGCGCAAGTTGATGTTCGCAGAAAAGCGCGGAAAGTTATTACCCCCGTAATAACAGGGTGGCTTCTTTAAGTACACCTGCACAACTCTCACTCGGCGGTGAAACAATGATATTGGTAAACGTCAGCACATCTCTGTGACTTTCACCGCCATTACAATTAACATTTCGCATCATCCTCAGGACGTTGTGGCGACAGTCTCTGAGAACATGGCGGCTCTGGGTATACGACACGTAAGCCATAAAGTAAAGAAAAAAAATGTTGTTCGTCCCTCTGTCAATGGAATCGGCGAAACAAAGATGGCCGCCGACCAGCTATTTATTTACTTCAGAATTCTGTTGGCCCTCAGGCCGTCATAGCGGTGGATCACAGTAGCATAATACCTCAATAAATACATATTTCTCATGTAGTGGTATAATACGTACAATTGAGTAGTGCAAGAATCGAAGAAATATAGTAGTGCAGTTTGGAATGACAATTTAAAACATTACATGTTAGACAAGAATACAACAATCCTAGTTACACAGCATTATGGTAATTCAAGTGTCGTAGCCAATTAAATTGAAGTTAAAACAATTCAAGTTACACAATACAATATGATATCTGTATGGAACTAACACAACGCGAAAATGACTACTTAACAATGCAGTAAAGGGGTTTGGATATACCGCAATGTGGTTTTTAAGTGGATATTTCTAAACTAATTCATTTTTCAGAACAATTCAATAGGTACGCAGATACCTAACTAGTACATCTAACCATAGAAGTAAAGAAAAACGAAAACATTTACGAAACTTAAGCACTAGCAGACCTTATATTTCAGACTCTGCGAAATATTTTTTGAGCCCTTCCTCAAAGTCTTCTACAAAGGTAGATCGGAGCAGTGATAGATGCAGTGAATTCCATTCTCTTGTTGTTTTAAGAAAGAGTGAATTAGTATATTGTTTGATACATTGTTTAGGCACTTCGTATGTGTATTCATTAACTACTCTAAGGCATATAGCTCTGCGCGGCGCTACGTATTGTGTCGTGTCCAAGTTGAATTTATTTTTTGAAAGTAGAAAAAAGAATTTTAGCCTGGCCAGTTGTCGACGCGTAGTTAGAGTGGGAAGTCCCAGAAGACGTAGCATTTCCGTTACTGATTCTGTAGATGAGCAGTTTGAGAAAATGAGCCTAAGGGCTCGCCTCTGTACTCTTTATATCACTATTACTAGCCCCACAGGGGTCCTAAATAATACTTGCGTATTCCAGAGTTGGCCACACATACGTGAGATATGCTTTTAGCTAAACTGGGGTCGTAGCCGCAAGCTTTAATTTACGTCGTAGGCACTACAATTTCTTTTCTGCTGCTTAGCAAATGCTTTCAGTATGACTACTCCCGTTTAGGTCACTCGATATAGTGATACTTAAGTACCTTATCGCGTCAACTGTAGAGAGAGGGGTAGTGCCTATAGCATAACTGTAGACGGGGACGTTATTAACCTAATTTATTACGCGTAACGCTATAGCTTTGGTTTTATTTATTTCCATTTCTGAAGTCCTCCACCAATCGTTGATTACCTTAAGAGTGTCGTTTAGTGCCTTGTCATCATTTATATCATTTGTTCTTTTATAAACTTAGCAATCATCGGCAAAAAGTCGTGCCGTTGTGTTTTTCTCAATGTTTCGTGTAATGTCATCTATATATATTATGAAAACTATTGGCCCTATGACGGAAGCTTGCAGTACGACTCAAGTAATTTGTAATGGGTCAAATTTGGGGCCATTTACTTCCACATATTGTGTCCGTCCCGTCAGGTAAGCGCCTATCCATTGTACAACGCCGTAGTTTATGCCAAGTTGGACTAATTTGTCTATTAACTCAGGGTGCGGAACCTTATCGAAGACTTTTGAAAAATCGAGGCATATTGCGTCAGTCCGCCTTCTGTCATTTAGAGCACGTGTAAAGTCGTCGATAGTTTCCAAAATTGCGTTACTGTTGAGAGGATCTCCTTAAAACTGTGAGGATTCGGAAGGAACAACTTTTTGTCTTCACGATGCGTATACATTGACTTAGATGTAACGCGCTCTAAAAGCTTACAGCACACACGAGTTAAGTGACATGGGCGGTAGTTCTCAACTTTATGTTTGTCTCCAGATTTGTGCATTTGTGTAACCCTTGCCATGTGCCAGTCATCTGGAACTCGTTTCGGTTCAAGCGTTGCTTTAAATATGATGATGAGATAGTTGGCGACCCATTCTGCGTATATTCTAAGAAAATCATTTAGTATACGAACTGGACCAATGGATTTTTTGTCTCTGATGTCAAGTAACAAGGAGACAATACCTTCAGATATAATCTGAATGTCCAACATGACCGATGAGTGGCAAGAAAAGGGAGTCATGTAAATCGATTACCTTAAGGCAGGGATTAAAGACTGATTGCAAAAAGCTGTTATGCATGTCAGCAATTGCAGAACAATCAGTCACCAACTGTTCATTCATAACAAGAGAGTGGGCTGAAACGCAACTTTTATCATTCTGAGAAAAGTGACGCCAAAAGCGATGTTTTGAAGATTTGATAAAGGTTGTCAGCGTTTCTTCATAGTAGCTTTTTCTTGTTGCACCAAGTTTACCTCGCAAAAGCTTCGAGAGAATTTATATCTTTGATTGCTTCTGGCTAGTTTTTTGACTATGGTGGTTAAGAGCACGTTAAAATTGTGTAATCTCCTTTGTCATCCACGGGTTCTATTTATTTTCTTTTAACTCTTTACAGGAACAAATTTTGTAATGCATTTCATAACTATTTCTTCGAACCGTATCCACAGCGCGTTGACATCACCCTCGTCGCTGAACAAGTGCAAACAAAATGACAAGTGATCGTTTCTGCTGATACTGTCGGCCCTATTGTAGTTGAGCACATGTAGGAATCTTTCTCTCGCATGTGGTAAGGTATCGTCAATTTTTATATCTACCATTACAAGATCAGGGTCAGACAAACCACTCTCTACGGAAACATTGTAGCTCTTGATACGCCAATCAAGAACAACTAGATCCAACGTAGAGTGCGCTAGTTCTGTTTCACGAATACTATAGTTCACGATCTGTTTAAGATCATGATTAAACGCTATGTCTAGTAGCAGATCGCCGTCGGCTTTGCCCTTTGATCTGTTTTTTAGTCTGTCCCAATCAATTCCTGGCAAGTAAAAAAGCGCGCGATTAGCTTGCTGTTCCGAGTTGCATTGTTTTCAAAATACTGCTGCATGTCAACCATATACGAGTCAGGGGTGTTGGGGGATCGGTAAACGGCTCCTAGAACCAGGGACGTTCTTTCTACTTCAATTTCGCACCGAACATTTTCATGGTTTGCGATTCCCCCCCTGCGACTGTATTTAAAGTTTCCTTGAGTATTATCGCTACTCCTCCCCCTCGCGAGTTGCCGTCTTTCCTGATCAATTTGTACCGAGGTGGTACGATTTCAGTACCGCGCACTTCATATCGCAGCCACGTTTCCGTGACAATAACTATGTGCGGGTCATAGCTAGCCAAAACATATTCTAATTCTCTTACTTTATTTACGAGACTTCGAGCATCTATGTTTAGCAAGCGTATTATCACTTGGCTCCGGTTGCATATGGCATAAGTCATCTTTCACCACGACATGGTATTTCTTCTTGTCACGTCTAAGCTTAACTCGGCTGTTTTTACTATAGTCCCAGCAGTAAACTCCTGTGTTAATGACCAGCTTATCGTAGTTGTGGTGCATTCGCTGTACCACTTCCCTTCTTTCCCGGATTGCCGTAGCAGCTTCAGCTTGGCTAATGTGTCCTTGCAGAATCCGTCAGCTAGTGACAAAGGGCTACCTTTTTCTTTGTTAAAATTTTTGTAAATAATTACTTTCTCTCCTGAATCGAATAGTTTCATGATTACGGGCCGTGGTGAAAAATTAAAAGTGCTTTTCATCCACGCTTACACAATTATTAATGTACCGAGTTCTAATTTTTAAAATCAACGATTACTCTATCCGAACTGACTACACAAAAACAGACCACTCTACAATCCCACCTGTATACTACGCAATAGTCAACTTCACCGCGCTACAATAGTTCATGCGGTAAAGCGAAGTGAAATTAGGAAGGGGCCACGAGCTCTCACGGGACATAGCACCTAGCACTTATTGCCCCTTAATTACAGACGTTTGACTCAGGTTGTATAATTTCGAGTTCCAGTGTGGTCGCCGACTGCGAGGAAACTCTAATGACAACCATTCGGAGCTGTCTACGACGTTGTTGCAGCCCTGAGAAACAACACGAAATAACATTGGCGAGAAACGCCAGCACTTGATTCATTTTCGGGAACGAAAAATACTTCTAATAGAAAAAGTTAGGTGCGAATAGAATCCAATAACAAACACCGTTAGCAAAATACTTGAAAGTTGTAATATCTGCAAAACTTAAAAAAAGCAAGACATAATTGTGTGTCGCGACCTCAGCGGTGCCCTCCTGTGCATTGCTGCTAGGGCACCGAACACGAACTTCACTGACAAGGCAAAGTTATAGGGTGTTACAACGCATTACACAATTACACCAGTCCTGTGTTGAAAGAAAACCTCGCCTCATTTGTTGGTTTTCAATGGGCTGCTTTCAGAATAACTTGCAGTTTTCCTAGTTTGTGTTTGATTTATTTATTTGTTTGCGTAACTTGTTAGTCGTTTGCATTCCATACAACAATCAGTTTTTATTCTTCCACAGTGAACTGTACAAATTAAGGATATGCAGGAGGAGGTCCAATAGTATACACTGCATTGGAACCTCCTGTACGTAAACATGGGTATGTTTGGCAACATAAGAGACAGACAGACAAACAATGAACTTTATTGTGCTACTCAGGAGCGACTCTGAAAGCCCCTTACAGGGGGAGGAGAAGCCGCGGGCCGCTCCTACGTCGGGACGGCCAGGCCGTGCCTGACCTCCGCGTCGTGGGCCCTCTGGACGGCCCATAGCTCAAGTTCAAGTTCCTTTATTCGGAGCTCTTAAGCGCCTTCTCCCACTCTTCTTCCGTGGTGAGATGATCGTCGTCCTGAAACGAAGGACACCGCCAGAGCATACGCTCTAAAGTGCAGAAGGGACCTCCGCACTCCGGACAATCGGGCATGAATGAGTCCGCGTACCTAGTGGTCCTGGCTAGGCTGGGATAGGACCCGGTCTGCAACTTGCGAAATGTAGAAGAATGAGTTCTGCAGAGCTTGGCGTAGGGCAGGGGATAGAACCTCCTGCCGAGCTGATACTGCTTGGTGACATCGGTGAATGTGGGGAGCGAGTCCTTGTGGAGCCCCGCGGCCTCGTCCACGCCTGCGAGCTGCATTTCTCCGGCAACATATGTAGCAAAATTTTCACGATTACAAAATGATAAATACTGAGATACGGATATGAGTAAACGAAAACGTCGACAAAGCTCAATGTAGCTGTAGTAAAGCTAACTAGATAGAAATAACATCAAACGGCGGGAAAAAAATGAAAGTAAAATATTTAGACAAGAGAAAACGTCGACAAAGCTCAATGTAGCTGTAGTAAAGCTAACTAGATAAAAATAACATCAAACGGCGGGAAAAAATGAAAATAAAATATTTAGACAAGAGATTAATGTCGCACAACAAGCAATTCGAAGTGTATGAATTTGGCATATTGACGGTCAGCGCGAAACACGAGGACAAAAGAAGGAAGGGACACAAACCACAGAGCGATTTCTCGAATCTATGGATTTTATGGACGAAGAGAGCATAGAACGACGACACGACGCGCTATTTTTTGAAACACTACATTTGACTTTACGCGTATGTGGAAAGTAGCCTCACAGTGGTCGCTTTATAGCCTGTTTCACTAGTTCCGCGCAGCAGGGTCAAGACCACGAAGCCATCGAGCGCGGAATTCTTCCGAGGCGAGGCGAAGTATCATTTCTCGGGGACACGCACCTGCGAGCCACTCCTG
This sequence comes from Hyalomma asiaticum, assembly GCA_013339685.2. NCBI lineage: Eukaryota > Metazoa > Arthropoda > Arachnida > Ixodida > Ixodidae > Hyalomma > Hyalomma asiaticum. Next base: position 43,606,717 of record CM023481.1, on the reverse strand, counting down.
CCAATAGCCCCCCCCCCCCCCCCCCTCGTCGTCCTCCGCATTTCAAGGCTGCTCCTGCCGCTACAGCGTTCACCATTGGCAGGCACCACGGCGCGGAGAGATACGTTTAACACGTGTTTCTCTTCCTGATTGGCAGAAGGGGCCTGTGGCTTCCACAGTACTGCACGGAACTCCTGAAACGGACTATAGGTTTTCTTTTTCTTGCACCCTGTACTTTATTGGCGGTCAACATCGTGATGCTTACAGTGACTGCTCTCAGAAATGGGAAGAGGAAAACAGCTGGCTTCTGACTTACCCTTATGGCCACTACGGCAGGTGAGCCCGTTTTTTTCTCTTTTTTTTTGAAGTTCACTGCGTCAGTTTGTATCCGCTGCTGGCGATTTTCAAGAAATGTACTCCGCACTACTGCCGAACCACGGAAAGCCTGTTTCGCAAGGGTGCACTTTCATTCGAAAGAGGTGCCGGAGCAGTCGCGCAAGCCCGGAACGCTTCGAGCAGCACGTGAAGGAGGCGGAAAAAAGAAAAAAATGCCGTGGGAGCTCTTGAAGTTATGCTTAGGCGTTTCCTCCTAATCGCTAGTTTTCCCCGTTGTAGTATGATGCCATTTTCAGACATAGCATCCTGAATGAAATGACGTATGGCAGACAAGTTCTGCACTCTCTGTATGCGATGAAGTCCAGTACTAGGTATATGAATTTCCAACGTTTGCTCTCTGTAGGTTTTTTTTTTACCTGGAACGTCAATGACTGGCTTAGATGCGGTTTTTTTTTTCATCGTACAGTTCTTGCGTTCGCGATCGTCTGGCAAGCTCCGACAGAAGGCACATCCGGTGACAACCGAAACACATCGGGTAGATGCCTAGTCGGAATTTCGCTTACGTTCGACGTCCACTCTACACGCTGTCTTGGAGAAATAGTTTATACCACCAAGTGTTCTCTGTTGATATTTTGCATCGCCGCTACAACGCATCTGTATTGATGAATCCGCTTTCGGGAAGCATGGTTATGCATGCCAGCGGTTAAGACACCCTGAATGTTTTGAATGTTTGTGAAAGCATTCACTAAATTTTTTTTTTGCGCTTCCCCTTATGGCGATTCATCTTACACGTGACGGACAGAATTCTCGTTCAGTGATCTCTTACGCATTCAAAAATTTGCTACGTAGCGGTGGAGTGTCAGCCCAACAGTAGAACGCGTGCGACCATTGACGCGAGGAGCACGTGACTGGGGCGGCGACGATGCGCGGAATGAATACTGCAGTCGGCGAAAACGGCGCACATGGAGGTGCATGCGAAACGAAGTCTGGCGATTCGTGCCTTGAGGTGTGACTCAGCCGCCGCCTTCTCGCAGTGGCTTGCATGGGAAACCGACTAAACATTCTGTCCGAGATACGCGCGAGGGAATTCTTTAACGGTGACTGTCTGTGTTGCCACGATAGCTCCCTTGAGTAGCTCTCTGTCGTCTACCAAGGGACGCTGCAATCTCACGAGTGGAGTTATAGCCGTAATGCATACCCAAATCCGCGAATTCCATCGATATCAAATGTCATTAGGGCGAACAGAAGGCACAAGCTTGCCCAGTAATTGCGAAAGAGCAAGCGCACAGCCTATGGTGATGACGGTTGCATACGTGCACGCGCCATTTATTGCCAAGACGACTAGGTTTCGTCAAGACAAAGAGCCTGCATCGGTTCTCGCATGGCTGTCAGAGCAGAGTTCCTTAAAGGGACACTGAACCACTTTTTAAAAAAAACGAGATTATGGTGTCATCATACGTAATTTCGTGCGGCGAACTCGAAAATCAAGTCGGAAATTTGCATAAACCAACGCAAATAACTTTATTTTGCCGAAAACAAGCAGCAGGCGCCGCGGCCGCCATCGCGAGTCTCGCCGCCGCTGTGATTGGTCGAAGCTCCATGACATCATCGTCAGGAAGGTGACGACAGCAGACTGCGCTCGCCGGCAGGCAATGCCGTGTTTATCTGTTGAAATCGGGTAGTTGCTGTTAGTATGGCGAACTGTGAAAGTCGGAACGAGTTCTCTGTACATCCGTACATGTTCGAGCCGGTCGCCACTGTAAAGGCGACGACTGAAGCGGCACAGGAAAGCGAGTCCCAACCAGCCACCTTCAACCGCCTCGGAAACAGACTGGCACGTATAAGATGCATGTCAGTGCTTAATTTCACTGTAGTAAACTGTTACAAATGATACGTTCATCCGTGGATATCAAATTTGATAAGAAACAGCAGCATCGGCACTCGCTTTTAGCCGCGTATTGGCACGGTCCGCGCTACGCGCGGGCATCGTGCAGAAACATCAGCTGTTCGTGGATTTCACAGCTCAGAGTGTAGCGTTGTTAATGCAGTCAGTATCGTACTTCGCAGCGGGCAAGGCGCACGCGATGAGTCACTATGCTACCGCGAGGAAGAAAAAAAAAAAAAAAGGCCAGACGGGTGCCGCTCTCGCCGCAGTGGTGACATGTGCTCTGAACTGCGCTGAAAAATTGCGCAAGGATAGTTTGGCTCATATATTGCAGTTCTGTTTTTTTTATAATACCGTCGCTTTTTCTAAATTCCGCCCAGTACTACAGTGATGGTGTGTTAAAATGCAAACGGTATATTAGCTGCGCTAGAAACATGCGACTGTCGTGTAGAGTAGCTGATTTCGATGCTGCGTGCTGATATCTGTGTACACGTGTTTTCGCCATAGGTGCTCATGCGCTCACTGCGTGCAAATGGGGAAAGAGGAGGACTGCTGCTGCTACCTCGAAATTCGGCAGATTCGCGACCGCCAGAAACATCCGAGGTGCATCGCAACAACAAAAAAAATTTAAGAAATTTAAAATTCACGAAGGCAAGTCGTGGTGGCGGCGAGGGCCCCTTCAGGTGCGGAAACACAGAAGGAACCGCGTCGCTGTTCAGTCGCACACTCTTGATCGTCAATCCCAGCGACTGCATGAGAGCCGGGTTTCGTACGTAGTCGCTGTCACGAAAGTGCTTGGAGCGCAGCACGCTTGATCCCGAAGGCTTGAAGTCTTTTCTTTTAACTGCAGCGGACCATTTTGCAGCCATCTTCTGATCCCGAGGAAACTTGTGAAAAGCGACCTCATCGCGACTGTAAGTGCTGCGGCAGCCATATGCCGCGCAGTAACTCGGCATCGCGAGTCCACTTCAACCTTGCACAAACACAAGTAGTGAATGTCGGATGGCGAAAATCTTCAATCAGAAGAGAACGGTGCAATGGCAAGGAATCCCTACGAACTGGCAGAACTGATGTTTCGCTAGGCACCAGATCGCAGCAGAAACAAGCTGAGCTGACTGAGCGACGCAGGCGGCCCGGCGGCTCGACCCTGACGATGACGTCACCTCCCCACGTGTCTATCTCTCCCAAGCTCCGCCCCTGCGCGCGCGCGCGCCGAGGGGGGCGTTCCCTCGGTCAAAGTTTGCTCGCTTATAGCGCCGTTGTTTAATCGAACATCGCGAAAAAAACCTCCGTAGGCATGTTGTAAGAGGTCGCGGATACCGAATTCGCAATAAATTCGCGAATTCAAAACCTGTTCAGTGTCCCTTTAAGCGTTTCTGCAGCGAATCGACTTAGTTAAAAGAAATCACGACAGCTCCACCAATGGGAAGGTGCGAAGCATGTGGTGGTGGGCCGGTGTTTCCCACAGGAAACGTCAGCCGCTGCTATTGGGCTTGCTTTAACGTGGCCACCGCGACGGAGGTAGACGCCGACAGCCCGGGCGCATTAGCAGAAATTAGTTCAAATCGCTTCTGACCAGGCAACCCGACACAAGCACTGTGTGACTGCACTGCCTCCAGGATCGGCCTGCCGTGACGACAGCAGCAGCACACGCTGACAAGCCCAGCCCCTAAGGTGCTCCGCACCTAAAAGACCTTGTAACGCCTTCTCAAATGAACACAGGATGTCCTCACTAAGGCAGTTTGCTGCCTTAGTGAGGTTTTCGTGAAGATGCTTGATAAGAGACTGCGTGACCGCTCCAATTAATCGCGTGACCGCACCAAACGTGCCGAATTAATAGCCGAACGGTGGGAAATATCATCCACGTAATGAGGAGCATCTTTCAATTCTGTGACGGATGGGACAGACAATCGGGCCTGGAAAAAAGGCATGATCGCTTCATGCATGTGATTCATTTATGAAAATTAAATTACAACATGTAAATGTTACAATTAGTTTATAGGGTGCAAGAATGGCGTATAGAAACTGTTCTGCAAGCACTGCAAATAACAGGCAAATTACTTAAAGGTAGCAAATTGCTAGGAGAGTCCGTCAGGGAGGTCCAATTTACCCATTGCTACTCGTTTTTACTTACAGCCATTTCATTTGATGAAGGGGGAGGTAAAAGTCTGGACTTTACTGATGACATCGTTCGGTTTTGTAACGAAGATGGAGCATTAGCGAAGTTATGCGTCTTTATAGCGAACAAGTACTGTAAGTGGCCTTGTAGTGTCGTCGACTAAGGTAAGAGTACGGGTTTTTGGCATGCGGCTTGGAATGAAATACTAGACGTTTTTGAAAGCGTAAGCTGGGGTCCCGTGCTGGTGAAGTGCCTCGAAGTGCCAATGGGAAGATTAAAAAAAAAAAAAAACGTGCCTGATCCCTCTGTCAGTGGGATCGGTATCTGTCAAGTCAAGTCAAGTCAAGTTTATTTGTTTTATCATGTACAAAAAGAAAAAAACGGGTTACATAATACGAACAGCATCAGGAGGTCCCAAAGTAAGAAACTGTCAGGGGGACCTCCATATAATTAGTGGGGTACATGAAAAGTAAATAACAGCAGCAAGAAACTAAAGAGTGCGAGAAAAAAAATAGAAGCAGTTATTACATAAAAATATATAGTAAAAATAGAAAGTTACATATTCATAACAGCGTTACACAATACTAAAACGAAATAATGCACATAAGGGATACAAAGGAATCAAGTGATGAAAAAAATATTACTAAAGAACAAAAGGTTCGTCTAAGAGCATGTTCTTAATTTTGGATTTAAAGGATGGCAATGAACGGGATGACTTAGCATGAAAAGGTACATGATTCCAGAGATGAACACCATAGAAACGCGCTGTGAATCTGCCATAGTTAGATTTGATTTTAGGTAAGAGAAGGTTGTTACGCTCCGAAAACCTGGTATTATTGTTGTTGATAAGGATATGAAAAGGAATACAGTCTAATGTTATTTCGTGATGAATGAGACGGTATGTGATGACCAACAATCTGTGATAAAACAACTTTTGAATGGGCAAGATGCGAAGATGTTGATAGATAGGTAGAGAACGGGAACGGAATGGGCTAAAGGTCATTAATTTTATCGCTTGGTTTTGAAGACGTTGAAGTGGTTTGAGATGAACGGCGTATGTGTTACCCCAAGATGACAAGCAGTATGATAAATGGCTGTTAATGTAAGCATGATAAAGTGAGATGAGAACATGAGGTTGAAAAAATGCACGTGTTTTAATGATAATGCGGATACCAAATGAAACCTTTTTTATTAGCGAATTGACGTGACTGTTGTATTTAAGATGTTTGTCAAGAGTAACACCCAGGAATTTAGCATTATCAGATGCCGTTATAACATAGTTATTCAATGAGACCGTTATTGATGAAGCAATCACAGTATGTGGGCTATGAAATAGTACAAGAGTTGTTTTACTCGGATTAATCTGAAGTCGATTATTTGTGCACCATGAATGAACATTGTTAAGATCTGCATTAAGTGTATGTTGAAGTGCGGTGAGCGATTTATGTGGTGAATAAATGGTGGTGTCATCAGCATACAACAAACATTTACAAGAAGTAAGCGTATTAGGTAAGTCGTTTATGAATAGGAGGAACAACAAAGGACCTAATATAGAACCTTGAGGAACGCCACAGTTAATTAGTTTAGTCGATGAGAATTGACCATTAAGATAGACCACTTGCGGTATAACACGAAAATGAAATATGCCTCCGCATAAGCAGTTGCATGTCCCTTGAGGTCAACTTGTCCACTGCTATAGATGTTTCGCTGGCACCGTAATGTTTTACGTGGATGGACCCACGTCCATGCATCGTCTCCATAACATCCGTGACCAAACCCTTGAGTTAACATAAGTAGTATACGTAATAGCTAGTAAGGCCGCGCGACAAAGGCATCAGTCATGTTTACTTGCGCCAAACTGACCCGTAAACGTCGTTGCCGTACTTGGGCGCCTAACGCAGCAGTTTTCTTGTCACCATCACGCTCGAAGAGCGGTCGGCGTGGAAACGCTATCTACGGCAAAAGGTGGCCGGTGCCCTGTTCACTGCGCTATCGGCGCACGTGCTCGAAGCTGTACGAGCGCGTCTTATATTCTTTCTCACAACGACGAAGCCTTGCTCGAAGCTACAGTTAACTATGCAGAGGCGATGGGCGTAATGAAACTCCGTGACTATATGTACCAATCACTCGTCAGTATTTCTATACACAAAGGAAAGCCTTCACTTAAGGAAAAAAAAAAAACAGGTATCGCGCTATATGACGTTGCCCAAGCATTTCCTTACATTGTGATGCCTTTTTTCGTGTTTTAAGGGAGACTAAAATGTATGCCTTGCTTTCCAGATAACTATGTCATCATCGATCCTTGCCAGGGATGGTACATCCACACCATAAGGGGCTACATCGTGAAGAATTTGGGCGTCTGCCGCCAAAGAATGATGCTGCAGCCGATGCACTCAACATGAAAGAACGTCTATTCGTAAGAACTCGAAGAATACTGCAAAAAAAAAGGCTACACAGAACATACCCGCGGGCACCCGCATCGACCACACCGGGCGCACACCGCCCACCTGGCGCACACTCTTGACATCTGTCCACCGCCGAATGTCCGCACACAGCCCGCGTGCACGCCTCGCGCCCTTCCACAGCCGACTGTCACGGCAGCGTTGTTGCCTTAATATGGAGCAACAGTGCAACGCGCATCGCCAGGTCGCATCACGTGTTTAGCCGAGACGAAAAGCTTGGTCTCTGCTTAACACGAAATGCTTGGTCTGACCAGGAACACAGTCTGCTGCAAAGATTTTAAGCGGGCATGTAATTTTTGTCTCGTTTCAGCTCCACCGTTTCGTATTGGCCGAGCAGCTCTGCTTCTAAATCAGCTGATCGTGCTAAGTTCTTTCTCTTACCTGCTTTTCCTTTTGTTGCAATGAGGTTTTGTAAATAACTAGCCCCGCCACGGTGGTCCAGTGGCTATGGTACTCGGCTGCTGATCCGAGGGTCGCGGGGTTAAATTCCGGTCATGGCGGCTGCATTTTGATGGAGGAGAAATGTTGGGGCCCGTGTGCTGTGCGATGTCAAAGCACGTTAAAGAACCCAAGGTGGTCGAAATTTCCGGAGTCCTTCACTAGGCGTCTCTCATGAACAGATGGTGCTTTTTGGATGAGAAACCCGTGAAATCAAATCATTTGTGAATAGCTACATCATATGTCATCGTGTACTTGTAAATAAGATTTTACCTTTCTGTACTGTAGATACGTATGAATACAGTCTTTAGTGTTAATCTGCATATTTTTTGTGCTGTGTTTATCGCGCACGTTTTTCTTTTGTGCTGTCAAGTGACAATAGCCTTTTTCTAAATCCTACAGTCATCGCATCATCATTATGAACTACAAAGAAAAAATATTACACAATACAGACATACCAGACATACGTATTCGCCGGCAGCAAGAAAATAAAAAATAAAAATAAAATCTCCGAAGTACCATTTCGGCTACCAAGTAGATCCTGCTCTGCTGTCCAAGAAGCTAATAGACAGATTTTTGCAGAAAAGTGGTTCCATAAGCCGCCGGTAAAGAAATTCCTTATAAAGGAAGTGGTTTGGGCTATTTTGGGCTACCTCAAATCTAGAAGATTTGTTACACTTGGGCTACTGTGGAGTTCAGTTTGGCGGTTTGAGGTTCGCGCCATCTTGTAACCATGCGCACCGGTCCGGACCGGCCACATGTGAGCTTGCATCGACGGCCGTCGGGTTCCGAACCCGAGCCTGCAGTCGTCCCATGGTCTGCGACAACGCCCCACGAGTCCTCCAACCTGAAACCAGGCTGCCTGGCTGAGCAGCTTTCTTACGGAATCCTGGTGCCCATCGGCAGGCCACGAACCGTCGAGCTTTGGGTTCGAGCTCGTGGGCAGCTGTCCGGCCGGTAAGCGCTCTCCCGGCAAGACCGTGGTAGCAACACGCTCGCCTTCTCCGTTTCACCTCAGCGCAGCCATGGTAGGCTGACCAGCGCCAGCACGTTCTGTGACCATCTGCTCGCCTGTAGCAGCGTTCGGAAAAGCCCTGCCGTCGTCCCCTCTTTAGAAGTCTACATTACAACTAGCCCAGCTAACCGCTTTGAGTCCCTTTCTTTGCCAACAGGCTTTGGTGAGGAAGCGTCTCTTCATCACCTTGCCCTGCTTGTAGAACTCTTGTTGTAGAGACCATTAGGTTTTATCACTTTATTTCTTCGCGCCCGCGTCTCGTGCAAGTCCTTATCTATCTCTTGCGTGTTTTGTGTTGGTTCTGTGTGTGTGCGCGCCATTTTTTCTATAGAGTAAAGTGTGCATTTTGCAAAACGGTCTCCTCCTTCCTTGGGTGCGTTGATGCAGCGTCTCAACCATTTAAGTGAATCAAAACAAGCTGCGTTGCGACAATTCCTTCAATCACAGCCAGCCAGCGAGAGATTCGCTACCATGGGACAACAGTAATGTACGCGTGGTGCTTTTGTTTGTCCTTGAAATCACGACATCTTGAACGAAATATCTTCCTACCCCTATAGGGAGTAAGAATTAGCTACAAATTTCAGTGCCCGAAAAAGGCTACTTATGAAAAATAGATTTTTGTGAGTTGTGAAGGTTGACATAATCATTCTTATATAGGCACAAAAAAGAATCCATTACGAGCAAAATGGTAGGAATCAAGGGGAAACGGTCATACTGTGAGTATCACTTCTTAATGTGCGGTTAACATTTACAGTCCTAAGAGTACAGAGTCCTGTAGGCAGAGAAAACGCATCCCTATCAAACATATGCAAGCATCTTCGAACGGATATGCAAACACAGAGTCGTTCACTGTCCGATTAAAAGTGAATAATCAAAACCGCCCAGTAAAGAGGAAATATACGACTCCTGTAACATTAATTGTTAAGGTAGAAAGCGAAATGGAAAAGTTCTATTCAGAGCTTTTCCTAATATATGAGGATGTTAATGAAAATTGCACGTTTTAAAATCATGTAAAAATGCTGCAGGATATGTACGTTCCAGACAGGGTCATTACCGAGACTGAACAGCGGTTTTAACAAAGATGTCAACCGCAGTCTGAATGAGAAAAAAAGTCTGACCGCAAAAGCAAATCGCGCCAAAGCAGAAAATGGCTGGACTGGATGGGTGGCACGGCGAATACTTGTCATTGGTACATTTGACTTTCTAGTTGCAAATTATTTCATTCTGACATGCCCAAGTGCTTAAAAAAACAGATATTTTAGAAATTGCTATCCCCTCATTAAAGTTCATTGTCTGTCTGTCTGCTATCCCCTGATTGATTTATTCAAGGGATTAGAAAACCACGATATATATGATTATGGGGGACAGCCTGATGGAGGGCTCCTGAAGTTTCGACCACCTGCGGTCCTTTACCATGCACTGACATTGCACGTACACGGGCCTCAATATTTCGCCCTCATCGAAGTGCAGCCGCCGCGATTGGATCCCGTGACCTGTGGATCAGCAACCGAGAGCCATATTCACTAGGCCACCTTGGCAGGGCGCCTGAGCCTTCGATGGAATTACTTCAGCTATGTTCATTGGATGGGGTTCCCATGAGATGAACTAATCTGTCGCATGATTTTATTTCAGTTTTGCAGCCTTAAATGATGACTTGGTGAGCAGCCTCTCCCATGCCAGTGCAGTATGGGACCCATACACTCAAACTAACATTAAATGTCTCGAACGAATACAGAGAAAAGCAGTGCGGTTTATTTTTAATAAGTTCTCACGAGTTGACTCTTCATCTGAAATAATCAAAGCTAATAACATTCCCCTTCTTAGCGTGCGCCGAAAACAGATTAGAATTGACTTGCTTTCTCTTCTTCTCGACCGCAAACTTGCGATTGACTCATCTCTGTATCTCAAACCCTTAACAACCAGACCCACAAGGCATCACCATGCTAAATCCTTAACGCCTTATTTCTGCAGAACAGACACTTATAAGTATTCATATTTTCCACGAACGGTCTCAGATTGCAACGAAATTACTCAGGTATCCTCCTAGTATCTATTCCTTCTTTGCATTAGTCTCTGCTTCCACAGTGAAATAGCAATGTATCGCCATCTCAGTTTTCTCATCTTTGACTCTGTTGTTGTTGTTCTTTTTATTTTTATTTCTTTATTATTTATTGCTGTATCTATTCCTAGTATAATCGCAAAACGTAATGTAGTATTGATATGTAGTTTCCTTCTCTTGTTCATTATTCGCGTTCTTGCATTAATTATGAAAATGTCTTCCATGTCGCTTTTGTATTTGTTATGGCTGTAATTATACCAGTTACCCCAAACAAATTTGTTATGTCATTTTCTGTTAATCATGTCCTTTTGAAACTGCCCACCTGCTTGGACCTACGTGTCTGCAGTATGTACTAAATAATTAAATAAATAAATAAATAAATAAATAAATATAACTTGCAATTGAGTTGAAAACGCTATTCAACGTTCGCCATCAGACTCAAGTCCTGGTCCCTATGGTAGCCCGCACAAGATTACCGACACGTGCTAAGCATTACACAGCACCTGCACTTATAGTTACCAACATTCGTAAGATACGACTGAAATTCTTGATAAAAAATCCTTCATATAAAGTCACACCAAATTTCATTTTCTTGTTTCGCAACTTTCCCGGAAAAGCGGTCACACGGAAGTTACTAACGCGAAAACAGTTTTCTTCTCACACTTTTCACTGCCATCAGAAAACGCTCCAGTTTAGGCTATAATACTAGTGTGGCTTGAAAGCACGGAAAGTAAGCTGTAAGATGAATGCAGAAGGCAAAGTGCGTTCGCAAAAAACGCCTAAAATGCGGAGCGCGCGCCTCCGCGCTCCTCCGGAGTCGGACAGCCATCTTAAAGTGCTAAACGGCTCCTAACGCTGGATCTTCGGCGGAAGACCGCTTTACTCTAGGCGCAATAAGCAGTGAGGCGTGCTTAATATATCTAGGGATACGGAGCACGCGTAGAGCGTAGCTGCAGTTTGCTCCGGTGCGCTTTGCCGGCAAGCGTCCGCTTGCCCGGCATTCTGAATTATTCTGCGAGTGCCTCCTGTGCATCCTTAAATAAATACTGTGATCAATCTTAATCTCAGATCGGTTGGGACAAGAGCATCGGTACTTGGCGCAGTCATTGCAATTATCCCAGCTCTTTGCAAACACCCGTTGGCCAACAACACTTCGGTGTGCGGCCCGGGCATTATAAAGATAATTCGCAGTACTGATGAGATGAAACTGTTAGAATGAGCAATTGCCACAAAATAGTGCTTATTTAGTCAAAGAATCCGGCATCAAGTTAAAGGCAGCGCCCGAAAACCAACAAGGAAAAAATGCAGCAGATCCCACGTGCAGTGGGAACCAAGGAAATGCGAAGCACGCATCAGGAACGTGAAATGCATCTCCATTGTTGTCTCACTATACCGATTTTGGTACATATGGAGGTAACGAAATGGTCGCAAGAGCACCGAGACTGTGGAATGTAAACCATGCTGCTCACGACACGAATGCAATGATTCTCATGTTATGACCTGTCATTTATGTTCGTTATGCAGTCGTGTTGTGCCATAGCAATTTTGGTATACATGTCATTAACGAAACGCGTGACATGTAAATCATGCCGCTCCGCTCATGACATGCATGTCACGATTTTCATGTTCTTAGAATGTGTCACGCATGGTCGTCATACATTGTTGTCTCGCCATGCCAATTTTGGTATATATCAAGTTAATGAAACGGCCGCAAGAGCACCAAGGCCGTGGCACATAAATCATGCCGCTCATGCAATGCATGTCACGATTTTCATGTTATGACCTGTCATTTATGTTCCTCATGCAGTCATTGTTGTGGCATACCAATACATCCCATTAACGAAACGGCCAGGAGAGCACAAAGTCGTAGGCAGCTAGATAGACACGCTCAATGTCGCCGTAGTTCGCTAAGAAATGCTTCGCATTTAATAAAACCGGCGTACGCGGCAGAGGCGCCCAAGGTAACGCAGAAGCTGGCCCAAGTCGAGAAGGCGAAGTACCAGAACATGGAAGAGTCTTTGGAACACGGAAATGAGTCATTCCATCGAGGCGGGTGAGCAGGCGACTCGGAGAAATAGAGGTAGCTGAGAGCGCATACCGACGCTCGTCGCACCATGTGAGGGAGAAAGAGGTGGTACCCAAGCGGCGAAGATTACGGTTTTATCAAGAAGGCTCGCTCAGTTTTGCGCGTGCTTAGATCACATGGCCTGTGCCGAAACTTCGGGAACGACTGCCGAAAGCAATATAAAGATTCGACCACGGGCCGTCAGCAGCAGTCTTAGTCGTATATATGTGACTCAGTGCGAAGAAAGAAGTAAACGACGCCGCTCCGCGAGCCAACCGACGAGCCCGGCCTGCAAAATTCATGCTGAGAAAGCACTTCGAGTGACTTTGATGAATAGGACTCTTTTGTGTTTCACTCTCTGTTGTAGTGCATGAGCTTGTACGCTTGTTGTTCGTTTCGTGTAATGTAACCCATCTGCATTTGTATTTTGAAAAGCCGTGTTTGTGCACGATTTGTGTAACTGCCTGTTTGATGAGAATATATTTACTTTGACTGATCATCCTTGGCTATGACTAGCTCTTTGAACCACTGCTGGCGTTTTGTCAGTGCGCCGGAGGGTACCAAAACCTAATTGTCTAAGCTTTCGTGGGATCCTTTCCGGCGACTGCGTCCCATGTCTTACAACTCGGTATCGGTGACAGCGATAAAGCAGAGGGTTGACAAGGACGCGATTTATCAATGTTAGGGCGCACTAATCTCTCTAACTTTTTTTAGTGGGGAAACTGGTATATCTTGCGAGCCTCGTGAAAGGGCCGTTCAAATGTGCAAAAAATGCACCGTTGAGCTGCCGTACCTATGTCAGCTTCAAGATGGCAAAAGGTCAGAAAACCATGTTTCGTTCAGCCGGCAGTGGTGTTCTTCGTATGTGACAATTCTTTATCGGGCAAATTGTGCGGTGTTCGCTGGTTAGAAGTATGCGGGCACCACGGCATCTCGCCCGCAGCAACGTGCGGTCACTGCTGCTGGCAATCGCGCCCGACTATTAAGAGCCGTACCGCTGTCATCTCTATGTAATTCTTGAAGAATGCTTTCTCGCCCCCTCCGAATGTATCAGTTTGGCCAGTGTATTCTTTTCTCCTAAGGTAGGCTGTCTGCTATCGGTCACAGTTTGACGAGGCTGCTAGCGAGGGCCAGCTGGCAAAATGAATGCGCTCGTCGTGCCTAATGTAGGCCTCGCCGCTGAAAGTATTCAGCTGGCAACGAAGTGCCTAGAAAAAATAACACCGAGGACTGTTGATTCGCAGGCGACGACCGGTTCGAGAGAGAGAGAGTTGGGCGGGAGCAGCAATAAAGAGTGGCGGCTATCCCGTCCACGCATCTATCTATCAGCTATGCGCGAGCGCCCCAGGCACGGCGTTTGCGGACCAATCTCTGACTTCATCCCTCTCATCACGGAACGGCCGTCCGGCAGGGCCGCACCATTTCATTCCTGCCGCGCTTTCGGCGCGAACGAAATGGTCCTCGCTCGAATTCCTGCTCGCGTGGCTGGCCGGCGGTCAGTGTTTGCCGACGGGCACGTGCGTCCGGCCGCACTGATCATCGGAGGCCGCCGGCTAGATGGGAAGGGCGAGGGCGGTTAGCGGGCTCTACCTGCGGCGGCACGCTCGGCTAGAAAGGACCTTGCGTGGGGCCACGGCGAGGTTCGTTGAAATAAAGCCTCCACGAAAGAAAAAAGAAACTATATAGTGGCCAGACTCTGCAAGGTAAAGGCCGCTGCTTAGATACACTCACTCTAAAGGAGAGCAAGAGCAAAAAAAAATATAATAATGGTGAACGTAGAGACGAGAGAGATAAAGACCGCAGCGGACCGCCCACGCACGCAACAATGCGGGCACGCGCGCTCAGTGGCCGGCCAGTGCTACGTTTGCCCAGCTTTTCTCGCTTTTGTTCTTGTTGGAGGAGTGAGGAGCGCAGGGTGGCGTACGCCCTCGACACTCGGGGCCAAACCCTCAATTTCCGATGCGGCACGCCGAGTGCGAGCCGTGCCTTCCACGCGCACGCTGCTCAAGTCTCGGTGGTACGCGTGCGGCGGCGCGCCTTTCTGCGCGCACGCACCCGAGATTTCGAGGGCAGTGGGAGGAGGAAGAGGACGGCCGCTCCTCGGGCAGCGTCTCGGCCAATTTCGTGCTGCACAGTGGAATGCTGTCAGCGGAAGCAGGCGCTTCGCTGACCATATGGTCCTATGGCAGATGTGGACATTCTATGTTTACCAATGTCCTCTAACCGAGGTAAGAACCAGTGCTGGTTGAGTAAGCTTGGAACGGTACGAAAGCGATGGTTTGTATTTCAAAAACGGTTCGGACATAATGAGGGAGAGTTCTTGACCGCTAGGGCACCATGTTATTCCTGCTTCCGGTGTGCTGCCGACAACTAAGCACCAAGACGGAACGCCAAGCGACGAGACTGGCGGGAAAAGCACTTTCATTCTTGCCGAGTGGTGGCCTTCCATGCCCTCCTTCGTATACTCCTAGGTGTGCGCGTTGTAAGTAAGCATGGGTCCCGGCTTGCATGGACTGCACGGGAAGTGCTGCGTGCCAAGGGCCCTTCACTTAAAGCGGGAACTCGGAGAATGTGAATGGAACGATTCTGGGCCTCGTGATTCTTTCGGTAGGGTTTACTGACGTCTTTAGCAAGGAGGATAAAAAAAAATGCTGGAGTGGAGATTTCTTCCTAAATGTGAAGCCGGCGGCCGCCATCTTACCAGAGGCATCGATTAACAGCATCCACATTGCACAAAAGAAAAAGCGCTTTCCTCACGATTCTTATCACCTTTAATGTGGTCATCTCTGCTACACAGAAAATGCTCGATGTGCCTGTTTCTGCTCCGCGTTTTTGGCTGAATCTTGAACGTCGCAAAAGTATGTGTGCCACATCGTGGCATTGATGCTCGGTCAGTGGTAGTTTATTAATCCAAAACAACACGCTTTTATCTTACAAGTACTCTATAAAATATATTAGCAGATCAAGAACGCTTGAATTGATACTGGTTTCTGGACGCTTTGGCAAGCTTTTAGGGCTGAACCAGAGGCAAACGCCGGCTTCACCCGTTGCGGTAAGGTTCAGCAGGCGTTGCCACTCCAGCATTTTTTTTTCATCCTCCTTGGTCTTTAGGAATAAAATAGCCCCTGCCGAACTGGTCAGCGTTCATTCCCTCTTCCTTCCCGTTCTTTCAGGAATTACATTTGACATCTTCGCCTTGGTTCATTAACGTGTTTTGGACCTCGCTACGGAGACTCTCCAGTGGTGAAGACCCCTTGACCCGAGGCTCTCACAATGTATCGCGCACATTCGAGCACGCCGTCGCACGTGACGAAGCGCTTTTGAAGCGCACGCGGAGTCGGCGCCTCGAGACACGATCACTCGTCTTGATTCTTCACTTCGGAGTGTGGAAAACGCGTGATGGATGAAATCGCCGGGCGCATAATAAGAGAAACGTTCGCCTTAAGCGGCTTCCTTCTAAGCGAAGACCTGCTCGCGTGCATCGCACGAACTTGGGGGCGCTTTACGACGCGTGCCGTATCCTGGTGAGGCCAGGCCGGCGCTCCGAGCAGATCCGGAGGACGCATGCCACGCTCAGATCCCTCGCCGTTTCGGAGACGAGGCCCAGCGTTAAGTACCCGCGAACGTCGGTGGGGCGGCGTGGGCCCCACCTCGTCAATGGTTGTTGCATTCCTCGGCTGGCGCCCTGGCCGCCTTGTTTAACCGCGACACGTTTTTGAGGCAGGGGTGGAACAGGAAAAGTGCGGGAGAAAGGGGGAGTGGGGGCAGCTGGCTCTGCCCCGAAGGCGCTGGGCGCAGCCGGCTTCGCATACGCAGATGGAACTTTTGACGTAAACGCTCGTGCCGCTGTTCAGCCCGCCTTCCACCTCGGCACCCATCTTCGCCTTCATCGCATTTTTTTGTTAATGTCAAAGCATTATTGTGCTCACAAGCCCAGAAATCTGGTGTCCGGCATGTCACGAATGGCAATAAAAGTCATGTGACCAAAGATAACATTATTACACTACGTCAATAAGCATTGCCCGATAACGTCAAGAAGATGTCGCATGACGTCACTACGACGTTATCACAAGACTTGTCTAGTGGCGTTATTGGTATATCGATGGGAAAGGGAACACAAGTTGATGTCCAATTCCTCGGAGCTCTTCCTGGAAAGAACGGAAATCCATGGTTTTCAATAGCATCTTCGGCTGCTCAGGCAGGAGTAAGTCCCGGTCCACTGGGTGTCGAGCAAACGCGTTACTACATGTCCCCGGCATACGTAGCGTATGGCTGGTGCTCGAGCAGTTATACGCGACACATCACAGTCATGTGGATGACTACAGGTTTGTTCGCATTCAATCACAAAAGCAGTAGCTTGTATTGAGTTACATATGCATTGTAGCATTGTAAATATGTTATTGCAGTATATGTTTTTAGTTAATTGGTGTTGGTTCAAAATTTCAATGGTGTCATGGTTCAGAAGTCTTCAATTGTGTCATGTGGGAGTGCGCGTTTCCTTGGGCACAAAGCACTGGAAATACGTATGGTTGATGTGCTCATGTTCAATGATGGTACCTAACTTCGGTCAACGTGCTAAACACATTTTGTATTTCACCTTTGCGGCACTCTGTGCAAAAGCTACAAGGAATCGACTTGTGCCAAGAGTACTGCACTAAGACAGCTGCCCAACAAGTCACAGGGGTGATGCTCGAAATGCAAGACATGTAAACACAAAAAGAAAATTGCGCCAATTATCTGGATTGTGCCTGCTCATATATGCTATCGATTTGCTGCTTATTCATTGCAATATTATAAAAAGCCCATTTTCTATTTAAACACAATTACTTCATGATGTAATTCCCTAATCATCTGTCCCTTCATTTTTACAACTGCAAATGCCAGGAATGCATCTTTAGCCAATTTCTAGAGCACTGAGTGAAACGCATAACGAAGCAGAATCACTGTAAAATTAAGCAGTTCAATTAAATACGATATTTAATACCATTTAATAAGCAGTGAGTAGTGATTAGGTACCTACAACAAAAAGAAATGACAATAATATGCAGAACAAAAGTCAACAAAAAACCTAGTACAATAAAGAAAAACACTCGATCGTAACAATAGTGCAGTGCTCAATATAACCACTACAGTTACAGCAAAAGGTACATAAATGTCACACAAAACACATGGAAAGTATTTGGCCTAGCCTGCTCCTTTATACGTGTTATGCTGCATCTCTGGCTTCCATAGCACGTGATGATTGTATGCCTTAGTAGACGCCATCAAATAGTGTGACATCAAGCGTATTCGATCGGGAAGCCCTTATCAGTGTCACTACCTGCATTTTCTTTTAGGGATTTTTCTACCTTAATGATCATTTTCTCCTTGCAAGGGTTGTGCTTTTGGCATTGCGAAAACATAATTTACTAAAATGAGAAAACCATTGCACATTAAAGAATCTGAGCCAGTCGAAATTTCCTCATACCGACACTGCGGCATCTCTCATAATTACGCCATGGTTTTATGAAGTAAAGCCCCAGAAATCAATCAATCACTTCACTTTAGGGTCCCTTTTAAGTAGCTGCGATGCTATAGTTGTCATTCAATATACGCAGATATGTGGCGCCCTCACGAATACACTGCCACACGTTTTTTTTCATTTGGGTCATTAGTACAGTGATGTGTTCCTCTGCGCACTCTTGCTGAACAAAGTGCAGGGGAATGTCTTAGAAAAATGTTTTCATCACCTGACGGCACGCCCTGTAGATCTGAACACTCATCTTTGCTTCCTTTACACATATGCTTGCTGTATGTCCCTCTGGGGATACTAAAATTATGTCTTTCAGACGGCAAAACTGACCATTCACGTGAACAAAAGCATTATTTCTGCGAGTCTTGTAAAGCTTCGAAACACAAATCTTAAAGGGACCTACACTCTCTTTAAAATGCGAAACATCGCTCCTCTTTTCCTGTCTTGACATAAAATGTCACACCAGTGCTTTGTGTGAAATGTCTTTTCTGTTTATAGCCTTTTGCAAGGACGTTGAAAAGCTTTTCGACATCAGAAACGGCCCCTACTTTCGCCACATGGTGTCACAATGCTGGCAGAGTCTGCACGAGGGAGAACTTTTCAATTATTTGTTTTTGCGGGGTGGCCTGTACCTCTCACCATTTTCACTAGCTTGCCATACATTAATTCAAAGTGAAACATTGAGTATGCCCACAGCCGTCCCAGTATTTAACGGTTTCAGCAATGTGCAAAAGTAAGTGACTATTGTACGTCATGAGGTCGGTGCCATAAAACTCCTCATAGTCTGTAAGGAATTTTAACATTCTTACTTTCATAATCCCAATCGATTTGATGGCTCAAGTTTGTAGCGTGCTCTGCCAAGGCATTCGAAGATTGTGATAACGCCATGATCCTGGAAAAAGGGAAAAAACTCTCCTCAAGACATCACCTAGAATCCATCCTGATCCAAACGACAGACAATACTTTGAACCGCAATGACGGAACACTTCCTCTAATTTACACCCGCTGCCTACGTCACATCTTAAAGCCCTCATAATCATCGCCGCACTCGTCCGCTTTTATTGTGAACAAGGCTCCCGTCAGGGGAGCCGAAACGTCTTTTTGTATTCTTCTTCTTGGTCGGTGTCGTCGTTTTTCAGTTTTACCATGTTACTTCCCGACCAGACGGGCTTCCGTCAAAACCTCGACTTCATGGCAGGTTTATGTGGGCCAAAAAACAAACAAACCAGCAAGTAGCAGTTTCTGTTCTCGCTCTTTATAGGGCAGCTCATTAATTTGGGCAAGGAGTGGCCAAATACCACATGAGCTGCTCACAAAAAGGGCCACAAACATCGGTGTTTAAGGTTAAAGTTTTATCCCCAGGGTCAAGAGGTACCTTCCTGTAGCAAACACGGCTTTTGTTATGTCACTGACGTCACATAAATATGACTGCACGACAGTCTTGACACGTCCCGATTTTAACACTTCACGTATTTGATCCGCTAATCAAGGAAAAAGAAAAAAGATGTTTTCAAAAGGTTAGGCACTTGCAGTTGAAGGTTACGCTTGTTACACACAACATTTCTGACATCACCTAGGAGCCCCAAATAGCTGTAACAGCTGGTGGAGTAGACGTGTCTCATCGTGTTACTGTCGATGTTACTGAAATGCCCGAAAAGCAAGTACTTCTAAGTAGGCAGTACTCTTCCTTCCGGAAGGTGAGCATTTAGGAGGCTCAGAAGGCTTTGCGTAGCTTGCCTTGAAGCACTATGGCGGAGAGTATGACCCATAACCAAATGGACGTTTTCAGCCACTGTAACTTGTGACCCAGGGTACGGCAGCTGGTTCTGTAAGAGACAAGAAATGGGTTATTAGGAAGCCGCTAATCTACTTTCAATGGGAATGGGGCTTTTATTAGGGTAAGAACTGTAGAGGTTAAAGCATGGACCATAATAAAAACATGTTTGCATTTAATGTCCTCAATGCTTATTGTTCAGATTCATCTTATCATGTCAATGTGATATTGAATAATGCTTGCTGCCTAGTGACGCTCCAATCAACAAGAATCCTGGAACTATCATACATATATATGCGACCGGGACCTACGCACTACGAGACCTGCACACTAAGCACAGATCTATGCAAACGAATTATGCAAGGGCTGTATTACACATGTGCATACTCGGCAAGATAGGCTTTACGCAAAAGGCAAGTGAAAGTGATCTTGCTGGAAATGGGTACTGTGGTATGAGCGATGTATTTCTTTTTGAAAATGATGGATTATAGTGACCTTGCTGCATAAATTAAGCAAGTTTGATGTTCATTATTTGACAAATAGCGTCATGTCTAAATCATCAGTGCAATTTTGATTTATATCACATACCACACCTAATAATATTGTTCAAAGAAACAGCATTATGAAAAACACTTGGCATTCTCAAACTAATCTCTATATTAGCAATTTAACTGAACATTTTCACAACTTTGTATGCAGGGTTATTTATACATACAAAGAAATGGCAAGTTATTACCTTGAAGCTGCCATTACTGTAGGAAATGTTACCTGGCACTCAGTACCAGGATGCTGCAGAAGCTGAGGCAGCATAACAAATTTATGGGAAGTGGAACCCACCACCTTCATTTCTTCCAGTAGGCTATTAAATTATGGAAAAGTGTGCCTCGGTTATTACAGAACACACACTTTACTAGTGCGCATGCCCACATTATAGGACACTGAGACCCATGGATTACATGTGTTGGAATGTAGAATTTACTCATTGTGCTGGGATCGAATGGTTGAACATTGGCAGTACGCCACAAAAGAGTGCTCACACTATGCCTCTCTCTGTCTGTCTGTCTGTCTGTCTGTCTGTCTGTCTGTCTGTCTGTCTCTCTCTCTCTGTCTGTCTGTGTGCGTGAGAGAGAGAGAGAGGGGGGTCGTGCGTGTGCCAGTCAGAAGCAACCTAGATACGCACAGCGCTGGCATTTCGTAGTGATATACAGCATTCTGCTGCTAAGCTAAGCTTAGGTCGCCGTTTCGGTTCCGCAGCTGCGGCTGCGGCGGATGCATCGTTACGGCCGTTTATGAGCGAGTTACCGAACAATAGCACCCCACAGCAGCATTAGAAAGCTTGTGCGTCCTCCGAGTTCAATATCCGTATCCGGCGACGCTCTCCTCTCCAGCTCACCCGAGGCAGATTCCTCCGAGTCACTATCACTGCGGTTCTCACGGTCTCTCACGTCGCTGGACTGGCTGGATTTCGAACACACCCCAGCATCTAAACCGCGCGTGTCACAATGAACGCTTTCAGCATGTGGCTTTTCGGAATAGGCGGCAGCTGTAGAACCAGAGTATACCACTACGGTGTCATTATGCTAAGACTGTTCACCTTGTTCAGACGACATGTGTTCACCGTCGACAGCGGCTTGGGTCTTCCATCGATGCTTTGTGCGTACCGGTACAGCACTATAGGCGTCCCAGAGAGACTGGTCGTATCTCATCTTTGTTCCCATGCTTGCACGATTATTAGGCCGTCCAAACATGAGGACGACACGAAATTCAGACGCCATCTGAAAGCGTGGTATGTGCCGACGTACTCATCAAATGCAAGGAACGTACGCCTGCGTATAGCCTGCGTGCCTGCGAAACGTCAGGAAATGAGTGGCGCGCATTGACATGGTGCGGCCATTCGAACGAAGAGCATACCGTGTCCTAGAGTAATACATGTTCTAGGCAAATAAATAAATAAATAAATAAATAAATAAATAAATAAATAAATAAATAAATGCAACTGTACCTTTTCTGATTCCCATATAGTTCTGAATAACAAGAGACAAAGCGCGACAGCGGGCGACATGCAGTATCTAAGATGGGGAGATGAAATTAACAAATTTGCAGCCCCGCCTCGGTGGTCTGGTGGTTATGGCACTCGGCTGCTGATCCGAAGGTCGTGGGATCGAATCCCGGCCGCGGCGGCTGGATTTCGATGGAGGCGAAATGTTGAGGCCCGTGTGCCGTGCGATTTCAGTGCACGTTAAAGAACCCCAGGCGGTCGAAATTTCGCGAGCCCTCCACTACGCCGTCTCTCATAATCAGAGCTGGTTTTGGGACGTTAAACTTTCCAAATCAATCAAATCAACAAATCTGCAGGCATAAAATCCATTCCGTTCCATGACAGATCAGTAGAGATCTTTGGGGAGGCCTGAGTAACATAACTAGCTGATGAGATATTCTGCGTTCCTGGCCGTTGCGCTCGTTTTTTTCTCCGTATAGTCATGCCCGTGTCTTTTATGCGCATCGCTGCACATACTAATATCACCATAACAAGGCCAAGTTCAATGTGTTCCTGAAAACGAGGGCATCGCATAGATATGCTTCAATTTCACTTGGTGTGTGCTGCAGCCCGCAATGCGACAGCAGCTTCCTTTTCACGCATTCTATTTCAACTGGTGTCACAAAAACAGATCCCTTTCCATCATGACTGAGACCTTTCGTGACAATTTCTCCGTCGCGTTCAGGTCATTTGCGCATGAGCGGCGAACACAGAGCTGTTCGCAGCCTCGATCATTCCCCTTCCTGTAGTTTATTGCACCCACACTTGACCATGCATTGCAGGCCCACAGATAGGAATTTTTTCGGGGAATGCTCACTTGTTGAAGGCCTTGAGTACTTCTTAAAGAAAAGAAAACGTCTATTTTAGTTATTTATTTTCGATAAAAACGTAGTATGTACATTAAGTGACTTTAAATGCAACGTTATTAATAGCCTTAAATTTTGTCATTAGCACTACACTATGTTATTAAAGCTACCTCCGCACCGATATTTCGGGAGGCCCTTAAGGACCCCCCATATCCGGGTACGGGCCTGATGCATTGCTTGCGCACGTATGTAAACCTACAATGCTATATGGACCCATCGCCCGTCACCGAAATAAAATCGTAGTAATAAACCTCTACCAGAAACCTGATGGAGTCAAGAATAACGCTGAGTGATGTCCCCTAGCTCTTTCCCAGAAAATGACGAGAGAAAAAAATATTTGTCCTCAAGCTGACGTTAATAGGCGTAACGTGACTGCCAGTGGCACTATACACAATTAAGAGGAGCATAATGCACATGTGCTTATGGAGTAGACGAGACGTGGAAACAATGTCCACAGCATGGGTCAACTAGTGTGCACTACCGGTACATCAGATATGTCGCTATAGAAACCTCGTCGACAAAGGAAATGTGGGCGCCTTGATTACGCCGTAGCATCTATTGGAAACTGTGGAAGTGAAAACGCGTGAATTGCTTAGCTTTCAATTGTTAAGTCCGACTGCACTGTACAGGTAATATCAGCGTTTCGTGCAAAAACAACAAGGACTGAAAGTATTGATTGGACATTGTCATATTGAAAAGTGCAGTGCTCACGGAATGAAACGCGACGCGTAAACGCAATTGCTCGGGACAAATGATTTCGCTTATATCCACTAATGGTGTATGTGGGCTCTGGTATGCGCAAGTGTAGCCAAAATAACGCCGATGTGACACTCACTGTACACAGTAAGTATAGGTGTATGAACGCTTGCCCTATCGGTATTACGGTCACCTTCGAATTGTTTCCTCGTGTCTTTGCGCTTAATGTAGTAGCAGCGCGTATAACCGTATTTTACTCAAGCAGCGCTGTACTGATACACGATGCGGCAAGGCGCACTACGCGTATTCAAAACACTACTTCCAGTGCAAAACAACACACACAAGAAAGAAGGCAGGGCACGGCGCTGTCTCCTTCCTTGTGTGCTAAAAACGTTTTATGGATTCGCATTAACTAGCCCGCCAACGCGTCGTGCCACACTAAGCGGCCATCTATTTCAAGGTGCATGCGTTCTTATGCTTCATTACGTTTGAAAAAGAACAAAAGAAAGAAAGCATTCACTGCCACCGAAAGCGCAAGCGCGAGAGGCATTCACATATTATAACAATGTATGATAATAGTTACGAACGTATCTGACATTCTTGAAATAACGAAACACTGACGGACTACCGCTACACTTTCTGTATAAGTTCTGTAGTATAAAAGATTGACAGAGTTAGGAACTAGCGCGATTCAAACTCGATGTATGTACAAGACGCCAGTCTGATGGTGACATGAATTAACACGTGCATTACCCGTGCACGAAAATACGCTGCAAACTGCCACTACACCGCACAACTTCCTGTAATGAACTAAACAGAGAAAGGGCGACGCCTTTCTCTGTACGAAATAAACAGTCACGACGCCTTACAATGGACAGACGCGGGTTGGTGCACATGGGGGCACAATTCGCCCTTCCGCTCTTCCTACTGCCCGTGTACTCATCGACGATATCGTGCACCATGCACAGTTTGTGGTGCTGTCCCTGTGCTCTCAGTGACTTATTTTAGAATGAGATTTCCTCTCGCCTGCTTTTGCGGCTATTTGTTGTGGGCGACGCGTCATTGACTACTCTCACGGGGAAGACATTCACACACCGTTACGCCTGGTCGCTGCGGAAGACACCGAACGAACTCCCGGCCAACAGCAAATTATCGGTGTTATGTCCAACGACATAATACCGATAATGTACTGCCTTCTTCCCGTTACCTTAGTAAAGGCACCGCTTTTGCGCCAGGTGGGGTTCGATTGGGCTCAGCGCTTGTCACCGCCACGGACGCAGCATCTGAACAAATTCTCTTTCGCAAAGAGCCACAGTGGCATGCGCGGCCGTTCCAGGGCCCGTACGCGTCGTGCCGCTTGAATGTGTCTCCTCCAAAGGCCCATGCATACGCGATACTGCGTCTCCCTCTGCCCTCACGGCAACCATCAGCAGGGACTTGATGCCTTCACAGACGCAGCAGCTTCTTGCTTTGTTGGAAAAGCACACGGATTCCTTTGATGTACATTCGTCAAATTTGGGCCGAAATATCACACATAGTGCTTAGCTTTGACTCCACTTATTACTATGCGTACCCCTCGCGTGATTTTTAGAGTGGCTCGCACAAAACGCGTTTTACTGCCGGAGCCCCCAGCACATTGCATTCAAAGTGGAATTTGTGCTGCTGTTCTTTTAAGAAAAAGAACCCAGTGGTATGTATTCCCTTTTTTTTTTCGTCTTTGCTATTCCAACGGTGTAGGCAGCCCCAAGAATCATCGTAGAGTGCAGGTTGACATCTTGATGCGCTTGGCAACACTATTCACACTTTTCGGCCGCAGTGCTTCTACGTCGGCATGGGGCTGCTTGTTGGCACAGGCAAGGCTCTGAAGGCGTGCGTAACGTCAAAATTTCGAAGTGAACTCAATCTCTCACCATCCTCTTGTTCCCTTTTATGTGAACTCCATTATGTCGGTTACACGAGTTCGACCTAAACATAAAAAAGCGGTAAACGCAGGCTGACAAAGAAAACATACGAAACAACGTCCGAACTGGCTCGACCATTCCAGACCAATGGCCAGCAGCGAAAGAGTACTTAGCTCAGGTCGTTAATGATGCAAGAAGTCTACATACCGTGTACGTTGTACGCGAAGTCATTTGTTGTTCTTTGTTTTATTTCCTCACTGTGAAAAAAAAAGCCCACGCCTTTACGTGTTTTTCAATTTGTATAGGGCTTTTTACCCTGGCGAAGCTTTAACTCGTACTCGCTTTGCTGCCCATAGTACGCATCCGCTGGTTGAACGAGTTCGTCTCCCCGGCGGTAAGGAAATCTACGGAGCGCCGCATTCCGTCGGTAATGAATTAGCCTAGGAGTTGTGCGCGCCCGTGCATGCATGCGTGTTAGACGTATTACTTGGTTGCAGTGTCCACTTAATCTTACGCGCCTCAGTGCTGCAAACAGGCGGACACAGGCGCTGGGCAGGGAGGGAACATTTGTTGAGCGAGGCACATCAGTGTGGGATGCGTGAACGCGATGTACCGGAGCCATTGGGGACGTCGGGGTCCTGATTGACGGACAGATGCGTGCAGTCTGCACCTGCAGGCTGATTTACAGGTGGGCCCTGTACAATGATCCGAGATCTCGTGCAATGCAAACTGCAGCGATGACTTCGTTTGCAGGAATAGAAAGACAAATAGACCGTTAAAAGTAGCGATTGCAAAATAATATAATGTCTATAGGATAGGATGCTATATCCGAAAAGACACCGATTGACTCTCACGTCATGCATTAAATTGATGCGTTATATTTTAGAGTTTTCTGAGCAGCAGCGGTACCCGTTACTTCTTCAGGCATTTTCCCGAACTGACAAAGGAGTGTCTCGCTTAGCTGTACTAAAACACTGCAATCACGGCTCACTGCTAATGATTAAAGAGGTGAGACAAATGGCGTTGCAGTAACACAGAATACATATCATTAACCACTCACAATTAAGTCGAGGTCGTGGGGCGCGAAACATTTCGACCATCGTCTTCAAAGTTCAAGTTTATGTGACCTAGATAAAACCTAATTACCAGAAAGTAAACGTCGGAGTGGACTGTGCGTGACAATATGCAGAATAGGATGCTAAGACTGTGACGGGACTTTCCGTGCTGTAATTAATGCAAGTAAATTATATGTAAGAAGAAAAGCGATAACCAAATAAGATATCAAAGTATCAAAGTAAGAGTGCAAGTACACGAAGTTGCCTTATCGACAAAGCTAGAGGTGTAGAAAGGAATAATAAAAGGGAAATATTATTGTAACCGTATAGTAGACTGCGTGGGTAAACATTTAGCATCATTATGACAGGCTTGCATTCTACGGGGACGTGGGACCAGTTAAGCTGCCGTTATGCAGCTTTCATCTTGGCATCCTTGCTGCCTATGTATGTTGTGTGGTTACGTGGCAATAATAAACTTCGCGCATACAGCATCTGACAAACGCTTTAGTATAAGGCTGCCATAGAGAAGTCGTTATGCGGTAATGTTAGCTAATCAAAAACTGCTGTTTAGTGAATACTTTGACACGTAGTCCGAGGTGCCTTAAAGCAATAGGGACGACATAAGTAGCACCACTGAAGCTATAATTTTCTTTTAAATAGTACGAGCTTCTCAAAGTACGATATTTTTCTGCGAGCGAAGGGAGGGAGCTGAATATCAGTGATGACGCTTCAGAATAGAGTACCTTATGAGTGTTATTTCTGCGAAGTATTGTACACTGATTCTGAAAAGAAAAAAAAAGATTTTTTTGGCCGCACGCTTGCCAGAAAAATTCTCTTGAGGCCTGTCTTCAGTCAAGTTTTCTGTCATTGAACACGTTTTCTTTCCTGTTATTTCTGTAAAGAAATTTCTTGTTGAAAACAATTCTATGTTCCACGTTACATTCATATTATGTCTCTTTTTTCTGTTATTTCGTTATTTTCTGTACTAGTTTACAGAAAGTTATGTATAAATACAAGTTGCCGTGTACAGTCACAGAAAAAAGGACTTCTGCTCTCATGGGCCAGTTTATTTCCGTAATAGTTTGTGCTGTACGCCTCTCTCTCTCTCTTATATATATATATCTGTGTGTGTGTTTTCAGTATTTTAGCACTCTGTTTCGAGATATCCGGAGTTCGATGCCGTGGTGTTTCGAGATAAGGGGTGAAAAACCCATGTATTTGGCACCATGCCGAGAGAAATATTAGACTTATCCGATAATTCGAGATATCAGAATTCTAGTTAACGAGTGTTTAGTGTACTTCTATTAATTAATGTGACCAGATACCATGTAATAATAGTACGCCATTCAGCATTGCAATAAATCAACACACATGTCAGTCATAGTTCTATAGCCATTCCACAAAACACGGCCTATCTTTTCACTTGACACTATATTGCTTGACTTGACTTTATGTTTTCCCCCTGTATTTCACGTTTTTGGATGACCTAGCCACTCCGCATTTCTTTATTAGCGTCATATCCGGCTGGTTCAAAATAAACGTCTTATTTAAGCGACTCTAGCTTGTGCCGTCCCATTCTACACTTTTTTTGCCTGTGCGTTGCTTACCACAGATCCATCTGCAATGCACTTTACATCATTTCAACAAGTTGGTACTGCCTGCAGCCCTTGTTTGAGCAGCGCAAACGACGAAGGCAAAAAATTAAAACACAGGACAATGCTGATGCAACCAACTTCATTAGAAAGCTATCCCACATAACTAAAATATCACCTACCCACAGGTGTTCTTACATAAATGATGTCACATTCAGAACCATTAAAAACAGGAAACACGCAACTCAGACGTGCACTATTACACTAGACTACCAAAGAACACAAAAAGAGAAATTGATCAAGGAGCTCATTTCCTCGTTAGATGCAACTTGATAGAGGTTCCAACTAACACATTGCTATAGCGAAGTCACCGGGATGGCGAAAAAGAAATTCAATACAGATGGGAAGTTGATATAATGATTGATTTGTGGGGTTTAACGTCCCAAAACCAGCTCTGATTATGAGAGACGCCGTAGCGGAGGTCTCCGGAAATTTCGACCACCTGGGGTTCTTTAACGTGCACTGACGTCGCACAGCACACGGGCCTCAACATTTCGCCACCATCGAAATGCAGCCGCCGCGGCCGGGATTCGATCCCGCGACCCTGGGATCTGCAGCCGAGTACCTTAGCCACTAGACCACCGTGGCGGGGCAAGTTGATATAAGATCTCACTCAATAAAAGCTTAAAAATTCTACCCAGCCTAAATTGCACTACAGCTGCAATGAAGTTAAAACATGATCGTATTTTTCCACATCCTTGCCGGATTTCCCTGAGAAAAAGTGCGGCTCCCCAATTATATGTGTGTGCTTTCTAATAAACGAACTAAAGAAACATCCCTGTCCTGTATTTTGTTATAGCTAGCATACTATTAGGACTATCCTATGCACTGCTAAGCCAAGATGCTCACAGTAAATGCCTGCTGGTGGGTTGAACAACAGTGTGCTGTTATGTCACAAACAAGTGCACAACTTGTGGGAAGAACGGTTGATCTTCAATAGGTTGCTGGATAGCGCTTGAAAAAGCACCACGATTGGAAAAGTACCAAGCTTTGAAAAGTACCATGTATCGCTTGCGCGCCGTGACATTAGCTGTTTGTGCCTGCGTCTCCGTGCGTC
Source organism: Hyalomma asiaticum (assembly GCA_013339685.2). Lineage (NCBI taxonomy): Eukaryota > Metazoa > Arthropoda > Arachnida > Ixodida > Ixodidae > Hyalomma > Hyalomma asiaticum. The sequence goes on along the minus strand of CM023481.1, from coordinate 43,577,808 downwards.
ATTGGTAGTTCTGTCCTATATCAGTTTTTCAGAGCGCCAACTTCGTGGCACGTGAGTGCCTATATAGCGCCTTATAGTAATGTGCCCTTTTTCAAGCTTCGCGCGCTTTCTTACAATCCCAGGAAAATTAAAGCTACTGCATCTGTTATTATGGAAGTACATTATATATAAACTAGCTCACGTGCTCTGCAACTTCAAAACTGAACATATTTCGTTTCAAGCAACAGTTTAAATTTTGGTAAATATTTGCCTGAGCACATTAAATTGTCTCAGATGGTCAAAAGCACAGTAAACAACATTTAGATTCTTGCATTGTCGTAATTAATGCGCAAATGGATGTTTTTGAAGCTTGGCGTAAGTGAACTGAAACACACTGCATAGACAGCGGACAATAGCTAGACCTTGGCATTTTGGCTTAATGGCTAGAGAAAAATAGAATATGGTTAGGCCATCGAATTTCGATCCCTTAGCGTGTACGTATGACTTGAGCTTAAGTGAATGTCACGATTACCATGGCTTTAAATAGCATGTATTACGTAACCTGCTTTCTCCATATGCTTAGCTGTGTGGCTTTTTTTTCTTTTTCGCAAAAGGCGTGCTGCAAAATAACGTGACACTCAATAAAACCTTCATAGATTTCGCCACAAATAGGCACCACAGGCACCCTACGGGTAACTGTCCCTGAAAAATAGCTGTAAAGCGGGGGAGTTAAAAGAAAGCACGTTTCAAAAATGGCCTGTTTGAAAATATATTTACATTCCCTTGCTCGTAGAACTGCAAAGGGTTCGGATTTAATTACTTTCAAGGTTGCGAGCAAGGAGCGCACTTTGTCATTTTTACGTTATTTTTATTCCCAGCATGTAGCATTTTCCACAATACGTACTTTTGTATCACGGAGCTTTTACCGTGTCGATGTCGGACACCCTCGTATTTCTGTATGCGCTAGTTGGTTTTCGGATAATCTAAACGCCTTCACAAACAATTGTTTATTATAATTAGATAAACATATTAACACCGGCCGCAGTGTCCGTTCGTGAGCACGAACCCCAATAGAGCGAACAAGCTCAAGTTAAGACGGAAGTGATATTTTGCTTGTTTCCCTACTAAATTCTGCATCATTCACGTCCAGTAGCTCTGATAAATTGGCGTCGCGTGTTTTGTTGCCGTAGTTTCCAGGTCAGGAGAAAATTGATATTATCTAACGCGCAGTAAGGTGCGAAACAAAGGCCAAAACCCGCAATCGGGAACGCTAACTAGTGGCTGAGAAGCATAGCAGACGCCCGACTTCCGGGACGAGCCTTCTCACTTTCGCCGGCCCTACGCGCGCCCGCATGCGAGAGCGGTGAAGCGGCATCCAGAAGCCCCTAGTGTTAGATCAGTGGGAAAAGCATTGTCAGAGACAGTGAGATTTATGACAGTATGGGGCTGTTTCATGTTTGCCAAGATCAACATGCAAAAAGTCATGTTACTGCAACTTGCACATGAATGTCAGTACCAAATCACTCAGTGTTGCAAGGATGGTGCTAAGTCGCCCATCGCAGCGTGCTGCCACAAACTCCAGAACTGCCAGCACAGGTTTCTCTGCAAGTTGAGAAATTTATCATATTTACTAAAACGGGAAATTCACTACCAACAGCTTGTAACCTTTCAGCTGCATATATTTTAATGCTCCTACAACTGCCTTGTTTGCACCTTTCCTTAGCAATGAGAAAGTGAGGCGATTAGTTTGGAGAAAAGCTTATATTGAAATTTTACGTCTTTAAACACTCAGTACCCAATGCGAAGGGTGAATTATTTTTTAAAGAGCGTGTTGACTATATTGGCCTAAGTTCCGGCAAATACCATATGACTCCAAAACTTGCGCACATCCACTGGCCTTCACAAAACTGTCGCCACACCGGTGTGTACACCATTGCAGTATGCAATATGTCACCTGGCTTCATTATTGCATTCCATTTTCGCACACGTTCTTCTACCTTATCAATTTCAAGCTGAATCTGTAAGCCTGCTGTGTGCATTACACTGTCCACTGATGGGTCCGAATTCCTTATTGGGACATACCACACCTTCAAAAACTGGCACTTGAAATTTGCGCAGGTTTCCTTCCAGTGCTCTGAAACTACAAATTTGGTGGTTTACCTCTCACAACTTCGGAGAATGGCGCCAGCTCTGCCGGCAGTCCTTCAAGCATAATCGCCCCCTCCATGGCGGTGCAACCCCCTTCGAAGCTGTTCATGATCTTCTTTGAAATAAAATTTCAAGTTTCACCAGCAGCTGAAAATGAAGAGTACAGATTGCTATGTACGGCACACAAGAGAGTAGATCCATGCATACCGGCACCTCCGTTGAGAGGAATGGATATTCCACAAGGGCTTCCACAAGCATCATAGCTCTTAAACGCTCGTGCCGGTCCTGCACCTTTAACAGCAATCTCGGCCGCAGTATGGCTTCATCGCTGCATCGGCCATGCATTTTGAGCAATTCGTAATGGCGCTGCAAGGAATCAGCAGTCTCACTGTGCACCACAAGGTGGCTGTAGTCCTGCAATACATATGCGAACGTTATTAACAAGTCATCAAACAATTATGACATCCTTGTACTAGCTTTCCAAGCCAGTAGCACATGTAAGCATCAAACCGGGGTGTAAACATGCTTTGTGAGCTCAATTTTAAGCATACTGTCAACCATAGTAACACTTTCATTCACAGCAATGTAACACGATGCGTTCTTTTTTCCACTTGTCACCACCTTTTGAAGTCAAAAATCAACATGCTTTTGTTAAAAATTTCAGTGGGTCTTCTGTGTGATCTAAAATACGATCACAGCTGTTTGTAACAAACTTAATATAATCAGTTCCATAAAATGTGATCATCCATCGGTTTTTCGTCATATATGAAATTACCCTTCAAGACGCGAAAATTGGCCCTCTGCCAATTGTGACACTTCTATAGCGGTTACAGGTGAACCAAAATGTATTTGCAATGGATCAAATAAACCATTACAGGTATAATTCGGGCACTTTTCCACAAGATGCATTTGTGGCTTATTGGAGTTTAGTATAAGCAGCACTGCAGCGACGAAACATAGCACCATTTCGCATTCTCTTAGTATCCCCCCTAGAAGGGTGGAGTGCACTACACTGTTCATTTCTGCATGTAGTACATTATCTTCAAATGCGACAGTCAGGGTTAGCTGAGATTTGTTAATTTTGTATCCCAAGTGAGTAGCAGTAAACTGAATTTTCAAAGTTTGGGAAGTGTACAACAGCACCTTTTCCTTCTTGCCCCAGTTGAAATGATGCTAAGAAGCTGCGCAAGAGGGAGCACTGTCTACTAAATAAAGGAAAAAAGGCTACCTGTAATTTACTTCTTTATTTCAGATTCAAGGCGTTGTTTAAACAATAAACCTGATCAATGCATGCCATCCATGTAAAGAATGAATTCAGCATTCTCGCAAATTCAAAAGCCACAACACAATTTTAACTGCATGGACATTGGCCTAGAGTGACTTCAGTGCAAGTTGCCATAGAAGGGTTGCATTTCCTTAGAGACACTGAATTATTTCACATCGTGGTTTTACGATGTAAAACCACAAAAATCAATCAGACACACTGGATTGAAAGTTGTAGCCGTGCATAGAGATGTCCTTTTGTGCTAGATGGACAGTAAGATTGTAATAACTTCGTAGCTCCTCCGTACTCATATTCTTTCATACCATCTTGAAATTACAGAGTAGCAAACTGGAGATCTCTGCTTAAAATCCCTGCAATTGCTTTGGCTTTCTTTCCTAAGCCTCGAGCACAGATGCAATTTCTCTTTAACAGCTTCATTATTAATTATTAATTGTCATATGTTAATATTACAGAACACTATCATCTTGTTCTGAGCACAAAGCACTCCGGCTGGTTGGAATAGCTAGCGGAAGTGCTGGAGGGGCTCCAGGCTGCCAATTTGGAATTCAGAGTTACAGCTGTGAACTTGCCACAGAAAGCTGAGAATGCCGAACAGTCATGGAGGTACACTTTCTAAGCAGCACTCGGCAGAACCATGTTCAATTTGTGTACCATTTCGAAATGACGTCACCTGATCTATTATGAATACTCGACTAGAGCTCCAGGTTGGAGAAAAAAATTAAATAATCCTTCACAATAATTAAACATGCAGTAGCCACGTTTGTCGCTGCATATTACAGCCGCGGAGCTCGCTGCAGCGTACTGTTGGTGGCCTATATCGGGATGTCAAGTCTTCTTTTCGAGGCGGGCAATTCAAATTAAGCGGCGACAATGCGGACACGCTTGCAGCTTCGGACCCAAAAACTCACTTTCTTGCTCGCAGAAAGTGCTGAAGACTCCTACACAGTTGAAAACCAATCTAGCGAAAATTAATATTTTCCTTTAGTGTCCCTGAGGGGCGGGAGGAAGATGGGCTGTGGAAATATTTTCTATATTGTGTGGCCAAACTTGGAGAAACTAAGTAGGTTTGTGCAGTTTCCGATGCTCATTTCAAATATGCAATAGGTTTTCTTGTGAGGCAGCTATTTCAGGACATCGAAAAAGGTGCCACTCTATTGTTTTTGGATACAATGGAAAAATACTACTCAGAACACATTAAAATTACTGCAGAGGTAGCTACTATAAGATGCAATAATGGCAACACCCCCCCCCCCCCCCACGAACAATTTTCAAATCAAATAAAGTTTAGTCATCTTGAGCATCAAAATGCAGTGTTTACACAATGGCCACTGAAAACAAGAAACGAAATCTAATGTTAAAAATATACTGTGCAGAAAATTAAAATTCTATTCTCAGCACATTGTGGTGCAGAGGTAGGGCTTCCTGCTAAAAATGAATAGCTCTAGCTGTTATATATTATCAGACAGTAGCCCGATAAATTAAAAGAAATGACCAAAGAACATGCCAAATTCAGCTCACAAATTGCAATAATCTGTATTGCAGGTGAAATAGTAAACCTATAGGAGCTAAACTAGGCGTTACATATGAAATAATGCCTGTTTAAGTATGTAAGAAAATCATTTTTTTGCACTTTCTCGGTTTCCACAACCGACGTCTCGCCCTAAAGGACCCTGCAGCGCTTTTTGCACATAGCCAGAAAACAATGGCGGTCAGTCGTGAGGGATCTTGCGAACATGTGAGCCAAGTATTATTGCAATGCACACAGCAGGAAATTCGCAATTTCAAACACAGCTGGAAACTGCCTGCTCTTTTAACAGATGCCGTCACTTGGTACACCAACTACATAACTCGACTTGTTTGTTGCTCTTAAGAGACACATATTTCATTAATTTGCTGGAACCACAGTGTACAAGGAAAGCACAGCAATGATCTTTACACATTAATAAAATCAGCGATGCTAATTCTGTCTCAAGTAAAGTAGTCAGTGCACTCAGTGTGTCATTTGTTGAAAGAAGAGCAAGCGCTTTCCAGGAGCGCTTGAAACCAAATTACGAATTCCTTCGTGCGTGTACTTTGCCAATATGTGCCCAGAAACCTTTAAATCAGCCTCCAGTGCAGAAGCTAGCTCAGGGAGGGCTCCCATGTTGCCAGCTCCCAATAGTAATAAAAACATGTGCACCACTTTCCCTAGCAGCAACGTTCCTCCATGGCATAGCTGCCTCGGTTCTAAGGCGAGAGCCCTGGCGCTCACCTGAGAAATGGGACAGCTGTGCCTGCAAGCATGAAAATTTCTCTGAGTTTTTTTCCCCAAATTTATATACATAGACACATACATGCATATACGGCGCATAACTGCGACATCGATAGGCGATCAGGGGCGCTTGTCCTTGTCGTTCTTTTGTGTTTCGTCTGTGTACATTTTTCGCGTCTTCAGGTATTATGGACAGGCGATGCCCACAGCGAAAACCCGCTTTAAATGTCCATGTCCATATAATTCCTATTGCAATAATACAGATCCTCCCAGAGTGCTCTTCAACATACAAAAAGAAAATGTTTTGAAGTTTAACTTACAAACAGCCTGCAGAAGTTTTTATGGAGCGGTCCCGGAGGCACCTTGCTGCACTTGTGAAGACTTCTTCGTTTTAAGGCATGAATCTCTGGAGTGCCATGCCTCGTTTTTATCCCGCATATTTTAAAATTTGGCCTGGAGGCCCAGCACCCATGGCTCCTGTCTGTAAATTTTAATCATAAAAATTCATTTTAATAACACAATAAACTCTGCCAATGACTGTGACACAGAAAATTAAGAATCCGTAGATAAGGTTAAATACCCTAAACTATCAATAATTCGAACACTGGTAATTCAACTTTTGGGCTAATTCAAACAAATTTCAGACTTCTGGTTGGACTGCTATGCTTTTGAACTTAATCAAAAGCTGCCCAATTCAAACAGCGCTATTCAACCAATTCTGCTAAATGATACCTTGTGCTTGTCCTTGCGAGAAACATTTGCTGCTTTTGTTTCCATTAACTGAATATTACAAAACAGAGAAATAAAGTGAACAGCGTGTCAACACTTGTCAAATCACTGAAAACCACTAGCATAAGAAAGCAATAGAAACACAGGTCGCAGCAATGCACGCGATAATTGGCCATCTTCATTCTTCCTGTTACATGTTACACTGATCCATATTTCTCTTTGCATCTGGTAATTTCGACAAAATTCTGCAGTCCTCCCAAGTGTGAATTAAGAGGAGCCGACTCTGAAACGCAGTTTATCGAGCTACACTCCATCTACACAATGTTAAAAAAATCAAGAATTTTTTGGAGGCTTCACCACATATCGAACAAGTGGGCAAAGAAGTGGGCAACTCCGGCGGTTTTTTGAGCATGTAACCGTAATGGCAATTACATGTTCCCAGGCGCTCCTCACTCTTGACAGAAGAAATGCTCAGCAAATGCGAAAATAATTTTTAAATCGCATGGAATTGTGAAACTGTGACCAAAATGCAACCCCGAAGCGACATCAATTCAGTCAACCCACATTTTGGATGATGCGACAGCGCATGGGCCTTTCCACTGGCGGTAATATCGCAAAGGTTGGCGGTGCACACAGAGCTCGAAGGCCATGATTTGGCACTGGCGCTTCTGTCGCTTTGCCTAAAATGACGTCAACACACAGTGAATTGCAAGAAATCGGCGCATCTCTCAAGCTTGTAATTTTGCACACATGACGGGATTGTGCAAAGGAACGTACCTAGCGAAGTTTATCGTGATCCACTAACCTAAAAAAATCGCCGGCGTTGGCCTTTGTGGCTTCTGTTCAATACTCCCAGAATTATTTTTGCACGATTGAATAAGTGGGTGGGAGAACGTCTGGCCTGTGAAGCCTCCTCCCAAGCATTCCGCGAAATAGAGAACAGGAATGTGCTCCTAACGTATTTAAACTGCCGATGGCTTCAATAGCATAGAAAGTTGGGTTAGTTGGTACAAATTCATTGTTATAGCAGCGCGAAAAATGCAGACGAAGACGCGAAACACAGCACCTGCCCCACCTGTTTCGTGTCTTGTTTGAGTTTTCTGCCCTGCTACAACAACGCCCATGGCTTCACAAGGTTCACAGAAAACGGGCATCTTGTGTGATCTGGTTGACCATAGATGCACTTTGGGAGGCTACAATTTTGCCTAAGAAGGACAAACTTTACATGCACATAAAAGCTGACTCACAAATACACACAAGCCCATGCCACTTCCAATACTACTTATGTGACCTTGCCACTACCTTGTGTTCCACTGACATCAGCACAACCTGAAGAAATTAGTGCACAGTAAAGGAAGTATACTACTGCCTGATGGTGTATTAAACCAATATAATCTACAAGGCATAAAATCTAGTTCTTTAATTTTGAATCGTTTACACATCTTGCGTTTTTTAAATATTACTTGCACACTTTGGTAATTTTACGTGCGTCCACATTCTCACTTCAGGCCATAATTCTGCAGGTATGAAAGAATGACAGACACGTATTGCAGCACAATGTGAGCAAACCACCGCGGGGCTCGCTAGACATTGGAAACAATGATCTCGAAACTGTTTATTGAGGCCAGTGACCCGTTTTCCCAGCTTAACTACAGTCCCAATAGGTGTAGGCAAGAAACCAGACACCGGCACAGTCTACATGTTGTGGTTGCTCTTGCATAAAAGAAGTCAGTAAGCCGCACCGAGTGTGTAGCTTGTAGGATACTTAGTGTTTCGCCAAAGTTTAGAAAACATGTCATTGCCTAAATTCGTTGAAAAAGTGGTGTTAAATGCAGAAAGCACCATTGTGCAGCTTTCTTGCCAAGCCATGTGGCTGTTATCCTTTCAATACCTGCAGAATTGTTCTGTAGAGTGAAAGCATAGTTTCTTGCGATGTTGAACTTGGTCAATGTATGCGAGCACACCATCTAATATACAAAATGGTGAGCGAACTTGATATTCCGAGAATACGAGTATGAATTACATTTGATAAGCTAACCAGTCAGCGTTCTTTTTTACGTACTGCTTTGTGTATCTGATATAACTAGATCAGCCTGATGTCAGAGTGGACAACCTTCTATAATGGCCGTAATCGAATTTCTGCATACAGCTAGGGCCTCTCTGTGTGCCCATGATGGCGGTGAGGTTGGTTTTATTTTTTCTGGCAACCAACCAATATTCCCCCAATAACACTCATGAGCACACTAAGTCAAGGTAACAGTTTTAACAATGAATATAATTTACAAAAGCTGTCCTGCAAAAGCTTCCAAGAGCTACACCAAAAACAATGAGAAAATTACCATGCCACTTTGGTCTTCGATGCCAACTCGAAGGGGAGGATATTTTGTGAGCAGCTCCTCGACTGCCATTCTGTTTAGTTTCTTACTGGGCATCCTACACAAGAATAAATAAATTGGCATGGCATTAACTATTATATCTGCACATACACACAAATGCACATACGCGTAATCAATCCAATGCAACAAAAAAAAAAAAACAATCGCTAATACTTTTGAACGTTGGATACTGCGCAAGTGTCAATACTACTGGTTGCAGCTTTTGAAAAGTATCAACATGGGCTTTTTAAAATTACTGTTACTCACTAATCATACCTGCACACTTATGGACTTCTTAAATCGTTAGGTTTTCCAAAGGGAAAGAGGGCACCTGAAATGTTTTTTGGGGGCATCTGTGACCGGTCTAGCTTGCCCTACTGCACTTGACCTCAAATGGTTAAATTAAAGGGACCTTGCAATACCTTTTGAACAAACTCAGTAAGCACTGCTGATGAGTGATGAAGGTTCCTGTGAACATACTTGCCAAATAAAAAACTGCACGCAGCAAGGCATTCGCAATTGCTTTCCACTGGCAAGCAAAAATTTCTTGCTTTTCTTGCCAAACTGCGTGCACTAAAACAAGCGGAGCTGCACGGACTACACAAGTGATGGACGCTTTCTGAAAGCAGCAGTTTACACATCACTGGCAGGCATTGCATGAAAGCTGCGGTGGAAATGTACAAAAGCAGTGTATGTGAAATGAAGCAGCGTCTACGTGTTGCAGTGATGCTTATCTGTGGCAATTGCTTGTATGAGAAACATGGAGGAAGGAAAAATTAGCAAGGAGTGCCGCACAGTATGTGTGCAGGCAAAAAACAAATGGTCAGCCTAACATCATCAAAGCAGATATTCAGTGCAGGCAGGTAACAAAGCTACACCAGCTCATGCAAATGCCCAAATATTCTCTGCTTATGGCGTATGAGTTCTGTGAAAACCAGGAAGGTGGAGTAACATTTATGACAGGGAAAATGCGGAAACCACGGACTAGGGCAAATTTTTCGTGAACTAAAATTTTCATTTCGGAGAAATGCTTACGGGTTTCCTTCTAGCTTTGTGCTAAATATGCGTAGACGCTTATCGTCCCATTCATAAACGATACTCCACCTTGCGGGTTTCCGCAGAACTCATTTGCCATATTCATGCCCATGTACTTTGAGTTGATGGATTCGCCCTCGCGCTGTTAATTGCTCGTCTCCTGCTAAGCTCAAATAGCAGAGCTAGCGCTGCGGACAGGTGATGGTCCTAGGTTCAAACCCCATACCAGGGCGAATTCTTCATCAACTAAGAAGCTTTCATTTATGAGAAATTCTCAGGGAATTTCCATGTAGCTTTGCTCTGCAAATGGGTGGATGGCATTTTCCTGTCATACTCTACTAATACATTGAACTTTGGAAGCAGTGTGATGGACTGACAGTGAGGATTTATGAAGCATACGTTTACCAAGGAAGGCTACATGTTGCAATGCTCTCCCTGTAATGCTTTCTCTATGTGCCCATTTTAGCCCAAGCCTAACTCAGTGCAAGCCAACACAAGCCTCACAGACATACACTGTCATTCCCGTGAGGGCGCAATGCCCTTTAAGAAACACGCACAGATAATGGCACTGCATTTCCCTAGATACTCTTGTGGAAAACTATGCCTGCACATGGCCAGGTTTCGGATGCGACTACAGCTAGATGCCTCGCTTGTGATGGCTATCACAACGTAGATACGCTGCATGTGCGGAACTGATTTTTTAAAGGTCATTTCCTCTTTCGATTAGGTTGAGGCCATTTCTACATTCGAGAGGGCAGGTGAGAAACCACCAGTTTCCCAGAAAAATGGGGATTTTGCGGATATGCTAATACCAGCCTGGCATGTCTGACCACAGTCGCAGTACCAACACGACAGCTAATAGCTAAATTACATATAATTCTAAAGTAAACAAAGGCAATCACTTTCGTCAAAGCACTAATCGAAATGGCAGCCTTAAAACAGATCGTCACACAATTTCGGAATATCGATTAATTACTCAATGACCTCTCATGATCTGTGACCATTTTACTCAATGATCCCTCATGATCTGTGACCATTTTACTCAATGATCCCTCATGAATTACTCAATGACCCCTCATGATCTGTGACCATCTGTGACGTACACGACAGAACCCTTGGCTGGTAGAGGTACAAAGCTTCGCTTTAATAAGCCACCTGTGGTTCTTTAACCTGCAATGGTGTCACAGTGCGTGGGCCTCAACATCTAGCCTCCACTGAAGTGCAGCCACCACGGCTTTAATTCGATCTTCCGACCTTCGGTTCAGCAGCCCAGTGCCATGGCCACTATATCGCCGTGATGGGGCAAAATTGAGGAAGCAGTCGTATTAAAGCCAACGATGGCAATATCCATGAATCGGAAATAAGATCGCCTATACTTCTGAAACGGTGATGCACAACTATCTATATGTTTGTAGTGTACTAACAACACAACTGTCTTTTCACATTAAGTTAACATGCTCTATTCGCGCAGCTTCGTATTTGTCTTCCCTTGGATTGTGGTCAGGATCTTGGCAGATTCAAATGGGCCTGGTGGACAAAGGCTGCTATTGTAGCACCAACCAGGTGCTATCAGTGGCGTTGACTACATCAATTCCAAAGTTTTAATTAGGACTGAAGTGTACAGTGCTACAATTTTCACTAATCTAGTTCAGCAATCACTTCCCACCGATTGCATTCCGGAAGACTGCAAGGTAGGGCAGGTGATTCCCTTGCACATGTCTGGGTATAGGCATTCTCCATATAAATATGGACCCACCTCACTTACGTGTATTTCATGTAAGATTATGGAACATGTTCTTTGCTCTCACCTCACATCTTTTCAACAGTCAAATGCCTTTTTTTACAGATCATCAGCATGGATTTCGCAAGTCATTTTCATGTGAAACAAGTTGTCATTCACACATGACCTAAATTCCATCCTTGACGGGGGTTCCATTATCGACTGCATATTCCTTAACTTCTCAAAAGCGTTTGACAAGGTTTCTCATGAACTGTTCCTTTTGAAACTGAGTAAACTTGACATTGATCCTAACGTTCTTCAATGGCTTCACTTTTCTCAATGACCTTTCCCAATTTGTCACGGTTAATAGCACCTCCTCCATCACTTCTGCGTTAAATCGGGCGTGCCTCGAGGCTCTGGCTGGGACCCTTTTTCTCATCTATATAAACGGCTTACCTGATAATGTATGTTCATCAGTTAACCTGTTCTCTGATGACTGCGTTATATACCGTGTTATTAACAATGACTCTGATGTGGATCTTCAGTCTGATATAAGCCGGATTTGCGACTGGACTAACACGTGGTATATGAAATTAAAGACTAGGAAATGCAAGCGCATGCACGTTTCACGTCGCAATACAACACTGCCCTTATATCTCAATAATGCTAACCTGGAACCTGTGTCCTGTTACCAATACCTAGGCATAGTCATCTCTTCTGATCTTTCTCGGAAGATGCATGTAGATCACATAACGAATAACGCTAATCGCACGCTGGGCTTTATACACGGATATTTTCATCTTTCTTCTAGTCCTGTGAAATTACTTCTTTATGAACCGTTAGTCTGTTCCAAACTGGAATATGCTGCTTCTGTGTGGGACACCAGTCAAGAAACGCTCATCTCTCAGCTTGAATCCATCCAGAGCTGGGCTGCTCGTTTCATTCTTTCTACCTATCATCGCATCTCCAACGCCACTTCCATGAAAACAAGTTTTTCATTACCTCTGCTTTCACAACGTACGAAAATATCTCGCCTCTGCCTGTTCCATAAGGTATATTACGACAATCCTGTTCGTAAGAATAAAATTATAACCCTTCTTTTACGTATATGCCCGCATCGAACATCGTCATAAGGTCAGGTCAGTATTCCCACGTACCACACCAACCATTTTTTCAATTCATTCATCCCCCATACACCAGCAAGTTGGAATCACCTTCCCCGATCTGTCGTCGAGATTACTGATAACTAAGTTAAGTCTGCTGTAACTCACCTATTGTCATAATTGTATTATTTTTGTGGATTATAGTATTTCATTTTTGAGTAGCACTTTTGTGTTCCCGTTTTGATCATGCCAATATTATTACATGCTGCTGCAGTGGGCTCGGCAGCAGCGCTTCAGGAACGATGCTTCAAAATCCGCTGTGCTTCCTGCTGCAGGTTTTTGGCACCTTGGCTGCAGTTTGGCCATTGAACAGTATCTACGCATCTGACGGATTTCATGGTCGCAATCTCTGTGGCAGCGTCATCGGGGTTTCAGCGGACGAACACTTCTGCTTCATCGGCGACAACACCGTGCCTTTCGACTTGATGTCTGTGCTTGCGCCTTCTACTATGACGTCGCCTCACATGAGTAAAAGGAGAGGGGAAGGTAGGAGTGAAAGGTGTGAAAACGGTTGTGGTTTGCCGTCAGGGATTTTGGGGCGGAGCAACTCTACTGTTGATTATCTGGAGGGCTTGTAAAGCTATATGAGTTCGTACATAAAAGAAGATGACAAGTTGATTCTAACTTGAGACTTTAACTTGCCATATATGAACTGGGGCACTTTTTCCATGTATTCAGTTCAAAGTGCTGAAACGTTATGGCTGACCTAGCTTGCAACTTTGATCTTTTACAAGTTGTTAAAGAATTCACAATAATTCAAAACGATTCAAGATCCATTCTTGATCTGTTTCTTGTTAGTGGTAGCATAAAAGAGAACATTTCATGTTCGATAACAGAAGGTATTTCACACCACAAAACGGTTGGCCTGGCACTTAACAATGGCTTAACCTATCATGGCAATAGGGCTCAATTCTTTCCCAATTTTTCATGGGCACAGGATCGAGTGTATAATAGATATGCTGGCTTTTGCGAGCCTTACTTGTATGGATGACCTCTGGCATTTTTTCAAATGTTTGGTTTTTCATTGTATAGAACGCTTCGTTCCTACAATAGTCAAGAAGTCTGAACGCCGCAATCCATGGATTACGCGGGAGACATTACAAATGAGACGGAAGCTTCAGCGGTTACAAAAGAAACTAGTGAAAATGCAAAATGATGGACAGTTGCAAGAAGCTATTAATAAGCTGTCGGCCACAGTTAAAGGAAAAAAAATCTCAAAGACAAACACCGCTACCGCAATACATTACTGCCAGACTATCAGTTCATTTGCCGAGAGGTTCTGGAGGGTTGTGACGTCGGCTTTTCATATTCTGACACCTTTTTTGTAAATGATAAAAGTGTGCGGTATGGGAAAATAGTGAGTGCTGCTTTTAATGACCATTTCAAGAGTGTATTTACAAACGATGGCGGTTGTATACTGTGCTTTTCTACAAATCTGCCTTCAATTTCTGACCTTGTTATTTCGGAACATGCCATTCTGAATTTACTGTTAAAGCTTGATATCACGAAATCTTCAGGACTTGATGGTGTCCCGAACTTTTTTTAAAAGCGTTATGCAGAATGGTGTGCGAAATACATGTTTTGTTTGTGAGGTCTATTAACGAAGGAACATTGCCAGAAGACTGGAAAGTTGCCAGGGTGAAGCCTTTACATAAATCCGGGGACGAAACTTGCATAAAAAAGACCTATTTCATTAACATCAACATCCTGTAAGCTCTTAGAACATATGATTCGCAAACAGTTTTCTTGAACATAAAGTTTTAACAGATATTCAGCATGGTTTTAGAAGTGGCCGCTCGACAACCACTCATCTCGTTGAGATCATACGTGACTTTGCTAGCACTATGAACAATGGGAAACAAACAGATGCCATATTTACAAATTTTAGCAAAGCATTCGACAAAGTCTCATGTTAAACTGTTTCATAAGCTACGCACTCTCTTAAAAAATGACAAAACGACAGGATGGATTAAAGCCTATCTTACTGGCCACAATCAGTTTTTTAATGTAAACAAAACAATCTCAGATATAGTTCCTGTCAAGTCTGGCGTCTCACAAGGATCCGTTCTTGGACCCCCTTTCTTCAGGCTTTACGCTGACGACTGTGTGTTGCATAAAGAAATAACGAAGGAAGACCACCTTAAGTTAAACGGGGATTTTAGTAAGGTAGTTGATTGCTGTGAACAATGGCAAATGTGCATTAATTTTAAAAAGACAGTGTATATGCGGTTAACATTAAAAAAGAAGCCCCTAATATACTGCTATGGAACGGAACACCTTCGCTTGCCGGAACTTACGCATTATAAGTACTTAGGCCTTCACATAAGTGATCTCTCGTGGTCAAAACACCTTGATAAGGTGCTAGCAAGCTGCCGCCATGATTTATTCTTTTTGAGGCATGTATTAAAATCATCCACACCCACAGTACGCTTGTTGGCACATAAAACACTCGTCGACCCCATTTTAGAATATGCCGTAATTATATGGGACCCGTTCACTAAAACCGAAACAGGAAAACTAGAAAGCTTACAAAAAAGTTGTTAGATTCATCCATGTTACGCACGGCCGCACTTCAGTCACTAACCTCGTATCTCAAAGCGGCCTACCTGTTGCAAGTAGTCAAAATCTTGTATGTCGTAAAATTCTTTTTTCAGTTATTAAAAGGTCAGTGCAAGACCGACACGTCAAATCTTGCATGCATGACAGGTTACGCTACCAAGCACACACAATCATTAGCTGTTACTTCATGGAGTACACGTGTGAACTGTTTCAAGTATTCTTTCATTCCTAGAACGATGGTCGATTGGAACAAACTGCCCGATAAAACTGTTACACAGGATTCACTATCACAATTTGAATCACACCTTCAGTAGCAAGCATTTGCTTGTCTGGCTGAGATGTTTCATGTGCTTTTTTCGTGCGAACGGATTGTCTGTTTGATTGGAAAATTGTTAGAATAACGTCACTTGCCTTTGTTTCGTTCTTCAAAGCGCATGTGCGAAGAAACTCATTAATCGTTTCCCTTTGTTATTTTTCTGTGTGATGCATCTATATATGCAGCAAGATCTTGCATACGATCGCAGTATCTATGAATAAATAAATAAAAATAAATAAACCTATGCCTTCTTTGGTTCATAGGAACGTGCTTGTGCTTGAGGGTTATTTCATTAGCGTTGATTGCTTGTTGTAACAGACCCTGTTATGCTTTGCATCGTAATCAATGGTTATTTCTTGTTCTTTTATTGGGCGCTGTTTATTGTTGGTTTCCTTCACTGTATTTATGTAACCCCCGAGTTTGTGCTTTTTAAGTATATTGTATTAAAAATGTAACCCACTCCCCTCTGTAATGCCCTCGGGCCCTGAGGGTACGAAATAAATAAATGTTAGGCATACGTTGGTATCTCGAATTCCGGATTCGTCCCAAAAAGATTGATGCAACACGCATGTGCATATACACCTGGAGGACGTGTTTTAAATTCACGTAAAGGCAACACTCATATGAAACAGCTACATGACCCATAGTTTAGAGCGAGCAAGCGAATAAAGCTCGCACACAATAGTTACAAGTGAACGAGCTGCTTTGCTAAGTCGGCGTCATGCGCAGACTCCATCATAACGCTGGTGCCGGACCTAAGGCCCTACTCAGGCAGCGTAGAACTCACGGAGTTCTGTTCCACGGTTGATCACTGCGAGGTTCGGCGTGCCCGGTGGCGCCCCGTGGTTGTGGCTCCCGGGATTGCGCGTACTCGGCTGCCGACTTCTTAAGCGGCAAAACAACACAGCAGCAAGATTCTGGAACCCGGAGCGATCCTCTGGAAGACTGGCCCCTGCTAAAGGTAAGGCGTAAGGATGTAGGGCGGTCGTTTTCTCCCATAGACAATACACCCGAAGAAGGAGATCACTGCCCTGGAACACCGACTCGCACGCTCTGCCATGCACGTGCCGCATAGATTTCCCTCTTCGTCACCACCACGCGGCACACGCGCTAATAAGCACGATTTGCCCCCGCACGGCGACCACACTAGACACAATTCGCCACCGCGCAGCGCACTGCTATAATTAGTTTTCGTGGCGTGTTTCACTCGCGCGTACGACACATGACAATGCCCTACGGACTAACGCTACCGCAACCACTGAGTGGTTTATGGATACGATTTTGCGTAGCCTGAAGACCTCGATGATGATGTGACCTTTGGTCGAACATTTAGCAAGCAGAGCCACCGTCTTGATGCTCTGTAAGCCTGCATTAAAAACGCTGGATTAGCTCTTATAATATACCGTTTCGGTGAGCAGCAAGCATTGTCGTTCGGCTACTGTGTTGATAAAGAGGGCATCAGATCGAATGAACAGGAGATTATGGCTGTCGAAGCTTTCCAGGAAGCGCTGTCTGTCAAGGAGCTGCATATTTCCTTTGGGTCACGTTCTTTTGTCGTTTTACTATTCGGCATGTTAACACTTACCCACTGACCTCCCCTATACGAAACGTGAACAATCTCTGTGGATACATGAATTTGACGCCTCTTATCGCCAGCTGAACGTTCTTTTAATGTCACAGCCGTTTCTGCAGCAGTCTGACTTCGGCGCCAACCAAATTTCGCGCACACGCTAGTGCTTTGGCCATCGGTTCCGCACTCGCCCAACGCACTGCATGGTAACCGAGAACACGTTATACCTTGTGCCAGCCTCTCGGTAAGGAAGTCTGAAGCGTAGTACGCTGACGAAACAGGAATTCCTTGCAGTTCAGCGATGTCGGTCATACTTGAACGGACGGCACTTCGCACTCACCACGGACCACGCTTACTTTGCTGGATTGGGAACCTACGTGACCCATCTGGCCTGCTTGCACAATGGGCTTTCATTATGAAAGAGTACGCTCTCATAGTATCCTACAATGCCGGCAGGCGCCATGCTAACGCTGCGGCCTCTCCTGGCTGCCACTTCATTCCACGGAGTGCGATGCGGACAACCTGTCCATTGCTTTCTTTCCTTGACGCTGCTTTCTTTAGCAATGACAAGTTCAGCGTCAAACTCCTCAAAGTCCCAAAGTTACAGCGGTACTATTTGGGCACGCGAAATTCTATAGCAGCGTATCGTTTTCGCGTTCGCAATGGCGTGCTTTACAAGGATTACTCTGCAACTGGCCTCCCGCTGCTATTGGTGGTTACACAAAGCCTTCGCTTTTCCGTGTTATATCATTCGGGTAACCTTAGGACACTTGGGATCCGCGGATACTCTGTAGAACAAGGGACGTTTTTACAGGGCGCGAATGCGTCCGAATGCATGGCAATATATCGCCAGTTGCACAAGGTGCCAGCGCCACAACCTTCCCAAGAAAGTTCCGGGTGGTCAACTGAAGCCTCTACCGTCTCCAGGCTCCCGTTTAGAAGAAGACGGCATACATGTTCTAGGCCTATTCCTGCGGCCTTCAGCTGGTAACCGCTGGAGAGTAGTGCGCGTCAACTACCTTACTCGGTACTGCGCGACGGCCGCCAATGCCTTCACAACTGCTCCTGTCGCCGTTCCCTGCTGCTTTCGATCACCGTCCTGCACGGGGCGCCCCGTGTTATAAACAGTGACCGTTGACGGTAGTTCACTGTACGTGCTCTGCAGGGGCTACTACGTTTGTGTATTCGGCATTCCGCACCCTACCCTCTTACCGTCTATGTCGTCTTGCGTTTTTTTCCCGCCCCTGTTTTACTTTAAGACCGCGCAAATCTGTTACATTTGCCAACTTGCTTTCAATATACGTCGTATCGGCTGATTATAAAAACTGCGGCGAGATTTAGCCGTTCACCACATATGCATTCAACACAAGGTAATGTGCTTTAACTTATCACCTGTTCTTTCTGCTTTACGCCCGACCACTTTCTTTATACAATGGGAAATTTCGTCCTGTGGTCCACGACTGATGATGGTTCACTATAATAGCCGAGTCTCTCTGTCGTGCAGACATGTGTGTGCACGCTAGCTGAGCATTAAAGGGGACATGGGACAACCAGCACCGCTCTGTCATCTGTGCCTCTGGTAACAGTGTGATGTGGACCCAAATACGGAAGTATAGTTCTCTCCGCGCGCTATCCCGTTAGTAATTTTAGACCACCAAGCGGCGTGTACTGTGCGATGGCGCACCTCACCGCCACAGCCTGACATTTTGGCAGAACCTAAGTAAGCCACATCGCCCGGCTCAAGCCACATACACCGCCAGGAAAAGGCGTTTGACTAGTCCAGCGGGCTTCGTTTGAGTGAGGAGGTATGTAACGGTGCCTTTGGAGAAAAATGGGAAGCGTGTTGGAAGAGGAAGAATACTTTCTTGGTGCTTCCGCAGCCTCAGCCCATGTAGCGGTGGGCAACCGAGCCTCTTAAATAAACACTTCCGGTCTCGTTACCATATGATTGCATGGGACTCATAGCCGCATTGCTCGGCCCGTGGTATGCGGGTATAAGCCACAGGCGACTGACCAACCGAAGTAAGCATTGGAAACTGAGCGCGCTAATCAAGAGCAAGACCGACAATTCGTTCTATACTGGCACTGAGTAGTTCAAATAACAAGCAAACAACAATGCTATAAAGAACAAAGGCAAACTATGGACACGCGGTAAAAAGGTAGGAAGCGAATTAAAGCCTCCAAAGTGCCACGTAAGCACGCTACCACTTGCCCACGTGGGCTTTTCCGCCGCTGTATATGTCCAGGCGTCGCAAGTATTACCGGCACCGACGCAGACATCGTTTTCCTATCGAGCTATCATAGGATCTTGTCTTCCGTCAAAAGAATTGGCTGTACAATGAAGTACAATCGCTAGGACACTTTCATAAGAAGCCGCGAAACTATGCCACGATTATGCGAGTATTCAGCACGTGAGTAAACATGAGCCGCAAGTACACGGTCCCAGTAAAACTCAACATTACTTTCTTCAAATATGGCCTCGTGTGTCTGCTTTCCTCTAATGCCGGCGTATCATGGTTTTCGCACTCACTAACCGCTGTTTGCAATATGTTTTGCATGGACAAAGTCAGTGAAAAGTTCAGATAAAGCATGCTGCAAGGCGGTTTCCGCAATGTAAACTTTGCGCTTCACTCAATGAATTAGGGACAAGATCGGAAGTATCTGCTTCCGATCTCGAAGGTGTTCGCTTTTCAGTTTTCACCCTACGTCATTGTCCTGAGCAGCGCTGACGTAGGCCGGAGGCACGACCACATTTTCGCATCAGCGCGTTTTCGAGATCACACACTTAACCTTACGAAGGAAATATCATTTGTTTCATAAAACACTTTTATTCATATTAAAGTTACAACACATGGTCTGGTAGGATGCGCTATATTAGACAACAAAAGATGCTCGTCATCTTCTGGGATGTTCGCCGCATGGTGCGTGGGCGCTTTCTACTTCCAATTCTCCCATATTCTATGGGCATCTTGTCACAAAACAATAACCACTCAAACAAACAAAGGCGGCAGCTCCTGAAATAGAGCGCCGCACTCAGGCATGCCGAATCTGCAGCGCGCACATCGAGAACCGGGCCCCCACTCCGCAACTTTGATGCGGGCGAATGCGTTCTCTTCCAAACAAATATATGCGATGGCGTCCCAGGTGCATAAGAAATGGTTGCCACTTCCCTTAAGGCAGCTGTTTTGTCAGTATTCTAGTCTCCTGGGGTGGCCGGCGCACGATAACCATAAGACAGGGGCGATAGCCGCCAAGCATTGGAAACTCGGGAGTTAGCCACCTTTGCATTCGTGCCTCTGTAGCGCGTACTCTTACAGCGCATTCAGACGGCTAAACGTACAACATCACCAAAGATTTTGCGGATCGAACCGCTCGATTGTGTCTGGCATTTCCCATTTAGTCGCCCTCTTTAGGCGGATGGTCGTTGTCTTCTATTTAATAAATAAAAGATAGCGCTCTCACTTTTGTCTCTTTGGAGCACCTCAATAAGATAACAACCTCCATCGTATTTGTTCGAATATTACCAGCGCTGTTAGGCAATGTTGTATTCAGTTGCATGGCAAGGTATCCCGAGTGCTTTAGTAGAAAGTCCTTATGATTTCTTTAGCATGTGCAGCTACCATAGACCCGACATTGTGCTACAGCTACAAGTGACTCGAACACTGCAATATTTAGGCCCCTGCCTTGTGTACTCCTGGAGGGCAGCACATCTTCACTGCCTTATTTTCATTTAGCCCTAAAACAAACATTACGGCCAAACAATTTTGAAACATCCAGCTCTTCGACTTCTGCGCGAGTTCTGAAATTTTCGAGGTAGGAATTGGTTCCCGTGTCCTGAACCCTGTATCTGCCTCGAAACCGGGGGCCTTTCACTGGTCACCTGTTAAGCCTTCCAGTGGAAATGTTATGCGGCCTCGCTGCTGTGGGCCCGCACTACGCGCCGTCGAAAATCGCGCCGCAAAGTTCCAGCGCGCACACTCCTCCCGCTGAAGTGCCAGGAGTAGGCAGGGTGAGACGCAGGCGCGTGCCAAACCACGCGGGGATCCAGTGCGGCACGCCTTCGGCGGACGCGAGTCTTGTGACCTCTGATCTCGCGGGCACCGCGGGGAGCGAAGATATGCGGCCGAGGGTGCCGCCGATAGAGATACTTACGGGGGAGAGTTGTTAGCAAAACAAGGGGGGTGAGGCGAGAGTGCGCCGGGTTGAAGGCCGCGACCTCGCCAGCCGACAGGTCGAACTCGGCGCCGCGGGCTCGCTTTCGCGAAGGCTGCTCGGCCGGACGGATCGAGGAGGCTCGACCCGAGGAAAGGGGTCGTGCCGCCCGCAGTACCTGTTTTGTGAGCGCTCGTGTTTGTGCGGGCCACGTTGAGGAGGCACGCGTGTGGCGCACTTTCTCTGTCCCGCGACCCGACGAAAGCGGGGAAGATCAGGAAGCACGCGGAGCCAATCGATCTACGGAAGGGTCTGCCTCAGGCACCGACCTGACCTGGAGCCGGTCGAGTGGGCACGCGCCGCGAAGACTGCTTGGAAGGCCGCCGCTTCCTTCATCAAACGACTAGTTTCCACTCCTGTCGCTTTCGCTGCCAGGAAGTATAGCACCGTCCCCGCTACACGAGGTCGTCGACGGCAGAGAACGCTCTGAAATGCGAACACACGACACCACAGAAGAACGCATCGCTCGGGGCAAATAGCGCCGAGTAGCTATCTTGCAATTTGAAGGTAGCGACACACAAGCGAAGAAAGATGCAAGGAGCTGAAGCACCGGCGTTCAACTATGACCCTTATTGAAAGCATCCGGTGAATCCACCTACATAAAATGTCTTCAAAATAAGTATACACAAAATAGGGCTGCACAAAATACACAAATGACGATACAGAAAACAGACACGACAGAGCTAAGCTATTCTTCTCTTATCAATAGATCACTAGTTTAACGATATCAAAAGCACCACTCATGCCGCGAGAAAGCGTTTGGTGAGAAAACGCGCAGACGACGCCGCATTTAAGTTGTCGCCCCAACAAATTGACATCACAGATTTTGAAGGCTCCTGCAAAGACTCAGATAATTATGAGCCGATAATAATGAATTGAACTGTGGTCTGAGGTGGCCAGAGAATCAACGAATCAACATAGCCCGTTTCATGAAATTTCATCGAGTCTGTGTGGCCAAAGTACGAAAAATAAATTTGAAAGCCGTGACGTCATGTTTGCGCTTAGGTGCCGAGGTTTTGGCGCGAAATAAAAATCCGAATTTGACATTGATGTTCTCTTCTGATATTGAACCCAAGAGAGAGAGAGAGAGAGAAATAAGGAAGGGAAGGCAGGGATGTTAACCAGTCATGAGTCCGGTTTGCTACCCTACACTGGGGGATGGGAAAAGGGGAATAAAAGTAAAGAGAAGGAGAGAGGGGGATTGCCTACAGGGCAGTCCTATACAATATCATAGGCGCTCGGCTAGGCCAGATGCTTTTAGAAAGGCCAAAAGCGCTTTCATTGCTTTCTGAGCCGTTGGACCGTGAGGACGGTATTCTAAGATTGTCTGTTCACAAAGTGGACGATCGTCGAGCTTTGTGAAGGACTCGGTCATAGGCAGTCGATGTTCCTCAAATTGTGGGCAGTGGCACAACAAGTGATCTATGGTCTCTGCGCATCCGCAGACAGCACACGCAGGACTATCAGCCATTCCAATCAGCGCATAGTAAGCGTTCGTAAAGGCCACTCCCAACCACAATCGGCAAAGAAGCGAAGCCTCACGTCGGTGCAAACCAGCCGGAGGTCCGAGTTGCAGCGATGGGTTTAGCCGGTGCAGTCTGGTGCGCCTCGTGTATGGGGTATTCCAGTCAGTTAAGGACATGGTTCGCGCAAGAGTGCGAAGTTGTCTTGCAGCGTCGGTCCTTGAGAGCGGAATGGGAACACAGCGGTCTTCATCGCCTGATGTCCGAGCTGCCTTATCTGCGGAGTCATTTCCACTGATATCGCAATGGCCTGGTATCCATTGAAAATATATCTCATGTCCTTTTTCTTGTAAATTTTGGACAAGTACCGCGATTTCGTATGTAAGGTGGTTTTGCTCCACGTGTCGAAGAAACGACTGTATACTTTGTAGAGCTGATCTTGAATCACAGAAGATTGCCCACTTTGCAGGACTCTCAGCGTGTATAATATGAAGCGCTCCGCGGAGAGCCGCGAGCTCTGCAGCTGTAGATGTGGTGACGTGGGAAGTTTTGAAGTGCTGGGTGACTCCCATTCTTGGGATAACTATAGCACCACCGGAACTGGTTGATGTGGTTGAGCCATCGGTATAAACGATGGCCAAATAAGCGGTAACGTAATTCTTAACCAACGATTATCAGTATAAATTTACGCTTTCAGTTTTGCGTCCTTCAATGTAATAGTGACACCGGATTCATTATGTCTTGAGTTAATGATCTGATCGTGTATACATGTAATATTCCTGTTTATACAGAATAACTGAAAAGAACAGCATATTCACGCAGTTATGCCAGGCTGTCAAACTGTTTCCAAACGTCTTTCCTTCATCGCTTTTTAGCTACTTCAGTTTCATTGCCAACTGCTTGACCTACTTCAGCTGTTTTGGCTGTTTCATCGGAGCTTTCTTTGTATGATACTTCCTCACGGTCTCATTTGTTTCACATTGCTTTTGTAGCGCCGATTGTGACTGTTATAAAGATGGAACGGTGACCGACAGCGGCAAAGAACCCTGTTTGCTTCCTGTGTGGCTTTCCGCGGCTTTAGGCGGGTTCAGAATTGAAAAATCCAAGCCATCTATACGCACTGCTCGCCGCTGAAGGTGCGTTTCACCGTAAGGATTTCTGCTGGGACTTGCTCTAGGCGCTATTCCTTGTTTTTGTCTGCCAGCTTATCCGTCACTAGCTTCTCTGTCGGCACTAAAGTATACAAGCGCCTGGGTTTGCACACGTCAGGGCTAAGCAGTATCGCGATACAAGAGTACCGCGATAGTATTTAAAAGATACTTTTGAGTATCTGTACTGCTGTATGGAGATACATTTGAAAATTTATATGTATCTCGGTAGTGAAATACTTTTACGATGTATTGCCCGTATCGCGATACCATGCAGGACACGGGTATCTCGTTACTTTTTTTTCGGTAATGAGCTGAGACGTATATCCAAAGGCGTGTTTCCACGCGGAAATTTGGTGGCGTTCTGCTGCTGCTCCGTTCTTTCACGCCTCGCTTGCAGGCGGCAGGTGTCCCGGCACGTGCGGGACGGCTGTGCGGATAGCGCGTAGAACGGCCCTTAGTACGAACTCCGCAGAAAAAGCTTTTGTATTCACTCTAGCCATTTGTTCCATGCTTTTTGATAACGCTGTTTTCAGGTTAATTTCTCGCTTTTATCACATTAACTATAACCATTACTAAGTCCACATATTGCCATTTTGATTGTATTATTCACCATGTTATCGCGCACAGGAGGCCCCATTTCAGCTTGCAAGCACGGGACCTCCTTCTGTATATACTTACCATGTATAGTCTTCTTCCTTTGACGTCAAATAATTCTGAATTCTGAAATTAAATTAGGCAGTTTGGCATCGTGTGAGCGAGCCGGCCGTACTGTATTTAAGCGGCTTCTCGTTGTACAGTATACGCATGGTCATCGATTTCGGTGTAAAACGTGTTACTCTTTTTGTGATACTGCAGAATTTTTTTATTGTAACTGATATCTGTACATATTTCGTTAGTAACAATTACGTACAGTGTAAGCCTCTTTTGTACTGCCTTAATGGCGCACACAGTACTGTGATAAAGTAATGCATAAACTGCAAGTTTCAATGCCCTGCAAAATTTCAAATAATATTGTGCACCTAACAAATGTATTTACGGAGCATGAACATCCCCGACATAGAAAAAGTAGTTCAGTATCTGTATTGCTATATCTGTATTCCGGAATACTTTTTTCGTGTTTTTACAAAAATATCTCTGAAATATCCCGCTACGTCAATTACAAATGTATGTCAGTATCTGTGTTTTAGGCTTCCAAACTGTATTTAGATATCTGTATTCCGGAATACTTTTTCTGGTATGTTTGCCCAGACCTGGTACACGTCGTCCACAATAATCGGAAGCTCCTTTTGTCTTTCCTACATCACACATGCCATTAACGAACTGTATTTGTTACCAGCACGAATGTGCAAACTTTCGTGGCAAATAGGCATTAGAGCCCTTTGCATAAGGTCATTTGAATTTAACAGCCAAATATACGAAGGACAGCACATTCCAATATAAGCTAATCAGCGACAGCCTGTGCGCGGAGATGTGCCGCTGGCCTGATTACGATAGGGTCGAAATGCGGGGTCATCGTGTATTTAGACGTAGGTGTACGTAAAAATTTCAGTTGGGTAAAATTAATCCGTAACCGCCCACTACTGCATGCATGGGAATGATATCGTAGTCTTCGCGAATTATTACGCAAGTTAATGGCGCTAATGGGATTTTGTTATTTCCGCTGCACCTTTTCCTTTTCCTCATGGCACATGGTTAATCGCGCGCAGACACAGACACAGGATAAGAGAACCAGGCAACATAAACGGCACACTCCTTTGCCTGCTCCCGCATGTCTTAGCTTCTTTGACAATGAATTCGAGCGAACGAGCTCAACTGTGTTTCGTTGTAAGCACATCGTTCTTTCCATCATGGCAAAGGAATTTTTATTCATTTTTTCAGGTGTTTGCGACGTCGGAATTCCGTATTACGCCTGCGTCGTTTAGTTCGAGATTGAGCAATCGCAGACTGTTGTTTTCTGTTTCTTTTACGCTTTTTACCACGAATCACGCACTTACGTGTCAGTGTTGTTTGGCCAAACAAAAAACCCCCTTTGCCAAAGAATGGACGAAGTTACGACAACAGTATGCATGCATAACGGAACATAGGGAGCCAGCGCCGGCCGTGTTTTTTGGCGGCGGCGCACGAAGTATTCACGTTTTGAGTAGAGTACATTGTGCGGAGCGCATAACAGAAAGGTGCTTTGAAACGCGAGCGAAATTGAATACGCACACTTTTGAAGAAAGCGGAACAGCTTACGAGAAGGATCGCGAGAAGAAACAGCATGCGACCTGGAGCTCGTGGTGCATGTTTTTTTTTAACTGTTTGTCGGTGATCGCAGTCTTGCGTTAACGCACCTCGCGCAAGTAGATCGTTGAAGGGAGCAGCGTGTAATCTGACGTCAGAGCACCAGTGAGAGGGAGACGCATGTGTAGAACCGAAACTTTTGCACCCATGGTTTTTGTGTGCCCAAAAAGTCAAGCATAGGCAAGGCGCCCGCAGCGACTTGCCTATGCTTGTCAAGGGCATCAAGGGGATGCATCAAGAGGATGCACATTGTGCTCATAGTTTCCAAGGTAACGGAAACTTACCTTGGAATGCCCAGTATCCACCATGCCCAGTGCTCAGTACCTTGCGCCATTAGTGCAAGATACTAGGCGTATCTTGCACTAACGGTGCTAGGCTAGACACAGCAGAGCTAATCGGCACCCAGCTGGTCCTAGCTGCTTCTGGGTTTTTCTAAGTATTGCGTGTTTATGGTAAGAGCTGCTGGCTTGGCGTGGTACACGAAATCGCTGGTCGTGGTGCACTGTGGCACCTTGTCTCTCAGCAGCGATTCCCGGCATGGCCGGCACACCCGTATTTCATCGTGGTCGGAGGCTTCCAGAAACTCCTCGCGAAGCACTCCCGAGGCCCATTGAACGCTCCTTAGCTTCGAATGATTTCTGGGGTTTTACGTCCCAAAATCACGATAGGATTATGAGAGACGCTGTGGTGGAGGGCTCCGGCAACTCTCACCACCAAGCGTTCTTTAGCGTGCACTGACAACGCACAGGACACGGGCCTAAACATTTAGCCGTCATCGAAATGCAGCGGCGGCTGCCGGGATTCGCTCCCGCGCCCTCCGGATCAGCGGCTGAGTACCATAGCCACTAGACCGCCATGTAGGGGCCGCTTCTCAACGTTCGCACCGATCTTAGCATAGAGAGCTTTGCATCGATTCACAGGCAGTCACAGACGCGGCACATGTGGCCAAACTCTAGAGAGACCCACTATCCTTCGGGGGTCTGAGGCCTCGGAAACAGCCTCGCAATACACCCCGAGGCCCAGAGAACGCTTCTCAAAGTTTGGCACCGAGCTGACGTCTCTATCGTCTGCGCATGCGCAATCGCCAGCGACGTCACGACATTCGGAGAAGAGCGCCAGCTGTGGTTTAACTGGTTGCTAAGCGAGCTTTTCCTGATGCACGCGCACTCATTTGCTGACGATGACAGTTTCATCCGGCGGTGCACAAGTTAAACAGGCGCTTGAAGAGCTCCGCTCTTAGAAATTGCTTTCGGGAAGAAAGCGATCTCCGTGGTAGAAAGTTGAGTACCTTGCGAGTGTATCAAAACTTTGACCAAATTGAGTACGTCTTCGTTTATTGACTCAGTAGTACAGCATACTACTGAAGTTCTGAAGGCTGAAACGACGACGATATATGTCGTTTTGTGCGGTTTTATATCCCAAAACCAGTTCTGATTATGAGAGACCCCGTAGTGGAGGGCTGCGGAGATTTCGACCACCTGGGGTTCTTTAACATGCACTGACATCGCACAGCGCACGGGCCTCAACATTTCGCCTCCATCGAAATGAAGCCGCCGCGGCCGGGATTCAATCCCGCGACCTTCAGATCAGCAGCCGAGTACCTTAGCCACTAGACCACCGTGACGGGGCGGCGATATATGTGTCGGGCACAATATATTTCATGCTTGAAATACAATATCTTGTTGGGTTTGTCTAGGAGGTCATCGACTTGTGCTTGAAAGTACGCTGTTCTACAAGTGTATAGGATCTGCTTCTCCCGAGCCTAGTTTGCTCTCTCGCATGTATGTATCAGGATAATTTTAGTAGGTGCAAGACGACAATCCACCATTATAATACACGACGGCAGAATAATGCGAAAAAGGCGAGGAACGCAGAGATTTTCCTAAGGGTCGCACAGGTGGAGCCTGCCCTCCTTAATTACGCTACGCTATCAGCGACTCTGACAACGGCGGCCGACATGCCGAATCGTTAACAAACGTCGTGTTTCACACGTCTGTCGCCTTGAATCGCACATGCGACCCAATCCACAGAACTTCATTCTCGCGTATTCCAGTGGGCGCCTTCTAAGCACAAGGCCTGGAAGTATTCAGAGTAGGCATAATCAATACTTGTCTGCGATTCCCAGATCATGCAGCTTTCCCACTCCTTTGACCTGCTGTTACAAGGGGCGTCGACGTATGCGGAAGTCAGGTGCTTTGATCGGCGATGTTGCTAGAATGGAGGCTTTGTTAGCATGTCGACTCTCATAACTCTCTCACAACTGCAGCTGCAGGAACCGTTCGAACCTATCTCGGCCTTCTATGCCTAATACATGAAGCCTGAAATAGGTTGTTTGCGGCGTGCGTGTGTTGCCAAGAGCTTCCAATCGCCGTCGTTTGAACCATAACAGAACAATTGGCCGTGTCCTCCACCATGACACAAGCCACTTCAACAGTCAGCTGCGCAACCAGTTGCTCATGCCAAGACTCAACCCAACCAGTATATTCTGACCCAACACCGAGACCCTGGCAGTTTGGGCCGCTGGTTCAGTCTTACGTATGACAACTCAACCCAACTAGAATGTCATGACAGAAGTACGAGGCCTTGCTAATTGCACGCACCTCCAGCGCTTGAAAAAAGATGAAAATTGAGACAGGCAGATTACGGGCAGGAAGCTGGTTCTCAACCGATTTTTATTTTCTAATGAGGACGGCTAACGTGTAAGTTTGTTAAACAAGCGCCAACAGACAGTTAAGAAACATAGATGGCGCATGCCAAGATCTCTAAAAGCTGCCTGACTCACAGGTTATCATTCAGGTCCATAATTTTTTTACCACAAAACAACACAAACAAGAAAGGTGATCGGTTCAGAATAACACAAACTAATAACGAAAGCTCTGTCACAGTAGCTGATACTTTAACTGTCTTGTCTGACAAATGTAAAGGTCTAATTTACACACGAGATCTCAAGGGAGACAAACTTCAGTTTCGAGATTGCGAATCATTCTTATATGCAGGTCACACCTGCTGGGTGTACTCGCCATCTGCAGTCTGCTACATTATACGACTGAGCACTAAGATTGTGAAAAGCGCCGATGCATTGATGTGCCTTAAATCTTCCCTAACGAATTTGTACCATCACACGGCGAACGAGAGTTTAAGTGTAAACTTGAATAGGATGCAGGATGATGCGGGTTACCATAGTGTGGTGCTAACATCAGTCTCTGGAACTACTTCAGAAGCTGAAAGGCAGGCGGCAGAAAAGTAACTGTCACAAGATGCCTGAAGTGGTGCTGTAATGCCAGAGAGAATCATAATCACAAGACTCTGTCTGATAGATACCAAATTCCCGTAATGCTTTATACCCTCTTCATAACTTTGCATGCTTTGCAGCCGCACTTGCACAATAAATAAAAACGGGAGTGTGATAAATCACACTTCACTTTTGTACATTGTAGCGCGGGTGTGGTTTACACGTTTCCACTCTCTTGTTGAAAAGTATGTAGGAGAGTCGGGGCACTGTCAGTGAAGGCCTGAACGAAGATGAGCGATCCCTACCCACTGATACGGGCTCGCATGTACAAAATTTGCAAGCGTCAAGCTGTGTTTCGAAACACTTATTTTGAAAAAGAGCCGTGGCACCAGCACCAAGGAATTATTAGAGACTAATTTCATGATTGATTTGTGGGGTTTAACGTCCCAGAATCAGCTCTGATTATGCACTAGACCACCGTGGCGGGGCAGAGAATTACTTCATACAGTCATTGTGTTCTCAGTACATCAGTGCTCCTTTAACTTTGTTTAGCTTTGACTTCTTTTTATGGATTATCTCCCATGATTACGCTTTGCTGACCAGGTTTGCGGCGTTGTGAGTGATGTACACTGCGAATGAGTTTCGGTGTTCCGTGCTGTATAAATTTGTGGTAACGCCATAAAATCCGGTCAGTTGAGAGTAGCGCTGTGTCCTGCCTTCTTTCTTGTAATGCTGTTTTGCGCTAAAAAAGTTATAAATCCGCACCAACTAGCGCGCCAAGTATTGTAGTTCAGGTATTCACATTCTGTCATTGAAAATATAATGAAAATTAGAATGCATTCATCGTTTCCTTTGAATACAAAAACCTGAAGAATCAAGTGGAAGTTTTCATTTTTGCGTGTGCCAAAAACACGAACACATTCGCTGTTGAATATAGGTGCACAGTAGGATCGTGTACGATAGTCTGCTACGCCACTAAAACACACTTGTGCACCGAATTGCACGCGCTTCTCTCTTAATGTGTCACTGACGCAACGAGAGATACGGTCAATGTAGTATTTTACATGACAAGGGCATACATGACAAGGGCATACGATCTAGGCACTTTTGATTGAAGCGATAGTGAGGCTGCCGAGAATTCACCGATTGACGAGACATGAAGAGCAACATCTGGGATTGAACTCTTCATTGCTTTTCTCCTTGATTATGTTGCGCCGTTAACTTCAACATGTATCAAAGCAACTGGCCCAACTTATAATTTTGACGAACTTTTATGCTTGCTCACATATGGGCTAACTCGAAGTAACGGACTAACTCCAAGTACACAACCACAAGCAGACCAGCAAGGTCATGTACAGTCCCATCGTTTATGAAAGGGAACACGCGAGCGCCTGGCCTGTGCGCTTCGGCATTTTCTCGCAGCTCCTTCAAGCGGGAGCGAGAGAAACCGCAGCCTCTTTTCGCGTCATCTTGTGGCGAGCAGAACAACCAGTCATGGCCGATATGGAACCGGCTGGACGATCGCAGCCCTCTGCCCGTTGAAGGCAATATATTAGGCAAGAGGCCGGTCGAACGGCGCGTCGTCTGGTGCTTGTAAAATGCGCTTGGCACGCGAGCGCACTCGAACTGGGGAAGCCCTGCCGCTAGGGTTTCACGCGTCACGCTTCAGCTGATTTAAACCTATTTAAAAGACAGCGGTGCACTCAGCTTAACTGTGGTTGGTGCTCTGTCGTTTTCAAACCTCTCATCGAATGATGTGGACACCCTTACGGAAATGACATATATGCGCCAGATATGTTTCATATATGGCCAGATATGGACATATAGGCGTTCATATCAGGCTGTCTATTTCCATATCAGGGTCAATATAAAGTCATATACTTCCATATATGAACGTATACGGAGTTTTATATGCCATATAAGGTAGCTATATACTGCCATATATGGCTTGATATTGCGCCTTATATGATATATACGGTATCAGTATACTTCCATATACGACGTACATGGGCCACATATGGCTTTATATACTCGATATAAAGAGTATGCATCAAAAGTAACATAATGCCAGCTATGGATGCAAGTTAACAGCCATATACATAGGTGTATTTATATTATTTATGTGTCGACATCCAAGTAAGGGGCAGTTCTTCAAGCTAATCTATGTATATATATAGCTCGGATTTTCTCGCGTCATGATGGCTGATAATATATCGCGCCAAGCGAAACAATAAATACCCAGTAATGTTATTTATACATACACAAATAATCGATGGAACCACATATCTCATCGCATCCAGCAATTAGTAATTACAAAAGACATCAATGCAAGAAGTACACACTAAGGGTAAATGGTAAAAGACAGTAAGGGAGGGTCGGTGGTGAGTTCTGCTTTCTCATGGAATCGTAATTTCAATTAATACGTGATTTACCTACAGCGCGAGCTAATTATCTGCATAAAAACGATGTATGATTTGTGGGGTTTAACGTCCCAAAACCAGCTGTGATTATGAGAGACGCCATAGTGGAGCTCTCCGGAAATTTCGACCACCTGGGGTTCATTATAACGTGCACTGACATCGCACAGCACACGGGCCTCAACATTTCGCCTCTATCGAAATGCAGCCGCTGCGGCCGGGATTCGATCCCGCGACCTGCGGATCAGCGGCCGAGTACCATAGCCACTAGACCACCGTGGCGGGGCAAAAAGAAAAAAAAACGATGTATGAAGCTGAAGTATTATTGTTTGGTCGACGGTGCAGTTGCAAAAGCCAAAAGCAATTGTATATACGCGCGCATTATAGTGGTGCATTAGTGCATAACTGGTGCCAGCTTTACCACAATAAGCGCCTAGATTGGATGTTCACTGTTAGTTATAGCCAAATGAATGATTGTTGGAATGTGTCAGCAACATTCTTTACTTTTATTTTTATTTTCTTTACCTCGTCTTGTCCGAGTGCGGCGCGAGAGAGGGCTATCGCTTCTACTCTTTCTACAGCTGACCCATCATTGCTCAAAAGACTGCAAAAGACGAGCCAAAAAACATAAATGACAAAAAAGAGCCCCTCTCCGTCCACCCCCCGTCTTTTCTTCCGCAAAGAGCCACGCTTTTTTTCTTGGAACAGTGCAAGGGACACTTGGAGATGGCCCCGCAGCTGCCGGTGTGTTTGCCACGAAGGCGTGAGGCTGGAAGGCTGGAAGCAGCTGAAAGTGTTATATTGAGCACCAAAACGGCGTGGCTGCATTTTAGATATCTGCATTTATTTTATTTACCAAGTAGGAGCACGCCACGCACTATTTCGGAGAGGTTACAGTACACTCAGTCGTCCCTATACATCAAAGGTCAGTTGCTTTGTTGCAATAATGTATAAACATGTTTACTGGTTCAGCTATCAATGACAGTGCTTTATGTTCATATATTTGATGCCATTTTGGAGGACCGGCCTCACCTTATGACCAAGCTAATCACGTCGTTGAGAAAGACTGCTTTTTTTCTACGTGACAGCTTCAGCTTAATTGCTATGAATTGTTTTTGACAAAACAGAGACAAGCATCTCCCTTCCCTGCGCATGAAAGTGCAAAGAAGTAAATTGAAATAATTGAGCAACTGCTTGTAAGGTGTTTTGCATATCGACCAGCACATTGCGTAGTTCACGGTCATGCAGGATGGTTTAACGATACGGGCCCGCTCCTATGTTTTCTGATTGTTGTTCTTGGCCCCTACGTGAATGTATGCATGTATACGTATAAAATATTGTGTCGTTCTGTCATCAGCTGCACATATTTTAGAGCTATTTATTGGCCCCTAATACATAAGCATTACTTTCATGCTCCAATTGTGTTTTGCCATTTACAGCTCGCACAAAGGACTTCTCTACGAGGTGCCAGCTCGAGTACAATGGAAGACTTAATTTTAATATTATCCCTGGGCGCAAAGCACAGCGACCTGAAAAGCAAAAAGGCAGAAAACAACTCCGAAGAATGAAAACATAGCTGGAAAATAAAATACACGTAAAAGGTCCATCTTGCATTTATGTTCTCTTTCTGTATTCAGCACTCACATATGGCCTATAGTGTCAAGCAAATATGGTCATTTGAGGGCCCATATACGGATATATTACAAATTGGGCAGATATGGCCATATAAGGGCTCATATGGATATATTAAAAATTGGGCAGATATGTCCATATAAAGCGCCATATATGGATATATAAAAAATTGGGCAGATATGGTCATATACGGGCCCATATACGGTTATATTAAAATTGGGCAGATATATGGCCATACAAGGGCCGTATGTGCCATATATGGCCATATCTGCCCAATTTTTAATATAACCGTATATGGATTTTTTCATATCAGTCAATGTGCGGCATTTTCGTAAGGGCAGCCTTATGGATTGAATCCCACTTAGCCCAGAACTTATCGCATGCCAATACGAAAAGTACTACGATGTTTGCAATCGATTCTGCAAAACCATGCACAGTGAGTGCCACTGGGGTCGGGATGACAGCTAGAGATCGTGGGTGCTGCGTAGCAAACAGGAGGAGAAAAGTTCTCGTGGTGGTTGTGATATTTTTATCAAAATTTAGAAGTGATGTGATATAAGCATGAAACTTGAATACATATAATTTTAATAAGTTTATTGAATCTCAAAAACTACGTCAATTGTTTTTCTTTGATATAACAGACAAAATGATCAAATTGCGACACTTCTCAATACTAGTGGCGTCACCATTTGCTGCCATGACAGCTGGCACTCTAGTTCGTAGGGAGTCAGAGAGCGCCGTTCAGGTCGCGCCCCTTCGCAGATGCTCCCAATTCTCTTGATGACAACCCGCCAGCAGACCGCCAGCGCGGTTTTCAAAAGTCCCCACACGTTTTAGATTATATGTTGAGATCTGAAGACTGGGGAGGCCATCTCGAAACTTTGATGCTACGTTGTTGAAGACTGCTTGGCATCGTTCTGGATGCTTGCATAGGCCAGTAGTCCAGGACACGTTCATGTGATTCAGTGTAGGATAGAGAAGTACGAGGAAGGCGTGAATGTCTTGAGTTTAAAGGTGAACATTTCAAAGAGGTAGGCCTGGTTGGGAAGGAATTTACGGACAAAGGAAAAGGACACCAACCATTGAAACTGGCGAAGCAGGAGATTAGAATGGGTCACAAGCAATTTCTACGCTCGTCCACTTCTTGCCACGCCCGAAAGACCGGACCGCCCAAGGAGAAAGCGCAGGACCTGGTATACCCCAGACAACGTGGGGATTGCAAGGCCTCCCATGTACGGGGATGACAGAACTTCCCGAAAGGCTGCGGCAATGCAAGAATGATTTCAGCAGATTTTACGGACAAAAGATCGCATTACCTGAACACAGTGAGGTTAATGACCACGGGATTGCTTTTGAGTACGTTGATATCGTTGACGCATAGGCATGCCACCATAAGAAGCATTTCGTATAATCCAGGCTTATAGAGGACGACGCCCCAACAACGTCAACCGATCCACTTGTGCACTTCCGAGCCTTTAGTTGAACGGTCTCCGCCATATCATGTAGAAGAGGTTGTGACCACGTGACCTGGTTGTTCGTTGGGCCAGCTAAGGACCCTTGATGCAAAGGGTCCGAATAGAACCCGAGACATCGTGTTTTTCATGTACAGCAAGAAGGAAGTTTTTAGTTTTAAATGTGAAGTATTCCTGAGCGAACTTCGGCGACTTGGAATCTATCTATCTATCCGTCCTTCCGTCCGTCCGTCCGTCCATCTATCTGCCTACGACTTTGTGCTCTCCTGGCCGTTTCGTTAATGGGATGTATGCGAAAATTGATATGACACAACTACATGACTAACACAAATGACAGGTCATAACATGAAAATCATGACATGCATGTCACGTCACGAGCGGCATGATTTACATGCCACGGTCTTAGTACTCTCCTGACCGTTTCGTTAATGGGATCTATACGAAAATTGGTATGCCACAACATGACTGCATGACGAACATAAATGGCAGGTCATAACATGACAATCATGACATGCAATACATGAGCGGCATGATTTACATGCCACGGTCTTGGTGCTCTCTTGACCGTTTCGTCAATGATATGTACACGAAAATTGATATGGTACAACGTGGCTGCATGACGAACATAAATGACAGGGCATAACATAAAAATCACGACATGCATGTCATTAGCGGCATAATTTAAATGCCGCGGTCTCAGTACTCTCCTGGCCGTTTCGTTAATGGGATGTATACGAAAATTGGTATGCCACAACATGACTGCATGGCGAACATAAATGGCAGGACATAACATGAAAATCATGTCATGCATGCCATGAGCGGCATGAGTGACATGCCACGGTCTTCGTGCTCTTGCGGCCGTTTCGTTAACTTGATTTGTGGGGTTTAGCATCCCAAAACCAGTTCTGATTATGAGAGACGCCGTAGTCGAGGTCTCCGGAAATTTCGACCACCTGGGTTTCTTTATCGTGCACTGATATCGCACCAGCACACGGGCCTCAACATTTCACCTCCATCGAAATGCAGTTGCCGCGGTCGGGATTCGATCCCGTGACCTTCGGATCAGCAGCCGAGTGCCATAACCACTAGACCACCGTGGGGGGGGGGGGGGGGAGCGTCGTTAACTTGATATATACCAAAGTTGGTATGGCGAGACAGTGTATGACGACCATGGGTGACACGTTCCAAGAACATGAAAATCATGACATGCATGTCATGAGTGGAATGATTTACATGCCACGGTCTTGGTGCTCTGCTAGCCGTTCCTTAATGGAATGTTACGAACATTGGTATGCCACATCATGACTGCATGACGAACATAAATGACAGGTCATAACATGAAAATCATGGCATGCATGTCATGAGCGGCATGATTTACATGCCACGGTCTTGGTGCTCTCCTGGCCATTTCGTTAATGGGATGTATAGCAAAATTGCTATGGCACAGCATGACTGCATTACGAACGTAAATGACAGGTCATAGCATTAGAATCATGGCATACGTGTCATGAGCGGCATGGTTTACATGCCACAGTTTGGTGCTCCTGCGCTCGTTTGGTTAACTTCATATATACCAAAATCAGTATAGCGAGACAATGTAGGCCCATTTTACGTTCCTGATGCGTGCTTCGCATTTCCTTGATTGCCACTGCCCGTGGGATCTGCCAATTTTTTCACTCGTTTAATATAGATTTTCATCGGTTGTTGTCCCTTTGTTTCATTTGTGTGTTTTCAACATGTAGCACGTGACCAGCCCTTCTTTCGTTAGAAGGCCCCAGAACATCCTTGTCGCCACTTGTAAAACGGCCACTTGCAGCCACTGGCTGGATTTACTGTTTAAGTGTAGAAAATATTCGCCTCCAGCCTGCACAGGCACTACAGTCCCTCAACATATACATCGCATCTTTCCTTCGTGTCATGCACGCTTGCCTACCGATCTCGGGTTTGAATACTCTGAGTGAGGATAACGGGAACGTTGAACGGTTGTGTGGCTTACTTGATAAGAAATTACGCAGGCATGCGCAGCTTCGTTCACTTGCGTGCGCGCGCGTGTGCGTGCGTGTGCGTGTGCGTGCGAGGCAGAAGAGAAATCTGTGAAAATGGTTGTTGTTGCGCTCTAAGAACAGCAAACAATTATCACCTTGAACATTGTTGGCTACAGTGAGCGGTCTATCGCAGCACTGACAAAAGGCCCACTTACAATAATAGTATAATTGTTCACGCCTATATGGAGAAGGAAGGGCCGAGTAAAAGGCGCTCCACACAGGCACTGACCCCGGTCATCTACAGAGGACGAAGACGGGGTCATCGTAGCTGCAATGACTGAGCCCTCGGATCCCAGTGCCAAAAAATTATGCAGGAGCTTGGACTTCAGGGTCGCCAGGTGTCAGCGAAACACTGGCGCGCGTCCTGTGTCGCTGCGACGTACGCGTCGCCATATGCCAGCCCGCAAGCTCAGAGCTGAATTGGTACGAGTGAAGGATCGACTCAGGAAGGCGAAGTTTCCAGGCGTCGTCTACGAGATGCTGTGCGCCAACTGCGCGGCTGTGTACATCGGCGAGTCAGGTGACTTAGAACGACTTCGAGAACATCAGAATGATGTCAAGACTCGGCGGGTGGCTTCCAAAGAGCTTGCCGAACATTCGGTAGCCACCGGCCACAACATCGACTGGGCACAGGCACATGTGCTTGAAAAAGAAAAACAGGGCGCCGCGGCTCTATCTCGAGTCGCTGATTATTCAGACGACAGCGAATGCGCTGAACCGCAATCATGGTAATCTGTCCCCAGTATACGCAGGATGTCTGGGATCTGACATGCGCCGTATTTAAGGCAACGTTTCTACGCTTCGCCTCGCTGAACAACGCTCCCGTGTGGGAGCCGAAACGTCATTCCATCTTTATTTTGGTCGGTGCCGTGTATTTTGTTTTCGTCTTGAGGTTAGTAAAACGGCTCTAAACCTGGGTCTCACTGAAGCTGGCCTGGGCACGGCCGCACAGCTGGGATGCGTCTCGTTAATTCGCTCACCTATCTCGTTCAGATTTTTGCGGCGTTGTCGCCTTCGTCAGCGGTTCACAATGGATCGCCTGCTCGGATGCATCCTGTCTTGACCACGCAAATCGACTACATCGACTGGCATCTGGCGAGGGCACAATTCCACCCGGTGACCGCTACGCTACTGCACATGCGCCTACCGTCGCCGATAACTTCAGAGAACGACCACGGCGCCACCACGATGACGCAGTGGACCCACAAGGCTATAAGAATGGCCGTCGAGCCCTGGACAGCTCATGGAGACGGCGGCACAGCTGGAATGCGTCTCATTAATCTGCTCACCTATCTCGTGTAGGTGAGAAAATGTTCGGCAAATGTTTCCGAACCAGTAACCCCTACGTAGCTGTGCTTCCGTGTCCATGGCTGACATGGCTAATTTGTTCCCTGTTTTTGATCTAGGATCGTATCTTAGGTAATTATTGCTACTTGCTATTGCTTCAGCAGACAGCAAACGACATTAAAGAAATGAAACAACTAACACTGGTATCTATCGACAAAAAGTTGGAAGGCCAACCACGCTCTTGAAAACAAGATACCATTGTGTACCAGTGAACTAGCATCACTGAGAAGCCTCGTTGCTACGCTAGAGATGAAAACAGACAATTTAGAAAATCGGCCTAGAAGAAAACCTCATTATTCATGGCATCCCAGAAGACAAAAAAGACCAGGGCTCCCTTGACACCATTGTTGACGGAAAAATAATAAGCGGCACTAAAAACGGAACCTCTCACCATAGAGAGAATTCATAGACTAGGCAAACTAGCTAAAAGCAAAGTTAGACCGGGTATACTCTAGCTTCTCCATCACAGAGATAAGGATAGATGAAAAAACGGCTTCAAACTAAAGGACTGCCTTGGCCATCAGCGAAGATTTCTCGAGCAGAGTTCGTGACGTACGCAGGAAACTGTGGGATTGTGCTAAGAAACTCAAACAGGCGGGAGATAAAGTAACGCTTAGCTACAATAAACTACGTATAAACGGAGGACTGTTTGGTACAGCGAAAAAAAAATGACTGTTCCTGCGGTATCTGGTTGTGGGATCGATAATCGGCCAAAAATCATCCAAGACAATGCACGGACATTGCACCCGCCTGGAAGACCTGTTAATTTCACTTGAACCAGATTTCTTAGCTATCACAGAATCATGGCTATCTTCTGATATTTTAGATGTGGAAGTAACTCCCCCGTATTCGATTCTCCGGAATGATAGAGACACGTGCGGGGGCGGTATTGAACTATTAATAAGCAAAATATAAGTATTACGCCACTCCCTGATGTCCTAGGTGTAGAGGCTGTATTTTGCAAGCTCTTACCACTGCTGTTCAATAGTTCTAGGCTGTATCTATCGTAGTCATGCTGCTGACATTGACATCATGCTTTCGTTGTACCGATACAGGTCATCACATTTGACAGGGCCGACAAATCCTTCTTGAAGATTTTAACCTACGTGATATCAACTGGATAATACCGACGCATCATTCGGCCCCTTATAATCTTATGTTAGATTTCAACTTACACCAAACAGTTAATACGCCTACACGATATCCTGGTTCCAGTGGACACATAGTAGACCTCATTTTTTTGAGCAGTCACTTTCTCCCGCAAAAAAATAGAAGCAACAGGCGGCATATCCGATCACAACAAGGTAATTGCAGTATACCAGTCAAAAATAAAGCCTCGAAACCGGTGGTGAAATCCTTTCCCGACTTTGACAATGCTCACGACACTAGCATTATTGACAATCTTTCGCATGACCTATCCTCAAACGAAATTTCGTGCCAGGCTTTAACTGATGTTGAAACACTATGGCACTTGTTCATGTTCAAAGACGTCTCACATTGCATTCACAAGTTCGTACCTTTAAAAGAAAAAAAGAAGCATAACCCGTGGATAGCGCGTGACGTCATTCACGCAAAACAAAGTGAAGAGACTAAGAAAAGCACGTAAGAAAAAATTCACTATGTCAGCAAAAAACAACCACTAGGGTCCCGCGATTAGTCTGAAAGCAATTTTAAAGGCCACTATAGAATCTAAATAGCTTTATAAGACATCACCTTCAAAATTCTGGAACTATCTCAGCCCAAAGTCATCCAATGAAAAGGTAGGTTCCCCGAAAGAAAACCTAGCTAGAGCGAATACTCTTAATTATTTTCAGCCCGTATTCACACGTGCTAATGGTAGCATTCCTCGTATGGACACATGTTCTGAGAGGCATATAGAAGCTACAACAATCACCAAGTCAGGTGGTCTTAACCTTTTGCTTAATTTAGATGCCAAGAAAGGTTATGGGCCTGATAATATTCCTAACGCATTTCTCAAGATATATGCAGAATGGGTTGCAGAGTATGTATGTTTAATCTTTGACAAATCGCTGTCAACTGGTAGGCTTTAAAAAAAAACGGAAGACGGCTCGAATCACTCCTGTACACAAATCCGGAAACAGGCCTGACGCAGCTAACTTCAGAGCCATCTCAATCACATGCGCAGCATCTAAAATACCTGAACACATTCCCAAACACATAACATCTTTTCTTGACGCCGAATCTATCCTAACGCCTTTCCAGCACGGCTTTTGCCGCGGATTACCTACAGTGACCCAGCCCTTGAAACTTGTCCACGACCTGTCCCTCGGTGTTGATTGCAGGAAACAAAGTGACCTTATACTACTAGACTTTTCAAATGCCTTCGACCGAGTGACCCATCAGAAATTAATTTATAAGCTTAAGTTAACGCTATGTGACGGCCCAATAATTAATTGGATAACCGATTACTTAAGAGATCAGGTACAATTTGTTGAAATTGATGGTCAGTCATCTGGATCTGCCGAAGTATTATCAGTTGTTCCACAGGGTTGTGCACTGGACCCAGTTGCCTTGATCTTCATTAATGACCTGGCTGCTGACATACATGTCAAAATTTGATTGTTTACCGATGACTATTATTTATAATGTAATTAACAAAAATGGCAGTTGCCAGCTTGCTCCTTACTGCTTTTGATGTCCTTGTGTGTTTTATGTTACCATACCCAATAATAATAATAACAAGCATGAAGACTATCTAGCCCTTGACTGCGCTTTACAAGCTGCAACGAAATGGGGCTCCGACTGGCAGATGACGCTCAATGCTAAAAATCAAACCTACTCGCAGTCTTGAGAAAAAAAAGGAACAAATTATTTCCATACGAAATTGATGACACGGAGCTAAGTGCCATAACGGAACACTAGTACCTAGGATTAACTATAACTGAGGACCTGAGATGGAGTAATATTAATCACACATCGGCGTCCGCGCTCAAGCGACTGTTTCATCCGACGCCGCCTTCGATTAGCCCCCACAGAGACCAAACTATTGGCTTATAATGCATTTGTTAGACCCGTACTAGACTACGCAAACATCGTATGATTCCTGTTTACCAAACAAGATATCACGAAATATGAGGCCGTACAAAGAAAGACAACGAGGTTCATTTATAACAGGCACGGACCCCATTAATCCCCAACTGCATTGACGGAAACCGATGGCATAGATACTCTTCAGCGCAGAGCCAGAATAGCTAGACTGAAATTTGTGTACTTACTTTTACGTGACAAACTAAATATTGATGTAACTGATTACATATCCAGGTTAAAAACACGTCCGACAAGACATAACCATTCATAAATGCTCACTGAATACACCTTCCATACGGACTGCTTGAAAAATTTTTTTCCGTTGACCATAAGAGAATGGAATAACGTTCCTCTAGATATCATAAAAGTACGCCATTAACACAGTTATTAACTGCGCTGGAAAGCGAATCTTGAACTCTTAAATACTTCCGTTCATCTTTTTTCCTTCCCCCTCCTAGTGGCCTATCAAACTACACCGGCCTGCCTCTCTTCTTAATACACATGTATGTTCTTATTTTTCTTCACTTTTCTTTTAAGTGCCTTAGCATGCATATGTCGCCTCGCACTGCAACACCGCTGTGCAAAAATGCCATCTTTGACCCTTGAAGTCTCTGGAAGTGAACAGCATGTTTTTCTCGCCTAGGTTTACGGCATCACCGTGTGGAATGCTCATTTTCCTATCACCACAATTTAATTTTCTTTACTGTGCGAACCCATTTAATTTTATATTCTGCATGCTACTAATCGTTCTTGTTTTTGCGCTTTATTTGAAACTTTTTTGCCAGTATCAAAGTTTGTGTTGTTTTGTATATAACATAGTATTTGCCCTCCTGCTATGATCCCTTTGGGAATGGCAGTATTTACAAATAAATAAATAAATAAATAAGAAAGTCGCCAGCAGAAAATAGATGCTTCGGCAACTGAACCAAACTAAACGTCTTCAGTTTGCCAAGGAACACCAGAGCTTGACAGCCATTGTGTGGGAGCGCGTGGTGTTTTCGCTAGAAAAGTTTGTTTATGACCCGGTGGGACGAGTGGCGGAAAGTTAGGCGCCCCGAAAATTGCCGGTGGGACGTTTCATCTTTAAGTTAAACTACAACGCTGTCACATTGTTAACAAAACCAAACCGAATTTTGAAGTTTTTGCATTGCATATGTTGTATGGTCCTATACAGCACATTGGTAGCCGAGAGGACTGAAGAACCACGGAGTGGGAGTAGTTCACTGTTTTTTCCATTCATGTCCCGCTCTTGCGAAGCTGTGTTGCGTGAGGGGAGGATACAGTGAAATAGAAAATAATTGCTTTGTCTTAGTGAGTGAAGTGGAAGGACAAAACACATAAAACAATTGCTCGTGTAGCAATAACGTATGGCGTTGATGTTTTCTTTTCGGCTCTAAGATAATTGGATGGCATTTGCGCTAACATTCAAAGAAAATTCGATTTTAGTAGGTGTTCTAACACGTGTGGCGTAAGTCATAAGCCAGGAGTCATTCCCTGTAGTGTGGGAGTTGTATATCGCTTGCCGTTGCCCTGCAGCCGGTGCTATATAGGGCAGACGGAGCGTTGCATTAACGCGCGCCTCAAAGGGCATGAAAAAACAGGAAGGTTAAACTGTCGCACATAAGAGAGCACTGCGGCACATGTGGCTGTGAACCTGGGCTTGATAAGCACTTTCTCGTTCATCTCCATGGGGATGAACGCGCTCGGGAGATTGTGCAGGCGTTCAACGTTCATAAAGAAAAAGACGTGCATTAGCCGCCCACCTGTTTCATTCGAAGAACACGAAATAAAGCTTCAAGAATCGCATACTGATTAGGCTTTCTTGATTCATATTAACTTCCCAGTGGTAAATCCTACGCATGTGTGATTTTTATATTCGTAGAACATGTAACGAAAAATACGAATGAGGAGAACCGGACCCGACCGTCTGGCCTGTTCGAACGAATATGGCGGAAAACTAACAGCGCGAGCCCGCCCGTGGCCCCTGCTCGCGCTAGCCGCCCCTTCGTCGTCTTTATTTGCAACATACTCCCGCCGCCGACGAGTTTGCGAAGGGCTGCGTTCTTCGATAGCGCGAACCTTGAGACGGGACACCGTCCTCATGCGCGACCAGGGAGAAGTTCCGTCACACAACACAGTCCATATCACAGGAGGTAGTCGTCCTCGCAGGGTGTCGTCTTGGAGTCGCCGTGAAAGTTTGCTTGCAGCTTTGTCGGGGGAGTGTAGACAAAAGAAGTTTTTGTGCTGCCCAGGAAATTCGTGTGGCGCTTGCTGGGCGGTGATCGAAGGCGTCGCAATTGGCGGCGTAGCTGCGGGAGGAGGCTTATGGGGGCAGGGGGTTGTCCTAGCGGCAGACTGGCGAAAGTAGTAATCACATTTCTTGAAAGCCTCAGCTCCTGCGGAGGCCGTCTATGCTTCTGCCTTCCCTTGGAGATGCTGGGCGTCTTGGAACCGTACAACTTGCCGTGGTTGTGGCGTTTGCGGATGTTGCGTCTCTTCTTGTAGCACGAAGTTTCGGGCATCGTTCTGCTCTTTCCGGAAACTGATGATGTCGGCCCCTTACCGTTACGAAAGCGGGATCTTGACCTATACTTCGAAGAGCCAGACGATGTGTGTGGTCGCTTCTCCTCGTCCTCCTTGATCGTAGGGGACACAGCGGCGAAGGTCAGCTTCGAACTTTGCGAAAAATGTGCGGAGGAATTGAAGAAATGATCCTGACGTGACGAAAGCGCAGGCGATGGTGTCGCGGCGGACGCTTCTGCAGCATTAACTGTAGACAGAACGGTAGGCGTTGGTAGCTGCACAGTCGACGTCGCGCAAGTGTTCGAGAGCGCTGCATCGTCGTCGCTAGACAGAATGGCAGGCTCCGCGCACGTGGTGACGTTGCCTGACACTTCACAGAGCTGCGCCGGCTGCAACTTCTTTGGGATTACGTCGGACACATGGGAGGTCACGTCTGCAAGCGAGGGCACAGTGGGTTGGACGACACGGAAGGTTGGCGCTTGGGTCGAAAGGCATGGCGATGCGCGAATCGGGATGTGTTGCTGCGGCGATGCGAGTGGCGCGACGAATGGTCTCGCGGTGTTGGTGGTGGAGACGGATAGGATTGGCAGACGCGATTGGGTGGCGCGGCGAACATCGGATATGGCGAAAATCACCTTTTGTTGGTAATCGAACGCTGTTGCCATGTCGGCTTGCAGGTCAGTGTCGAAGAGTGTGGCCTGGATGTCGTCATCGAAGGCTACGAGCTCCGAATACTTCTGCTCGAGTACGGCGAGGTGGTTCTCGAGCGTCCCAGTCGGGGTGGCGGGATCCTCGAGCAGGGTGCTGAGGGTCGAAATTGTTTTGGTGATCGCGGTGTTGACGAAGCCGCGCTTTGTCCGAAGCTGGTCCATTGCAGAAGTCGAGGGACCAGACGACCGGGCGGGTTTCGGCACCAGAAGGAATGTAGCGAAATACGAAGGAGGAGGACCGGACCCGACCGTCTGGCCTGTTCCAACGAATATGGCGG
Organism: Hyalomma asiaticum; assembly: GCA_013339685.2. NCBI lineage: Eukaryota > Metazoa > Arthropoda > Arachnida > Ixodida > Ixodidae > Hyalomma > Hyalomma asiaticum. Next base: position 43,532,865 of record CM023481.1, on the reverse strand, counting down.
AACTAATAGCGCGAGCCCGCCCGTGGCCCCTGCTCGCGCTAGCCGCCCATTCGTCGTCTTTATTTGCAACAGAACACGATATTTGCGCGCTCGTGATTGTTCTTGTGTAAGTATATGTGCCCTGTCAATAAAACACTGGTTGGTGAATTAGCGAATATGAATCATATCCAAAGCTCCCAACTGCCAGTTCTACTAAACTCCATAGCTAGGGCACACGTTTACATCTAAAAGCTGGATGAGAACACAAAAAAGGCGTATTGGAACATTAGGACATTGAAACAAAATTCGGATATATCAGGTCAACGAACCTTAATATTGCACAATATATAGCATGGTTGGTCTTTTTTTCAATTGAAATTTGGCAGAAGCAGTCTCGAAGTTCTAGAAGAGAACTCATGGGCATTTTGCCCTGTCGAAAAAAATCACAGCATATTCACGGGGTGAATGATGATGAGTGGGGCGAAGCTCCGGAAGGTATCATCGGTAAACCGTGAAATTCTTCCGTGGAATTCGCCCCACAATTAAATGTGAAACACTTGAGTAAATGTCATCAAACTATTATAACATCTCGCATCTTTCATCATCAACTACAAGTACCGCCATCGAGTTTTATAATATCTCGCGCATGCTACGAATCCTCACGGTTCAACTATGCACAATGCACAAGTGAAATCTCCCACCGGCACTTCATTGCAAGTCAAGATGCAGTGCCTATATATATATATATATATATATATATATGGGTTTCCGGTGAACGCTTCTCCAACGCGAGCAGTCGGTATTTCTCACTCAAGAAACTCGCTAGGAGACGCTGCCTGCGCCAAGGTTGTCTCTCGCGGGCGAGCGCGTGCCGGGAGCCACGCGCTCGCCCTCGGCGCGTGCGTGCCTCCCGGCAGGCACGCGCCTGTGGCTACCTACTACTAGGGACGCACGACCCACGCCTTAAGGAGCTTCGCCCCTAAAAATGGGCTCTCTAAGAGTGACGCGAGTACACCCGACCTACTAGTTCAACTTTTGCCTTCCCTTTCACGACAGGCTTGTTTTCTGAAAGCAGACACGCATTAAACACGTTTCGCTGTCGTACCCCGTCGGATTCGCACTTCCTCAGCTCGGGATCCGCAGTTCGTTGATGTGGAGACGAACGTTAATAGTGTATTACAGTAACGTCTCATTTGGCCTTGAGTTTCCCGCTCCGCGGTGTCCCCGGTGCTTCGCTGACGTGTCTTGTCGGCATTGCGTTCCTTCAGCTCAGTATCCGTGGCTGTTCGTTGTACTACCTTCGCACGTGCAGCCCTGAATCACAGGTCCTCGGCTAAAGCTTTGTTGGCGTACAGCGCCGCCTTGGGCAGCCCTCACGTTGGGGTCCTCACGTCCATGTCGAGCGCTCGGGAGAACGCACGTTGCGCGGCCGTGCCATCACCGGAACTCCGAGACTGATTGCAGGGATGGAAGGTTTGCCGAGGGTGAAAACACCCTTTCATCAGCTTGGCCTATGCGCATCACGAGCGGTGGCGACCGGTACATCAACACTAGGCAATAGAAGCAATACGAGTTTGGCTTGAACTTTCTTTTCCAGTGCTGTCTCTTTGTTGCTCGTCGGAGATCCTAAACACGGTGGTAGAAAATCCAACGCGTTCATACGGTGCAGATATGTTCACATTCTCGCAAGTGTAGCTGTGCGGCCTCGTTATGCATCCAGCACTCGTACTGTTGAGTTCGCAGCGTCAAGGGCTCGAGCGGAGCGAACTTTGCGGCATCCAGCCGCGGTAGCAAATGCTGGTCGAAGGATGATACTAAATATCCGGTTAGTTTACCTTCACTGCCAACAGGTCAGATTTTACTTAACAGTATTTTTGTGCTGCGGTGCGCGTTGGACCGTTCCCAGTGGAGAACTTACGAGACGCACTGGAAGAAGTAGGTGTGCTTCCAGTGGTCGTGGCCCTGGGAGCATACCTGATCAACCGTATGTGGGCTGTGACGCTGAACAGTGGGCAAGTGACTGACGTCGATCAAGGAACTACTGGTTAAGGTATATCGGTGCCTTGTCATCAATCCGTTGAAAGAACAAGTGATACCCGCCATCATTGGTTCCTGCACAGCGTGGCAGACGGGGATACAAGGACGGCGTTGGCGGCCTTCGGAAAGGTGACCGAAGTGACTCGGGGGCTTTGGAGGGTAGATGGGGTGAACGACAAAGGATAGACGACCCGTGCTGCGCTTTGCAACTGAAGGGGGGACCACAGGTCGACGATTTGCCCAATCAGATTCGCGTTGCCGGTAAGCTCGCCCTTGCCGTCGTCCCGGGCCGCCCTATGCAGTGTCTTCGTTGCCATGGAAGTGGTCACGTAACGTCGGCAGTGCCGAGTACCGCGCTGCTCCAGATGCTGACGATTGGGTCATGCCGACACCCACTGCGCCCGTTCGTGCGCGGTGGCGGTGGTGGCGGCTGGATTTTCTGTGAGAGACGCTGTACAGGAGCAACTTATGGAAGCTGTGGAGGCGGAAGATGCGGCCAGAGGTGCGGCCGAAGAGACTGCCACTAAAGAAAGCATCAGATTATCATATTCAGAGGTTGCGGGATCCCAATACAGCGGCGGTCCCGAAGACGCCGCAGCAGCACCGGCTGCGCGGAGAGCTGGGCGGAGCGTGGCAGAGAAAGTGCAAGCAGTTAAGGTGTACGAGACGCTAACCGGCCTGAGGAACATGCCGCCATGACGAAAGATGCTGTTCGAGGGGATAGCGTCTGAGCACCAGTTAGGCGGCCTCTCAAATAATGATTTTGGTTCGGTTAATGAAACGACGCTAATTTTCGCAGTGCATGTCGGTAGCACGGCTAAGCGTCCGTGAAGGTAGGGGAAGGGGAGTGAAAGAGATAGACAGGAACGCTGTAGTGGAGGGCTGCGGAAATTTCGACCACCTGGAGTTCCTTAACATGCGCTGACAACGCACAGTACACGGGCCTCAGGCATTTCCGCCTCCATCGAAAATGCGCCCGCTGCGGTTGGGACCGAACCCGCGTTGGCAGCAACTCAGAAGTGCAACGGAAACTTTGTTAGTGAAAAACTGGCAAAGACGCCTCCGGTCAGGCGCATGGGCAATAGGCTGACGCCGAGCTCTGAGACTCGTAGAATCGCTTTCCTCTCAAGTCTGAGCGTTGTCCATAGGACGATCTCGGAGGCGTCTAGCGGTACGCTTGAAATTAAGGTGCGCACCCTTCTCCGGGCCATTTCCTCAATTTATCATGATGGCTATGGAATAGAGGCTGAGTTTTGCGACGTTAAATGTTCGAGGACTGTACTCCGATAGAAAGAGGCAAGTGCGCTCGCGATTCTATCCAAATGCTCGCCGCCTAGCGGACGCTCCTGGAACCAGCCGATCCAAGGTCGACCTCGAAACGCGGCATGTTATCGCGCTATCGCGCGCTGAAAAACAGCTCTATAGTTCCTTAATCGACGCCATGCCGCCTCAAAGCAGCCCGAAAAAGAAAAAAAATCCTCATCAGAAGACTTGTTGCGTGCCTCATTGCGTGTCATCGCGGTGCAAGGACAGCAACACATCGATTCATCGGTTACCCCGAGAGAAGCAGACGACGCTTCGCGCAGGGCAACATGGATTAGGAACTTGCGCATCGCCAAGAAGGTGACGGGAACTATGCTAGTTTGTTCGAGCCACTTCACTCGCGACGATTTCTTCCTCCGGAGAGTACACAGATTATGTTTGTGCATGCGCGCGTTTTCATCACGCGAGCTTTTCGAAGAGCCGGAGGCAAGCGCGTGAACAAAATAGCGACATTGTTTATACATGTATTACTGGTAACGTTTTCTAAACGTGTCAATGCTCAACCTGAACCGCGGTAATATTATTACTGACGTTCTTCGCCCCATGCGCGCGCTGCGCCTCGTAATTTGCTTGGTGGCTATGGAAGTATTGGGTGATCGTTTAACGTAGCGCGTTTGCATTTCAAGTTCATCTAGTGGCAATTCAGGATTAATTGCGCTCGTTCCAACTTTTCAGCTGTCGACCTGTTCACCGCGCCTCTAGGTTTGTTTTCCGGCACTGCGCATAGAACTGAACTCTTAACACGTTTATAAGTGACGCATCTGTATTCAATGGAGCAACGCTGCACACAAGTGTTTGCATCTTTCGGAGAGGCCTGCTACGCATGAGAACCTGCCTTCTTCAACTTCAGGCTCGCTGGAAAGCCGCTTTATCCTTAAAGAACCTGATGCGGGTCTCCGAACAAGTGCCACGTTTGCATGTACAGCGCAATAATTTCCGCTGTTTCACCGCTAAAAATCCTTTAGGCCGATTAATATCGGATGTTCGGCAGCAAGAACCCTTTCGCCTTCGACGAAGCATCGTGATTCGACCCCGCAATCAAGAAACTTTAGCACAGCGCTAAGCGAAAGCGCGGCCGTGACCCTGGATGTAGACGCCGTCTTTGTTTATCTGAGCAATGTTGCCAGATGAACCACTTTTTCTGGACATGCGAATAGTTTGCTGACGGAGGAGGATCTCGACGCTGTCGCTATGCAAGTGACCGAGACAGGAGGTTGGGAGGAGACCGCGAGGATGGTGCTGCATTTCACGGCGCGATTATGCGCAGTGGTTAGTGACGCTGTAGGATCGTGAACGGGCTCAGTGCCATTTGTGAAGGAGCTCCCGAGGCTCACGGTAAAGGGCATTAACGTGAAAGCGTTTCTTGGCTAGGTTGGCGATAGCGCGGGCCCAGCTCCCGTCCGCAAAAAGCGTCCGCAAAAGCCGTGCCCGGAAAGCACGTGACCTCTCCCACCGGAAGTGACGCTGGCGCCAACACTCGCTGCAGAGGCAGTGAGCGCGCGCTCGGCTCTGCTGTAGCAGTGATGCCAACTCTAGGGTACTTTAGTGTCATTTGGGGATTTGGCGTCTTTATCATAGAATCTAGGGATTTTTGTGAGGCCCTGGAAATGCCTGCTGTGGGCTAATACAACAGTTTGTGCTGCTTTCTATTTCTCACTTAAAGGAGCATCTGTGTCCCGGGAGGCCGAGAGAGGGCGAAGGCGGTGATAACGCGAAGAAGGTTCGAGAGTGGGCGAGAAGGTTCCCAACTGTGAGGGTGCTTTGGGTCACGTGGCCCTACGGAACCTTCTAGTTCCCTTTCCCAAGACTATATAAGCGGTCGGACACGGGCCGCGCAAGGGAGGGGCGAAGAAGAGACGAATAGAGAGTTGAAGAGTTGCAAGTAAAAAGAAGAAGCAAGAAGTCGTGCGTGACTCAGACGCCGAGCCAGCAGACAGGCCACCTGCAAGAAGACGCCGAGTGTCTTGGTGAATAGGACTCTTTGTGTTTTGTTCATTGTTACAGTGCATGAACTTGTTCGTGTTGGTTGGCCTTGTATAACTTTGCGACCCATCTGTGTTTTGAGTTGTGAAAGCCGTGTTGTGTACGTGTGTGTGACTGCCTATTTGATGAAAATATATTTGTTTTGTTTGACCACCCTTGGCTCTGACTCGGTCTCTGAACCACTGCTGGCGTTTTGCTAGTGTGCTAAAGGGGACCAAAAATCTTATTGTCCAAGCTTTCGTGGGATCTTTTTCGGGGAACCAAGACGTTGGTTCTTGGAATTATTTCCGGCGATCGCGCCCCGTACATCATAGCACAGGTTTGGTGACAGTGTGCTGTGCGATGTCAGTGCACGTTAAAGAACCCCAGGTGGTCGAAACATCCGCAGACCTTTACAAAGGCGCCTCGCATAATCAGAGCTGGTTTTGGGACGTTGAACCCTACAAAGGAATCAATCAGTGGGGTGACGACTGTGGAGCGGTAGTAGTCCAGGCCACAAGAACGTGTGCGTCTAATGGCGCTCCTAGCGGTAAGCGATTGACGGGCAGCCTTCTTTGCTTTATGAATCCTTACAAACTCGCTCAGGGTTCTGCCATTTTGAGCAATTTAGGGGTGCCCTGAAAGTTCAGCAGCGTATTCGTGGCCAGGTCGAAGAAAAATACACAAAGGCATGCCTCAGAGTACACGTCATGTGAAAAGAAAGCTCAGGAAATCATGCAGTCACCGTCTTAAATCGTCCCGCCACGGTGGTATAGTGGCTATGGTAGTCGTCTTCTAATCCGAGGATCGCTGGATCGAATCCCAGCCGCGGCGGCGGCTCTTCGATGGAGGCGAAATGTTGAGGCCCGTGTGCTGTGCGATGTCAAGCACGTTAAAAAACCCAGGCTGCCAAAATTGCCGGAGCTCTCCACGACGGCGTCTCTCATAATCACAGCTGATTTTGGGATGGAAAGCCCCAAAAATGAATCATATCTATTTTAACGAAACCGAAGCAAACCTGCATGCTTAGGTGTTCCTACAATTAACTAGTAGAAGGGGGAGTCGACTGAAATCATGGGGACGAATTTTCGCGCAGTGGAACTCGCTCAGAATTTTGTGCGCGACTGCATTTCTGGTTCATTTGGCCCTTCATTAGCATGTAGACTGCACGGTAATTCACACCTTTGTGTCGTATTGGGCTGTCAGTGTTTAGCGCCTGATATTTCGCTTCCTATTTCTAAGTTTTCAGTGTCCCTTTTGTGGTAAAATGTGTTCAGGCAATGAACTAGCGCTTAGGCCTCACCGACGCTACGCCAGTTTGTTCACTAATGCGGCTGTAGTGTGGGATCCCCATGCTATGGTAACATTAAAGTGGAAGAAATGGTTCAAATAAAGTTTTCTCTATTTACATTTAACTCTTATAGTAGGCGAACGCAACCTTAACATCTTAGTTATGGCGAAGCTCGAAAAAGAAAAGGATGAAATTATTTTGCGTCTTCGCCGAATCGAAGACACACTTGTTCCGATACAGCAAAAACAACACCATCCCTTGTTAATTTATCTATTGAGACCCCTATTGACGACGAGTTATCGTGCTCTCTAAAAGCCTAAACTTATGACCCGCCTCGGCAAATTCGAGCTCTCTCTAATTACGCAAAGATTTGGACAATTTTTAAAAACTTAGACTTAGGGAATACTACCATGAAAATGCTGAGGCACACGAGGCGAGGTTGCGGCTGTGGTTATACAGGCATTGGACGACAGCACCCGAAAAGAATAAATTCCTTGCCGTATGTATTGTGGTTGTAACCGAAGAGGTAATGTTCGAAATCAGAAAGCAAATCTCCTTTCGCAGAAGCATTGCTTTGCAAGAAGAAAGGGCACTGCGAAACGTTATTAAAAGGACGGACGCAATCGTAGAACCCGCGGACAAAAGGAGAAACACCAGTGACTCTGCGAAAGAGGCTGAAAGCTAGCTTAAGAACACTTCGTTCTATAAAGCGGTGCACCGAGGTCAAAGGTCAGACTTCAAAGAGCTTGTCCGAATTATGGTGAACGTGCTTCTATCGGACAAAAAAAAAATTACTGACGCCGTAGCCGAACACCGAATTCCCCTAAGCCCCGTGCCAGACAAGTTCTTTTTTTTGCCAAAGTACATAAAGCAAATAATCTGAGTCGGGCAATCGTGTCAGGAATTAGCACTACCAAAGAAATAATCAGGATTTGCATAGATTGAATTATACAGGCACCTGCATTTATTTGATCCTTAGACGAAATACACCGCTTATTTCCTGCTACAGACAATCGATCTTTCTTTTCCCACAGACAGCCTTTCGGTGACCATAGATTGCACCCTTGTACACGAAGACAGCACGCGCGGCTGGCGTCATATTAGTTTTGAACGCATATTTCAGAGATGCCATTTGAAAAAAAAAACTAGACTGTCACAAGGTTCCAAAGCTATTACAACTGGTACAAGAGCTGAATAATATTGAATTCAATTAGAAGCGCTTTGGTTAAGTCAGTGACACATCAATGGACACAGAAATATGTCCTGAGTATGCCAAGACATTGGCACACTGCAATCTGTTCCTTGAGAGCTTCTTCAGATTTTTCTGAGAGCCCCTATCACCCCCCCCCCCCCCACAAATTGGGAAGGGGGAGGGGGCGAGAGATAATCCATAATAACGTGATTTTCTTAGGAGTGCATGCAGCACAAATTTTCGGAGGCGCACAATACACGCACACTGCTTTTAGACAATGTGTACGCTCAAACCACGCCGTCGACTTATGCATATTTATTCCAGCTAAATTTCGTCCGTGAAAAGCAATACGACAACCAAAAAGCGTACATCATGTTCTCTTGATCGTGCGTGCTGGTTATAGAAGAGTTGGTTAAATATTTGTTAAAAATGCGCGTGTCTGAAATCTGTGAGTTATTTTGTCGCTGCTAACGCAACTCATATCCACGGGAATAGAAACATGGCCAAATGGCTGGCTTATGTGCGTCGGGCATAGCTGTAAATGCAGCCAATGCTAATATCATTTATGATATCACCTGCGTGGCAGTGACAGCATGTCTTTTTTGTTGTTCAAATAATCAAAGTATTTGGTGAATCGATTTCTGGGTTTTAACTTCCCAAAACCACGCCATGAGTATGGGAGACGCCGTAGTGGAAGGCTGGTGGCCACCTCAGGTTTTTTTGACCACCTGGGTTTTTTTACCGCGCACTGACATCGCACAGTACACGGGCCTAAACATTTCGCCTCCATCGAAATGCAGCCGCCGCGGCCGGGATTCCATCCATTTAATATGATTTGCATTGTGTTTTGTCTTGACCGTTGCCATTGTATGAAAACATTAAATCATTGTAACTAAAACATTGTCCTTTTACACGATTGTTGAAAAAGATTGCTAATAAACTGAAACTGAAACTACCCTCGCAGCCGAGCACCATAGCCACTAGACCACCTGGGCGTGGCCAGGTATTCGGTTGGAACCAGTATTACCTTATTCTCGGCTTGCTACAGATACACGCCGACTCCACAGCGGCTGGCAGCAGTGAGAAAACATCGCGAAGAAAAGGCAAAAAAGAGCACCATGTAGCAGCCGATATTTGATGAGATACTAGTTTCAGTTGCTGGCGCCCTGAAGTACATGGAGGATGAGAATTACTTGGATGTCGACCAATGGCACTCTATATTTTCAGTATCCTCTGTTCGCCTGAATAAACGTGAGCGAAAGTGTTGAGCTCCAGCAGATTTCAACAGTCCGATTTGAAAGACAGTAGAATAAGCACTTGAATGTTCGGCCAAGGTTTCCTAGATCTGCTCAATCGCGCAATGTGCCGTACCTCCAAGTAACGTCGTGTGCCTTTTTGAAGATCAAAAACGGCTGTTAGGCAGTACACCCTATGTAATAATGCCTTTCGTAAAGTATATTCAAGGCAAAGCAGATGATCGGTTGTGGAGCGCTATATTTTGTAACCGCACTAATGGTAATAATCTAGGAGATGATGTTTTTCGATGAAATATAATCTGATATTTACTATGTTCTCATACGATTTAGCCAAATAATTTCCTAGTGTCACTGGTGTACAGCTGCTTGGTGATATGGGCTCTTTTCCGGCTTTGAGGAATGCGATTACGATAACTTTCTTCCATTCAGCGGGCACTTCGCAGGTTTCCCGTATCATATTAAAGATACTGAAGCCACTACTGCTTTTTGTGATAGGTGGGCAAGCATGATGTAGTGTATTTTGTCTGGGCAGGTGCTGTTTTCTTGCCCATGTTAAGCGCTATGTTGATTTCATGGATGGTGAGAGGTGCGCTGTATAATCTGTATAAGTATCCTGCTGTGGGAAGCTTCTGCCTTTCTGCAGACTGTCTGCGTTTTAAGAATAAGAATTCGCCGACAAATTAGCAGAACAGTATATAGACCCAATATATCTGCTCGTTCCTGTGAGTGAGTTGTGGTACCTGGAGAAGAATGAATATGACTAGTGCAGGCAGCGCAATGACCATTAAACTTGCAAACATGGTCCCATATTTTCTGAGATGTTGCGAGGCCATTAATTAGATGTAATTTTTCCAGGACATTTTCTGACCTGCTTACGGCCTTGGGTCCAGCCTTTTTAAATGACAGCAGGCTGTCTTGAGTTGTGTTTGTTTAGTAGTTTCTATAGCATTGGTATACTCTCTTGTACATCAAGGTTTCAGTTTTGTATAAATGGAGCCACAGGATTGGGGAAGAGCCTGTTCAGCTGCATTAAGTACGCAAGCACTAACGTTTGCATTTATTTCATCTACTGTTGAGCCATCTAAACTCAATTCATCCAGAGCCGTCTTTTCAGTCAAATGAACCACTGAGCTAGCCTGAAGTTTCCAGCGAAGTCGCCTTGATGATTTATTGATTTGTGGGGTTTAACGTCCCAAAACGAGCTGTGATTATGAGAGACGCCGTAGCGGAGGTCTCCGGAAATTTCGACCACCTAGGGTTCTTTAACGTGCGCTGACATCACGCAGCACACATGCCTGAACATTTCGCCTCCATCGAAATGTAGCCGCCGCTGCCGGGATTCGATCCCGCGACCTTTGGATCAGCAGCCGGGTGCCATAACCACTAGACCACCATAGCGGGGCGCCTTGATCATGTCGTAGGGAGTGCAAATAGAACACTTATATAACAGCATGCAAATGATCGCTACCATGGGGCTTGTCCATTACGTTCCATTTGAAATCTCTATATATGCACAGAAAACACAGCGCCAGATCTTAAGAGCAATAGCTCGTGTGGCAGAGGAGCAGTATATGGCCGCACCAGTGTTAATGGATATATGTGGTAAGAAAGGATAAAGTCTCTACAGTCAGTGGTTTTGTTCCCCCTTAGTGGGACGTGTGCGTTAAAATAACCGGCTATGAATAACGTTCCGGCAGCTGATCTGCAATTCTCTGTAAAACTCTGAAATTAAAGGGTGTATTAGGAGGAATGTAGAGTGAACAAATGAACAAATCATGCTGGCTTTATACTCTAAATTGGCGGCAGCAATGACCTCAAGATGATCCTTAATGAAAGATCATGGAACTTGAATACCGTTTTGAACAGTGATGGCTACGCTATCCGAGAGCCGGCTCGGCTAAGTTCGGTCGCTTCATAAAAAACTGAATCCCTTTAAAAAGTTTTTGTCGTTCGCGTGTATTTGTTTCCTGTAAGCAGAAAGCTGCAGGAGAGAAGTGTCGTGGTGTGTTCTTAATGCCACATAGATTGTGCATCATTCTTGGGCAATTCCAATTGATTCTAGAAATTGATGTTGGAAATGAAATTGTAAAAAGGAGCGAAATATGATAGAATAGTCTATAAAAAAGAATGTTACGTGACATAGGACTACATGACGAATGCAAAGAAGCAATAACCCTTTAGGTTATCGTTTAATTTGTGTGGTTTCTGGGACTTTATCTCTCTCTGCGCGTTCCAGAGAGCGCTTGTCTTCCGGTGTCGAGAACTCCGCGACTTTCGTGTCCACCTCCATTGTTCTCTACGAGGCGGAAGAAGAGTGACATTCAGGTGCCGAGACATGGCTGTCGATCCTTGATGTATGACTGATTCTAGGGTGCGGCAGGACTGATGTCTGCGAGCTCTTCGAAAGCTGTGTGACAGCTCGGGCAGCTTCCACCGAGTGGGCATGAGCAGTCACTGCGGAAACCACTGTCCGCAGGCCCAGTAGAACCCTGGGGTATCTGTGAGGCTGCCACTCTCCGTCACATCAGAATAACTTCCCCGCAAGGTAAGGCAGACGTTTTCTCGCATCGTGAAATGTTTTGTTTGAGCATTGGTGCAATTACTTTTTCCCTTTACAGTTAGGCAGGAGGCAGGCGTGAGCAGGCTGGCGGGACGGTCTCATTTGCAGCTGACGCAATGCAGAGGGGACTTGCAATTATCAGCCGTGTGAACATCACGGCTGGATTTCGTGCATCTTGCTTTTACCCTGTGTGGGTGTGAAGCGTGTCCAAGTCTTTGGCAGCTAAATCAACGCCTTCGATTTGGAATGTACGGTCATAGGCTTACTTCGACGTACCGCGCATCTAGAGAGGTCGGCATAACACTGGTGCCAAAGGTGATACGTTTTGTAGGAAATTCCTGCGATTTCAATTCGTCGCACTTTCGTCACGTTATGTTCGTTCAAACCGTACAGGTGATCACTCAAGCCGAGAAAATCCTTCTCGGATATCGGACCCCTGCATGTTCAGGTTCAGGACATGATGATGCCACCACTAGAAGAACATATACACAAAGGTAGAAACACAGCAACAGGACTAGTGGCTTGTCCTATTGCTTGTCCTGCTGCTGTGTTTCTCCCTCTGTGTGTATGTTCTTCTAGTGGCGGCCTCATCATGTCCTTAAGTAAATACCAACTAGGCCAGCAAGCTGTATTGTTAATGTATTAAGGTATCTGTGAGCCGATGTTGTCGCTTTCGCATCGCCGATGCTCGTAAGTTTCATGAGCATTTCGGCTCATTTTTTATCAGTTAATTCCAGGAGATCGGCGCTGGACATACTCGAGGCTTTGTACGTGGGTTGTATTGTATTCTTGAGGCACCTATCCAGCAGAAATTGTGCAAATTTTCTGAAAATGGTGCTGTTTTACCTGCCCACCTATTTGCAGCCTTGGATTAGCTCATGTTATTAACTAACTCGTCGCATCGAAATGTAAAAAAGAAAATAAGAAGCGTGTCGGTGTTTCATGTAGTGTTAGAGTGATGGACACATCTAATCCTTGGGCTTCATTAAAGCAGAAAATCACAGTAACGTTGTGTGGGTGGAAACTCCCGATTGATGTATTTATTTTTTATATAATTATACCAGCAGAGCATAACACCACCGAAAAATATTTTTCGCAACACCACTGCGTGAATTGTGGGAAACTTCCATGCGACCCCCTTTCATAACGCCAATTTTCTGTATCAATAAAACAATGACGGCGAGTTTCACGTGCCAAGTGAAAAGAGCGCTGCAAATCTACCCTGCTAACTTCAATTGAACGGTGTCTCTTCGCAAACGAAAAGCAGCCGATTGATAAGAATAATTTACAAGGCTTCGTCACAAAACTGCGTTATGATTGAAGGGCGCCGTCTTAGAGGGCTCCGGTAATTTCGGCCACCGGGAGTTCTTTAACTTGCACTCTCATCGCGCAGAACACGGGCCTCAGCGTTTTCTAATCGTGGCCTGTAGGCGGCGTTGAAGACCACCTGATCTGAGCATGCGTTAAGGTGGATATTACACGTAGTCGTTCATGTAGCAAGTGCCAATTTACAGCAGTTGTGCCAGCTAAATGACGTTAACATTTGAGACCTCGGCAAATTGCCAAAATAATTATCCTCTCAAATTGATTTAATTGATTTGTGGGGTTTAACGTCCCAAAACCAGCTCTGATTATGAGAGACGCCGTAGTGGAGGTCTCCGGAGATTTCGACCACCTCGGGTTCTTTAACGTGCACTGACATCGCACAGCACACGGCCTCAACATTTCGCCTCCATCGAAATGCAACCGCCGCGGCCGGGATTCGATCCCGCGACCCTCGGATCTGCACAGACCACCGTGGCCGGGCGATTATCCTGTCTATTTATTTCGAAAGTGTGCAGGGTTTCGACAGTGTGCAGGGTGGAGTGCCTGAGAGCTCTCCTAAGAAATGAAAGTCTAGTGTTAGCACAGATACAACATAATCAATATGCTTATTCCATGTGAGGTAGTTCGTAATGTGAACCCCAGATACTTGTAGCACTGCACCTCAGCAAGGGATATATTGTCGCTGCTATATTGGAACAAAAGCGGATCAGTTTTGTGAGAAATGCGCATTAATAGGGTGTTTTCGAAGTTTATGGGCCTCTGCCGAGTGTCACACCAGGATTTAACTTTGTGAAATGCGGCATTTAACATTACTTGATCATTACCATTTTTTACCTCGGAGTAAATAACGCAGTCATCTGCATACAGTTTTATGTTAACAGGTAGTTCTCGGACGCATCCATGTACACCACGAGTAGCCTTTTTCGTAACAAGGACGTGCAGCAGAGAGCAGAAAGGTAAATATGGAAATATGTGTCAGCAGTCGAGCGTCCACCACTGTGCTCCGATTTGAGTAAGTAGTCGTTCGGGAACCGTGCTCGACATCGTGAAGAATGGTGTTGAATAAACATTGGCCACATCTCTCTGGATGGCAGTGATGTGCACATGACACCTACGTAGTGGTCGGACAAAATGCCGAGGCGTTATAGCCCAGAATAGCAAATACAGATCGCTAACACGTCTTGAGAATATCTATTAAACATTATTGATCACCTATGCTGCTCCTGGTTGTCGTTGAGCTATGCTGTTAAAATTTTCATTGATGAGCTCTTAAAAGTGAGTAGCTTTCAATCCCTCTCATTAATGGATGAAACGTCCTTCGTGCAGTCATTACAAGTTTACTTGCTTTAAAGCAAAGACACGTCGTCAAAATAGCAAGTGGTCATCGAGCGAGACGCCTTCTCCTTTCCAGAGTATGGAAATGGCAACCTGGGCATAACCCTCTAACTATTTTGCGGTACATAAGCTGACCGGCATGTGCAAATTATATCTCACAAGAACGTACCACTTGCAGATGAACACAGCAGTGATTGTGCTCGCTAATACATAGTAGACTATCTAAATGGGAACATTGAACCACGTTTTCCCAATGCGCTCAACATGACGCACGGGTTCTGTTTTGTCTTAGCAAGTTCGGGCACTCTTTGTTACCAGTTTGCGATTACGAATGTCACTACTACTGCTGCTGCATGCGACCTACCAGCGAGTTAATTGACGGAGTACACGCCAACCGCGATATGCATGCCCGCCAATCCTTGAAGCCTTGGAGTGGTGTCGCCATCTGCTTGTGAAAAACTGAAGTTCCAGACCACTACCGCCGGTGTTGGAGATTGGTGGCGCTGCACAACTGTGAGTACATGAAAATGCGCCGGTATGTTATTTAATGTAGAGGTGTGGAGAGTGGCAGCACGTCATAGCCCGATTTAATCGGTTGAACAGTGGTTCGTGTACCCGTTCAAGGCTTCAAGCTTCTTCACTCCCTCGCGGCCTCCAATGTCCCCGCACCATACCTCGAAAGTTATCTTTAGTTGCGAGCGTTCACCCACACCCCTGGCGCGTGCGAAGCAGCGCACTTGGAAATGGCTTTTTAAGGAATGAACATCGGGCTTCGTATACCTTGCTTGAAGCAAAAAAAAAATAGTGAGGCGAAGACATCCTCTATGTTTTCAACAGCAGCCAGCAAAGAGGCCATCGCCTTGTCACTTTTAGCCAGTGTTGTACACGTTCCTCCAAAACGGGAACGAAAACTCGTTCCTCGTTCCTTCAGAATTTTGTAACGAGTTCCCGTTACAAGTTCCTTTAATAGAAAAGGAACACGTTCCAGTTACATTTCGAAATTTGGAACGTGTCGTTACATTAACGTTACATTTAATTTCTAAAATTGAAAATTAATCACGAGGCAAAATAAAGTGAACATATTAAATCTCACATGGACCTGCGTGTTTCACGAATTTCAACGTCACCGGCGGCATATTATCTAGAAAAAAAAAGAAATAGAGAAACGCTCCCAGGCAAATATTTTCAAGGAGCACTGAAGATACCACGGACAACACCACTGCAACTTTGGTGCTAGTCAGATATGGCACTTTCCACTTCAGTTCCAGCGCGCTTCCACTGCGCTTCCATTGTGCAAATAGGTAGTTACTCCCATGCACCAATGCATGTAACAGCTCTGCATCTGACACTAAAAGCTAGTAATAGACCTTTTGATTTAGGATAGCATATAAAGGTTTGTGCCGCGCGCAAATACTCTAACAAGTTACCCCGATGTCGTCAGCATACCCGGTCCTAAACGATTTTGCTCAAAAGTTTGGAAGCCCTTGCAGTATTTTAATAAACTAATTGGCAGTTCTGGATATATTGCTTTTGCATAGTTTTCATCACTTTATTATTTGTGGTATATTGTACTTTTGTTGTTAATTATGGCTGCCTTGAATGTATGTCGATGTGAAGAATTTTTATATTGCTATCTTGTACGTTTACCGCCGAATAAAATAACGCGGGACTGTTTTCTTCTCTCCGTGGCATTAGGAATAAACATTGTTTGCCTGTTCACTTCGTAGGCACACCGACATTAAGGGAAGGGTGAAATGGTGTTGAGGTGTAGGAAATAAATCAGAAAGAAAATAACCTCACACGCATAATTTGACGGGACGTCAACCAAAAATGACCCACACCACACAAGCATAATTGACAGGACAATAGTATACAGCAAATGAGGCTGGAGCAGTAAAGGGGACGGGGTGCGCCGCGGGTGCGTTAAAATGCTTGAAATCCAAACTAGAAGAGAAGCTGAGGGGAAGATGGATGCTTGAATCGATGAACAAATCGCAAGGTACGATTTAAAACAGGGAATGTCGCGGGATCCCAACGTTTTGACAAGCGGACTTGTCTTCGTCAGGGCGGCAACTGCCTTCTCCAGCGTTCGTTTATGTACGCCTTTGCTCCCGCGACATTCCCTGTTTTAAATCGTACCTTGTGATTTGTTCATCGATTAAAATGCTTGGTTATTCTTGTGTAGCTAGCCTTTTGCACGCGTACTAATGATAGCAACGAAACTATAGTTTTTATTAAAAAGAAACTGGGCATCACCGAACATAATTAACCATGGTCTGGGTTAGAGCGATGTTAAGTTCGCTCAGCATTACAAGCACGCACGCACGCACGCATGTTCAGCACACGTTCGCGTTATATATCCTTTCGAAATGCCTTTCGTTTCTGCTTTTGCCGAGCGCACAGGGCTCTTGATACTAAATTAAGGCGCGGCCCTTTCAGTTGAACTAAAAAAACCTTGAAGAGATTGACGCACAGACTGTTACAAGTATGGACAACCATGGTCGTAACCGCGTTCTCTGAACCGAGGTTACGGCTATGGTTCAGAGGGAGTCCTGGCGGCGGGATATGGGACGAAAGGAACTTCGCTGTTGCATGCAGTTCCTTCCGCGTTGCCGTACATCCATACAGTGCTGGTTGACTGCCGGAAACTATAGTTGTCCAAAAGGACAGAAAGTTGAGCGAGTTGGTAAGGGTCCATAGTCAAAAGAAGAGGCGTGCAAGACACGGACACAAGGAGAGAAGTGTACAACACGAACGTTCGTGTTGTATATTT
This sequence comes from Hyalomma asiaticum, assembly GCA_013339685.2. Classification (NCBI taxonomy): domain Eukaryota; kingdom Metazoa; phylum Arthropoda; class Arachnida; order Ixodida; family Ixodidae; genus Hyalomma; species Hyalomma asiaticum. The sequence goes on along the minus strand of CM023481.1, from coordinate 43,515,831 downwards.
CTCTCCTTGTGTACGTGTCTTGCACGCCTCTTCTTTTGACTATAGTTGTCCAGCGGCCATAGTAAGCGGCCATGACAACGGAGTAGCGGGATACCCTGACGTCGCGCGGCCGCAGTGAAGGGGAAGCGTCACCCTGGTCGAATCATCAAAACCACAATAGAATGACGTTTTCGTGCGTGATTTTCTATGAGGGGCGACAGTGGCGGTAGGAAAACGGGGCCTCCAGGTAGGGCTTGTTGTAGCCCAGCCTATCCGCCCTGCATGATATACTGCGTACGTGCGAGCATCGTGGAGTGGAACGTGTATGGAAGGAACGCCGTTCCCTTTGCCGTTCCTTCATAAATGTAACGCGTTCCCGTTACAGTTCCACCAATCCTAAATGGAACGATGGCGTTCCTTCGTTCCTCCCAAAAGGAACTCGTACGGAACGTCGTTCCTTAGAACGACGTTCCGTACAACACTGCTTTTAGCGGAGCAGTTGCTCTTTGACGCCCGTTTTCTACTTTCTTTTCACGAACTATTCTTTCGCCAGTGTGCTTCCCCGCAGGGGCGTCAACTTGCCCGAACATTGACGTTTGGTGTCGCCACACACCAAACGCCTGCGGAATATCCGACGCCCAACCCAATGAGACACACGAGAAAGCGTGTCCCTTTTCTATCTGCCCATTAAGAACTATCAGCCAATAGGTGAAACTGGCGTGCTATCACGTGAAATCCGTGATCACATTCCAGGCTTCTAAGTATAAGACTGGTGTGGTAAAATATGGGCACGAAAAAGCTACATATTAGTGCATAACCAATGAAACGCTGAACGTATATCACAATTCACTGACACGAGTTCAGCGGGATAATATTGGTATTGGAAATGATGCATCTGAGGCCTGCGATAAGTTTCTTCCCGTATTCAAAGAGCGTTACTATTTCTGCGGCGTATTGCGCACATCGAAGCGGAACACCTGGAAATCGCAGGTAATTCTTCAATTACGCCAGGAAATTGAGATGAAAGACAAGCTCTTCAAAACTTTCTTAAATACACGTTAAGCAGACGACCTCGGGGTATTTGAGAAATACAGGAATAAGCTCAGGTTGCGCTGCAGGTTGTAGTTAAGCTCACAATGACATGGGCCAGAGAGGCCCTTCTTGCACCCCAGGTGCATCGTAAGATATACAAATAGACTAGCAAAATTTCGGTAACTCCTGAACTACGCGGAGGAATTCATATAAACGGCAAGCTCTTCAGTTTGCATAAATACATGTTGAACCGATAACCTCAGGGTGTTTAAGAAATACTGGAATGAATTGTCACGCACACACACTCTCTCTCTCTCTCTCTCTCTCACACACACACACACACACACACACACACACACACACACACACACACAGAGAGAGAGAGAGAGAGAAATTGCGCTGGAACGTGCAGAATACTATACATACATCACTTCAAGTTAAAAATAGCCGCGGCGGTTTGCTATGAACAATGTTTAATTACTTAAGGAGACATGAGAGACCTCAAGCTGTCGCACGTACGTTAAAGCTATATGATAACGATATATTTGGAGTAGAGCTGGTGTATGATCTCAGCAACTTTTTTACAACTCTCGCCTATGACAAACAGCTAGAGGATTCTATAAACGGAATAAATATTATAGTAATGACAACATGTCTGAGCTCTGTTACCGCAGAAGTTATAGCAGTAATATAAAAGTCCAAGAACAGGTATAGTTATTGCGTAGACGGTATTCAAGTAATCTCTGTCAAGCATGTAGGACTCACTGCGTCTGTTATTGCTAATTCGTTTAACCTATGAAGCTGGAAGGAACTGAAAGCTGAGCGAGAGAGAGAGAGAGAAAACTTTAATTCACAAATAGGTCCGGCGATTGTGGCTGAGCGAGTCGGTAAGAATTTAGAATGGAATTCACGCCTTTATCTTACATTATGAATCCCTTAAGCTACATTAAGTTAGCGGAACATTTCCTAATGAAATTCACGTAGCTAAAGCAAGAGTTCTCTATAAGAAAGGTGATCGCAATGATTTAGGGAATTCCGGACCTGTATCCAATGCTCTAATGTTTTCCAAAGCACTTGGGCATATAGCACCGCAGCTTTTTCATCCCCCAAGCGCTCCGTGAAACAAGGATTCTATGTTACAGTACTACCAGAAAAATCTTGAGCTCATTAGGAACGCGGTAGGGCTTAGTGTAAACATTATATCATGTCTTTATCACAGGTATGGTTCCTTCATCTTTATTTCCCACATTTATGTACCATATGGACGTGTGTGTATGATTGTGTAATCTGCGTTATTATTTCTTTTGTTTTTTACCTGTGTATCAGTGAAAAATCTGAGATTTCAATTTTGTTCTAATGCGCATGTAGCTTATGCTGCTAAATTTTCAGCTATTATTCGTGTCCTAGATATTCTCTGCTGCTCCATACACTTTGAAAATTGCATATCCACTGCTTGCTCGAATTCATTCTTTTTGTTTCTTCTGCCGTAGCGAAGCTGCGTCAGGCCGAAAGGCCTTTAAACTCCCTTTGTTTTTTTGTATGTTTCAGTAAAATAAATCTGCTCACTCACTCAGAAATGACGCCACGAGTTCTATTCGATGAGAGGAGGCGCATCGTTGGTTTAGACATCCAAAGCTTTTGACAACGGTTTCTCTGGAGGCTCCTTCTGTTAAAAAAGTGCGCGACCCGTGCCATCCAGAAAGCGTTGGGAGGCCAAGACCTACGAATGATGAAATTCACAGACTAATTATTGGCGCCGCCCGTAGGTGATTCTCATATATCAGCGAAAGGTGCGAGGGATGACTTTGAGGTCATGTCTCTCTCTGAACTTTTCGTGGAAGATTGGTCGAAGCATATATCAGATAAGTCGCGCCCAGAAGCGCCACATCCATATTCAGAAAGGCAAAGATCCCTGTCACCACAGTTTGCCCCGTCAGTGCGGACATGGGCATCAGCAGAGCGGGATGAGGTCGTGTTCACCTCAGAATCAACATTTGCAAGGCGCTACGACCAGAAACGGTTACTTTGACCCCTAATTAACTCCTAGGTTAGAAGATTTACAATTTCACTTTCGTATATTAACATTATGATCCCTTGTACTCCTTGCTATAGAATGTTCAGGCGAGATTCACGTACACGCGAAGTAGCTGCATCGAGTAAAAGTAATCCCGAGTCAACCGTTACAAATGATTGATTTCGGGGGTTTTATGTCCCAAAACCAGCTGTGATTATGAGAGACGCCGTAGTGGAGGGCTCTGGAAATTTCGACCATCTTGGGCCCTTCAACGTGCACTGGCATCGCACAGTACACGGGGCTCAACATTTCGGCTCCTTTGAAATGCAGCCGCCGCCGCCGGGATTCCATCCCGCCACCCTCGGATCAGCAGCCGAGTACCATAGCCACTAGACCACCATGGCGGGGCTGCCCATTACAGTGTACATGAATGGTAAGTAAAGCCTAACACTGATTTCTTGGAACTTGCTCTAAAGCATCAGGTAAGCTAATTTCTCTTAAACTTGTGATGCCTCTTATTGTGAACTCGTCAGACTTCAGCACCCAAGCCATAGTTTCTTTATGTTAGTTATGCATTAGTCTACAAGAAATGCAGTTGATTTTTCTAGGCTTTCTAAAAAATATCGAAAGCACCTTACCAGCATATGGAACTTTTCTCATCGTATCTAGCGATGTCGCATCACGGAAATTTCGTTACGCGGTGCTCCTCGTGAGATGGCACCGTCCCGGGAAAAACTGACACTGTGCCGATGTAAAGCCGTTTAAGCAATCAGCCATTTTATTCTTCGTGAAAATTTCACTGCAGTTCACGCAGATGATTTTCTCCAGCCGACGATGCGCCGCGAGTGTCAGGGCCACCATGACCGGGGAAGGACTTGGCCAGCTGGTCCTCATCAAAGGTAAGTTTGCAGCGTCTATGTACTCGCTCGTATTAGATAATGGCTTCCGTATGTTTTGAATGGGCCGTTCAGAATGGTTGCCCCTTGTTCCAACATCACAGGAGCCCCCATCCACACTGCTCGCAGTATTAAATGCCTCCTTGAGGACCTTACATTTCACGCACTGGAGTGAGGGTGGCTGTGGGAGAAGAGCTGAAGCCCATGAAAAACGCCTGGAGTCTCGTCAAACGCCCCACTTGCGGCGTGGACTCTTGGAAGTGCGACCGAGGAGACCCTCTTCGCTGCCGTAATGGAGGAGTGGGAAACACTCATTGCACGCCTTGAGATCACGGGCGCACTTTATAAATCGATGCTATTTCGTGCTGCGCGAGCAGTTGCCGGCGATGGTGGTTTGATTAAATACTCATAGTGAAGGCCCTTCCGTGATATCATTCATAGTATCAGCTTGTTTCGTTTACCAGAAAAAAAAATGTGGCTGATCTCTGTGTCAGAGGAATCGGTACAACAGGAAAGTAGAGCGTCTCCCTATAAGCAGTTGAATGTATATTGTACATCGAGGTGAACTTGCCCATTTCTCTCGGTGTTCGAGGAATCATTTGAGAGAACACAGGGCGGCATGCTTTGTAGCTCTGGACCCATTACAGAGGCATCATCAACATCATCATTATGAAACAATCTTCTTCAACATTTCCATCATCATTATTACGAAGCGCTGCCCTTTGAAGCAGTTTTGTTGTATCGTGTCATGCATCACGCGGCAGGCCACGCACTCAGCAACCTGACTTGGCTCTTCGATATACCTGATGGTGCCTCCTCGTAAGGTGCGGACCGCTGCTGAAGAAGCGAATCGCAGAGCTACGCGCGCAGCTGCAGCAAGGCAACGTCGAGCACAACCGACAGTTGTGCAGAAAAAAGCCCAAACCGTAGCTCGCCGTCGATGTCGGGCCGAGAATTCGGTTAGTTCTCGGGAAAACGACGCCAAGAGACTCTCTAAGATGTGCAGTTATACAGATTTGCACGTTACAATGCCGCAGTAATTATGGCGTAGTGGGGACTTTCGTACTTGGGGAAATGATAAGAGTTATGGCGCAGGGGATACCTATCACCTCTACTTGCACTAGTTTACTCAAGCGTTTAAAATCACCTCTAAGAAGGTCGCTCCTCCAGCTTACGCTACCACTGTCCTGAGGTTCCGCACAGGCCTGGCTGTTTTGCCTCCTGGCTATTCGCGCTCAGTTTTCGTATGATATAATCAGTTCTGGTGATTTACTTGCAAAACCGTGATATGATCATGACAGATGCTGTGGTGGAGGGCTCCGCAAATTTTGACCCCCTGGGGTTAATTAACATGCACTGAAATCTATCTGAGTTAAGTGATTATGCAGCGACTAGACCATGCCGAGGTGTTGCAGCTTTTTAAAAGCTCTAGATAGCATTTGCTTAAGGTAATGAATGATGTACAGTCAACAACAAAAGTTTACGGACAGCATCGTCACGACACTTCCGCCACGTCACCTGCTATCGACAGCAGCGCTGCGTTAAAGAAGCATCCCTCCTTAAATTAGGGCCTGTCTGTTTTCAACTATGCACAAATATTTTTTTTACTTTTCTCTTTGTAGCGCTGCACGCTCTTTGGTAGCCGTAGCCACGGGTTCATAGCTTGATAGCCTTTCGCGGAACTGATATCTCTTCGTCGTTACTCCGGTCGATGCAGGCTATGACGGCTGTCATACGACTATCAAGGCGCACTTACCGCCGACGAGCGCAGTGCGTGGAAACAAAAAAAAAACTAACAATGTGGTTGGCGGCACTGAAAAATTGACATGCTAGCCAGTAGCAAAGAGACACATTTCCGGTGGAGCTCTCCGGTGCCCGACAGGCGGTATACCGGTTTCTGGCGCCGAAAGCCAGTTTAAATAAATAAATAAATAAATATGCTTTCACAAAAGAAAGGCTTCCAGATCCCACGCATTGTGAGAATCGGCGTCATGCGAAGGAGTCAGCCAGAAAATTGCCTGTGAAGAAATGTTTGGCATTCAGCTTAATGTTCCGTATAGGATGAGGAGCGTTGTGCATACTGAATGAGTCGGTGTGTGCTCAACGTGGGCTAATCAGGAACGTCGACTGCACTGTGGCTACTGAATGGTAGCTCATAGAATACGACAGTACGCACGTTGGCCCAAAGCACAGACGTTTGTTTTGTCCTGGAGAAGCGCACCCTACGATGAGCTAAATGTGTATGATCAGCGTCGTTCGTTAAAGTATCCTTACCGAATCGACTAAAGCTGGAAAAAAGCATGCCAGGTGATAGCAGAACACTATTGTTGTTAATACAGCGCTATGATATTCACACTGGAAGCGTAATTCACATTACAGAAGCACAATGATCACAAGTGTTGGTGATTAACTGTAACTTAGCGCCAAAATTCCGCACAGGACAAGAGAAAGGGCAAACACGAGCGCTACCTTTCAACGTTCATTTCAGAGAACGTGCACGTATATAAGCTCGAAAAGCAAAGAAAAAACAATCTCAAGACACTTAACTGTGGTGCGCAGTTTATTTAGTATATATACCGTGTGGGAGGAGCCGCTGTAGCCTAGTGGTAGTGTGCTTGCCTCGCATCGCAGAGACGCGGGTTTGATTCCTATCTCCCTACGGCTTGGTTAGGTTGCTTTCGGAAACCACAGCGCGTTCGTCGGCGTCTGGGTGTTAGTATCTGCATTACAGTCGCAAGCTTCGACAAATGGCATGCCCTTGCTGCTTTTGAGTGTGCTCCATCAGAATGTTCAATGTCTACTGTAATTGATGCTTCATTGACATAACCTCTACTTAATTCAATCGCCTGTGGCGTAAAGCCCCATAGTATGGGCCGATAACTACAGGTATGAACAACACGTGATCGCAGTTTCCTTATTCGTGACGTAGATAGCAAGTACGTCATATTAGTTATCTAATGTTCGTGCGGAATTTATACCTCACCATCCAGATTCTTGTGTGTACCAGGTGAACGAAGCAGCCAGGAGAGCACCCAGACGTACGTGGCTAGCTAGATCAGGTATAAGTCATTAAAGTTCGCCTAGAAATGCTTGGCTTTTAATAGTAATGTGGAAGAGAACATCGCCCGTGTGCTTCGATGTAATGTAGTGGATTGCATAGCAACGCTTCCGAATAATGAACGGTGAGAGAAGAAATATTTGCACACATTGTAAGACTGTGATTCTACCAAACTATTTCAGTTGCAGAATAAAAAGTGCGGACAAGCTGTCGTGTTTATTGCACTTTTGAATACAACCACTTTAACTTAATCCCACAAAACGGCAGTTTCCTGAAGGGTGCAGGAACTGTGGTCCGCTGTGAATTGCAGCTCACACTGCGCCAACAAAAACACTCATACGCCTGTTATTTAGCGACTTCTGAAAGCGTGCGGCTCAGCTGCCATGAGCCTGAGCGTGAGCGCCCTCAAGCGCCGAGCTTCGTAAGCTACACTGCGACTGCCAAGCCCAGCAGGAGTAGGCCTAATGTCCGTGGCAGACGGCAACGTGCGACCGTGCTGCTCACATTGTGCGAGGAACCTCAGCAGGTCGTAGAGGACGGCGTCTCTTACCAGAACCACCTGCTTCGCGAGATTCTCGAGTAGGGCAAGCAGGCAGCGCTTCGCGTAGTACCACGTATCAGCACCGAGCTTGCTCGCGTGCGGCTCGAAGCTCTTGATCACTCGCGATATGCCGAAGTCGTAGTTGCCCTTGGCGCAGTAGAGTGTGCCGATCACAAGGTTCACTATGCATAGGTGAAACATCTTCTGGCCAGGCTGGTCGTAGGCGAGTTGCTCCTCGCGCTGCTCAACGCGTCGCATGAGTTGCTCGGCCTGCTCGTTTTGGCCTGTCATAATGTACGCGACGCACAGATTGGCCAGCAGGGCGGGGCTCAGTCGCAGAAGGTCACGCTCCTGCTCTCGTTCTACAAGAGGCTCGTAGAACGCAACGGCCTCGTGGAATTTGCCTTCCTGGACAAAGAGAACGTGGCCGACGTTCAGTCGCCAGCAGTCTTCCTCGCTGCACAGCTCCACCGAGCGCCGGAAGAGACGCTCAACCAGAGGGTAGTCGTGGGCCTCCCATGGTATCCGTGCCTGCGCAAAACAAACAAAAAAAAATCCTTCACCTAGGTATCTGACAGTGGCGCTTGCATCTCGGTGTTAGTGTTAAATAGCGGTCTCTTGTAGTCGAGAATGCGACTACGTGCCGTACGCGATTTCTTTCTTACATGTGACTCATACATACCCACAAATACCTACATACCCACAAATACTGCGGTCCTTTTGGGCCCACGCGGGAATGCATATGCACTTCATCAAAATATACATTTAAATAATGTTCTTGACTTAGTTTTGCAAAAACTAACACATGTATGAGTGCAAATACATAGGAATACTTTTGGACATGGAATAATTAAAATAGGAGACAGTGTCATTCCCATTACAGTACAATATTACATTCTAACGAAAAGAAAAACAGACATTTTAGATACTTAGAGCACTTTGCTCTAACAGGCAGAGTTGCGTCACCCAAAAACATATGCCAGAAAAATAATTTCAACAGCCGAAATCTCTGGCGTCGTAATAGCCGGCACTATGATTAAGCCCGTAAATAATAGCTCAAAATTGGCTAAGACTGGTGTAAACGTCCTCAGACAAGCTGCTACAAGAAATGCAACCTTATGGCTTAAAAAATTGGGAGGACACTTAAGGTTCGCCTTTAAGAGTGGAAGGCGGGAGCTTAAATGTGCCCCGTTCACGTCGCCTGCTAATTCGCTAGCCATGCTTTTGACTCACAAAACTTAGTAGGTCCCATGGGGCAACATTACTGTATTAGTTCACACACTGGCTCCGTCTAGCCTGGCCTCCCTCGCGGTCGAGTATAAGGTGACGTAGATGCCTCATCAGTACTCGCCGATGAGAAACGCGCTGCAGTTAGCCCGGCATCATAACACCGTATCGAATTCATGACACCAGTGTGAAAATCGGGAGCACTCTGCGGCGCATTTCGCCCTAGCATCGACATCAAAGCGCTGTCTCTTGGCATTCACGAGCACGGGAAGCTCTGCGCGCGTATATATGAATAAAAGTAATGAAGGCACAGTGTTGTTTCGACATTCAGTAAAATTCTTGCATGCAAAGGAGGCTTATCATAACTGTGTATCAATTTCAGGTACATTACAGAACAAACAGTGTAAAATATTGAGAAAGGACCCACTTCCCTCCGGCAAGCATGAAACATACCCGATGTGAAACGCTTCTCAATGGTTCTGATAATTTCGAGCTCTGTTTAGTTCGAACTCTGCCGGTAAGCCCACCTGAGCCATGAGGGCTGGCAGGAACCTCTCACGTAGCACGGCCTCGCACTGTGCCTGTGGTGCACCCTGCTGCCTCATCTGCCGCAGCCGATCAGCTTGCCTGGCTGCCAGGGCCTCTAGCTTGGTGTACGCTTCCTCCGGCGCCGTCTGCTGGGCAAGAAGGGCCTCCAAAAACTCGTACAAGAACGGAGGCAGCAGTCTGCAAGAATAGATGACAGCCCTTCAGTTCAAGGCGTGGCTCTGCCTTTCCGAACAGTAATGAACAGCGGAGCTGTAGGGGCTTAGGAAACATGGCAAAGTTAAGCAAACGAGAAGAGAATTTTTTAGCAGTTGCATCTTACCTTTCTAGCAATGTACAATCCACAGGGACGCAGAGCAATCATTAAAGCGACATTTTTATGCAAATTAAGTATTTATTTCGTCTACACCAAGCTTCATTATTCCATTATTTTCTCAATATTTTTTGCACATCTGCTACGTCCTCGCTTTCTCTATCGTTCTTTGTCCCTGAGTTTCTCTTTCTCTTGCCCATAGAAAGTTGTGTTAAAATCGTCGCTACAGCAAAATCGTCTGATTCTCAAAAAGACATGTTGCAGAAGCGTGGATTTACAGGCTAGGAATCTCCCTCTGGACGCGGCACACGTTGTTGAACTGTGTAAGAGCGGTTGCTGCTGCCACAGTTCCAGGTCCTTGCATCGCCTCACCGCGTTATCATCACGCACTGCAGAGTTTGCCCTCACGTACTAAACAAAAGAATGTTTGTTTTTACATTCTGACGTTTCTGGGAAGGACTCGCTGCAAATGATAGATGTTCTGAAAGATATGGCTGGTATTAAAACCTCCCAAATGACGCATGTGCAGCTGATAAAGGTATACGTGCGCGTGAAGTAAAGAAAGAGCCGCTGATAACTGAAGGTGAGGAGGTAAAAGGACGTTTTTGCGCTTTCATGGTCTGGGTTCAGCAAATGCACTGGATCTCATTTCTTGTGACAGTGGAAGCGCTGAATAAGGCGTTTGGCCACTACAGTGAAGTGAAAGAAGTATGGCAAGATGAATGAAAGGTGAAAGGTTCCGGGCTGGCCGAAGCAACGACGCCAATTGTGAGGGTTGTGCTTCGGGAAGACATAACACTGGACACAGCACCCCATTTGTTCAAGATATTTGGTGTCTCATTGCTCATCATACTTCCTTGTGGAGCACCTTTTTGCCTCCTATGTCGGCGGAAATGGCATATTGGATCCGGCTGTAGAGTGACGAGGTGTGCTCAGAGCAGTGAGTACGACCGTGAACTAAATGATTACGTGCCTGCGCCTGTGTCACGGATTGACATTGCCTCGTGGTTTAATATGACTAAAGATGTACGGCAGGGCCGCACGTGCAAGTTTCGAAGCGCTTCGGCCGCTCTCCAAGTACGTCGAAAGTTCTCGGCATTTTTCGGAGAAGACGTGGAGATGACCCCCCTGAGCGGGGAAGCTTGAACTTGAAACATTCTCCTGCGACCCCCCGGCGTGGTTCTTGATGGCCGAACAACGGTGCTTCGGACCAACAATGCCGGTCAAGACAGCGAGCAGCCGTTTGACGTGCACTGGCCACGTGCGCGCGTACGCTATTGTTTGCTCGTCGGCCACCGTGTCCAAAGGGGACAAGTATGCATCCCGTTGTTGACTCGAAGGGCACCCCCCGCCACGCTGATGACCTGTCAATCGGGGGTGCAGAAGGAAGAGGCCCGTCGGGGACCACGAGAAATGGTTTGGTCATCGCCCTCTCCAGTGCAGTAATTGCGAGAGGGATATTTTGGGCGGAGCCAGAAATGAAGTTTCGGAGCAATTGTCTCACAAACACGCCCCGATTCCGAAGACAGCGAATCGGGAAGAACTTGTGGGTATTTAAGCGAGGAGCATTGAGGAGCACGGGGTTCTAGTCGCTTGGCTTACACGGCGTAGAAGCCGATCATCGTATCGCTCTAGAAGTTGTTAGCGTGGCTCTGTACCGGCTGGCCAACTAACCTTAGCCGCTTCGCCTAGTTGAGATGTGCGCTTACCGTCTGCAACGTAGGCATCGGGACTTCGGCTCGAGTTAGTTAAAACTGCTCGGGTTTGCCGTCAAGCACTAGCTCCCCGGGAACATCAGCGCCGCAACTCCATCGACCTCAACGCTGTGCCGTACCAGACTGCCGCACCAGACCGTCGTGGACCCTTCGACGCTGCCGGTCATCAGCACGTATGCCACCACCTGTTTCTATCCATGAACTTTCTTCTTGAACTTTTGTAAATTAGACTTTGTTGTTCTCATTGCCCTAGTTACTGTTTGTTCGTAGTTTACTTTTCCTTAGTTTGTCATTTTTGCCTGCTATTATTTGTAAAGCTCTTTCATCGCTGTTATGTTGTTAGTTGAGTGAAGTGTTGTTTACCTTGTATTATTTGCGCTGCCCTATCATTATAGATTAAATTTTGTTGTTTTCTCAACCACGACTCTGATCCTTTCACTGTGTCTGCTTGCGTACGGAACGACCGAAACTGCCGTAGTTCCCTTCACCGACTTAGCGCCGGGGAGCTTGAACCCGGCCCGGTAAACAAAACTGGCGTCCGCGGACAGGACGTTCCGTACAATAGTAACATAGTGGGGGATGAGTGTTGCGCATGGTTGAGAGAGCCCGTTTGCGTGAATTGTGGGCACTTGAGTGTTAGGGTGTCGTGGCACTATTTTGGATTGTGAAAGACAAAATGGAGATTGAAAAGTTCATAAGACAGGGCAGAGAGATGGGCCTTGAGGGCGCTGAACTGAGAGAGTGGGTGGAAGAACAGCAGGAATGGGCCAAAGAAGTAAGAGAATGGGAAATAGAGGATATAAAATGGGAAAGAGAGAAAAAGGAGATAGATCGAGAGAAAAAGGAGAGAGAAGAATGGTACAAAGAAAGAGAAAGGGAAAGAGAGAAATGGAAGAGAGAGAGCGAGGAATGGGCAAAAGAGGAAAGAGAGAGAGATAGAATAGCGGACATTTTGGCGTTTCGCGCCCATCAAAATGCACATCGCCCGTCGGGCATCGATGTTAACAGCACAATAAATTACCTGCTAAGCTTGTACGTGGTTCCGTGTAAATTTTCAAGTTATGTTATCACACATTTGCGATGAGCAGTGTCGCCACTTTCGTGAATCATGTCACCAGCTGATGCCTGACTTGAAGGAGGCCAGGCGCTTATAATGTCACAAATATAGGACTACTGTGTTTCTGCTAAGTTTAACGTTCTTAACTTAACCTTATTTTCCAAAACCTAGGCGCGGTGCGCCCTGCAAACGAACTAAATGCCGCTGTGAGGAGAGCGTCGTGTACTGTAGCTCGCGTTCCGGCACCTCGAGAAGACAGTCGTACCATCCGGTTGCGAAAAACTGCAAGGGAATGAGGACTTCTAGTGACATTTATAGGGAACGGTAATATCATTCCAATTAAGGAAAAAAATATCGAGACGCCCACAAAACGTGACAAAAGCTCGTCATGCGTGGTGCCGCCGTACGGAAGCAAGGCTGGAGCACGGTTTGTTTTCCAACCGGGCGGCGCTTCCAGTTTTTCGCGCTAGGTGGCGCTCCGACTTTTGCAAGTGGTCCATTAAGAATGATGCTAAGGAACAGTGTCCATGAGACGACAATGTATTTTGAGGAGACAGATAAGAGTGCGCACGCACCTGAAGCGCAAGAGACAGTTGTGAATTACAACTTTGAAGAGCGGGGCCAGGAGGCCAACAGCAGTAATGAAGAGGGGGATTCGGAGGAGCCCGCGGTAGCTCCGAAAAAGGTCGAAGCGAAAGAGCGCGAACTTGATGAAAAGGAATGTGAGTTTGATGTGAAGCATTCTGAGATTAAGGTGAAAGAGTTCGAACTCGAGTAGAAGAAACGCGAGCTAGAAGCGAAAGAGCGAGAGCTCGAGACAAAGAAGCTCGAAAATTTCGAGCAGGAAGAGCTGGCTAGCTTCTACGGTGCCAGAGTTATTGTTCCGTCAGCGGCGCGGATGTCTGGCGACGACAAGGAAGAGAAGCGAGTGCAGTTGTCCGGAGATTTGGACAAGCAGATAGAGAGCAGCGTACATGCGAGTACGAGTGATGAGGCCTTGTGCATTGCGAGCCATTGCCAGTTGAAAAGTTCCCGTCGAAACCGCGGGAAGGCCGACCTGATAGTGGCGAGTAGCGGCAAGCGCGCTAAAGCGGTTAATCGCCATGAAGTAATCTGTCGAGGCGCCAAGTTTAATTCTGGGCTTGAGATTGCAAAAGGGTCCGCAAAGAAAAAAGTGCGGTTCAGACTGTTGCTGAGATCGAGAGCACACATGAGGCGCGTCGCGAAGAGCATTTCATGCAAAATAAGACGACGAAGAAACCGCCCCGTCTCATCTCTTTCACTGCACATCAGGTGCAGGAACGCGGCGAAGGATCGCGTACGACGCAGTTCTAACAAAGGTCGCTCCCCTCCGTGGCTAAAGGGTGGCCATTCGACGAGGAGGAGGAGAATGAGCTTACTGTACCAGTTGGGGGCAGGCTTCGTACACAGTAGAAGCAACGAGTTGAAGACCGTAGCTAATTGTCCTGACTGGCAGGCGAACCGTTCGTCCTTTTGTTGGAATAGTGCACCGCGAAAAGCATGGACTGCGCGCCTTCCGAGAGTTCGCCTAAAAGGGTGCATTTGTGGAACCCGGAGATAACCATCTCGCAGAGATGCAAGACTAGCGGTCACCACGTGCATATTTAGTTTTGAGATAGATTTGTGTGCTAATGTTCGATTGCACCTTTGTGACTGCAGATTGCCGCGATGTTTTGTAAGCTTTACCTTTTGTTCATTGAGGAAGCATTAGCGGCACTGCGAAGAATGTCAGTGACCCATTTCATGAAATGCCAGCCGAAAGCAGCGCGAGACTGCACCGCGCCTAGAAAAAGTGTCTTGCGCTAGGATAGTAGATCGGGAATTTCTCCATGTACTTGGGAGTTTGTACAAAGCGACCACGAGCAGCTAAGTTATATCAGGCGAGCAAGGCAGCCGAACAGTCGGCTACTTCGGCGCAATGTGCAGCTGCGGGGATGCCAGTTCAGTGCTGCCCATACTAAGAGTAGCGAAAATATGGGGGATAATTACTTGAGCCGAATGTAGAGTGATTCATTGTGTTTTAAAATACGCTGTTTTTTTATGGTTTGTGCTTTGTGTGTCAAGTGTATTTATTGATGCACTGTATAGAGAAGTATGCCCGTCGTGGAATTTCCCCTTTTGTGTGCGCACTGGCTGTATTTTCATGTTTGCGGAACCCCTGGTTATCCTAGTAGATAACAGAGAAGTGTTCGGGTCACTCTGCATGTTCTGTGTGTAGTGAGCCCATTGATGAACGGCTGTGTAGAAGAACCTTGTGGAACGATGTTTTTTTTTCTTTTGTTTTGATTTATTTTTATACTCACGTTGTGAGCTTGTGTGTAAGATGGGGTGCATAAGTGAAGCACCACCGATTAGTTTGGTTGAGCGAGAGTTGGTGCTTTTACATTATTCTCGGCGAATGTCATCCGTGTGTTTAAATGTTATAGGATAACATTCCGAAAGTGGGGGGCTGTGTCACGGATTGACATTGCCTCGTGGTTTAATATGACTAAAGATGTACGGCAGGGCCGCACGTGCAAGTTTCGAAGCGCTTCGGCCGCTCTCCAAGTACGTCGAAAGTTCTCGGCATTTTTCGGAGAAGACGTGGAGATGGCCCCCCTGAGCGGGGAAGCTTGAACTTGAAACATTCTCCTGCGACCCCCCGGCGTGGTTCTTGATGGCCGAACAACGGTGCTTCGGACCAACAATGCCGGGCAAGACAGCGAGCAGCCGTTTGACGTGCACTGGCCACGTGCGCGCGTACGCTATTGTTTGCTCGTCGGCCACCGTGTCCAAAGGGGACAAGTATGCATCCCGTTGTTGACTCGAAGGGCACCCCCCGCCACGCTGATGACCTGTCAATCGGGGGTGCAGAAGGAAGAGGCCCGTCGGGGACCACGAGAAATGGTTTGGTCATCGCCCTCTCCAGTGCAGTAATTGCGAGAGGGATATTTTGGGCGGAGCCAGAAATGAAGTTTCGGAGCAATTGTCTCACAAACACGCCCCGATTCCGAAGACAGCGAATCGGGAAGAACTTGCGGGTATTTAAGCGAGGAGCATTGAGGAGCACGGGGTTCTAGTCGCTTGGCTTACACGGCGTAGAAGCCGATCATCGTATCGCTCTAGAAGTTGTTAGCGTGGCTCTGTACCGGCTGGCCAACTAACCTTAGCCGTTTCGCCTAGTTGAGATGTGCGCTTACCGTCTGCAACGTAGGCATCGGGACTTCGGCTCGAGTTAGTTAAAACTGCTCGGGTTTGCCGTCAAGCACTAGCTCCCCGGGAACATCAGCGCCGCAACTCCATCGACCTCAACGCTGTGCCGTACCAGACTGCCGCACCAGACCGTCGTGGACCCTTCGACGCTGCCGGTCATCAGCACGTATGCCACCACCTGTTTCTATCCATGAACTTTCTTCTTGAACTTTTGTAAATTAGACTTTGTTGTTCTCATTGCCCTAGTTACTGTTTGTTCGTAGTTTACTTTTCCTTAGTTTGTCATTTTTGCCTGCTATTATTTGTAAAGCTCTTTCATCGCTGTTATGTTGTTAGTTGAGTGAAGTGTTGTTTACCTTGTATTATTTGCGCTGCCCTATCATTATAGATTAAATTTTGTTGTTTTCTCAACCACGACTCTGATCCTTTCACTGTGTCTGCTTGCGTACGGAACGACCGAAACTGCCGTAGTTCCCTTCACCGACTTAGCGCCGGGGAGCTTGAACACGGCCCTGTAACAGCCTGAAAGAGTTGCTGGCAGGAAAACATGAAGCAGAAGGCCTCGAACTGATGGAGAAGGAAGCGAAAGACAAGTTGACAGCTTTCTTGACACCGTAGCGGATTCGCGTCCGTTCATACGCGGAAAAGGTGACAACGCCATCCGCGGAAATGGTGGCAACGCGGATGGCGTTTCACCTTTTCTGCATAGACAAAGGATGGCTGAACCAGTAGAAAGCACAAACACAGACAAATAAAAGAAAAGGAGAGGACAGCATTCCAACCCGAACGCTTGGATCAAGGGGCGTGATTCGGTGAACGCGGAGATCGACGCCGAGCCGGAGATGCCATATATGACGGCGGAGGAAACGGAGTCCGAGAAGCCTGCCACACTTGCCGAGCGGAGCCTAAGTGAAGCGCCGTTTTGCCAGTGTATTAGTGAGCTGAATGAATGAATGAATGAATGAATGAATGAATGCACGAATGAATGAATGAATGCGCAAGATAGCCTCTCACTGCTCCTCACAAGAAATTAGTTTTTTAAGGGAAGCTGGAAGGGGGTGCATAGGACACTCCCACATGATGTGGTTTAAGTCTGCTCTAGGACATACGCAGAATTTGCAGCAGGGAGAGGAGTAAACGGACGGATGGATGCAGTGAAGGATGTAAAGGGAGGAAAAAGTACGAGTTTGCAGCTGTCGCCACAGAACTTCACACATGCGCGGTGATTTGTGCGTTAGCGCTGGCAGTGATAAACGGCCTGATCGATGGTGCGTGCAAATGTCGTGAAATGCAAGGAGCCTGTCCCGCGCTGTATACGGTGCCTCCTCCGTACCCAGGTAGGACAAATCTGATGCCTGCGCCCGGACCGTAAATCCTCGGGCACTGGAATGAACCGCATCGTTTCCGTCAAGGCCCGCAGGCGCGGAAGTCCAGATCAGTGTGTCACCTGGTTGTGACACACGCAGCACTCCAGACGAAGCACGCAGGACACAAGGTGATGTGAGGCGAACCGTTTATTGGGCGAATTTGTGCCCAGCAAAACAAGGCCAATCACAATTCACAGCAACAGCGGCGTGAACAGTCGTCGGTCGACGGAAAGACTGACAAGCGGCGTAATGCATCGGCTTTTATACACGCGTCATAACGCGTTCTCGCATTATCTCTGGAGTTCCAGAATTCACTGAAATGTGCGCGTCAAGCATGCAAAGTCTCAAGAATGGTCGACACGGTTCCAGAAGTGGCATGCGGGACAAACGCGGTCTGCGTTGCGCGTAACAGAAAGTGATAACATCGCTCGTCGCAAACATTCAAAACGTGCGCGCGTGCCACTAGGAAGTGATAACGGCTTTACACTTACACCAAAACAACCGCACGTGTCAAGTGTTACCATTTCACGGACGGAATGGGCTAAAAGGAGGGAAAGGGCTGGCTTAGAGACCCTGGCCGCTCTGAAATTCTGTGTGGCTGTTTCTGAATCGCTAACGATAAGTGATAAATTTGGGATTGTTAGGGCCAGGGCTATGGCCGCCTCCTCCGCTTCCTCTTAGGAAAAGTCAGGAACGGAAGCGGCCTCAGCGACCTGACAGTTAGAGTTTATAACGGATATTGCGTAATGATTCCTGTTCCCATAATCGGCGGCGTCAACAAAGAGCACATCTGTTGAGGTGGATAACCGCTTATTGAGAGCCTTTGCTCGCTGCTTCCTGAGCTGTTCGTGGTACATGGGGTGAATGTTCTGTGGAAGTGGGCGGATGTAGAGTTCCTCGCGTATATTCAATTCAATTTCAATTCATTTATTTTTTTTTTCATTGATACAGTATTTTTGTACAAAGTACTGTTGGGCCAGTAGCCAAAGGCTAGTGTAGGCCCATAGTCAATATACATGTAGCAGCTACAACATCATGGGAGTATCTAATTCTCAGTAACAAAATCTTAATGGTCAGGCAAAATATATAAACTCAACACCAAATAAAAGGAAAGAGTATTTTGTACAATAGCTACGAGGAGAAATAATCTAACACAGTATGAAACATATAAGAAGTAAAATCAGGAAATTTTTGAGAGGTACAGTTTTTTCACAGCACGCGTAAAATAGACATTTTTACTTCAGGGGGTACCGCGTTCCAAATTTTGGCGCCATGAAACTCAAGCAGTCGTTGGCCGTACGTGTTACGAGTAACTGGCAGGTTGAAATTTATATTTGTTGCACTTCTTGTGTTGCGATCTGGTGCAATGAACAAGCTTGGTGATAATGAGTGATTCCCGCGTAAAATATTGTTAATCAAAATGGCCACTTTCATTTCGCATGCCATAGAGAATGGTTATATACCGAGTTTGTTGAAAAGCAAACTATTATCATCATGCGGTCTTGTGTATGTCATAATGCGCAAGGCCATTTTCTGTAACCGAATGATAGGATCTAAGTATGTTTTATAGGTACCAGACCATGATTCTGAACAGTATGTGATGTGACAATGAAATATAGAAAAGTAAACAATTTTAAGTATGTTAAGATTAAGACATTCTCTGCATTTTATTAGCAAAGAGCAAACGGAAGCTAACTTCATGCATATACTAGATATGTGTGGTCTCCAGTTCAAGTTGCTGTCCAATAGTACCCCTAAATATTTTATGTTGTCTAGTTGTTCTATTGTTCCACCTAAGAGGTGGATTTGCATGCCTATTGTGTCACACTTGGCATAACGGGAGCGGAATACTACGTACTTTGTCTTGTCTATGTTTAGCGTTAATTTATTACATGCAAACCAAGTTGATATGTTTGATAACTCGCTATTAATTGTGCTCTGTAGTTCGCTAAGGGATATCCCTGAGAATAATAGCGCGGTATCATCGGCGTAAATAACAGATTTTGATGACTTGAGTGCTGATGGGAGGTCATTCACATATAGAGAGAACAGTATGGGCCCCAATACTGATCCTTGCGGAACTCCTGTAGCAATAGTAGTACATTGGGAAGAAAAGGAGCCAAAACTTACATGTTGTTTTCGACCGTTTAGGTAGCTTGAAAAAAGGTTCATTGCAGTTTCGCTAAAGCCATATGTTCGTAATTTCTTTAGAAGTATGGAATGACAGACCGTGTCGAACGCTTTCCTTAAATCTAAAAATATCCCTACGGCAAACTCGTTCATGTGTAGAGCTGTGTATACTATATTCTGGCTTAGTTCTAACACTGCTGACGACGTTGATCTATTAGGTCTGAATCCATGTTGAGATTCTGTTAGAAGCTTGTTTTCGTTTAAGTAATTTTTCAGCTGAGCCGCGATTACCTTCTCAAATAGAGTATTTAAGATGCTAAGCACAGAGATAGGTCGATAGCTTCCGGGTTCATTGACATCACCACTTTTGTATATAGGAGAGACTCTTGCGATCTTTAAAATGTCAGGGTATATGCCTCGGTTTATTAAATTGTTAAGTATTTTTGTGAGTACTGGCACTAGAACGTCCATATTGTCTTTCAATGCTTTTACGGTAATACCATCATGGCCAGTAGCTTTGTAACAAGACATACCTGATATAATTGATGTTATGGTATGCTCGTCCACTTGATCCAAGGAAATCCTGGTATGAATGACCGGGGAATCGACATTGCTTTCAGTGGGTGGAATACGGTCGGCTAACTTGGGACCAATGCTAGTGAAATACGCATTAAAAGTATCGGCGCATTTGGCATAGACATGTTCAGGGGTGATTGGTTTTTTTCTTTGGGTTATCAATCACTCCTTTTATAACGTCCCACATTTTTTTGCTATTGCCCTGTGCTTGTTGTATTAAGAAGGCGTTGTATTCTCTTTTCCGCCTCCGTATAAGAGCTACTACGCGGTTACGGGATATCCGAAAATTTTGCAAATAATAAGTGTTATCTTTCTGCTTTTTCCACTTTTGGTACCACCAATCCTTTTCTTTTATAGCTGTAAGTACGGCGTTATTCATCCACGGGCACAAAGATTCCTCATATTTGCTTTGTTTATATGTGGTACAATCAGATATCATGCGCGTTAATGCAGTTGCAAAATTTGCGCATTCGATATGAGTGTCACTGTTAAACACACTTTGGAATTCTTTTTCCTTAATTCTCTGCCGCAGTTTTTTATAATTAATCCTGCGATTCGCCGAGGAGTTATTCTTTACAATACTTTTATTTGTATTGCGTAACAATGCAAAAACAGGGCAGTGATCAGTGAGACTCGTTTCATATACGCCAGAAAAAATGTTATCACTGTTGCACAAAACATGGTCTATAGTTGTAGATGCACTGGGTGAAAGCCTAGTTGGTTCATGGATTGTATTCTTAAAGCTATATGACTGCAGTAGATGTAAGTATTCACAATTTAGGTCCTTGCTGACGTCAATGTTAAAATCGCCAACAACAGTGATAGTACCATAGTTCTTAATACTAAGGGTGCAAAGGATAGATTCCAACGATTGATAAAAAGCGGGCAGACTCGAGCTTGGCGGCCGGTATATTGCACCAACAACCATACTTGAATCAAAACAAACAAAGAGAGATTCAACCGAACTGTTACTAATTTCAATATCTGGGATTACCCTAAAAGACAATGTCTGCTTTATTAGTAAAGCCACTCCACCACCACGTGATCCTGCATTCCTGGGATTGCTTACAAGACTGTATCCGGGAATAGAAATGTGCTCACCTTCCCTAAGCCAAGTTTCTGTTAAACCGATAACATCAAAAGTAAAATTGTGCTGTGCTAAAAAGGAACACAATATATTTTTGTTTCTACGGAAACTTCGAATGTTACAATGGAGTACCGATATACACTGGGTGTTCTGAAATTCGCGTTCAACTTCACGAATTGAAAACGCCATACTTGGCGGGGTAATCAAGACTGAATTCGAGAGTCCTCTAGACTACTTTTCTGAGGTCGTCCTCAGAGGTGACGTGCAGTACAAGAGAATTGTCGGTTTTACGCATCAGAATTTTGGTCTGTGATACCCAAACATACTTCCAGTTTTTCTCTCGTCTCATTTGGCGTGCCTTTGCGAGAAGAATCTTATTCTCTTGGCAAAGATGTTCATTGATGAATATGGGCTCATTGTTTTTGAAGCCAAGTGTACATGTAGACAGTCTCTCTTCTAGGCATGCTAGATCATTTTGTCTCGGACTGCAGTAGAAGTAAATCTTACCACAATGTTCTGGTCAGCCTTATTTTTGGTCGGAACACGATGGACTACATCGATATCTTCGGTACGTAGTTCCATCTTCAAGGAAGTTGCTAATTTATGCATCATGTCTGGCAATGATTCATCTGCTGACATAGGAACATTTCTAATTTCAAAGTTGTTCCGACGACTGTATTCTTTGAGTTCGATTATTTCCTGTCGCATTCCTTTTTCCTCCCCCTGTAATTGGCGAACACCCTCAATAATGCCAGCCTGTTGGTGTTTCATTTCTGATAGTTCCCGGTGTACATTGTGCACATCCGTCCGAAGTTGTTCAAATGTCTTGTTCATGTCATCCATGGAACTCTTGATCTCCTGCATGTCCCTCTGAGACTGTTTGTTGTCTTCTACTAAGCACTGAATGTCAGATCGGATGATTGTTGTTATACTCTCTAGCTTTGAGGTCATGTCGACCAAAACTTTAGCTAGTTCCTTTACGGTACCCGGTTGTTTGTCCCCAAGAACCTGTCCAAATAATTTCAGTGGATTTTCACCCATTGCAAGATTCAATCAACAAGGCAACAATGCAGAGCGATCCAGGAGCTATAAATTGACGTTAAGAGAAACGTTAAAACGATTACGTACCTGCAAAAATACAGGGGGCTGGTTTAGTACCCGGCTGATGCTATGTGCTGCCTGGATCGCTCTGAAGTGGTTTTCGCTCCGTAACAACCGGGCTTTTATAGCAGGAGCGAGATGCGTCGTTTGCCAGAACAGCCTCTGCGCGCAGCAGCGTGATCAGCCGTTGGCGCGATAGTTCCGTCGAAGACCACCAGTCGGGTGTGGAATGGTGTACTTTGTGTTGGCGATGGGTGCCGCATTGATAGTAAGTGTTCGTAGGATATGTCAGCCTGTCACGGTATTCGAAAGTATGGCATAGTGGGATGTCAGATGGACTTCCATGACTTTAGTCATGTGCGGAAGAGAAGTACCAGGCGTGTCAATCGCTCACTGGGCATCACATATCAATGCAGATGAACTGGTGATGATGATACTATTGTGATCGAGCACACAAATTATCAGAGCCAGAAATGCGTCGCATTTAAAACCGCCAGCCTTTCGTTCGACGCTGAAAGCATCGTACCTGTAAGTCAGCGCCGCGTGTTCGGCCAGCAGATCAGCGGCGAGGGAATGCTGTTCCAGGCGGCAGCACAAGAGCAGCAGGTTGCCAAATGCCTCAGGTGGCTCCTGCCATGCGAAAAATGGGGTAAAGTGCGACAATGTGAAACGCACAAACAGCGCTCACTACACAAGTTTGATGCAACAGCCCTGAGTCACATCCAGAGAGAACGCGACATAATCAGATAGTAAATTGAAAAAAAGGAACATTACGATTTGCTACCATACACTTGGGTAGAGAGAAAACATTCAGAGCAAGGCAAACAAGTGGAAGCAAGTTCTAAGGAGAGCTGCTATACAGTGTAATTATTCTGCGCAACTATTCTCAGGATTGCAGCACTCCTGACGGACACACCGTAGTCATCCTTCAGAAACCCCTTGTTGAATCATTTTAAGTTTATTTAAACTTTGTGCATATAAAAACATGATTAGTAAACACGTGATGCAACACTTCAGAGGTAGGAGAGAATGCAGTTTTTGAGCGCGGACATGGATACAGAGAAGTGTGCATGAACACTACTGGAAAACGCACGACGAGACTTTCCTCCGGGAATACTTGCAGCATGTATTTTTGTAACCACATATTTTCACCATGAAAGTTCTCCCTGCTTTTGTTCTTCGCACCAGAACTCTGTGGAGGCACACCATCCCACGGGCGTGTTAACGCATCGGCATAAAAGGCAACGAGGACAGGCAGTGGAGCTAGGTCCTGAATCTACAAATCGAACAGTGCTAATCACAGCTTTAATGTATTGGTTTCAGCGACAGAAGGACGGGTCGCATTGCGGACCGCGCTCAAATGAGCGTGGGAACACGTGTCATCTGTTTCTCATTAAATGAATCATGACTTCACTGCCCTTCGTTATATATACCTGTACGTATATCAGCATCAGCCAAATAATGAGTACACAAACTTCAGTACCTAAGCGAGATAATTTATGCCAATTTACGCATATTACATGAGCCCAACCTACTATTACACCGCCTCTGAAAACAGCCTAATTTGCTGCGCATGATATCATCAGACAAAGAGGAAGGCAGGGCTAGGGACAGCAAAGCAAGCTTCGATTTAGGCCACACGAAGATCTGGCTGGGTGAGTTATTTTGTGATAAAAGTTTTCGTGAGGGAACGAACACATGCGCATGCGAACCTAAACACCACAACTGAACTATCTTCACAGGCGCCCTGAGAACAATTTTCATTAGTGGCGTTTCTGGATTGTTTGCTTATGCGTTCGCGCCTACGCGTCAGTTCCACGAATTTAGTCATTTGCGTCATCCTGCCTTTATTTTCGAACGAAACTATTGCAACTATAATGGTATTACATATATTCTAAGGGTATTCAACAGGAGTGTCTTGGTGAAACACTGTGATATTGCTTTTACTACGTAGTCCCAGACACACGCAAAAAGAATCGCGCAACATTGTAATCTCTATGTACACATCTACAAAACAGGTGTAAAAGACAGGTATTGAACAATCTGCATGCTTCTATTCAGTGCAAGGAGAACAGCAAGAGTGTTGCGAAGACTTTTCAAGAAAGCTCAAACCCGCTGTGAGCAGAAAGTCCTCGATGGTGTGGCAGAGTCCCCTGTGCCTGATCTCGCTGACTTTCTGATGGGATGTTAACTAATTATGGTCGCCACACGGAGAGCGACAATATCCTCTCCACCACATATAATCCACAGACAACAATAACAGCGGTCGACGTCAAATCAGCCATGTTGCCTTCAAACTGCGCCTGCGGACAGTATGAGTTACCGGCAAGAAAGGCCCGTGGGGTGCCAATGATGGTGCTCCGTGTTCTCCTGAACTTACTAAGCCTTCAAAAACGCCTGCCAAGCTTCCTACGTCAAGCTTGTCCCATTGCTATCCCAAAGAAGGCCAATGCATATCAATGCATGAGGAAATATTAATCATTTATGCGGGAATGAATGAGGAAATGCATGAAGTCAATTGCGGAATACTAATATGCATGTGCGCCTTAAAGAGGTCGAATTATGCGGCACTGCGAGAACACTTTCCGGGAAAATCTGTGACGATCATCTGTGGTATGGCCTTTGGAGCACGCTCCAGGATATGTCGCGAGACTTTCAAAACATGCGAGATTGATTGATTTCTGTGGTTTTACGTCCCAAAGCCAGGTTTGATTATGAGAGACACCGTAGTGGAGGGCACCGGAAATTTTCACCACGTGGGGTTCTTTAACGTGCACTGACATCGCACAATGCATGGGCCTCAACATTTCGCCTCCATCGAAATGCAGACGCCACGGCCGGGATCCCGGCCGTGGCAGCAGAGTGCCATATCCAGTAGGCCACCTTGGCGGGACAGCCGCCATGACCTTCATCTCATTAAGATGACGTCGGCTAGCTTTCTGTGCTTACACTCATGGGGAGAATTACAGTGCTTACTATGTTCGGCAAGTTAGTGCGAGCATAATTTTACTTTATATATTTTTCCCTTTCAATTTTGCTTTTTTTATCGATATTGCAGCAGCGTCTTTACTAACACTTTATTTATTTTCGCTAGTACTTTTCCCCTGTACACTAAATTTTCTGTATTGTCACACGTATGCAAGTTTCCATTCATGTGTATAAGCTACTTGGCTTCTCGCATTCAGGGTTTGTCCCAAAAAAGGGAGCGCTTCCGCCCTACCAGAGAGCGGATACCAAAGCTAAGGCAACAGGCGGGAACACCGGGTGTACATATTTCGCTCTAATGTTACAGGGAAATTTTAGTAACAAGCACGTCTAAAAGAGCACCCATCATACAGCGTCGCCTACGTAATCCCACGAAATTTTAGAGCAATGCATTAGTGCATTCTCTCCCCCATAGGCGCCTAGCGTCAACCATTTTTTCCGTGAGCTGCAGAGGCAACTACTCGGAATCACAAGGCGAAAGCAGTCTATAGACCTTTTCAGAGGATGCATGGAGCACGGCCATATTGGGCTGTGCACGGCAGTAAAAAGCATTATATGGCCTGTTTCATTCCGTTTGTCTTCACGTATGCGCGCTGTTTGATAATGAAGAGCCTGCAGCTCTCCAAAATTGCTGCTACAAACCCTCGGCAGTACTTTTTTGGAGGGTCATGCATATGATGCACAGCCCAGCGGGGGTTATGGCGGCGCCCAAGGAGCCTTCTCTGAAAAGGTGTATAGATGCAGGAGTTTTACCAAGTTTTAGTACCTGAAGCACTGTCGATTTTTCAGTATGGAGGAAGACATTCTGAAACCCATGCAGCATTCAGAAGCTTCAAAAGTGTATTTGTCGCCATAGGGCACAGGCTTTTTCAGGGATGCACCTACTTCGTTAAGTACGACTGCTGCCCTCTGCGGGCAAGAGTCAAGTGCGCTCTGTAAACCCCCTAACAAAAATAGCTGATGTAGATGATGGTAGCGAGTACTAAGAAACGGAGTGACCGACTTGTTCAACAGAGTTAATGTACCCAGGTGTGCCCACCGCGTCACTCGGGCATGTAATAACTTGGCAAATTTCGTCTGCAACGGTCGTTGCGTAGCAGCAAAATTTTGTTGAGGAGTTCGCTTTGCTTTACAATGCGAACGGTACATATGCTTTTCGGCCGCACGCTATCTGCATCTTTGTCGAGATCGATCGCACATAAAGCTGCATTGGGAAACTGCGTAGATCACATCGAAATAGTATGTGTCCACTGCTGGACATCTAGTAGAGCTAGTCGGCACTTTATTTTACCACAGAAAAGCACCGAAGGAAATCGCTGAGAAACTGTGAAGCAAACGCCCATCCCTCGCGGATTGTCTATATTAGACAAATACAACCACAAAACTAAGTTTGCCTGGCAATTAGGGGGTATGCCATGCCTATTGTGCTTGTCATGCCGCCCAATTTTTATTCATTAACATTTTATATCAAGCTCAATTTCGGCAAGTGCCGAGCATGCTTCAGTGTAGAAAAATAGATGCTCCCCAGAACTTTCCTTAAAATGTAAACTCCGGCGATTTTTCAGTGTGTCCGCTGATCTCAATGAAATTTTCACTACATGCTCTCCTCGATACCGTAATATTATGTGCCAAGTCAGGCGGTTGGAAGTCACTTAGTTTTCGCGTAAATGAATTTTAAAAATTTTTAGCGGATTCCAACGAGGGCCACTCTGTGTATTA
Organism: Hyalomma asiaticum; assembly: GCA_013339685.2. Lineage (NCBI taxonomy): Eukaryota > Metazoa > Arthropoda > Arachnida > Ixodida > Ixodidae > Hyalomma > Hyalomma asiaticum. The sequence continues at coordinate 43,489,275 of CM023481.1, read as the reverse complement.
CGTCATCACTATCAACGCTGCCTAACCGAGCTTGCAGGCCCTTAAAAGCAAAGCGGCGATACTTCAGCGCTAAAATCGTCGCTGCTAAGTTCAGAAGATATCGATACATCGTTCGATGACATGGCTACTTTCATTTTTCTGGCACCAGCTCCATATTTCTGATGTTGGGGAGACAGTGACGTCATCACATACCCTGCACGAAGCGTCTACCCGCTTCGGTTTCGGTTTGAACACGACTTTCGGTCCGTTATCGAAAATCATTTGTGCGTTTCTGAGCTAATTTAACCACCCTGGCTGCTAGAGGACTATCAGTACCATTCGAAAATATCGATAACAGAACATGGTGAAAAAACCGCCGGAGTTGCCCTTTAAAAGCTGGTCACGCTTGATCCGTGTCTCGCCACCTGAACTTTAGGGTCTTTAACTTATGCGTCTGTACAATCTAAGATTGCGAAACGCACCATTGCTTTGTTGTGTTTTCCATCTATTTGAATGAAATAGTGACATCGCGCTACGAATTGTTTTATCACACAACTGAATAGGCTGTACACTGGCGATACCAAAATGTGGTGATAACGTAAGTCTCTGAGGTATTGCTTCAGAAGCTGAAAGACAACCGGCAGAAAGGAAACTCTGTTACACAGAAGAGGCCTGAAATGGTACATTTATTCCACGATGTCTCACATGTATCATAGTAAAAATGTGGCTAATAGATAGGAAATAGTGCTGCTTTTGCCGCTCTCCCCTGAAACCATCGATGTTGTGCAGCCGCATTTCTGAGGCAAGAAGAAGTCAGGAATTTCAAAAAAAAAAGACCGGCATGTAATTTACACAGTGTAGCGTTGGTGCCTTCTACAATATTCTGCTGTCATGTGGCACAGCGTAGGTGGGACACTCAGACCTGTGTGTTGTGAACGCCTTAAATATCATGTGCCACCCCTGCTGAGAGGCGCAGGCTTTCTTTAAGGTGAACACTGCAGATATGCTATATATAAACAAACAAATATATTGAAAAAAAAAACGGCCGTGACACCACCGCCAGGAAAGCGCCACCGCCATTCGAAGCCATTTCGTACAGTGTTTGGCGTTGCATCAGTGTACCTTCTTCAACTTTGTATAGCTCTGAATTTTGCAATTTAGATTCTGCCCCTGAGTTAAGCTTGCTCTACACAGCACATCTACTTCTTTTATCCGTTCTGTATGAAGACTGCACTGGCTCAATAAACTGATGTTTGTTACGACTAGCGCTTTCTACTGTAGTGTTTCGTGTGTGTTGTTTTGGACGAATTAATGTTATGTCCTGCTCCTATATTTCGGAAATCACTAAATTCGATTTCGTGGAGCAGCAAACACTTGATCAGTCCTTTCTTGTCATCCTGCTGTTAAAAATTTGCCCTTTACGCCCGCCCTGCTTTTGCGGCGCTTTTGAAGTTTACCCGTAACCATTCCAATGTGTGTTTCTCGTTGTAATGTTTCAGCACCTGGAGCAGGAACTGAAGCTTGGCGAGAGCTGCAGCTGGTTGCTGGTCAGCCTCCAGGAGCGCCTGGTTGTGAAGCGTCACGGCGTCCAGTTCGTGCTCGGCGCGCGGAGGCATGTCCGTGAGCGCCTCCCGCGCCGCTGCCGGGTTCGCCAGCCGCAGCTCGATGGCTGCCTTTAGGTTGAACGCTTCAACCAGTGCCGATAAGTGCAACGCTGCCGTGTTTCCCACGCTGCGGACCTGCGTGTATTCCATTTGTTGTCTCATGCTCACCTCTACGTTATTGTTAGGGCATAAGAACTTTTCATCCACATGCACACGTCTAGCAAATGTCAGAATGCCATAGAAATGTAACAGAACGGTTCTCTTCATTAATATATGCAGATTATGTGGGTTTACTTCTTTTATGCGATGTCATTTCTCGACAAGGCGTCAGACAACTCCTCCGAGTCGGCCGTACAAGTTGCGGGCCCGCGAGCTCGAGCAGCAACAAAGAATAAATTCACGCTAGCAACTTACGTGGCTCAGGTCCGTCTGTCGGTGTAGAGCAACCTAGAACAATTCTAGCTCACTCTGGTCCTATGTAAATGAAAACTAACAAAGCCTATTTCTCCCAGCTATACTCATGGCTGACTACGGAGATGAGAAGTACGCGGTTCTGGGCAGCATTATCGGGCCTCGCTAAAAGTGCAGCTGAACAACAAATTTATTTTTATTATTTAGGTGCAAGGTTCTTTATAATAAATTGTGGAACTTCGAAATTTGAAAAAGGAACTTTGCAAGACCCTGCGTATACTTATGCAGGACAGACCGAATACCCAAGCCTTTCTGTACGCTTACCCTGTGCGTATCACCTATAGCTAGATCGCGAGAAAGAGGGGATAAACGTGACCGAGATATGCACAGGACGGGCGCTACTTCAAACGAGCTGTAAGTATCGCCTGTTTATGCTTGCCCTGTATGCTATGTCCATTCGCGCTCTAGAGACAGTTTGTTATCATTCTCAAACAAGCCTATAGCAAGATCTTTGAATCTTACGCACTGCCTCCTTATCTGGATGCCTGCTGCGTGGCTGCGGGGACACGCGTGTTACTCGTCGTCAGTAACATTATATTCTTAGGCCTAAGGTTCGCCTAAAAGATACATTCTTCGTTCCTAAATAATTGTCCTCTGTTTTTCTTTTAAAACGTGCTATTTAGGCGAAATTGTAAGAACACAAATTCTCTCCTGCGAAACTGTTTGAACCTTGATATGTTTATTGACAAGCCCTTGGAAGGGCCGGCACAGCCTTGATAACTTCTTCGTAAAGATGGGCACTAGCACGGTACAGGGAAGGCAACATCTCATGAAGAACACTTCCAGAGAAGCACATGGATGCTTCTCCTCTTTGATCGAAAACAGAGGAAATCGTCCTCCTCTCTCCTTTGCAGTGTCGTCCTCAACTATGAAGTTTACCCACAACAATAACTTCAACAAAAGCATAATCCACATATTTGGTGATATAAGTGGTAACTGTACATGTGTGCAATGTCACCAGGACCAAACCGCACGCGACAACTTATTGTTCTGTTTTTTAGATAGACGGATGCCGCCATGACGTTTCAATTTTTAGATATGTGAGGAGCTGCCCAAAGTACCTCATGTGTGAACGTTCAAAACCTACACGCTCGAGTCCGTCGATGACCTGGTACTCAGCTCACTACTGTAGTACTCACTAAACCATACTTCCACCTCCGTAACGACCTGAACGCTTGCCTGCGGACACTATACCCCTCTTGCGCGCCTTGTGATCCAGAGGTCGCGGGAATGTGCTTGAATATGTGCAATTTAGATTTGGCTATTAAGTGACACGATAATCAGTGCAAACATGCAGGACATTCAGACAGACGGAGCACGACACACTGGCGTGCCTCTTGTATCTGGTTTCCCTGAATGTTTGCACTGGTTATTATCCCACGTAAGGGAAACGTGTACCAACTAGTCACTATTCATCGACTGTGCGGGCGCAGGACTAAGGTGCTCCACACTGAACACTCAAATCTTCGGGCACTGCTAGACCACAGCGCACGATCCCATATTTCAGCACGGTTGTGCAACGTCGCTTTCACTAGTGGCATGGGTAGAATCAATAGGATAGTGGGGATGGCAGGCGAACGAAGGGATCGAAGCGCTTGGAGAGTGCAATAATTATGAGGTATGTATCTGTAACTGCGCGCGTACGTTCGGATCGGAATAGCAGAACATTTGGGAGAGTACATAGTCATTCCAAAAGTATATAAACGTAACCTAGAAGCAATTTTCTTGTGTCAGTTTCTGTTGGTCCCAAATACCTAAATTATTTCGCTAGGTAGCAATGAGAATGCACCTCTAGCGGTAACGAACTCATGAAAAGGTATCAATTGAGGCCAACCTCCAGTCCTTCGGTGGCCATGCCGACACTCAGCTCTGGCCGGTCTCGAATGCCCCTTTCGATGATGTGCGCCAGCTGCTGTAGCGCCGGCGCGTAGTCACGCCGTGCGTAGTGGCACAACGCCACGGCGTACCACAGCTGAGGAGGCGCGTCCGCTTGCGACTGCAAGTGCGCAGCACGGCAGTATGGAATGAAGCGCAATATGGAATGAAAACACAAACGTCGAAGAAAATTTGCCCAATCATTTCAGACTCCTAAACCGTTCCTATGTATGTATCATCTATCTGCTTTCTCTTCGCTTTTTTTTCCATTTTTCCCCAAGGGCCGTATTACGAGATCATCGCCAAAGGCGACATTATCACCTAGCGTGATGTAAAGTATCGTGTATCCAATGCCAAAGCCACTTCTTGCTCGTCTTTTTCAAGCAGCTAATCAGCGCGCACCACAGGCGACACATTGGAGATATGGCCAAAGGCGTTACTTATTCCAACACGGCCCCTGGGGCACTTGTGCTAAACAAAAAGTGAGATTAACATTTAAACGTTTGTAACTTGCTGTTTATTCACTTCAACTGCAGTGAATAAACAGTGAATTGCAGTATATGCGGCTTGGCGGAGAGAGCCAATACCACCTATTTCTCAATTAGTGTTCTAATGTCTGGGGGATAAAGGATCCTGGTTATGTCACAAATAAAAATGTTCCTTGCACGGCTTTTCGCAAATGAAATCACTGCGTTTTGGAATACCTACTGTGTTGTTTTCTCGCTCTTAAAAATATATGTACTCACGTAACGATCGAAGAATACTCGTAACCAGGTGCTAACCTTCTGCAGGCATTGACTTTTTTTTTCTTTTTCTATAGGATAAGAAAACAGTTTATCGAGGGTCAGCAGGAATATTCAGTGAGCACGATTTGAGCGACGCCGGCGGTTACAGGAAATCAGTTAGAATCTATTTGTAAAAGAACATTTGTGGCGGTCTTTACGTTTCTCTCATCTTCATAGTCCATATCGTGTAGCGCACCGCCATGCATAGTGTGAACTACCGACTCATCTAGGTAAGGTGCAAGCATATCTGTGGAATTCGCTTTCAGCCTCGCCCCGTTCAGCCTTGACCCGTCACGACCCTTCATTGCTTTTTATGACAATGTCTGGAGAAGAATGGACCACCTGTAAAATGCCGGGTCTTAGTTGGATTCCCAAACAGTCTTTCTTCAGCCCACACATTTTAAGAGGCCTGTACATTTAATCTCGTTACAATATATTGAAACGTTAATCGCTGAAGTTCTCATCGGCGAGGCAGATGACTATCTCAGCTTCTGCATGCTCTTAAGGTGTTAAATAGCTAGGCTAATTTACCTGGAGGGCCTTGTTAAACAGCGTCAGCGCCTCATCTGGTCTGCCTTCCTTGTAAGCGAGGCAGCCAAGATTCACTTGTGTGTCTGCGCTGTCTTCCTCGGACGGGCCGCCTTGCAAGAGCAGTGCACGGGCTCCTGCGAGGTCATCCTGCGTGGTTCAGCATGTTACTTTATAAAACATGCCTCCGCATTCCTTCGCTGAGAACGCTGTCCCCGGTAAATAGTGCGCTACATTTTTCATGTCTCGGCCACAAGGACGTTGTACCTAAGCTTGTACGCATCAAACGGTGAAGAGCAAAAGCAGTGCACTAATATAAGAACTTAAACGTTGTATGTTAGTAAGCTATCATGACGTGTCCTCTCTAAATATTGTTTCTTTCCAGAGCTCAACCCAAGGTGGGCGTCCAAAAACATCAAATGTGTCTTAGGAAGCATGTCAGTACTAGTAAGACTTCCCCTGTAAGGCGTATTACCAGTCAGTGACATCACACAGCACTATAAATTGCAAAGGTGCGTTTTACCACCACCTCACCAAAAGCTAACCAAAAGGCAATCTGTCGAATGACAGCAGTTACAGACCAGAACCTAACCGAACCCGTCCAGCGATGTCGCACACCATTTACCCAGGCCTATGGAACGCTGATGAACGCCAGAACTGTGGTTCTAGAGCTTCTCTCAGACGCATACTATGGTAGTGTTGAGGGACTACAAACTAATCGGGATTGAGCCCCTAGCGATCGCCTTGGTGCGCGCTGGGAAGCTGTGTTGCTCCGATCCTCCCTTACAGACAACCTGCGGTGTCCAGCGGGCCAAGGAAACCGCCGGGGCTCAAAAACCCCTGGCCGCTACTCAGGCGGTACATTTCGCCAGTCCCATCAATCGCAGGACATTTTAATAAAGTTCTTCGTCTGGTTGAAGAAACAGCGGACATGGGTAGGCCATGTGACCAGTAGTCACATAACCGATGGAAAGGTAAAACGACGGAATGGACACCAAGAAAGGGTAAGCGTAGCCCGTGGACGACAAAGAATAAGATGGGGAGACGAAATTAAGAAATTCGTAGGCATCAAATAGAATCAACTCCCGCAAGAGAGGAAAGAATGGAGAGCATTGAGAGAGGCCTTCGTCCTGCAGTGGACATAATATAGGCGGATAATGATGATTATAATAATATTAATAATCCAGATAACAAAGGCATGAACACGTGAAGCACTTGAACAACAGTCAGTAATAACGCAAGAAATCATAAAGGCGTAGTCACACACCAATGATATAAAATGTAACCGATCATAATCTCAATGCATGACAACAGATAACCAATGGCTAGGAACACTACCAAAAGGACCCCCAATAACGTCAAACAAACGCAGATCACCGGAGGCCAAGCATTGTTCAGGCCATTGGTCACACTAGAGGGCCCATCTTAAATGGCAGTAGCGCAAAATTCGCTAAAGGCGACTTAGGCACGCCTATCTTGGTATTCTACTGAAACAGGAGTTGAAATGCAAGCTGTATTTTCGGCCGGTCTTGTAGGGTCCGCTGTCGGGACCGAGGGCGCTGAATAGTCAGCGCAGGGTTCGCGCAGCTCTACAGGAGGCGTCATTTCAGCGTGCGAAAAGAAATGCCGGGAAAACTTGTTCCGAGATGTGTGAGAAGATTGGTTTGCCATGGTCGAGCGTACGCAGCAGAGTTGTCGCTTTTTCTTCGTTCTGTGGGGGTCCTCGAAGGTGAGTGAATTTCAGCCATGAAAGACGAGTGCTGGCCCGTGTGCATCTACCCAGCAGCTTAGTGCGAAGGGACGAGGCACGCGGCTTGGAACTGGCCGCTGTGGCCAGGCCCACCTGCCCTCCCGCCCTGGTAGGGACGGCGTGTGGATTCTCAGTTGCGTCGCGTGCGGTATTCCATGGAGCTTCTGACCGGGAAATTCAAGGTTCCCTCCCAGCCCTGGCGGTCCCATTTCGATAGAGGTGAAATGCAAGACGCCCGTGCGCTCTGTGATTTCAGTTCACGTTAGAAAACCCCAGATGGTTGAAATTTCAGGATAGCGCCCATACAGCACGTCTCATTTTCATTACGCGCTATTGGGCCCCACAAATTCCGAGAATTTTTAGTACTGCTGCATAATGTTAAGCCTTTAAATTATCGATTTCGGTATAGCGGATAGCGGGTATTTTTGTCACGCACATGGAAATTGACTGCCTACCTGGGCGTAACGTATGGCCGCCTGAAGTTGCCTCGCAGCCGGTGCCATCTCCGGTTTGTCTTCGGCCAAAGCAGCGGCCACCTGAAGGGCTTCTTCGTAGGCTTGCCCACTCTGGTATAGTGCTTGGGCACGGCTCAAAGCGTAACGTGGCTCGTCTGGACACAGAGTGCACAACTGCTCGTAGCATGAGGCAGCTTGCTCGAACTCCTGTAGTGAAACACAGTGAAGCACAAAAACATTCTTGTCAATCTCCCATTCTGCGTTAGAACATGACGTGAAAATCATGAGATTTTCGACGATCGTCGAGGAAAACACCAAGAATTCGTAGTATATTAAAGCATGTTTTTTCTCCTTCTCCGCAGTTGTCCTGAAGCACCTACGTCCATGTTGTAAACATTCTTGTCTTCGGCTGCTAGCTTATGTGCAAAGCGGCATGGTGCGTTGTTGTGGTATCGCATGAATTTTCCCTCTTAATTTCTTGCTTCGTGTACTTGTGTGACTTGGGTAGATTCTTTTACACTTTTACACCTACACGACTCTGTGTTTCTCTACCTTTTCTTCTGCCAGCTCCCTTTTTTTCACCTTGGACTTTATTTAGTACGCCGTAGGCACTCGTTAAACATCATTTGGTACTCCCCAGTTTGGGCCCCCATTTTGTGCGGTACAAAACATAGAACGAGTTTTTCTTTTTCGGGCTCAAAAGGGGCCCCAACCACTCCGTGGCTCCCAATGACAGTGAATGCGCTAGTTTTAGTAAACTGCATGTTACCACAACGTTCCCTAGTTAGGCCTAAAATGACAGCCCTCTGATGTAACATCCGTGCATCTGAGCGCGCCAAGTACCCGCATGCCCTAAAGCGGGGATGACGTAGAGCGAACTTCTTGAGAACGCTGTACTATCGGAAAACACTTAATTAAAAACAGGCTCATCCTATTTGTTAAGCGATGTTAACAATCCACGAACCCTAGTAATATACAATATATGGACAGCATAGAATAACTATTCATTTTAAGAGGATATTGTAGTGCAAAATTCAAATGCGTCCCTCTGCACTTTACGTCCGATATGCATGTTATTCAGAAATTAGGTGTATGTACAAAATATAGGAAAACGTGAAAATAGCAAAAAGCGCGGGCGTCATAAGCACTAGACATACACAAACACTTCATGCTAATAAAATCAGAATACGCGATCAACATATTCCAGCAACAGCATTCAAGATTAATTGGACAAGAGGGCAGATTGTCATCCGCTGTAATATCCAAATTAGCGGCACGTTTTGTGCAAGTCTGAGTAGTAGAGTTCTCTTACGACATATAGGTGTGCCCTATTTTAAGAGCTTTACTTGTAGGCCCACAGCAACGATCAATCATTCACTTTATGGTCAATAAGTATGCAGGTCGATGCAGCAAGTTTAAAATTTTTTAACTGTGTAGAAATCCGCATTTGAAACAGCAGGAAAAAATTCACATTGTCCTCCATCTATCATCGCAGCAACCAGACATACACGTAAGCTTTACCGCGAGATTGATGTCGCATCACACATTTGTACTTCATTACGAGGCATATGCTTCTTACGCTCTGAACCACTGCAAGACGTGCAAACAGAAATTCTTGTTGAATATTTCAGCGTCTACCGGAGGAGAACAGAACGCTGATTAGCGGTGGGCCGAGTTCGCCCCCAAGCCTAAGCCCCCTGAAAAGGTCGACTTGACAAGGGCAGTCTCTCGCAGAGGGACCGAAAAAGACATACCACGCTCCATAGCCGAGTGCGTCGAAGTGTTAGGGCGGTCTGGGACAAACACTGGGTTACTAGAACTCTAAGGGATTTATTTCAATATGCAATGAGTAAGAACCTTCACATTTTAACATCCGGTGAAGAAGGCTTCTTTGTTGTAGTACCAGAGAAGGTGTTCTGTGAAAAAGCACTGGCTGCAATAAAGACGAATTTTAGGTCTGTACAGGCGCTCTCGTTGCTTCGAGGCTGTAATCTGGAACAGCTGGCGCGAGCAGTGAAGAAATCCTTGACTACTTACGCACACCATAGTTCCTTCGGTAATGGAATGAAATGTTCATTATATCGTCTCTTCCGTCACAGCTGCCGAAGCAGCCCAGCACGAAGACCGCAGAAGTCGACGCTTATCAAATATTCTAAGCCGCTTCCCTGTTCATTTATTGCGTAACTCAGGATGTAGCGAATTTGCGAAACAGCGCGCTCGGCAATCGTAAAATTCGGACTACATGTGCCCCAGCTAACACACGCAAAAACGAAAGAGAATAACACCGCAAGAGGGCGTATTACGGCAGGATAATTTTCTCAACATCCTTTCCTGCGTGAATTCCTGGTTCATCGTGAACGCCCCAACGCGCCCCTCATTTTTTCCTAATCAAAGATATATTACAATATAATGACACAAATACAAGGCACAGTTTCTTCTGGGAGACTCGTATATTTAAAACTACCCATTACAAATATGATATTTCAGCAAAATAAATGTTCTGTTATTTATTATACATGCTGTTCCTCACATCAATCAGCCACTTGTCATGTAGTCGCGCTTCAAACGGTACTACCGTAAGAGCCATGTTGATGCCACTCGCAGCTTGTTCTGGACCGCTTGTCGTACGAAGATTTGTGACTGCGTGATTAGGCCTCACAGAGGATGCTTAGATATTGATCATTAAAGAAAATTCTCTTCAGATCAAGTCGATAGCTGATGGTAACGCGCCCCTAAAATGAGTTGCGAAGAGAAGTGTAAGTGCTGCACCTTTTTAAATCAAAGTGAGCCAAACATATTAAAACAGTGTTTTGTGAACATCTCGTGGCCAAAAGAACCAGCATGGCTGTGTTCATCTCGTTGCATGTGTAACCCTTTGTTTGCTCTTGTGATTTTTCTTGAAGACGCTACATTTCGATGGAGTGTCTCCTATTTTTAAATGGGAGACAATAGAAATGGAGAGCATAGACACTGACCTATTGAAAAACACAAGTAAGACGAACGAAGGACACGGGATGAGTCAGCGCCCGTCCCGTGTCCTTCTTCCTTCGTCCTGTGTTGTGGCCCTGATAAATTATGAATCACAACGGGTTCGCCAAACAATCAGTTCTTGCAAAGTAAAATGAGTTATTACAAACGACTCCACATGACGCCAATCGAAACACAGCAGCTTCCAAATGTGCCCGCGTGTCTGCTAGCTGAAGAGAGATCTTCCGAGAGAAATTCCAAGCACACCCAAAAGCCTAGCATGGTGCTTTCAATCTGATGTTTTGTTCACCTGAGCCTAGCTGCCAAGCGTCTTATGTGCCTCCTCCATTGTGGTATAGTGGCTGTGGAACTCCGCTGCAGATCAGGAGGTCGCGGGATCGAATCCCGGCCGCAGCGGCTGTAAAATGTTGAGGTGTGTAGATTTGAGCTTATTGGTAAATCATATGAATGCAACAAGAGCGCAAGGAACGAGAGTGGACGAATAAACACACGCACCGTGCTGTGTGTGTGTATGCTTCGTTCGTCGTTTTTGCTTGCGCTTTTGTCACTTTCGAAATGTTGAGGCCCGTCTATTGTGCGACGTCAGTGCGCTTTCAAGAACACCAGTTGGGCGAAATTTCCGGAGCCCTGCACTACGGGGTCTTTCATCATCATATCGTGGTTTTAATTGGGACGTAAAACCCTGGAAATCCATCAAAACAAGCGTCGGATGTGCAGTCAAAATGTCTAGTTGCTCTGCGCTGTCAGCAATAGACCAAGGTGCGCCTTCATAACATAATTGTTGTTCCTCAATGTCCGTACACCTTTTGTGCTTTGTTTAGAAAGAGCCACAGTATGGTCACACGATTGCTGAGGCACAAGCAGAGTATGAGACCAAGCCTGAGATACGAGCTACACGGACAGTAGGGCGCAGCCGTAGCTGGATTCATCGAGCTCCTTCGAGCGAGAGTCACATTAATGTCGTCCAAAAATGAAAAAGCTTCACCCGCCGACAGGGACGAAGAGCATTACGAATCTTTATAGTCAACCCGCAGCGGTGGGGCGTCTGAAGTATGACTTCTTCAAGCGAAGCTTGCTCTGCCTCTCAAATATCGGTGTTGTCGAGCGTACGTGAAAAGAATAATCATTATAAAAGAAGTGCGTGCGGACTCGCTTTTTAGGGGAGAAGCTCCTTATGGCGTGGCCCGAGCGTCCCGTCGTAGATAACCGCCTCTCGTGCATGCAAACTGCAGTTGGGTGACGATATACTAGATGGCGCTGGTCGTCATCGCCCTTTCGGTGAATATGCCGCGGTCGAGCTCGACGACTCCCCCTCTCTCGCCCCCACTCTCTCCCTTTCCCTCCCTCTCTCCCCATCCCCTCTCCCCCTCTCCCTCACAACCGTTCAACGGCCCTCCCCTCTCTCGCCTCGCGATGCCGACGCAGGCAGCGTCTGCTAGCGAGTTTCTTGTTTCCCGTATATATGGCACTGGATTTTGACCTCCATGGTAGTGCCTGTGTGCGATTTCTCCTGTGCGTGATTAAACAATGAAAATTCACAGCGTACATGTAAAATTAAAGTGAGCTGCAACTCACCATAACTCTCATCGACCTTTTAGTATAAACGCGCGCGATCTCACGTCGATGATGTACTGGGCAGAATTCACGGTTTACCGATGAACCTCCGAAGCTTCGCCCACTCATCATCATTCACCCCGTGGATATGCTGTGATTTTTTTCCTTGCGCTTGGAGCATTCAAGAGTAAGGCGTGCGCCTGTAGCACGTTCACGCTCTTCAGTGTATGCTAGGCAATCGCGCATGCGAACTTATATGAATCCATATGAATTCCTTGAGTTTCTCGCGAAGAATGAAGGAGGGAAAGACTGAAGAAAGAAAGAAAGAGAGTAGAGCAGGCACACAAACGTCCTGCTGCGTTTGGTCCCCCCCTTTTTGCCAACAGGGGAAAATCTTTTGGCTTGTTCTTTGCAATTTTCGAATAAAATTCATGATTTCGTTTAGAATTCCAAGGAAGGACGTGTGCTCCGTTTGCCAGACGAATCCGCGTCACCTAAATAAAACGTTGACGACGTTTGAAAAGAGCAAAATGCGAACACAAATACAAGGTATTCTGAGCTCTCCTAAACAAAAAGCGGCCAGAGACATTCCTTTGACTGTTAAAAAAATCAAGCAGTGCCAAATTTTCTTGACCAGCAAACTTATTACCACAGACCGTTGTACCAGTGTCACTTAGGTATTAATCAAGACCAGCTGGATGCCCGAAAATGCAGTTTACCGCTACGCATGCAGCGAAGAGTTCTAAAGGGACCAGGGAGCAACTAAGTGGCGGGACGCTGCACACCCATGGCAAGGCCGAGCTACGAAGTAACTGAGAACCTCTGCTAGTGCCTAATGTCTGAATAGGTCATTAGGCACTCAGCAGATTAAGCAGACTTAGCAAACAAGAATTCTATGATCTGTGTAATTCTGTGCTGGCTAGAAAATGAATCTACGGCTGGGGAGTTGAACGTCACTCCTGCGTTCCTTACCCATGAAAGGTCATTTTTTTCTACCCCCTAAAAGGTTTTCTTCGGATCAAGAAAGGCTTCCGAAGAAATTAGGAGATGTTAAGCTCAGGCACGAAGAGAAAAAGATTTCGGTGGCGTAAGATGCTCCTACAGCTCTTAAAAACACTGTCATGTACGCGACTGGAAGTCTTAAGCCGCTGGTGTATTAAAATCCATGTTCAACCTGCTATTCAAGATCAGCGCAGCTAAACTGTTCCATATTAAGCGAAGCAAGGGTAGCACGCCCCATATTTTTCGAGCAGAACCACATCATATATTTTCAGATTCTAAGTCTGGTCTTGTTTCCGTACTTAAGGAAGGAAAGAAACTTTAAGACTCGCCAACGAAGCACCGTTTGTATGAAAGCTTGTTAAACTCCTCTAAGGAGAGAAAGGTCAGGAGCTTCCTGCTCAATCGCGTTGCCCAATAGTGGCATGAAACGATGTTGTATTTTGTACAGAAATTCAACAGGACGCAAGACCAGGAAAATGCTGGCGATTGTTCAGCAAAGTGTGCCTGCTGCGAAGAAGGAGCATGTGCTATACACATATGGTTATCGCCATCCGCCATGTAATGGATGCCAGAACCGACGAACGTACGTTCTTGGTGTTTATTGTGCCCACATCATTGCGTCAGCTTCCATGCACTGCTATGTATAATTTTCTGCTATTTATACCAAGCCCACATAAAAAACTCCAAATAAAAAAAAACCAGTTACGGCGCGACATTTTAAAGGCAAATTCAAAATGTGCTACTAATCGCTAGCGATATTATGTTATCCACGTTGCAGCTATTACACAAATTTGACGTGCACTGTGGATATTAAGGCATTAAAAAAACGTGTTACAGTAGGCTCCAACATATCATCGGTACCAAATCATTGCGTCTTTCACAGTTCTGGTAAAAGTGTATTTGGTTCTATAAGAAAAAAAAACGCATTCATGGAGCTGTTTTTTTTCACACGAGAAGTACAAAACAGTGCACCGCCTCATACGGGTTAAATTGCAGACTGCACATGATTACTTATGTAAAAGAGCCACATGAAGGAATTCCCCACCTGTGCTTGGTAGTGACAAAATGCAAGGAGTGAGAGCGCAGCGCGGCTTCCCAGTGCGCCCTGTCGGCGACTGCAGTCCGCCAATGCTGAGGCAGCCTCCGTGCATCGACCTTCGCGGATCAGACCGTAGATGACACTTGTGTATTCGCCATCCCTGATGGGGCGCATCCACGACGCCATGTTTGTAGCTCAAGTGCGCCTGGAAATGAAAAGAACTAGTGAGGACGTTTCAACTGAAAGAATCAGGGGCAACTTTACATGGACGCACCGCCCTAAATATCATGCTACCGATGCCTCGTGCGAGACGAATATGGGCACATGTTCCAGGCGGAGCGCGAAGCATTGCTAGCTGGTCACCAAGTGTGGGTTGCACATCCGCCAAGCGGCCTTGTGACAATGGCTCCATGAGCATGGCATCGTCAAGCCACCCTCAGGTAGGCGAGGCAGGCAGGGTTTGCGCCACCATAATTCATGTCTTCTTCGACTTCTTTCGCTATAATCCCTTTTCTACTTTCCACGATTGGAGAGATTGCGAGTATGCCAGTCGCAAACACTGCGGTTTCCATCGCAAACACTGTTGATCTTTATCGCAAGTTTCAGCTGGGTGGACACTAAGCACAGTTTATCTTGATCTGATGTGAGTGAGACATAATGGAAAGCGACAGCCAAGCGACAGCGCAGCCTGCTTTTCATGCGTCGTCTATATATCGAAATATTACTTCCTTTCCAAAGAGAGCGTAACAGAACCACGTTTGCCGAAATTCTTAGTCAGGTATCCTTTGAAAATATAGGTTCAACGCAAACGCTTCATATCCGCATGGAGGGAAACGTGCTTTTTGCTTACAGGCAAGGGTGGCAAGGAGGAGGCTGATGACGAGCATGTTCACTTAGCCACTTGAGTAGCGAGTGACGTTGACAGACTGTGGTTGCACCCTTGGCATGTTACAACCTTATAGAAAGCAGTGAAGCTAACAGAAAAATTTGAACCGGAGCCGCACCTTAGCATGGACTAAGAATGAACCTCTGTTTACACGAACGGCAGTACAAATACGGACAGCCTGTGTGGGCGAAACGCATGCTTTGCAGACAGACAGCCAGCCTAAAGGCGTCGGGTGATGGCATACAAGATGGACTCCAGAGTGGGAAAAACAGGACAAGTTTTCTACCACGAGATTCACCGAGGCTTTTATCAAGTAGCGTCACGATGTCGAGCCGCTCATAGATTGCGTATAGGAAACTCATTACGACTGCTCCGAGTTAATCCAGAATTTTCAGCGGTGAAGTGAAACTCCTGCTTGCTAACACTGGAAATATATCCAGCAGTCACGGTTTTTCAAATTTGACGCTGTGCCTCTTTCGCCGCTTCTTTATGCATCCCATTTGAGCTCGCCGAGCATACGCATGCTTGTCGTATGTTTCCTTCGGCACTTATATAGGTAAGGTGAAACCAGGCGTGCGCCTTCCACAGGCAGTGATGGCGATAAGAGAGGAGAAGTTTGAAGAACTGCGTCTAGCGCACGTAATAAATACATAAGATGCAAGGAATATCAGCTATACCAGACATGCAGAAGAAATGTTGGAATGATAAAAAACTCGCCCAAGCAAGAAAAAAAACATGTAATGACAACCACAAAGGGCAAACGCGATGTGGTTGACTGATAGAAAACATATGTGCGTAAGCTCCCCTCGAGTTTTGTACAACTACGCACGAGCACCATCATTTGACAAATGCTGATAATAGCGTGAAGACTTCTCGACTCTCGCTTTACCACTGTTGGCGATCCTTTCGATGAACGACCCACTTGGAGGATTCATGTTTCGGGTTCCCACATGTTATTGAGGTATATGGGTCCAATAGCTTACTTATTCGTAGGTCTAGGCTTCGAGCCCCGATAGCCTGTTAGGTCGTGCGTTCGGGGCATTATTCATTACATACTATTTCACAGAGCGTTCTTTAAACAATAATGACCCTTACATAAAAATGGTATAGATGTAAAGCACCTGTCGCTCTCCTGTCGTCTTCCCGCATAAACGCTACATCAATAACTGGCTCGGTTATGCGCCAGAACCACGTTATGATTATGAGGCGCGCCATAGATCATGGTTCCAAAATTTTGACCAGTTAGATTCCTTTAACTAACAGTTACATCGCAGATTGCACTGGTCTCGAGCATTTCGCCTACACAAAACACGGCTGCCGCGGCTGGGATCGAAATCGCGTCTTTCGGTTCAGCCGCGGGAGAGAATCATAAGCGCTACACCACCATGACGGCGTAAGGCGGAAATACTATGCTACTGCGTATGTTACGCTGTAATGACTAGCTAACATTAACTAGTTCAATTTAGTTTTATGTGTCAATTGCAATGCCGATAACGCACACTTCAAGCACATAAAGCAGGCAGTTCGTTCGAGCATCAAACCCTGTTGGTGAAAGAAGATCTACGTACTAGTGAAGAAGGAAATGGAATTAGAGCGGGCGAGGATGAAAACCTTGGCTGCCAAGGCGATTTCCACATGCTTAGACAAGGCACGAATATGCCTAAGCCGCTCAAGTGAGCAAAAGAAAGAGGAGGAAACATAAGTTTGCTACGTTACAACATCGTTTTAGGAAGGACTACGCTGGAGCTGCCAAGCAGTTTCTTCACAGCACCGTTTAATGTGATGTCAGCGATGCGAGGCCCTTCCGAAAAGAAAAAGATGCATGTAATGCAAAAATCCCGCTCGCCAATCGCGTATATAATATGGAAACGGGTCAAGGAGGGGTAATGCAATAAACACAAATGTCACCTGTGTCCGCGCACGATATGAAATAACGCTTCCTACGGGAACGTCGCCCGGCCCAGATGAGTTTCGGCTAAGGGCCTTAGGAAGGTACCTATAGCGGCATTGCAGCTACTATCCAAGATACTCTTAAAGCGAAATCGCCTGTCTCGGACCTTCTTTCGCGCAAGAATTCTCTTTATTCCAAAAATTGATGGTTATCCATATCACTCCCTGTTCCAGCTCATTTTACCGTGGGCCCAACTACCTTGCGAGTCCTTCATACGAGTCCTTCATACGGGGGCGTCCTGCCTTCATCGCGACTGGTGGGTGCGCCGAGAATGGGACCTTCTTGGGACAATCCTACACGAATGCCGGCGGAAGCGCCGTGTACTCTACATGACTAGCATCGGCATCGCGAAAGTATTCAATAGTGCAATTTGGAAACTTTACTCTAGACTTTAGCGAGGGTGCGCCTACGCGCACTCTCGCTCATGCATTCATGACCTACGTCAAATAGTTCTACCAGATGGCCTCTATTGTACTAACATTCCATGATGACACGTCAGTAGTCTGCCTTTATGGGGGGCCAAACAAGGCGATATCCTCATCCAATACTTTTCAGTCTTGATGATCCGCACATGAGTATTGGTGAGTTTCTAGTTGATGACTTCAAAGCGTACATCGCTTTTTTTGAGCGACAAGGATAACCTTTGGGTCGCCGCATTGGCGTTTGTGGATGACATTCGCCGCAACGCCCCTGGGTCTCAAATTCAAGTTTAACACGTTGAAGCACTTCCTCGAAACCCGCTGCCTTAACCTACATAACGCAAAATGTATGAGAATAATCACGACAAATAATCTGAAGGCGGACTTTCCGTACGCTTCAGGGCAACAGACGTAGAGGCTTCTTCTGCCGAAGTGCGAATAGTGTGGAAATACCTCGGTGTTTCTTCCACCTTTCAGTGAGCCCTGCAGAGGCCAATACACATGGAACTTAAAGTATGCTTAGACAATGTAACAAAATCTTCCGGGAAACCCGTACAACGGTTGGTGCTCGTGCATTTTTATTTATTTCGTAGGTTTTTAACCGCTTAATTTTGAGTCCGGTATCGCCGACGGTCATTGTAAGCTTAGACAAGCAAGCTGATCAGGTCAGCAGTCCGTAAATGACTCAAGATTACGCATGATGTACCCCTTGGTGCTCTTGAAGATAGAGAAGACGATGGAGGCTTGGGCATCTCCAACCTAAGAACGACCATATCTTTTCTCACACTGCGGCGTTCTTCTGCTACGGCATTTTTTGAATATAATATGCAAGCAAATAAGGCATCGAAAATTCCCTATGCAAAGGATCATTTGGAAGAATGGGAAAGCCATAAAAGCCAAGGCTGCCTAATAGAAATTCTGGAAATCCGTTTTCTACGGTAGTGCAGATGCTGCAGCTCTCAAGGACGCCTTTCGAGTACTCCGTACTCCGGGAACGTCTTCGTGGGTTAATCACAGCACTCGCTCCTTAGCGAATTCTTAGGACACGCCGTCAGAATTGACCTTAACAGGGCCACAGTACTGACACGCCTTAAAGGAACAGGGACGTTCCAAAGTGCTGTCGTGCGGAATGGAACGAAGACGAATAGCTCGGACATGTGCCGCGAAAATTCCGTCGCATACACGAATACAGCGTCCCAATGCAGTCATCCGTTACAAGGCGGTAAAATACAGGGTCTTTGGCTGTGAAGTACAGAGAAATCACGCTGCCGCACTAGGCTTGGTACAAGAATCCTCAATGTTGTTTTAAAAAGGGACACTCAGGCACTAGTACTGAATGTTCAGGCGGTTGGGGGTAGAAGTACCCTGTCGGATGGCCATATATTTAAAACCAGTAAATACAGGTACCATCAGCGATGTGCTTTCGTTTCCCGCAATGTCGAGCATCTGGTTTACACAATCACCGTCATATGTAGGGGTCTTCGCGCGTGAAAGTGTAGACACACTGCGAAGTATCGGATTCATAGCCAATGACTTTAGTAACAGCAACCTGTCTTCAGCGGGCTTGGCGCAGCTTCCCTGTCCACCAGCGTAGGACCACTGCTGCAAACGGGCGATGGGAGGGACACCTCACTCAAGCACTTAGCCGCTACTGCCATGCATTAATAAGATCTCGGCACAAGACCCTTCTCTCTGACCGAAGGAGAGGAAGTCTCCGTTTGAAGGGAGAAGGTCAAAAATTTACTTTGGTGAGCGAATACCTTTTCTCGAGATTAGATAGTGACTGGTTAAAAAGTAGCAATTGTATCGCCTAACATATGTGAAGTTGAGGGCTGTTATTTATGTGGGAATTTCGTAGTGGTTCACAATTCAGGGAATTTTTAGAAATGAAAATCCCACGTAACTTGAGATATTCATCTTTGGTTCAAGACCCTGATTTCGAATTGGAATGGGCCGACAAGGCCTGAAATGCGGCCGCTCTGTTACGTCACATCGGAAAGTTGGTGCAGCAAGGAGGTGATCAAGTTTGAATGATGGCGCGTCGCAAAATGTGGTCATAAAAAATGACGTCGTGTGAAATGCACGCGTGCATTGCACGCAATGTGCGGTACTCACTTGTGTTGAACTACAAATAGGCACAAAATCCATTTCTGGTGTTCCGAGGTAAGCGCATAGCTATGGCAGACGGTCGCCGCACCGGTACAGTGGTTGATGATTTGATTTCATGAGTTTTACGTCCCAAAACTCCCATATGATTATGGCGATGCCGTAGAGGAGGCCTACAAAATTTTGTCCGCCTGTGTTTTTTTAACGCGCACTGACATCGAACGCTACACGGGCCTCAACATTTCGCCTACATCTAAATGCAGCCGCGGCAGTCGGGACTCGATCCCGCGACCGAGCTGCTGACCGGATCGGAGGACGCGCATTTGATTGCCCCTGCGGCGGTTGCATTTCGGTGGGGGCTAATATGTTACAGGCCTGTGCATGCGCGTTATAAGTGCACGTTAAGGACCCTCAGGTGGTCTAAATGTGCCCACTCCTACGTGGTTCATTATCACCGCCTTCTTTTTGGCATATAAAACCAACTAATATTAAAATAAGCTGTCGCGCTTGTCCCCGAGTTTTACACTGTGCCGTAAAAGAGGAAGCTGTTGTTCTTTGCGCAGAGCACCAGGGAAGACAAGCATCTCCGACATCACAGGCAACAGCGAGGCGATCACGTCATGGAAGCGCAGTGACTCCCTTCTTCCCATGACAACACATCGCCGCGACGCACACTCACCGCTTTCTCGCTTCGTCAATGGAATTTGATCCGACGCGAGAGAGCGGCCATATTTCTTGTGATTCTGGGCGTCTAGGAGTGAAGTTATGTAGCGGCTTAAGGAAGCGTATGAATTCTTGTTCATTATGATAGATGTAACACGTGAAGTCCAGCATTGGATGCCTAAATAATTCCTGGTGCCACCGAGGGTATGGACAGCTCAGGTCTTTGGTTAAAAGTATGGTAGAATGGCGTCGTGTAAAAGAATGTGTAAATTCGGAGTGGCTGTTGAGAAGAGAACAGATTCGGGTTCGTCGTACAGCTAGCTGTATCAATCATGCCTAATTTTGACCTTGTACTACATACGTGCTTGTTTCTGGTGCTTTCGTTGCATTGATGCCACATTGATACATGTGTTTGTCATTTTTTTACACTGAGAGCCCATTTCACAGTGGGCGTTCTGCGATCATAACATCGTTTGACATTTTCGTCAGACTTCAGTTCGTTACCATTTCCGTCACAGCACCCAGCATTTGTGTTGTTCTTGCGATAATGTGTGATGATGTTAAAAGGTAACGCGTTCACCTGTAATTAGTCACAATATCTTACTCAACAAAGAAGCCTTTGATTATCGTTGATATCTATTGCACGCAATTCATTTGATTGAGACAACCTGCTGTCATGCTCAGAGAAGAAAACGGGTGCGAATTTTGGAAAGACGCTTTCTCTAATGCATACACAGGGTATATCAAGCATGTTCCTAGAAGTCTCAGGCTATCCCTTGAGAAATGTAAGCCAAGACCTCTGCTATTCAAATCTGAGACCTAGAGATTCGAGAGCGGAACCTTTTGTAGTCGAACATGTAATCTGGCATCACCTGTAAAGGTTAAAATTCGATAACGTGCGACTCAGTTCCGCCTGTTCAGTGCCGGTGAGCCGAAAGTGATTTTCATCAAGTTTACTCTAATTACAGTTCTCATTGTTTTTCTATATTTTACTATCGGCTGTTATACGATGTACTGATTTCATTCGTGTTATGCAGTTCTCTATTTTGCAATATACATTTTTTTGTTTTTTTAGGTTAGCTCAAAGTGGGATATTAGGGTTTTTCGCGTCAATAACAAAAGCAGAAGAGAGCGGTGTACAGCAAAGAACAATGCGGTGAGGAGGAGCGCTGACACAGTGAAAGCACCCTGCACGATCCCCATTAGCAAAATCGACGGGTGCAAGACAGCACTCGCTACTAACCCAGTATCTCCCGCGCTAGAGGTCCCATACAGCCAAAACTTTCTTTAGCATGTCGTCTATCATGCTAAAGAAAGCTTTCGCACCGCCACGAATAAAAAACAACAAAGGAAAATATAAGACGAAGCAGAAGCTTTACTGAAGTACATATTTATCAAATCCTTGATGAACTAAATGTTTAGTGAGGTGCCTTAGACTAAAGTTTTCTAGAACGCAGTTGGCCGATATCCTTGCACTAGCTGAGCGTTTCGTATTATTGGAAATTGGAGTGCGTGTGGCCCGTTGTAAACGTGAGCGCAACTATAAAATACGTCTCACGTTTAAGCGTTTTAAGCATTTTGATTTTTTAAGCCCGAAGAAACGAGGACGATATGCAAGGAAGGACACAAACCACAGCGCTGTCTCACAACTGACCCACATGACCATCCTTGTCCTACTCACCTTCGCTGAACGACGGCGCCGCGTCCGGTGGTATAGTCCGGGTGGGCCGTTGTGATCCACAAACACTTGCGAGAGTTGTCGGACGCAGACTGAAACAAATGCCCCCAGCAACTAGGACCAAGCGCACTCAACTGCGCCGCTGATTTGTAAACTAGGCGAAACGACTGCGGTTTAGCGGAAGAGCTGACGAGACGCCGCTGCCGTGAGCGGTGCAGCCCGGTACGCACGTAGTTTACCGCGCGCGTTGCCACGGTAGCGAGCGCACTTCAATCAATCGGGTTCGGAGACCGCACATGACGCCCGCGTACGTTGGCCGCCCAACTCTCGTGGTGGAAAAAGGGAGTGAATGCGCCAACGCGCGGCCTCATGCGGCTTTCGCCGATGGCCGGACACTTCGGCTAATTTCGGTATTCGAAATAAAATGTCGCCATGACGCTGGTAGCCAAGCGAAAATTCAGCGACTTTTGCTTATGTTTCTTTATCTTGGCAACCTACACAGCAAGAAAGTGATGAAATTATGTGTAGGAACGAAATGTGTTCTTGGGTATTTCCTTTTTCGACACCCTATTTATTTATTTTTATTTATTTATCTAGTCGCTTCATTTGTAGGGCCGACGGGAGGCACTTTCGCCCTTATCTGTTCAGCTGTCATCTTGTTCGCCTGCTCCTGCCGTTTTCACTGTGTGCACGTGTAGAATATTTCTGGTATGCCCTGGAAGGCGAAAATTTTGGCATCTGTCAGTGCGACTGAGAAAAGCACACAGGGAGTGCTGCGCTATTCTATAGGTGCGACAAGTCGGGGAAGAACAACGCAAAGAAAGTTATTTTTTTCCCAGCGAACAAGCTAGCGCACTTTTATTTACTCGTTATAAAAAAGCAAGCGCTAATGTTATCAAAAAAGCTACAGATCGAATTGAAAACTTGACCGCTGTTGCTTTACAGCGACTTCTTTCGGTGCAATAGAGCGCATTTTTCAGTAACCTTTTATGTATGTAGAACTACTTGAGGTTCTCTTGACCCGATCAATTCGATCTGATGCGCAGACAGAAATTTCGCTTCGGTATCGATTTGGTGAGTGGTCGCTCTTCATTCTTTTTCTTGGAAAGGAAAGCTTACAAATGTGCTCGAACGCGTCTTTCACGAACTGGTCTAGCTTTAGAGCATTCCGACGACCAGTTTATTGTAGTGACATTACCACCCTTGATTGTTTATTGTCATGAAAGAATTCCACAAATTAATTTATCCGGCACCTGACCGCTTGGACTCCGTGCTACGAGAAGTTCGTGTTACCTGCGCGACGACGGAGCTGCGCTTCGCTTTTCAACCTGTATTAGGACATGTTCTTGTACCGACTTCGCTCTCTCAATCTCTGTTTCACTTTTACGTATTTCTTGACATCCATGGTGGCATTTTCTTCCTTTCCTATGTGTCAAATGTGGCTGAATTACGTTAAAGAAGAGGACACTGCGGTGTTGAGACGGGAGGATGTAGAACGGCTACCTCCTCGGACCACTTCACCGAAAGTGCTTACGTCGACTCTGTCCGAACACGGCTGTTTCCACTGTTCCAGTGGAGGTGGGCGAAAAAAAAAGTTATTAGCGGTTGCGACTGCGTGGATTTTTTAGTTCAATTTTCGCACACCTCACTGTCTTATAGTTCACGTGCCATAATTAAGTTTTCGTTAAAGGTGTGTCCTTTGCACTGGCTTTCGGGCTACCACCTTTAAGGGCAACTCCGGCGATTTTTCAGTGTCCACTGATCTCAATAAAATTTTCAAAATATATCGTCTCGGTACTGCAACAATAAACCATAAATCAGGCGCGGTTGTAGGTGATTTCGTTTTCCTGTAAATGAATTTTAAAAATTCTTGACGTGAAAAACTGTGCCTTTTTCACGTCTTCACCTCCGCGCTGTCTACTCGAGCCAGCGGGCCTTCAAAAGCGAAACGGGGATACTTTAGCGCTCAAATCGTCGCGCTCAAGATCAGAACAGCTGGCATAACTCAACATATCGTCGGATTACCTCGCCACTGGCATTTCTTTGGCGCCAGTTCCATATTTTTGGTGACGGAAAGTTTGTGACGTGACCGCACACACTCCACGAAGCAACTACTAGTTTCGGTTTCGGTTTGAAAACGACTTTCAGTTGCTTATTTAAAATTATTGGTGCGTGTCTCAGCAAACTTAACCACCCTGGCGGTTGCAGGACTGTCAGCACCATTGGAAAACAATGATATCAGAACATAGTGAAAAAACCGCCGCAGTTGCCCTTTAACGCACAATTACCTGCACCCGGTACCTAAATCCGCATCGCCGCAGTGGTAGGTATGCATAGGCCGGCTAGTTCCTTTATTGGCATCAAAGAAGGGGGCCTATCTTTTTGTGATTTGTAGTGGATGCGAAGGCTAGAGGCAAGGTGAGGGAGAGAGGGCCCAACCACGGTGCCCTACTGGCTACGGTACACAGCTGGTTATGCTGAGTCGCGGGCGGCGGGATCGAATCCCGGCCGCGGCGGCTGCATTTCGATGGAGGCGAAATGTTGAGGCCCGTGTACTGTGCGATGTCAGGGCACGTTAAATAACCCCAGGTGGTCGAAATTTCCGGAACCCTCCACTACGGCATCTCTGAAATTCATAGCGTAGTTTTGGGGTGTAAATCAGCGAAACCAAACAAGGTGAGGAAGAGAGGGGGAGGGTAAAAAAAAACCAATGCACAGGGTACAGCGAAAAAGTGAACGGCATGGGGCGCTTTTTTTGTGTGTGTGTCCTCTACCACGGCTCGTGTGACCTTTAGCCGCGAATTTTGCCCCGCGTGTGCTAGAGAATTGCGTGCTTTTCGCTTTTTTTTTCATTAGATGACAATGTACGGTTCACGGAGTTCAAGATTGCTGGAGCAGCAAAAGATTTTTTTTTTCGCAAGCGAGCGCATTACCGGTCTTAAGAAGACGCAGCACTCTTTACCTTGCAACAGACGATACCACAGCCACCCGCCGTTGTGGCGTATGGGATATGGTGTTGCGCTGTAGAGCACAAGGACGCGGGATTGAATCGCGTTTCGATGAGGGTGAAATTATTACACGCCTCCAGCTGTTCAAAGTGTCCCCACTCCATTGCTACGGCGCGTGTCACGGACGTATCGCGGTCCATAAAACCGAACAGTTCAGTACGACGAAGTCTTTCAACGCGTTTCAATGATCTCCATAAGTTTGGTTGCCTCTGTTTAGCAGAAATTCTACAGGAGCAAGAGTACGCACTTCAGCGCCCAGAAGCGTCTCAACGATCGAAATTTATTTTGGTCTTGTGGGCATTGTGCAGGGTCCTAAACCCAAAGCAAATAAACTTATGCTACAATATTAGGAGCCAGATAATCAGAAAGCAGCAATGTTTAGCATGTTACGTGACTTCACAGCGGCATTAAAACTTAGAGCTTTGCTTGATGTCTATTTGAGGAATATTTTTGTTGATGTTATATAAAGAAGTATACAACTGGAGCTGACCCACCCGAGCTGGAAGCACCATTTTGCGGAAAAGGGGCTCCGATTCGTTACAGCAATAGTGCAAAATGAGGAGCTTAAATGTTACCAATTCATTCCATCGAGAAGGCGGCCCCAGCACATCCAGCTCCGTCTCTCCTGAATCGCCGTCCCATCTGTGTCACGGTAAGTGCATAATAGAAATAAGTGACAACTGTCATCAAACACGTTTCTTTGTATATTTATAATTGCAAACAGGGAGCACTGCTTAAACTCTTAACAAGGTATCTTTTTTATTAAAAGAGCATATTTTCACATTTTTGTGTACCTGTAAACTATAAGTTGTGCAGTAACCTTTGTAAAATAAAGTTCTATGAGTGTTATACAAAACAGCTTTTAAAGACGATAGTCTTTCTTGGGATACTTCAACGCAGAAATTTTGGTCTGTCTGTCTGTGTGTGTGTGTGTGGGTTTGTGTGTCTGTCCTGCTGCGAAAGGTGAACCCCCTTCCTCAACGACCACTCAGCTTGAACTGGTGGCTACCTTCATACTTCTGAACACAGTCGACCAAAAAGCGAATATTACGCATATCTGAGGCGCAACATCAATACGTATGTATTGGACGGTGTGTTCCTTTAGTAGAAAATACATAGATGCGTAATTCTAAAGACCCTAGTGCTTGTTAGGATGCGCAAAAGCGGACGTCTCCTGTACTAGGCAAGCTTCTTGCGTTTCCCGTAACCATGGCCAGTTGGCGCCCTTATCTCGCGCTCGTGCCGAACGGAAGGCAGGGAACGGCCGCCCGCCACTCCGGCCGGTCCCTTTCTCTCCTCGCGTCTCTTCGTTTTTCCTCTCGCAAGCGCAACTCCTCGGGGGGAATAGAAACACGCGAAACGGGACTCATGTAGTACGGCCGGTAGAAGGCTATCGTCTTTCGACGGCATTTGCAGCGAAGCACGGAGATACGCGGCCGATTTTTTAACTGGAGGTTTCAAAAACAACTTCTAGTATCTGCACACAATACGCTGTGTTTTCGCCAATGAATAGGGGTTACGTAGTACAGTAATATTTGCACAAAACGGCTCGTAGTTGACTTCATACGACTACTATGCCTCGTATGGCGTATGGGCGCCTTATTTCCTGCGCTCTTCTTTTTTGCGACACGTTCCAGAAGGGTACGCTCTGTCGCCTAGCAGCAGAAGCAGAGGTCATTTTTCTATCTTGCATCATTCTACGCACGTCCCATCTTTCTTTCGCGCTTCCTTCTGCGGCCCTAATACACAGTAACTCGGCTTACTCACGCCACGCTTTAAAAATCCACTTATGCCTTAGGAGGATGCAACCAGCATTGCAATTGTGATCAGGATAAGGTCAGCGTGATTGTGAACGACGAGGTCGGCACCGACTGGCAGACACGATGGCGTATAGACTTAACCACACAGAACAGCAAATCACCTTCAGCTCTCGCCCCACTAGTGTCGCATTGGCGATCCGGCTGCGGAGCTATGGAGTGTGCGCTTCTTCACTACATCTTTCCCCCTTATCCCAGATTCTACAATGTAACGTTGACGTGACGGTCTTTCTTGGACACACAGACGAAGGGACTATGAAAATAATTAAATTTTATTCGGATAAATCTGTGCCCACACGCAAGCTCTGGCTAGACTACGGTGGCGGCGAAAACAGCATGCGCAGTCGGGTGTCGGCGGTAAGAATGGCCGCGCTCTCACCAGTCCGGCACTTACATTCGCGACAAAGAACGCTTTCGAGTGCGAGCGCCTCGTGACACGCAGTAACATTACATGAGCCACTGTTTTATCAAATGCGTCTCCAACGCTACAGGACGCGTCGGTGCACAACATTCAGCCGAAAGAAACTGCCACAGGAACGCCAGCGCTAGCGCAGATAAATGCACATGGCACTGCCCCCCGGTGAAAAAGCATCGTCCTGATCATGAAAAGAAGTAAAGAGAAACAATACGCTAGAAACTTCCCTGCTAGTAAAGAGACCTAACGAGAAAACTAAGAATGCCCGCTAACGCTCGAAAAACTTCATGTGCACGACGCTGACGATTTCGGGGCGCGGTCGGCGTCGCTCAGATTGCGTCACTCTGTCGGGAACAACTTCGTATGTCAGCGGCTCGAGGCGTCGTGTGACTTTGTATGAATCAAAGTAGCGGCGTAGGAGTTTCCCACTCAGGCCACGACAGCGGATCAGCATACACACCATCGCACGGTCACCAGGCTCATAATCCTGTTCCCGCCGTCGCAAATTGTAATGTCTGGCATCGGTGTGTTGCTGTCACTTGATGCCTATTCGGGCAAGCTGGCGGGCTTCCTCAGCACGTTGAAGAAAGCCAACAACATCGATGTTGATGTCTTCGTCGATGTTAGGGAGCATGGCGTCCAGAGTGGCAGTAGGTTCTCGGCCATAAACGAGCTTGAAAGGAGTCATGAGCGTTGTTTCTTATTGTGCCGTATTATATGCAACGTGACGTAGGGGAGAATTTCATACAATGTCCTGTGCTCAGCATCAACGTAGTACATGGCGAGCATATCTGCAAGTGTCTTGTTTAAACGTTCCGTCAGGCCGTTTGTCTGGGGTGATAGGCGCTAGTTCGACGATGGCACGTGTGGCTGAAACGAAGAATCTGCTGTAGGAGCTCAGCCGTGGACGCCGTTCCCCTGTCTGTAAGAACGACCTGCGGTGCATCATGCCGCAGGACGATGCCCCCTCCCCCCCCCCCTCCTGATAAACAACCTTGAGACTTGAATTGTACTTCCCGACGGCATGACCCTTGATTTCGCGTAGCGGGTTCAGTAGCCAGTTGCTACCACTATCCACTTGTTGCCGCTCGTAGATGCCGGAAATGGGCCTAGTATATGCATGCCTATTTGTTGGAAGGGCCTCACTGGTGGTTCAATGGGCTGCAGCAGCCCAGCCGGCCTGACAGGTGGAGTTTTCCGGCGCTGACAGCTGCGGCAAGACCGTACGTAGTGAGCAGCATCCGTGGTGTTGTTTTTGGACAGTATGTCATTACGGAGGCACAAGGAGGAAATGACACGTCTGTATTCCCTGGGCGGTGAATCAGCTTTGCCCTCTAGGAGGCGAACGACGCGGCGAAGGTCGACATCCGCGCGTTCTTTGTCTGCGAAGTTACTATCACTGATCTGTCCAAGAAAGGCGTCGTCATCGTCGTTTTGGAGTGGTGGCTCCACATGGGCTCTTGATAGGCAGTCGGCAACGGAATGCTTTCTTCACGTCTTATAGACCACTGTCACGTCAAACTCCTGCAATCGTAAGATCCAACGAACTAGACAGCCTGAGGGGTTCCTAAGGTTGGGGAGCCAACAAAGAGCATGGTGGTCACTAACAAATTTGAACGCCTTGCCGTACAAGTAGGGTCGAAATTTTGTGACTGCCCAGACTACGGCAAGACACTCCTTTTCGGCTGTTGAATAATTGTGCTCAGCCTTCGATAGCGACCTGCTAGCGTATGCGATGACTCGCTCGAGGCCGTCCTTTGTTTGAACCAACACAGCGCCAAGCCCCACGCCACTTGCATCCGTGTGAACCTCAGTGTCGGTGTTCTCGTCAGTCACCAAGTACGGGCGGCGAAAGGAAACAATGCTGAAGTTCACGGAAAGCCTCTTGTTGTGGCTATCCCCACGTAAACTTCACGTCAGCTTGAATTAGGAGAGTAAGCGGTTCGGTGATTGGCGAGAAATGTTGGGCGAAACGCCTGTCCTAGGCGCAAAGCCAAAGAACCCGCGGACGGCCTTTTTGTCAGAGGGTATTAGAAGGTTCCAGATAGCAGCCGTTTTCTTTGCATCAGGGCGTACACCATCGCGACTAACTACATGGCCTAAAAGCAACAGTTATTCGTAAGCAAAGCGGCACTTCGATCGGTTCAAGGAGAGCCCTGATGGGCAGCACTGGATCCAGGCAGTACTGGATTGCATCCAATACTGCCTGCAGGCTTTGGATGTGCTTGTCAAAGTCTGGTGCGAAAACGACAACGTCGTCGAAATAAACGAGGTATTTTTGCCACTTAAGTCCAGCCAGCACTGTGTCCATGACTCCGTGGAATGTAGCTGGCGCAGAACAAAGGCCAAACGACATGATTTTAAATTCAAAGAGACCATTCGGGCGTAGCAAATGCGGTCTTCTCCCGGTCTCGTTCATCCGCTTGGATCTGCCAGTAGCCGCTTCTCAAGTCCATTAAAGAAAAATATCGGGCACTGCACAGTCGATCCAGAGCGTCGTCTATTCTCGGTAGCGGGTATACGTCTTTTTTCGTAACGTTGTAGACGGCGATAATCGGCGCAATACCGCAGAGTACCGTTTCTCTTCTTCCCGAGTACGACGGGTGAAGCCCAGGGCCTCTGTGCCGGTTGAATGATGTTCTCCCGCAACATTTCGTCAACTTGTGCTTTGATTCCATCGCGTTCCCGTGATGAAACGCGATACGGGCTCCGGCGAACAGGTACGGATGATTCATCGGTGATTATAAGGTGTTTCGCAATAGGCGTTTGTCCTATTTTCGACGATCTTGAGAAGTAGGCGGCGTACTGTCGAAGAAGGCTGCGTAGCTTTTCTTGTCTGTGCTTCGGTAGGGCAGCCTTAATGTGAAATTTCTGATCGTAGTTCACCCCCGATAGTGGATTGTGGGATGGCTGCGATAGCGCAAATGCATTTCCTATTTCATCGATGCATTCTAACCGACTGTCATACGTTTATTGAAGTGCTTGTGCTCGGAGCTGAAGTTCGTGTTGAGAATGTCTGCTCGGCCTTGATGGCGATGGAGCACACCACGTGCGACGAAAACTTGGCGATCTAGAAGCAGTTGCGTATGCGTTTCGACAATCGCGTATCCGGCGGGTCTGTCCGCCCGTTGTAGTAGCGCATTACCTTCAAAGAAATGAATGATGCTACGTGTGGGAGGCGCACCCTCGGTGCGTGCCTCCCGGCGCGTTGACTATGGAAACGCTCTTTCTTCGATGAACGCGCTACCAGCTCGCAAAGAAGGAGAACGCGCCTCTCACCCGCGAGAGACAAGCTCGACGCATGCAGCATCTTCTAGCGAGTTTCTTGATTGAAAAATTCCGACTGCTCGCGCTGGAGAACCGTTCACCCACACATATATATATATATATATATATATATATATATATAAATATAGGCACTGGATCTTGACTTGCAATGAAGTGCCGGTGGGAGATTTCACTTGTGCGTAGTTGAACCATAAGGATTCGTAGCGTGCGCGTAAACTAAATTAATCCGGAACTCGGCACGATCTACGATGAACCTCCGGAGCTTCGCCCACTCATCATCATTCACTCAGCGGATATGCTGTGAATTTTTTCAGTTTTAACGGATGCAAGTACGCTAGCACGGGGCGGGATGCAAACTTCGTGCTCAAGAATTTTGAGTGCGGCTCACTGGTGACCGGTGCTTTCTGGTGACATTGACTGTCTTCTAGTAAGCGTTAGCAACCATGTTTGGAGGTCGGTTACTGCGCCGTATTCCCTGAGGAAGTCGATCCCGAGAATGACGTCGCGTGCACAGTGAGGCAAGACAGCAAAGTTCACAGGGTACACGTGACCGCGTGACCCGTGCAGTGCACCGTGCAGTTGGCGTTCCGAGGTGCCCTCCAGCCGTGCGAATTTGGGAGCCTTCCCATGTGGCTCTAACTTTCCTCAGCTGTGCCAAAAACTTTTCGCTTATTACTAAATAGTCGGCCCCGGCGTCAACAAGCGCTATTACTTGATGTCCGTCGCTGGACACCTGCAAGTCGGCACTTTGCGTTCGACTTCAGGGCCGTTGGGTTACTGACTGTGCTGTGTGTCGCTTAGACCGGTCGC
This sequence comes from Hyalomma asiaticum, assembly GCA_013339685.2. NCBI lineage: Eukaryota > Metazoa > Arthropoda > Arachnida > Ixodida > Ixodidae > Hyalomma > Hyalomma asiaticum. Next base: position 43,458,204 of record CM023481.1, on the reverse strand, counting down.
GGCTGCGCCGGGGAGATGTCTCAACATGAGGCGCCGTTGTGACCTCGAGTGGTGGGGTCGAGGCGTCGGGGTTCTCGTCATGGTATCGGGTGGTGATGTAGTGGCGGCGGGTTGGGGCATGGCGTCGAATGGTGACGTCGGAACGTCGGGTGGTAGCGTCGCGGTGGGGAGTGGTGGCGTCGTGGCCTTCGGTCGTAGCGTCGTTGCGTCGAGATCCTGTTTCGTGCCGTCGAGTCTCAGCGTCGCTTTGTCGGGCTTGGCGTCGTAGCGTTGGTCGTGGCGTCGCCTTTGGAGGGTGTTGCTTGGTTCGCCTGGAAGCGACGTCAACTCCATATGCCGCTTTCGTTAGTTTCCCCGCTGAGGGCTCGGGGACCGCCCTCTTCCTCCATAGGCGTAAGTTGACACTGGCGACTGGGGACGACGCGAGGCCGGTGATGATGACCTGTCGCGACGCGGGGTTTGCCCTTCAGCTTCTCTCAGATATGCCTCAATTTCGTTTTTTTCAATGGTAGCCGCCTCCTTTACAAACTCTGTGGCTGTCGCCGGCGGGTTGCGAATGAGGCCCCCCCGACAAACAGATGCTCTTTTACAACCCGCATCAAATACTGTAACTTCTTTTCCTCAGTCATATCGGCGTCCACGTGTCGGAAAGCCTCTGCATTGCTTCGACAAATACCGCTACAGGTTCGTTGTGGTGCTGTTGCCGAGTTTGAATCAGGGCCTCAGCTCGCTATTTTCAGAGTCCACTTTATTTCCAACAGATTTGTTGGGGGTCCCCCAGGCAAAAAGCTGTGCAAACAGCTTGACGGGACCTGGGGGCCTACAGAGGGCAGCACATGCAGCGGATTCTACAGAGTTGTAAACACTGTCAACAAAAATAAACAGCATAATATGAAGAAAATCTAAAAGTCACATACAAGGAACATCGGAGCACTGATACAACATGATGCACATATGAAAAAAATTATATTTTCATCAAGTAATCACGCACATCTGATTTGAACACACTGAAAGGGGGACTGAAATTTATATGGGTTTTTAAGGAATTGTAAAGAGTTGGTATGCAATACTCTAGTCTAGCTCTACCGTAGTTTGTGCGTGTATGGGGTACTGGTGTTTGCCTGTTACGTATGCTGTAGTCATGAAGAGTGTGTTCTTCGTGTTTTGGAAGCTTGTTTTTATACATATAAAGGGAGAGTTTATATTCGTGTAACTTGGAAGCTTTTGGCATGTTTAGTGAATAGGGGAGCAGTGGGTAGTAGGCTTGGGTGCCCGGTAAAATTTTCAAAAATTCTTAACACCTTCTTTTGGAGCCGTTCTAATTTATTAAAGTTGGTGGTTGTTGTACCCCAGACTAGGCTACAGTATGAAAGACGTGAGTAAATATTTGAATAATATATCGCACTTTTTAGACCTAGTGAAATCAATGCTCTAAGTTTGTAAAGGCATCCAACTGTTTTGCCTAAATCAATAGTTAGCTTATTAACATGCGTTTTCCAGGACATGGTGTCGTTGAACCAAACACCTAGAAACTTTTCTGATGAAACGCGCTGAATGACCGTTCCTTGAAAATTAAGAGTGAGTTCACAGTCACATTTTTTTGTTGAATGGTTTAAATATAATATATTTAGTTTTCTTAATATTTAAACTTACTCTGTTGGAGTCCAGCTATTGTTCAAGTTTAATTAAGTAATTATTTATTGTAGTGTTTAAGTTAGTTAAAGTTGGTGCGGAAAAGAATATGTTGGTGTCGTCAGCATACATGACCAGTTTCGGTGAGTCGGGCACATCACATAAATCATTGATGTAAAGTATGAAAAACAAAGGTCCTAGAATGGAGCCCTGGGGAACCCCGTATTTTACAATAGTAGTTGGGGACTCCAGTTCACCGACCTTCACACACTGCTTCCTGTTACAGAGATAACTTTTCACAAGTTCAAGGGCAACGCCGCGAACACCATAGTCATGCAGTTTGGACAGTAGAATATCGTGATTCACACAGTCAAATGCTTTCCTTAAATCGATAAATAAGCCAGCAGTAAAAAGTTTGTTTTCTATGTTGCTCAGAATTTCATTTTTAATTCGCAATAACGCCATTTCGGTAGATTTCCCTTTCTGGAAGCCGTACTGTGAATCACTTACTACGTGGTATTTAGTTAAAAAGTTTACGAGCCGTGCATTGATGACATTTTCGAATACTTTGGACAAGATGGGCAGCACGGAAATCGGCCGGTAGTTTGCTATTTCACTAACAGCTCCACCTTCGTATACGGGGATTACACGTGCCACTTTAAGATCAGAGGGAAATATACCTGTTTCTAGCATTTGATTCATTATATATGCTAACGGGAGGGCTATGATAGAAGCAACGTGTTTAATAGGGACGGTGCTCAAGACATCCAAGCCAGCAGCGACATCATTTCTAATTCTACGAATAAAATTCGTGACTTCTTGTTCAGTAACCGGAGAGAGAGTAATTGAATTTGCTAGTGCTGAACGAGTTAACGCCAGCGCGTTTGTGTAACCACTGTAGCGGACCGGAGGCACGTAGTCACCGACATTGGAAAAAAACTCGTTCATTTCTGTTAGGGCTTCTACATCCGCCTTGTCTTGAGCAAAAGCTGCAATGTTAATTGGGCACTTTACTTTACAGCTGTTTGATACATTGTTTATTTCCTGCCATAGCTTTCTCAGATTGTTGTAAATTCTAGCAAACAGAGAGTGATAGTAGGAAAGTTTTGCTTTCTTTAAGTCAGCGTTTAGTTTATTGCGGTACGATTTGAATTCTGCAAACAGGACAGCACCACGTGATAAAACGAAGCGATGGTACATTTTGTTTTTTGTTTTCATTTTTTTGTGCAGGCTGTTCGTAATCCAAGGCTTACGTAACCTTTTGCTTTGTCTCGTACTGCGCACCAGGGGAAAGTGGTTTGTGTAGCTAGCTACAATTTCCTTTAGAAAAAGACAGTACGCATGGTCGGGATTGCTTTCGGCGTACAGGCTTTCCCATGTTATCGTTTCTACATCAGAGTAAAAATTGTTCAGTGTAATGGGGTTGATATCGCGATAACTCGAGTTTGCAATGTTTGCCTGCTTTTGGGGGGCTACTCTTATAAACGCGAAAATCGGAAGATGGTAACTGATATAGAGAGTGAAAACACCTGATGAACACTGGTTGGAAGGTGCGCTAGTGACACAGATATCAAGAAGCGTTGCGCTATTTTCAGTAATACGAGTAGGCATCGTGATTAAATTTGTGCAGGCAAAAGTACGAAGGACGGATTCAAAATGATCACTGGATGCGTCATCGCTGAGCATATTTATGTTCACATCGCCCATTACTAAAAAGGCTGCGTGCATTGGGTGATGACTTGGCAGCAGAGTTTCCATAAACTCAAAAAATTCGGACTTATGACCTAATGGAGGTCTGTAGACTGCTGCAATAACGACATCCTTTAGTGTTACTACGAGACGCTCAACACTGGGCGTAATACACGTAAGTTCATTAACAACGTCACACATAATAGAATTTTTGGTGAACAGCGTTATACCTCCTCCGCGTTTTACGGACCGCACAATTCCATGATAATTGTACCCTGGTATTTTTGGTGGGTTATCGCTCGAAGAAAGCCAGGATTCTGTCAAAAGTATGGCATCAAATTTTAGCGATAACCTATCTAAAAAGAGACACAGGCTATTTATTTTATTTTTAATGCTACGAGCGTGTAAGTGGAATGCACTGAAGGTAGCTGGTGACCCCTTAAAGGGACACTGAACGGGTTTTGAATTCGCGAATTTGTTGCGAATTCGGTATCCGCGACCTCTTACAACATGCCTACGGAGGTTTTTTTCGCGATGTTCGATTAAACAACGGCGCTATAAGCGAGCAAACTTTGATCGTGGGAACGCCCCCCCGGCGCGCGCGCGCGCAGGGGCGGAGCATGGGAGAGCTAGACACGTGGGGAGGTGACGTCATCGTCAGGGTCGAGCCGCCGGGCCGCCTGCGTCGCTCAGTCAGCTCAGCTTGTTTACTTCGGGGTTGTGCCTTGTTTCTGCTGCGATTTGCCGCCTAGTGAAGCATCAGATCTGCCAGTTCGTAGGGGTTTCTTGCCATTGCACCGTTCTCTTCTTCTGATTAGATTTTCGCCATCCGACATTCACTAGCTGTGTTTGTGCAAGGTTGAAGTGGACTCGCGATGCCGAGTTACTGCGCAGCATATGGCTGCCGCAGCACTTACGGTCGCGATGAGGTCGCTTTTCACAAGTTCCCTCGGTATCAGAAGATGGCTGCAAAATGGGCCGCTGCAGTTAAAAGAAAAGACTTCAAACCGACGAGATCAAGCGTGCTGTGCTCCAAGCACTTTCGTGACAGCGACTACGTACGAAGCCCGGCTCTCATGCAGTCACTGGGATTCCGCTGGCGTGCCATTCTGCTGCAGGGCCACTTCTAACACGTCCTTGTCGAGGCACACATTTTTAATTTTTTTTTTGTGATGCACCTCCGTTGTTTCTTGTGGTCGCGAATCTGCCGAATTTCGAGGCAGCAGCAGCAGTCCTCCTCCTCTTTCCCCATTTGCACGCAGTGCGTGCATGAGCACCTATGGTGAAAACACGTGTACACAGATATCAGTACGCAGCATCGAAATCAGCTACTCTACACGACAGTCGCATGCTTCTAACGCAGCTAATATACCGTTTCCATTTTAACACACCATCATTGTAGTACTGGGCAGAATTTAGAAAAAGCGACGGCATTATAAAAAGCACAACTGCAATATATGAGCCAAACTATCCTTGCGCAATTTTTCAGCGCAGTTCAGAGCACATGTCACCATTGCGGCAAGAGCGGCACTCGTCTGGCTTTTTTGTTGTTGTTGTTGTTGTTGTTCCTCGCGGTAGCATACTGACTCTTCGCGTGCGCCTTGCCCGCTGCGAAGTACGATACTGACTGCGAGCACGAACAGCTGATGTCTCTGCACGATGCCCGCGCGTAGCGCGGACCGTGCCAATACGCGGCTAAAAGCGAGTGCCGATGCTGCTGTTTCTTATCGAATTTGATATCCACGGATGAACGTATCATTTGTAACAGTTTACTAGAGTGCAATTAAGCACTGACATGCATCTTATATGTACCAGTCTATGTTTCCGACGCGGGTGGAGGTGGCTGGTTGGGACTCGCTTTCCTGTGCCGCTTCAGTCGACGCCCTTACAGTAGCGACCGGCTCGAACATGTACGGATGTACAGAGAACTCATTCCGACTTTCACAGTTCGCCATACTAACAGAAACTACACGATTTCAACAGGTAAACACGGCATTGCCTGCCGGCGAGCGCGGTCAGCTGTCGTCACCTTCCTGACGATGACGTCATGGAGCTTCGACCAATCACAGCGGCGGCGAGACTCGCGATGGGGGCCGCGGCGCCTGTTGCTTGTTTTCGGCAAAATAAAGCTATTTGCGTTGGTTTATGCAAATTTTCGACTTGATTTTCGAGTTCGCCGCACGAAATTACGTATCATGACACCATAACCTCGTTTTTTATAAAAAGTGGTTCAGTGTCCCTTTAACTCCTGCGTTGAAGCCATCAATGTCGTAGCACTTGCAATCTGCCGCGTCAGCCATAGCTTAGCTGGATCATACAGTAAAGACAAAAGCGACAGTGAAACCCTCAACGCAGCATTTTATCCAGATCTTCTCGGCAGGCAATCTGCAACATTTCAGATGTTTCAGATTTCCTTGCGAAAATTTTCCCACCGTGCGTCCAGACGAACCTCCATCCCACTTCCCTCTTTTTTGCGTTTGCCGCTCCTAGTAACTGCTTAGCCTGCCTTGTCAAGTGGTCGATGACATAAACAGGGCCACTTGAACCAAAACCAAGTGTCGCCGTAGTCATACGAGCCTTTCTTGCTTTAGCCAGAACAACATTTCGCTTGTCTCGTCGGATGAAACGCACTACAATGTTTTTCACACCTGGCTTATTTGTTCCCACTCTGTGGCAAATGTCAATATCATCACGAGCCAACGGTTCTCAAATCGCCACACAAATCTTCTGGACACTGTCAAAAGGCTCACCCTCATCAGGTACGCCTTTGATTTCGAGATTATTCGCCCTTGAATACAGTTCAATTTCTTCAATTTTCATCTGAAGTTGCTTATTTTCCGCTGCAAGACTCGTTGGTCTTTCGCGTTGTGACCAGCTCTTCACGCAGAGCCTTTATTTCTAGGGAGAGCGCATTGACACTGTCACAGGTTTCGCTACAATGTTCCACACTCTGCTTGAAGGACCGAAGTTCAGCACGGATTTCGCGCTTGAAATCCTCGAATGCTTTACTCAGGTCCCTCCCGCCTGTCATGGCAATTCTCAGGAACACTGGCACTCTTGTTTGGCAGCAGTGCACGCAGTAATAGTAATACAATTAAAACAGGTAATACGAGTCTCACCTGTGCAAAAATTGTTTTGGCAAGTGTTGTGTAGACCGCACGCACCGCTGTCAAACTGAGTGGGATACGTAGGGCAGTTCGTACATGCAGGCAGCGTCGGGTATCTTTGTGGGCCACAGCGCAGGCGCAGGGGGCGTAGGCGGACACAGCTGATCCTGGGAACAGGAGTGCAGGGTTTGCCGACGCTGGCGCCGCTTGACCTTGTCGGAGCCTTCCTTGCGCAGTTACACCCACGTAAAGCCGACGGATCGCGCCGAAGGATTGTGCACCTGTGCAAAAATTGTTTTGGTAAGTGTTGTGTAGACCGCACGCACCGCTGCCAAACTGGATGCTCGGAAAAGGATACTCGGAAAAGTTGATGTCATTCGACTCTTAAACAGCTCCCAAGTCGTTAGAGTGTCTTCTTGGTTTTCGAACCGTGTGCGTGCGGATTTTTCGAGCGAGAAAAATACGTTCTGAAGTTTACCTTCCTCGCACCACTTGTTGTATGACGCTACCCTCTCGAACCTGCGTAGCCATTCCAGCGAGTCGTCGCAAGCGGACCCACGAAACTTCGGAGGTTCCTTCGGCTGCCGAGATGTGAATGTAGCGGGAGCAGCAGCGTTCGCAATGGCTGCAGCAGGATGGGCTGACACGCGACGTTCAAGATCAGGCAACAGCCCGCACTCCGCGTAGTACCAGCGGGCACGGCTGGTTCGGATTTCTGCCGCGTTCCCTTCCTTGGTAACATTGGGGCGATCGTCTGCGTGAGTTGGGCTGGTTTCTCGACTTGACGGGTGTGTTTCTACCACTTTGTATTTTGTATTTACCGTTTTACTCTGGTACTTTCATACCAATTTCTTACGTCGATTTAACCCTAGCTAAAACTGTATAATTCAGAAGGCTTCGTACTTGATAGTTGTAATTATTTTTATTGTTTTTACATTCATTTGCTGTAACCCACTCCCCTCTTTAATGTATTTTGCCCTGAGGGTAATAAACAAATAAATAAATAAGCACCTCTACCAAATGTCATATTGACGTGACGGTCTTGGACACACAGACGAAGGGACTATGAAACGAATTAAATTGTATTCGGGCGAATCTGTACCCACACGTAAGCTCTCGCTAGACTATGGCGGCGGCGAAAACAGCATGCGCAGTCGAGCGTCGGCGGCAAGAATGGCCGCGTTCTCGCCAGTGCGGCACATACATTCGCGACAACGAACGCTTTCGAGCGCGAGCATCTCGTGACACCCAGTAACGTAACATGAGCCACTGTCTTAACAAATGCGTCTCCAACGCTACAGAGACGCGTCGGTGCAAACCATGCAGCTGAAAGAAACTGCCACTGGAACACCAACCCTAGCACAGATAAATGCACGTGGCAATATTGTGCTCTTCACTAGGCTGTATTTTTAAAAATGGGCTCAGGTAATTATTTATTGTAGCCCCGCCGCGGTGGTCTAGTGGCTATGGTACTCGGCTGCAATCCGAGGGTCGCGGGATCATATCCGGCTTCGGCTGCTGCATTTCGATGGAGGCGAAATGAGGCCCGTGTACTGTGCGATGTCAGTGCACGTTAATGAAACACAGGTGGTCAAAATTTCCGGAGCCCTCCACTACGGTGTCTCTCATAATCAGAGCTGGTTTCGGGACGGTAAACCCCACATAATAACAATTGTTTATTGTAAATGTATTAAACTCAAAATGTTCAACGGAAAAACTGTAGAACATGTTATAAGTGCCCAGATTACTTGTTTACGTTATATTAGCCGCAATGGTTCTAATCTTTCTGAGCTCCAATGAAAGTGCGCGAGACTTGAAAGAAACAACCCAGGCAGCACGCAACGTAGGGTGGATATTGGTTTTATCGCGGCAAAGCACGGCCCATCCACTGCCTAATATTGCCGGCCGTGAGCCAGAATCGGCTAAGCTGCCGTCAATGACTGGCAACGTCGGCCCACAGTAGCCGCTGCCCCGCCGATATCGGCAGGCCGTCGACTGTAATCGGCAACATAGGGCTGCATATGCGGCACTGCTGCCGACATCGGCTGATCTGTTGGCTTTCAACAGCAAATATGGCGCCGATTTTGCCGTTTTATACACATGGGCAAGCCGTCGCCTTTTACTGGCAACATTGTGCCGCGGATGCCGCCTTAGAGCCGACGTCAGCTGAGCCGATAACTTTCTTCGGTAAATGTGAGGCCGACTTCGCTGTTCTTCAGCATCGTCTGTAGAATGACGAATTCGGCACGATATTTGCCTGGAAAGATTTTTTCACAGGATACATTGAGCCCTTTCTGCCGTCCTCGAGGCAACATCATCTACGCTGCAGACTTTCATGGTTGATATCGGCCGGGCCTTTTTCGAAGCCTGCTGTATATAACAATTGAGATCCGGTCGAGACGTGTATGACCGAAAATCCCTTGAGAGATTCGACGTGAGAATCAGATGTTGGGCTTCATATATCCACATATACATGTTTCAGTGTCGCAACATAGCGCGTGCGTTCGGAGCACCATATAATATTCTGTTCGCGCGCTTTGTTTTTTATAAACACGGTTCACAAAGAACAGGCATATAGAGAAACTATTGATATATACATGTATAGGCTGTTTTGCGGGAACATTGCGAAATAGGCTGGCGCAAAAGTGAACATCAGCCAAAAGGATCGACAAGCATGGTGGAAAATTATCTGACAGTGCATGTCAGAAAACTAAAATTCACAAAAATCGAACTAGCTCGTACTTACATCGATCGCCATAACCACCACTGATATGCTAAGCAAAGTTAAACAGTCGGAAGTGGCGCTATACTACTGACATTTCGCAACCTATGCAAGGTAAGGGGAAACGGAGGTAACAGGGCAGCAGCGAGGAGACAAAAAAGATCTAGCGCAGACTTTCTGGTGAGCTGAAGCAGACACAAACTCTCGCAAACGGCGTTATACTACTGATATTTAGCAACCTATGCGAAGGAACCGTATACGGAGCTAACAGCGCTACAGCGAGGGGGAAAAGAGATCTAGTGCTAAATCTATATTCAAATGACCATGAAATACATTGATCCCTTTCAAATGAAGTGCTCCCTTTGATGAAGATCCCTTTCAAATTCAAATGAAGTGCTCTTGTTAAGACCACGACGTTTTCACAAAAATGGCAAAAACGAAAAAAAAAAGAAAGCGACATTTGTAAAAAAGGCAAGAACGAAAGAATAAAGCAGTAATATGGCAAGCCTTTTTCACCTCTAAGGTGGCAAACCAAGGCACACACCTATAATTGATATATAGAGAGCACTTATGGTTAGTTATACTAGAGTGTATGTGATCACACAGTTTTCTTGTGCAGGCGATCTACGTCTTTTATGTTATACAAAACAGCAAGCCTGTGCTGAAAAAAAAATTGAGAGAAAATAGGAGCTCTGTTCTGTCCCCTAGTTTCTTCATATGTTGTTGCAGCGTTACAATATAAATCAACTCGCTCAAGTAAAGCTGTTGTTGACGTGCCCTTTCATTACATGTCATCAGTGCGTTAGTGATACTAGCACATTCCTTCAAAAAGGAGCTCCAGCACAGCCCAACACATGTGTCGAAGCTCGCATAAGCCCAGCAACAGAAAAGAATAATTGCATACTGGTCGGGTGAACTTATACAGCCCTTTTCCACCTCCATGCTCTCTACTACCACGCAGATGCAGTAGGCTAATTATTTCTTAATATGCCCACGGCGTTGTGTATAATTGCTTCTTTTTTATTTTATGTGTGTAACTACCGTCAGTGTGTTCTTTCCCTACCTTTCAAATTCGTTTAAACATCGGCCATCGGTTACGCTGTACTAGTTAGATGAGCAGAATATATCGAGCTTGACTGCACGCTCTGTGCAGTGTGCCGGATTTGTCATTGACGTTTGTATGAGACTATGGCGTTGATATAAGCACAGATGTGGGTATTCCGATATTTAACAACTAATTTACTTATAACCAATAAGGGAAAGGAAGGGCGCATAGGGAGAAAGTCATCGCAGTATTTCTTGTCTTGCGGAAAGGCAGCAGATGCATGTCTTTCCTGCGCTGCAGAAGATGGCGGAAATTCAAGCATAATGGCGGCGCCGCGCGTCCTCGCTACGTTTGTTACATGCAGTGCAGCATTTCGTTCGTGTTTTCAGCTGGATTGGGTGAAGCAGGTTCTGCTAAATCCTATACTGCAGGAAGCTGAGAAGAGAACATATGCCTAGCAGCACACTCCATACGCTGCACCAGGCTGCACTTAACAAATGCAGTCCCGGCCGGTGGGTATCCCCGCTATTGTGCTAGTCTGTCCCCCATGCAAAAAAAAAAAAATTAAAAGAAATGTGGGGGTGCCCGCACCACCCGAAGGTATAGCAGGCTTAAAGCCAATTAGTAAAGCCAATAGCGGGATATTTCCCCGCTATTGTGCAAAAATGTTTGCCCCTCAGAAATGCTGTCTTCCACGTTTTGAGACCACTACAAAAAAAAGAAACCAAGAAAAACCCAGGCATTCTGCCTAGAAGTAATATAGCACATGCTAAGCCAGCAGAAAGTAAACATAAAAAAGTGTGAGGGAGGGCGCATCTCCTTCCGAACTGACCACCATAGTCTTGGCCCCCTCTAGGCACGTGCATTGTGCTCACCTACATTTCGCAAAGAATGTCGTTCTGAACCCGCATTTCGTGGCATTTTCTGCCTACGGAGGGGCAAACCGCGCTGTTCCGGGAAGCTTTCCGCGCTCTGTCGTCGCGGCTGCATTGCTACCAACGTGCAAGATGTACGAACGAGTCTCAACGGGCGCACTCAACGGGTGCATTCAGATTGATTGCGCGATTCCTTGGCGAGTGTACCTCCTAAGACAATTCCCGTGCCAACTGTGACAGTGGTTGTATATGAACACAAGCCTGCGCCTTTTGGTGAGACTACAGTGTCGTCGCCGAATTTGTATTGCTGACTCACAGCTGTAGAGTTCAGAGCCGATGCCAAAATTCGGTAAGGTGCTGGCCAGTTTTCAAAATGGAACGTGGAACTTTTGTTGCGATGTTAGACCACCGGTTCCACTTTATATATCATTTGTGTCGTGAGGTGCGTAGGCTCTATATTTTCGAATAAAGAGCCTACGCGCGTTGTCCCAAAGCAATTTACTTCATATAGTTAATCATGTGCCTATATCAAACACCCACTGTGTGGTGACTTGCTGTTCTCGTAACATTTTTTTTCTTGCCCGTATTTTTAAAGGTAATGTGATACCGACCACGCGCTCCTTGGTGTAGGACGCGTGCGGCAGTTCGGCACGCGATGGAATTTTCAAAGTAGCCTTGAAAAGATATTCCCCCACTAATATCTGCTCATAATGCGCTTTGCACCTATCATTTAAGGAGATTTTTACCTAAAGACCCCATCCTTGGTGTGTGTCGTGTTAGCTCACATCTACATGTTTTCCTTTCCAATGCATGCCAAAAATATGAAATTTATTATAATGCAAAGTATACCTATTGCAACTAATGTGCAGCTTTTAAAATTGCTTTCCAACAGAACCTTTACTCTTGTTTCTTTTTTTTTCCTCTTGGATATCTAAAGCGACACGAAGCCAAGATATTGGGGATGAATATTGAACATAGATTCATTATATAGTTAAAAAGACAACTTTCTTTTGTTATTTTCTAAAGTAGTACCCGAAATCCCAGGCAGCACGCAACGTAGGGCCTATATTGATTTTATGGCGGGAAAGTTCGGCCCATCCATGGCCTAACGTTGCCGACAGCGAGCCAGTATCGGCTAAGCCGCCGTCAATGACTGGCAACGTTGGGCTACAATAGCCGCTGCCCCGCCGATATCAGCAGGCCGTCGACTGTAATCGGCAACATGGGGCCGCACATGCCGCGTTACTGCCGACATCGGCTGAGGCGATGGCTTTCAACGGCAGCTATGGCGCCGATTTTGCCTTTCTACAGACAATATGGGCTGGCCGACGCCATTTGTCGGCAACATTGTGCCAAGTATGCCACCTCAGAGCCCCTGTCGGCTGAGCCGATAGCTTTCTCCGGCAAATATGGCGCCGATTTTGCCGCTCATCAGCATCGCCTGAGGAATGGCGAATTTGGCGCGACATTTGCCTAGAAAGATTATTTCACAGGAAACATTGAGTCATTTCTGCCGTCCTGTAGGCAACGTCGACTACGCCGCAGGCTGTCATGGTTGATATCGGCCGGGACTCTTTGGAAGCCTGCTGTATATAACAATCCGATCGAGACAAGCATGACCGAAATTCACTTGAGAGATTCTACTTAAGAATCAGATGTTGGGCTTCATACATTCACGTATGGGCGTTTCAGTGTTGGAACGTAGCGCACGTGCGTTTTGAGCAGCATATATGACATTTCCGCGCACTTTGTTTTTCATAAACAGGGCACAGAAAAAACATGCATATAAACTATTGATATATACATCTATAGGCTGTTTTGCGGGAACTTTGCGAAACAGGCTGGCGCAACAGTTAACATTAGCCAGAAGGATCGACAAGCATGGTGGAAAATTATCTGACAGCGCATGTGAGAAAATTTAAATTAATAGAAATTGAACTAGTTCGTGCATACATGGATGGGCATAACCACCGCTCATATGTTCAAACATAGATAAAAAGTTGCAAGCGGCGCTATACTACGGACATTTAGCAACCTATGGAAGGGAAGGGCATATAGAGGCAACAGTGCAACAGCGAGTGGACAAAAAAGGTCTAGCGCAGACTTTATGGTGCGCTGAAGCGGGGATAAACTCACCACGGGCGTTATACTACTGACATTTAGCAACCTATGCAAAGGAACGGTATACGGAGCTAAAAGCGCGACAGCGAGGAGACAATACTGATCTAGTGCTAACTCTAAATTCAGAGGACCATGAAATACATAAATCCCTTTGTATTGCAAATTCAAATGGAGTGCTCTTGTCAAGACCACGACATTTGCGAATAAAGCAAAAAAGAAAAATACGAAGCAGTCATATGGCAAGCATTTTCATCTCAAAGGTGGCAAACAAATGCACACACCTATAATTGATGTAGAGAGAGCTTTTCTGGTGAGTTCTACTAGAGTGTATGTGATCACAAAGTGTTCTTGTGCAGGCGATGTGCGTATTTTATGGTATATAAAAACAGCACTGAAAAAAAAATCTGTTGAAATTCAAAGCTCTCTTCTGTTCCCTAGTTTCTTCATATGTTTGTGCAGGGTTACAGTATAAACCAGCCGTCCTAAGTCAAGCTGTTGTTGACCACGTGCCCCTTCGCTACATTTCATCAGTGCGTTCGCAAAACTAGTGCATTCCTTTCAAAAGCAGCTCCAGTATAGCGCAACGCATGCATCGCAGCTCGCATAAGCTCAGCAACTGAAAATAATTGTCTACTGGTCGGGTAGACAATGCACCTCCATGCTCTCTACTACCACGCAGATACAATAGGATAATAATTCCTTAATATGTCCACGACATTGCGTATAATTCCTGCTTTTTTATTTTCTTTTGCTTTCTTGTGTAATGTCCGTTAGTGCGTTCTTTCCACACATATCGAATTCGTTTACACATCGGCCATCGGTTACGTCGTACTAGTTAGATGAGCAGAATATATCGAGCTTGACTGCATGCTCCGTGCAGTGTGTCGGATTTAACACTGACGTTCGTATGAGACTATGGCGTTGATATAAGCAAACATGTGCGTATTCTGATATTTAACAACTAATTTATTTATAACCAATAAGGGCAAAAGAAGGGCACGTAGAGACAGAGTCATCGCAGTATTTCTTGTCGTGCAGGAAAGCCAGCACGTGCATGTCTTTACTGCGCTGGAGAAAATGGCAGAAATTCAAGCAGAACGGCGGCGCCGTGCGTCCTCGCTACGTTTTTTGCGTGCAGTGCAGCATTTCGCTCGGGTTTTTAGCTAGAGTGGGTGGTTCAGCTTCTGCGAAATCCTGTGTTACAAATAGCGGGCAAGAGAACACATGCATTCCAGCATAATCCATAGGCTGCACCGGGCTGCACCTAACAAATGCAGTCCCGGTGGGTGTCCCCGCCATCGTGCAAAAATGTTTGCCCCGCAGAACTGCTGTCTTCCACGTTTTGAGACAACTACAAAAAAAGAAAGGAAGAAAAACGAGCGTGCTCTGCCGAGAAGCAACCTAGCACATGTTAAGCCAGCAGCAACTAAACATAAAAAAAGTGTGTGGGGAGAGGGGGCGCGCGTCCCCTTCCGAACTGACACCATTGTCACGGCCCCCTCCATGCACATCCATTGTGCTCATCTGCAGTTTGCAAAGAATGTGGTTCTGAACCTGCTTTGCTGGCGTTTGCTGCCTTCGGAGGGGGAAACCACGGGGAACTCTCCGCGCTCTCTCGTCGCGGCTGCATTGCTACCACCGTGCAAGGTGTACGAACGAGTTTCAACAGGTGCGCGCAGTCTGTCTACGCGTTTATCGTTTATCATGTACCGCATTTATCGATCATTCAAGTTGATTGCGCGATTCCTTGGCGAGTGTACCTCCTAAGACAATGTCCATCCCAACTGTGACATCGGTTGTATATGAACACAAGCCTGTGCCTTTTGGTGAGACTACAGCGTCCTCGCCGAATTTGTATTGTGGACTCACAGCTGTAGAGTGCAGAGCGGATGCCAAAATTCTGTAAGTTGCTGGCCAGTTTTCAAAATCGGACGTGGCACATTTTGTTGTGATTTTAAAGCACCGGTTCCACTTTATATATTATTTGTGTCGTGAGGTGCGTAGGCTCTATATTTTCGAATAAAGAGCCTACGCACGTTGTCCTAAAGCAGTTTTACTTCATATGGTTAATCCTGTGCTTTTATCAAACACCAATTGTGTGGTGACTTGCAGTTCTCATAACATTATTTTTTCTTGCCCGTATTTTTAAAGGTAACGTGATACCGAACACGCGCTCCTTCGTGTAGGACACGTGCGGCAGTTCGGCACGCAATGGCATTTTTAAAGTAGCCTTGAAAAGATGTTCCTTCTCTAATATCTGCTTACAATGCACCTTGCACCTATCATTTAAGGACATTTTTTGCCTAAAGACCCCATTCCTGGTGTGTGTCGAGTTAGCTCACGTCTACATGTTTTCCTTTCCGATGTATGCCAAAAATATTAAATTTATTATAACGCAAAATGCACCTATTTCAAGTAATGTGCCACTTTTAAAGTTGCTTTGCAACAGAACCTTTACTTACGTTTTTTGCCCTTGGATATCTAAAGCGACACGAAGCCAAGATCTGGAGATTGAATATTGAACATAAATTCATTATATAGTTAAAAGGAAAACTTTCTTGTGTTATTTTCTAAAGTAGTGCCCGATTATGAGATGTTTCTGACATTTCTTGAATTTCTGCGTTTGTTCATCAATCACACATAAGTTGCATACATTGATAGTATTGTGCTGGTGTGCTCCAAAGCTGTCCTAAGTTTTCACGCCTTTTCCCGCAGGTTACATCCTTGCCGAAACTTTTCCACTACGACGGTGCAACACGAGAATAGCATATCAATTCAAAGTCCAGAAATTAAATGAAATAGTGCTTCGCTCTATAAACCTCTCTTGTTGTGTTATTTGGTTTGTTTAGAGCGCAATAATAGAAAGTACAGAGGATCCACTTAGCCCCACATATTACTGTGTTAATAGAGCTTTCGCACATGCATGAGAGGCACATTTACACAAACTACTGTTGGTCCATTTCATAGTGCCTTCGAAAATGCCTTCTGTGTTAATAGAGCTTTCGCGTATGCATGAGAGGCACATTTACACAAACTATTGTTGGTCGATTTCATAGTGCCTTCGAAAATGCCTTCATAGCCTTTCGAAAATGTGAAAACACAGAAATAAAAATTTTTGCAATCCGAACTACGCGATACACGTGGCGTAAACACTAGAAACACCATAAATGGCTGTGAACAGTCGCGTGAGGGGTTTCCCCATGTCGGCGGGGCCGACAACACCCCAAAAAAGCCTGAATGCCCGCAAAATCAGCCAATGCTACCTAGCCAAATTCGACGCATTCTGGCTGGCCAAATTTCGCCCACTCTGGCTGGCCAACTTTGACCCCTGGTGGCTTCGCCACAGTGGAGCCATTCTGGCTGGCCGTCATCGGGCAGATGTGGGTGAAAGTAGCGCGAGCGCGATTTGCCGACTTAGGCCCGATATCGCTGCCGACGTTGGCCGACTTCACGCCTACATCAGTCCTGTGTTGGCGTGTTGCCTGGGTTATGAGATGTTTCTGACATTTCTTGAATTTCTGCATTTGCTCACGAATCGCACATAAGTTGCATACAATGATAGTATAGTGCTGATGTGCTCCACAGCTGTGCTAACTTTTCACGCCTTTTCCCCGCAGGTTCCACATTAGCCGAAGCTTTTCCACTGCGACGGTGCACAAGGAGAATAGCGTATTATCAATGCAGAGTTCACAAAATAAATGAAATAGTGCTTTTCTCTATAAGCCTCTCTTGTTCTGTTATTTGTTTTTTGTAGAACGCATCAATAGAAAGTACAGAGGATCAACTTAGTCCCACTTATTACTGTGTTAATAGAGCTTTCGCGTATGCACGAGAGGCACATTTACAAAAATTACTGTTGGTCCATTTCATAGTGCCTGCGAAAATGCCTTCATAGCCCTTCGAAAATGTGAAAACACAAAGATAAAAAATTTTGCAATCCAAACGGCGCGACACACGTGGCGTAAACACTAGAAACACCATAATGGCTGTGAAATGTCGCGCAAGGGGTTTCCCGATGTCGGCGGGGCGGACAACACACCAAAAAAGCCTGAATACCCGCAACATCGGCCAATGTTACCTAGCCAAATCCGACACATTCTGGCTGGCCAAATTTGACCCATTCTGGCTGGCCGAATTTCGCCCATGCTGGCTGGCCAAATTTCGCGCATTCTGGCTGGCCAAATTCCGCCCACGCTGGCTGGCCAAGTTCGACCCATGGTGGCTTCGCCACAGTGGCGCCATTCTGGCTGGCCGTCATCGGGCAGATGTGGGTGAAAGTAGCGCGAGCGCGATTTGCCGACTTGGGCCCGATATCGCTGCCGACTTTGGCCGACTTCACGCCTACATCAGTCCTGTGCTGACGTGCTGCCTAGGAATGTGGCTATAAGGCAATGCGAAAGCGACGGTCGTTACGGCACGCAGACATGCCACGGACCAACGCTTGGTGATGCACGCAGAAGAAAGGTACGACGAGGCGGAATGTGAGTCTACGTGCATCATCGATCATTACTTCATAGCATGTTTGAAGGGCATAATGTCGATGCGAACAAGCACGTATAACGTGGTAGCTTTTCAGATTTCGCGCGTTCTTTCATAGAAGCTCAGTGCGCGATCAGAGTCATTGTAGCTCTTATCATGTCAATAAGCTATGTGGATGCTAATCAGCATGTTGTACAACTTCAGCGCTAAAGATATCGCATTAAAAGGAAAAGGCGTGGAAGCAAGATATTTTCCTAAAGATTCCACCACGTGTCAAGACAAGTACATATTCTCTGTCAGTGTATTACCTAACGAAAGGGAAGGGGTCAAGGGCTCGTTCTTTTATTTGTTAGAAACAAGTTAATGAGCAAACAGACAATGAAGCCCAGAAAAGCATAGGGGAAGTTACTTGTGGTATTCTAATTGTGGAGAAAGTAGAAAGGAATTAAAGTGGACGAAAAGACAAACCTGCCTTCGGTGGGACCCGAACCCACGACCTTCGGATGTCGCGTCCGATGCTCTACCAACTGAGCTACAAAGGCGGTCGTCCCCCCGTCCACTTTATTGTGTATTTATGTACGTATTATCCTAGGAGTGTTAGGCAGCGCCACTCGTGGCCAAGGCGGCGTGTGTAGAACACACTTTCTTGCCAGGAGGCGTCACGTAGAACGTGAACTTAGCTGAGATGGCTGCTGCCCAATAAGCCCTCGCATGCTACCTAAGGCACCAAGTCTGCCGCAACGAGGCCCAAGCTATGAAATAACGAAAGGGAAGGGGTCAAGGGCTCGTTCTTTTATTTGTTAGAAACAACTTAATGAGCAAACAGACAATGAAGCCCAGAAAAGCATAGGGGAAGTTACTTCCAGGATAACACTCCCAGGATAATACGTACATAAATACACAATAAAGTGGACGGGGGGACGACCGCCTTTGTAGCTCAGTTGGTAGAGCATCGGACGCGACATCCGAAGGTCGTGGGTTCGGGTCCCACCGAAGGCAGGTTTGTCTTTTCGTCCACTTTAATTCCTTTCTACTTTCTCCACAATTACAATACCACAAGTAACTTCCCCTATGCTTCTCTGGGCTTCATTGTCTGTTTGCTCATTAAGTGTATAACCTAGTAGTATAGTGCTCAGACATGGCTTTATTTTATGCACGTGTGCATGAAAGTACATTTACAGCGGAGTTCATGTTCTTGAAATCATGCAGTACTACGTAAAACTAAATAGCAGCTGTAGAAATGTCCTGAGGCAAGTTGCCCGAGATGACGAATCGATAGGTACAAGCAAAACACGAAACTGTAATGTCCATGATGCTGTTGAAGGCGTAATAGAACGAACACATTCGACCTTGCTGCACACAACTGGCGAAAGAGAGATGCAAACTGCTAAGCATAACTGAGTTTAAGTCATTTCTTGAAAATATCTTATTAAATTACTGACACGAACCGTCGTACAATAACTTGCCCCCTGGTAAATATATATACAGAGGGATCTCATAAGAAGTAATAATATTATGTAGGAATGCATGCGCACTGGCTAAATAATTTTAGCAGCTCATACCGAGGTTCTGAAGAGTACATGTGCAT
This sequence comes from Hyalomma asiaticum, assembly GCA_013339685.2. Classification (NCBI taxonomy): domain Eukaryota; kingdom Metazoa; phylum Arthropoda; class Arachnida; order Ixodida; family Ixodidae; genus Hyalomma; species Hyalomma asiaticum. The sequence continues at coordinate 43,438,946 of CM023481.1, read as the reverse complement.
TCAGAAAAGCGAAATTGCATGAACAGCAATGCACGCAGGGCAAGAGATAATTGCCATCCAACGCATTTGGCCCAATAGATAAGAAAATGTGTGGCTCGCATCCTCTTTTCGGTGGTCTCTTTGGAGTCGCAGACCGCACTTGGTACGGCATTCCCTGCGGTTTAAAGTGTGACATCATGACGTGTGCAAGCTACAAGTGACCTTCAAAGGTCATTTGTGCATGTGTTTTTTCTTGTGATGAGCAAAGGAGGTATTCCTTGCAACGGATGTGCAACTGCTTTGCCGTGTACACACACGTATTTGAAATTATTGCAAACGTTCTGCACATTTGATAAGAAAAGGACATGATATCCTCCATGAAGGTTTTCATTACAACGCGGATATGTATGCGGCATAATAGGGCCGCCGAAAGAAGCATGAAAGATGAGGTGTACGCTAAAGGAACCGCCAAAACGGGAGTTCTGCTTCCATTTGTAGGAGAAATGGCTATGGATCATGCGTGGAGTAGAATACTCGGAAATTTCTCGTAAAAAAGAAGAGGGCAAGGAAAGAAGAGGCACTTGGAAGGGAATACCCGTCTTGGTGGAGCAGTTGCACCGTAGAGCGGTGGTAGTGTGTAGAAACTCTGTAAAAATGCGTTGTCAGAATTGTGCTCCTCCTTAATTATCGTAATCCATGCTGCATTGCTTACCCGGAAACATTTGGCGGACAAGGTCCATGAGAGCGAGAGGGTACACACGCATCATATCATAGATTATAGCCCGCTGTTTTACAGCCGCAGATGGGATTACTGAATCTTTGGCGAGGTTCAAAACAAGGAATGTCAAACTTCGCGTACTGATGATCAACATAATAGTTTATAACAAAATATTTCTAGTTGACTCAAAAATGAGAAGCTACAAATAGGAAGGAATAACGTGCATAGCCATCAGTCTTGCTGCTGGCAGACTCATCTTTCTTTACGGATAGTTGTCCTTAGTTGATTTGGCCATCTCCTTCCAGAGCAGTGGATTTTAAAAGAGGAGAAAAGAATAAAGGTGTGCTCCCACAATCGGTACTGTCCGAGTGCAGCTAATGCTGTCAACACGCCCCTTAATAGTTCTTCACCGACAAACAGACTTAAAGTTGTGACTATACTATTGGCTAAATTCCCCAAATGGCTATTTTAATCGTTGGGGGAAACAATCTACTCGAAAATATAAATGTTCAACTTAGGACTCAATACAGTAGCGAAGCAAATCACAACTCCTATTTAGTAGAAGAGAAACCACTACAGGAACCTTAAGTAGTGGTTTAGTAGCAAAAATACAATATGAAGTGACGCGAAACAGAAATGTTCAGAGTAATATTCTTTAGGGTACTAGACCTCACAATTCACATGGAATTTAAATTTTATATTCTTAATTTTCCCCTGTCTGATATGCTAAAAGCAATTGAGCATCGCATACCTTGCTGCATGCAATATATGGCATCTGTGGTTGCAAGCTTCGAGGTTGTCCTGTTGAGGCTGGGGTGGAATGACTGCTGTGAAAGGTAGGAGGTACAGTAGAACCCCGCTGATACGTTTTTCACGGGACCGTAGAAAATAAACGTAAGAGCCGAGAAACGGCGAAAATGGAAAAAAATGAGAGAAGTTATGATCGGCACAGAAATTTATTTCAGTGCTAGCGCTTTCAGTGCACGCATCGGCACACTCGGCTACGATTTCTTCGACAGAGAAAACCTCGGAGGGGACAACGGCATCATCGATGGAAACGTAACTACTGTACGAGGTTCCGTCACAAACAGTTTGCACAGCTGTGCCATAATTTTGCTGGCGGAAGCCGGAAACATAATGGGCGTCGCCCATTGTGCAGCTAATACCGTCAAGCCAAGCCAAGCTACGTGAAAAGTCAATATTTCCGTCCGCAGTCGCCGCTTGGCGTGTCGATCAGCAACGTAACATACGGGAATGTTCCCACACTGCGACGTAACAGCGGGGTTCCTAATGCATTGAATCCTATGGGAGCTATGCTGGGACTGGCCCAAAACGACGTAACAGCCAGGAAAACGCATCAACCGGGAATGTAACAGCGGGGTTCTACTGTATTTTGAAGAAGAAAGGACTTGTAAGAGTTGGTTAGTTCAGACGAGAAATTAGGCCTAACCGAAGACGCACTCACACAATGGCTTTACGAAGAGGAAGCGCTTGCAAGGCAGGCACGTGCCGCCGAACGCGAAGCAGAGCGTGAGCAGGCAGAATTAGAAGAAAGAATCCTGTTACTTCGCCTGCACGTAATAGAAGCCGGAGCAGCTTTGAGGAGATGCGCAGGTCTGTCTGATGTCACCGATTGTTCAGTGCCAGTGCAAGTATGCATCCGCGACTCTATGCCCCTCCTTGCTGAAGAACGAGATCTCGATGTATACCCTACGCAGTTCGAGCAGGTGGCAAGTCTAGAGGGTGTCGCAACGGAGCAGGAAAGGCCTGAAGATAACTAGGCCAGTGCACCGAGAGCACGTATCGTGCCCACCCAGTAGTTTGACGGGTCAGTTTGAGCCCGATGAAGTTAAAGACAGAATCCTACAAGTTCCATGAAGGACACTTTTCTTATAGTGCCTGTTGGAGGCCAAATGCAGTGACAGAAGAGCTAAGCCTGCCTCAAAACAGCTCCCCTGTAGCAGCACTCATTTTTGCCTCACAGAACAATGGTACGTGTTGGAAAGAGAACATTAAGGCAGTGGTGGCCGTTTCTTTCTTGGCACCCCCAATACCTGAGACGGGTGGAGCAAGTATGGCCAAATGTCACTTGAGTGACTCGCTCATGAAGGGAGGCAGCTTAACCTCCCAAGTCGAAAAAGGCGATCTTCATCTGAAAGAACAAAAAGGAAGAGCAGAAATATTTATGGAAGATAACACAGTCGACTCGGCCGGAGCACGAGGAGTTGAGAATGATGACATAGGTATGCAGGACGACTTAGGTGATCACACCCAAAGCACCAAAGAAATGACTGATGAAATGGCAGGCCAGTTCGGAGAGAACAGAAGGCTAGTGCATTGTTCTTTGAGCAATTATCAGGCCGATACGTCTTGGGCGTTTTTGGCTGCAGAACAGATTTCCCATGACCAGTCACAGGCATTGCCGGCTTATCATGCTAGGCAGCGCGTTGGTGCTCGGGAAGAGTTCATTCGTCTGCTTCCGATTCACGCCGCGTTGCCGAGACGCCTTCCGTCACGTTGAAATAATTTTCGTGTGGGCACCTGCAAACGCAAGGTGTTTTTACAGGCAGAGTTTCCAAATGTTTTCCTGCGAATGCGCAAACGCTGGTGTCCTCTGAAATACCATCTAGCGTTTCCTGTGCTTTTCTGGACACGCATTCAAAGTCGCATTCGTCTCTTGTGGGACGCTATTAAGAGTCGCCCAGTAATAACCGACTGCTACTTTTAATTTCCACTCAAAACTGATCGGCTTTACATTTTTGTGTGAATATTGTGGGACATGTTCAACCTCTTTATAAGGGCATGCGGAATGATGTGTTTCAGATTTTTTCGAGCGTGTAGTCTACTGCTTGTCATGTGTACAGCTGTGTGAGGGAGTGTCTAAAGCGCATGCAGCCTTTTGTTTACGTGAACGTATGAACAAAAGACCTAAAGGGGGGCCTGTGTGATGTGGGCGCAAAAGTGTGTGCCTGCGCTCGACGCGCTGGAAGAGGAGCCAAAGACGACGACGACGTCAACGACGACCACGAGGCTGGAGCACGCAAAGGTTGCGCGAGCGCAAGAGCGTTGCGAAGAAATGGGGTAGAGAAGACAGAGGGGAGGCGGACTGCAGCGTTCGGCGAAGTCGGGTGCCCGGGCCCGAGTGTAGACAGTCTCTCCCAACGGTCCACGAGTTGGAGCTCCGGGCTTCACGTGGCCGCCTGTGTGTCCTCCCCGTCACCTCTCTTGCTCCAAGGCTGCAGTGGCTGCAACAATCCTCAAGCCATCGCTCGTTCGCCTCGTCCGTCTCCTGCACGCTCTCCACCAGGCAACGGCACTTCGGCTCCTTCCTGTAGCCCGTCCCGCCAGACGGTAAACCTGCGTCGGTCCAGACTATTGGACTCTGTAGTCCGCAGAAGTAGGGACGCTGATAACTTTCTTTTTGTTGCCTCGTTAATGTAGGGTGCTGTGTTAAAGCGAGTTTGTTTGTGTGCCTTCTGTGGATAAAGTGTCATCTGGAATGCACAAGCAGCCTCGTCTCTTCGATGGGAACGCCCGCGTTCCCAGCATAAATAACTGTTCTTCGAACCTCTCATGACACCAAGGTCTAAACACACAAGATAACTTTATTTCTTAGTTGGATACTTGGCATATGCCCACCAGAAAAAGTATTGAATTCGACAACCCAGCGGTGTTGGTTGGAAAAGGATGCAAACAAAGGAAAGTATGCAAACTCCTCCATGCTCACGCACCCTTAAATTGGAGAGGCGGTCCATGCGAAAATAGCTTTTGCACATTCGTGATTGTATAAAAAGGAGATGTATTTGCGAAAGTTAATTTATTCGCATATCAAGATTACATATTTAAAGTTTCTTTTAGCGAGAAGAAAATGTTACGCTGAGCGTCTTCCGCAAACCAGAGCCTTAGCACGTAAGTCTGCTTCACTGTGCTGCGACACATCACTGGCTCAAAAGAGACGCGGCGGTCTCACCAGTGGAAAGATCGTACGATCGTCTGTGTGCTCAAGTTCAGACACGCATTCTATACGGCTTCCCACAGCCCAACCCTTACAAAAATTTTTACGAACTTTCAATAGACAGTTTTTAAACAAAAGTCGATAAAACCTAGGGAGTGTACATTAAATGTTTTCATACAGTTTTGAAACTTCCCACGTACTGCGTACGAACATTTTGTTGACTATTGGCCACCGATATTGAATTAAACTCCTTTTCACAAACTTTCTGCGCAAGCTGATGGAACATGCTTATGATATCCTAACAAGGGTTCACTAATCCTGTATAGACAATCTTCATCCTTGTTATGGATGCCATAACAACGTTTTTTGTCATGCTATGCAAGACCGTCTTGACAATTCTTACGGACACTGTAGGGACTTTTTTGTGCACGATAGAAACATCATGGTGTCATTAAAATTTTGTTCTACATCTAACAATACTCTACAGACGTGTGTAACTTGACCATACATGAAAAATAAGTGTACCAATGTCAAAACAACACACCTCTCTGCTCACATATATGTATTTCAAGCTAAGCTTGTAAGCCACATGGATATGTGTAGTCTTATAAACCACAGGCCAAAGTAATGACAGTGCCACCTTTATCTTGAAAATCTTGCCTATAAACAACGAACATTCCTTGAATATGTCCCATAAGGTTTATTAGGATGTTCAACACCTATAAGAGAGGTTGGCATTGACCAAAATCACATAAATTAATTTTTATGGTACTGCTGAATGACGCAATTCCTCCACAATAAAAAAATTGTAGGGGTGCTGATGCTGCACATTTGCTACATTGTTTGGATGTTGGTTTCGGGGAAAATGCATTGAACACATGACACCTTGATGTTATTATCTGTCCTACTATGTGTCCCTGAAGGCACAGGACGCCTTTTGTATACATTTAACCTTGTGCAATAATGAGTCTTCAAGCTTACTTTCAAAGCAGAGCTTTATTGAACTTACATTACACATGCTTCAAACAATGTTGCATACAATTAAATGTAAATATAAGAAATAAATACATATTATCACACTGTATACATATATGCACTAAGAGAGTACCTAAACATTTAAGGCATGCACAACATGAAACAATATTGAACGGAAAAAGAAAAAAAAAACAATTCGCATGACACAGGAGTGCCATGGGTTCGAAACAATTCCTTATGCACAGCAGAATAATAAATGCCCCATTATGTGCCTTCTATACAACTAATTCAAGCTTTTACTGAGTGCAGGCTGCAACGATAAAAGTGATGCTACAAAAAATGAAACAGCAGAAAGCTAGACAAACAGAAGCAAGAACACCAAACATGTGGTTAAGGCAACATGAACTACTTATCAGGTGGTCCTGCTGAATTTGAGAAGAATAATTTAGTTTGTGCAAAAGGCCATTAGAAATGCACTAAGCTTCAGCAATCGTTATACTGTGCTGCATGATAGATCTCTCAGCAATAGTCGCAGCATATGGCACAATGATGATGCAGTGATCAGCAGACAGTACATAATGGAGACGTAAAGAGGTGGGGCATTCGGTAAACATAATATACAGTGAAACACTCACACCACTGATGATGTCACAGAATACCTGCCAATCGGTGACGTAGAAGAACGCTTGACACATTAGTGTGGTGGTGAAGCAATTACCGCACTCTGGTAGAGCACCTGGCATGCTGCATGGTAAAAGCCCCAAACATGTCACACAACACAGGGCAAGAGCACCACACAACACGTGTAAGCTAGGAAATGTCGCGCAAAGGAATGGAAAGACACAGCAGATAAACGAATGAATTAGAAAGAAGGCAGACTATTTCGTAGCTTTAATTATTCATTAACCTGCATAAATATACATATATATGCACTTGCACATGCAAATAAAAAGGATAGGAGAAGTCGCACAATGGTATACAGATCAGGCCCACCCCATGTCAACAAAAGCTGCGCGAAAAATTGCTTTCTGTCTATTCAACGCCTGCATTAGATCCAAACCATTGTTCAAAATTTAAAAAGGAAAAAAGGAGATTACTGCATATTTCATACTTCGGCGGTTTTCTATAACGCAGAAAGCAAATTTCCATGCAGCTTTTACTAGCGCAAGATGGGCCTTATCTCATACCCTTCTGCCCCTCTGCCTTTCCTACTTATTGAGATGATGTGTGAACATGCATGTATATACAGCTTCATGAAAGAATAAAACTACTTGATAGTTCGCACTCTTTCTGTCTACGTTGTTCGTCTATTTCCTGTGTTTTGTACGTTCATTCACACATTTCCTTACTTGTACGTGCACTAACTTAGTCTCAGATGTAGGTTCTAAGATGTAACACAGGTAGTACGAAATTTCAATGTTTAATTGGGAGATCAAGACATACACATAACATTATAGCAACATGCACCTTTGAGAGAATTCTGACTTGCACAGCAGCTTAAAGGGGCCCTACAACCTCTTTCTTTTAACATAGTTGAAAACGGTGCTCATTAATCGTGGAGGCTCCTTTGAACACGTTAGCCAAATATTGGAGCACTGCATAAACCAGGGAATTTGCACTTTGGTTTCGAACACAGCTGGAAAGTGCCGGCTCTTGCTTCAACATGCGACGTCACAAGGAGCACTGACTCAGTCACAAAAAGTAAAGCTGCCACTGATTTCAAAATTGTAGAATCATCTACAGCGATGCCCTATTTGTTCGTTTTCAGTTCAACAAATAATAATGAAAAGAAAATGTGCATTTCTTTCAAAAGAAGAAAAGTTAAGTGAAAAGTAGGCGCTACTTGTAATGTCATTTGATGAAAGGAGACCAGGGGAGCCACAGCCATACTTGAAACCAAACTGTGAATACTCTGGTGCATACAGTGCACTCATATTTTGGGTTTTGCATGCAGAGGAGCCTCCGACCGAATGGCATGTTTTTCATACTGTTTAAAAAGTGTTACAGTGCCCCTTTAAAATCTTTGGTGGATAACAAATACATTACTTCATAATGCAGGTGTTAATATGCAAGATCATGTACTATGCCTATATGATTAGCCTGCCTGACTTGCTCATGCGTGTACCAAGAATCTCTCTGCCGTTCATGGAGTTGGCATGTGCATTTCTTGTAATCAGTGCAAGAAAATAACTTAGCTACTCTTTGTTCGGTTTGATGTTCCCGTAGCCTACCATTAAAACAACACATGCCAACCAAGCTCATGTAGGAACCTCTGCACACTAGCGAGGTTAATGATTGATGCATTTTTACATTAGATAAACCTATACTTGTCTTTTATTGTAGCACAGCGAAGAACGCATTACATCAAAAAAAGCATCTGACAGTGCACTGTGGTCTGTGTTGCCAAATGTTTTTTCTTTTTTTTCCTGTGTGTCCTTCATTCTTTCCTGCACTATAATCAAGTTAAAAATGACACACCAATAAGCTCATGTAGCCACCCTGAATTTGTGCTTCTTTTCACGGCTTGTTTCCTTGTCAGCCCCGGGCTTGTTTTTTTTGTACCCTGTTTGCCAATATGAACACAACACTCATAATCCTAGCTTTTTCCAATTTCTCCAGGTCGGTGACAACTAATTAGTGCATGGTAACACTGGTAATATTTCCTTGTCTGTATGTGACATACTAGCATGAAAAAACCTAATGAGAAAAATTCTTGACAATAAATAGGTACTCTACATGTTTACCAATGCCATTTGATTATAAGCATGCACTCTGTTATAAGCCTTTGATAGAGTACAAGCATGCCAGCGCCTTCACATACGCACAATTTTGAAAGTTTGCTCTCTGTGTGTGTGTGTGTGTGTGTCACTCTTTGTCCTGTGTAAGTGCATCAAGCTAAGGTTTCTAAATATGTCATACAAAAGACGCCCAACTTGCAGCTTTAGGCAGCTTTAGGAACACTGGAGACAACATGACTGTTCGAATGCTTCAGCCAGGGCAGGTCGAGGGGTCTACATCGCGCAGCAGTCACGTCCAGGATAGCAGGGTCCTGAAGGAAATGTATTTACACAAGGTTATTATTTATCATACGAATATTCCAATCTCACTACACATCTGCTACCACTAAAGTAACCAAAAACATCCAACAGCAGCTTTGTTAACAATTATAAATGCTACTAGGTGTTCCAGATAAACCACTTTGATCATTAAATTTCCTACTCCATCTCATATCGAACGATCAATGTTTTACTTTTTATTCCTCCCTAAAAACTGAGTTGATTTCTTAAATGTAAGTTAAAGTAAGCTGACAAACCTAAAAAAATCATGCTACAGAACCCCTTAAAGAGTATACGAATTGTCTAGAAGCATTACTGGTGCCCATTCGGTTTGTTCATACAAAAGCTACCCAGCATCATACGTGATACAAATTTCAATCGCTGAAAACACTTTCTCACCATATTTGGAATTGCTACACTTGAAGCATAGCTTAGCGAAAAGGGCACACTTCATAATTTAATTGTTTTGAGAGCTTGTTAGAGGTGATGCTAGCTATAATTATTCGCTAACGACCTCAGCCTCTATGTAGCACAACATTAGCAGTGCCGCTGCTAGGCTGAGTCAGTCACATCTGATACATCCTAATTTCTTATAATTTTATTATTGCACACATTTTCACACGAAATAGTGAACTTCCTTGATATTAACCAAACTTCTTTTAAACAAGAAATAAATGAGACAAGTTAGAGGTAATGGGTACACAACATGTGTTTAAATACAACTTTAAAATATGGCAGTGCTTGACAAAACCACAAAACTGACCTCGGAAGAAACAAACCTTTCCTGTTATACCATATTTGCATGTTTTCTTCTCAATATTATGAAATGTATCATTGCTTCTTCAAGTGCGGGGGACGTGGAGGGGAACAACTTTTAATCATGAAACTAACATTAGGGTTGTTGTTCTGGGCGCATCACCTGAGCCCCCCCCCCCGCCCATAAAAAAAAAAGAATCGATGATAGTGACCCAGACTAAGCGTTCTTTCTTATCTGGATTCACCCAGTACAATCTGTGGAAGGAAAACGTGTTGCGAACAGTCGTTACACCCATTATTCATGTACACAACCTATAAGGTGTAGGCCGCAAGCTCGTCGAGTAGAATTTATTAAGCTCCGAGAATACACGGTCGATGCATGACATTCTAAAGGGTACGCACGCAATCGTGAAGAAACGGGAAAGGACAGCCGCTACGGCAAATCCCGTCGAGAAAGAGGAAAAAAAGCAGCATTTATTAAGCAAAACACTATTTCATCAACAAGGGTTCAACCACAGCCGGCGCAGCTTTCGTCACTGCGCACTGCCAAAGCTCCGTTCAAATCGCCGCCAAATCAGAGCCTCGCAGGCGCAGTACACGTCCACCTTAATATCGTTGGAAAGACGCGCTCATCACAACTGAATAATGCATACAATCATGCTCGTTATGCATACAGACGTGCCCGCTATGCTAACAAAAGTTTATTTAACATTTACAAAGAAAGAGGAATGAGCAACTGCTCTTACCAGAGTGCTTATTGCGCCTTTGGCATGGCCGTCGTCGATGGTCCGCCACATGGTCCGTATGTTCGAAGCGCTGATGAGGCGAGTTCCCGTTCGGTGGCTGCTCCACGATTCGAAAAGCGAGACCGCGGTGCTAAGCAGCACCGGCAAAACACAGAACACAAGTACACAAGGCAAACAACGCTTCAAATGCAAGGAAAATACAGCTTCCACTACTCGCACAACAATACAAGCGGCGAAAAACGCGACCTAGTCATTGAGTTATCGTGGCCGCATTTGCGCACACAACGCTATTTTAACGCCTGTTTTAACATACTTTCATATATTTATTTCATATTTTAATATACTGCACACAATAAAAAATAGTAATTACAATAGCAAGATGCTTATAAATTTTATCTATTCAACACACAAAAAATATACCTAATTCCGAATCACTGAGGCCAAATCTCGGGATCTAGAAGCGGGAAATTCAAAACGTCTAGTGCCTGCATTTGCAAGGAACACCATTTTAAACAAAAAAAAACTGCAGCAATACCACCAACTGCACAATTAACTGCATAATGTAATAGCTTCTTCTAATGTAACTTCTCCTAAAGGTCTCACGGTGAAGCGAGAGGACGGGAGAGGCGTACTAGTGGGAAGGAGCGTGAGTTCAAATTTTATGAGCGCGAAATTCAAAACGTCTTGTGCGTGTATTTGCAAGCAACCCCATTTTAAACAAATAAAAAACTGCAGCACTACCAGCAACTGCATAATTAACTGCATAATGTAATAAAGTTAGACTATTACGGTAATAAAAAGGGAGGGGGAGCATTACAGTGCGTGTAAACCTCTCCTAAAGGTCTCATGGCGAAGAGGGACGAGGGGAGGGGTGTGCTAATAGGAAGGAGCGATGGTTGAAATGATGACATTGAGACTTGCAATGTCCAAAAAGCGGCAAAAGAAGGAATCACGAGTGAACGAGAGGGATGGCGAGGCTGCTGATGCCGCCATCACATGAGCAATTCACATAAATCTTAGTTTATATATATATATATATATATATATATATATATATTTGTGCGCATTATTTTCTTTCTACTTACTGCACAAATACAATACTACAGTTAACTTCCCTATGCTTCCCTAGGCTTCAATATCTGTTGGCTCATTGGGTTGTTTCTAGCAAAATAAAACGAGCCTTTCACCCCTTCCCTTATATATATATATATATATATATATATATATATATATAGAGAGAGAGAGAGAGAGAGCGAGAGATATTATAGTTGACCTTCATATACTCAAAGCAAACAGCCTGGTAAAAAGTGTGGTATAGCAATTCATTAACAATAAAAGGTGCGCTCTACAATTGCGCAGAATATAGCAGTGACATTAATTATAACAATTTTAATGATAATGTTTTATCATACATTATTTTATTTTCTTTAAGCAAACTTTCTTTAAACAGAACTAAACGAAGTTTGTTTTAACCGTATGTGCATAGAAAGCAAAATTCTATAGGACGTCCATAAAGTTGGTAGAAAGTTCGAAAGACTTTTAAAAAAAAAGTCAACGAGCATTTTTATAAGGGCTGCGTTGCCTCACCTGCCGGTGCGCCGTACACCAGCTTTCCAAGTGCTTTTAAATTTGTTTTCTTTAATCGTATGGTCGCCAAACAGTTGATTAGACGCACCGAGGATCAGTTTGACGGATGCAATGCGATGCTCAGAATTGGCGCGCGCCAAATGCCTACTTCAGTTGGCAGTGAGCGCACCGATAGATGGCGGAAGCTGCTTGGCCGTAGATATTTTGAGCTATCGATCACATACACCCACATCAAAAAGAACAAAAACACGACCTGAAAATTTTGATGGCATATACAGAATCTAGCTTTTATGAACGTTGATTCATGGTGGAGCGTCAAGAAACTTGCATAGAATACAGAACACCTTAAGCGCAAAAGGACAAGGGACGACACGAGTAGACACACACTGCGCTAATTGCGCTAATAGCACAATAACACACTGCGCTAATAGCACAATAAGCATGCATAGCATGCTCTTTTTGCTATTAGCGCAGTGTGCTCTTGTGCTATCAGCGCGTCATTAGCAAAATAAGCATGCATACATGCTTAGTGTGGTACTGACGTGATGTTCTTAGAATTGCGTGTCGCACAACTTCGCGGATGAACAGTGTACGCACACTACTTTGAAACAAATCCTGTGCACGCTCAAACCCCGCCATAAACTTACGCACATTTATTCCCTAGATGCTCGTTTTCGTCCGTGAAAAGAATACAGGCACAATGCGTGCCATCATGCTCTCTCGATCGTGTGTGCATGATGTACCAGTCCGCTGAAAATCTTTTAAACATGAGTGTCTTCAATCCGCTTTCGTCGCTAGGAAAGCAACTCACGTTCACGGGGAAATAGAAAGGAGGCTAAACGGCGATTTTACGTGCGTTAACTACCGTTACTAAAACAATCAATGCTGATATCTTCGACGAGATTACCTGCACGGTGGTGACAGTGTACATTTTATTTTTTTTCGCCGTTAAATAAATTAATGTATTTGGATGAAAAAAGGTGTTGCGTTGTTTCCAGCGCGTCACGGATGCACCTTGCATGCACCGCGGCACCGCGGCCGCAAGCAAGCAGCAGGTAGCAGCCGATATATGCCGAGTTTCGGTTTCCGGCGCCCCGATGAGCATTTCAGATGACGCTTGCGGGGATGTCAACAGATAGCTCTCTACATATTGAATATCCCCTATTCAGGGTCCAAATCTTATAGCTATCCCCAAAGTAGACCGATCCATTTGGGATCACCTGATTAGTCAGAACCCATCATTTGCTGATGCGAGGTCGACCCTGTCCATTCACGCGAGGGCAAAGGGACAGCTCTGCTTTTGGAACAGTTATAAGATATTGCCCCAGGTCACGTAGGACCGACAAATACTACGGTAGTAGTCACGCGGCAGTCTTAAAGCTGTAGCAGTCTTTTTACAGCGTAAGCTGTTATGAGATCACAACAACGGCGCCGTAGTTGTCCGCCGCCGCCGGTGTCCGCCCGTGTCCGTAACCAATATCGCTCCTCGTGAAGAACAGGACAACTGCTGCCATCTATTGGCGCTGATTTCCTCCGCATAGCCTTCGCAATGTGTTTTTGCGAAGCGCTGCCTCGTGAAACAGTTTTGTCGTATTGCTCCATGCATCACGCGACAGGCGACGTGCGCAGCCCCGACAGCAACCTGACATGGCTCTTTGATATACCTGATGGCGCCTCCTCGCAAGATGCGGACCGCTGCTGAAGAAGTGAATCGCAGAGTTACGCGCGCGGCTGCAGTAGGGCGACGTCGGGCACAGCAGACCGCTGTGCAGAGAGGAGCCCAAACCGCACAGTTATGGCGCAGGGGATACCCACCGCCTATACTTGCACTGGTTTCCCCAAGCGTTTACAATGGCCTCTAGGAAGGTCGCTCCTTCAGCTTACGCTGTCACTGTCCTGCGATTCCGCGCAGGCCTGGCTCTTTTTTGTCTTTGCCTTTTATGAATAGTTTTACTCTCTGCTGAAGCCGATGTATTTTGAAACTTAAGGAAATAACGAAAGGCAAGGGGTCAAGGGCTCGTTCTTTATATGTTAGAAACAACTTTATGAGCAAACAAACAATGAAGCCTAGAAAAGCATAGGGGAAGTTACTTGTGGTATTGTAAATGTGGAGAAAGTAGAAAGGAATTAAAGTGGACGAACAGACAAACCCGCCTTCGGTGGGAACCAAACCCACGACCTCCGGACGACGCGTCCGATGCTCTACCAACTGAGCTACTAAGGCGGTCGTTCCTCCGTCCACTTTATTGGGTATTTACGCACGTATTATCCTGGGAGTGTTAGGCAGCGCCACTCATGGCCAAGGCGGCGTGTGTGGAACACACTTTCTTGCCAGAAGGTGTCACGTAGAACGTGAACTTAGATGAGATGGCTGCTGCTCAATAAGCCCTCGCATGCTACCTCAGCCACCAAGTCTGCCGCAACGAGGCCCAAGCTATGAAATAACGAAAGGGAAGGGGTCCACGGCTCGTTCTTTATTTGTTAGAAACAACTTAATGAGCACACAGACAACGAAGCCTAGGAAAGCATAGGGGAAGTTACTTGTGGTATTGTAATTGTGGAGAAAGTAGAAAGAAATTAAAGTGGACGAAAAGACAAACCTGCCTAATGTAGCCGGGGGGGATGACCGCCTTCGTAGCTCAGTTGGCAGAGCATTGGACGCGACATCCGAAGGTCGTGGGTTCGGTTCCCGCAGAAGGCAGGGTTGTCTTTTCGTTCACTTTAATTCCTTTCTACTTTCTCCACAATTACAATACCACAATTAACTTCCCCTATGCTTTCCTAGGATCATTGTCTGTGTGCTCATTAAGTTGCTTCTAACAAATAAAGAACGAGTCCATGACCCCTTCCCTTTCGTTCGTTATAAAAGGGTACTATTTGTCTTTTTGCATCACATCATTCATTACCATATTGGGGCGCTTGTTATTATACCTTCCCTATCAATGTAGGAGCTGCTTGTGGCCTGCATTGTGCGAAAGGCGTAATGTTATGATACTGTATCACAATTTCGTGCAGCCGGCATGGCGCCTACAATCCAATGGAGAGGGCCGCCGCCCAGTCCTCCGGTGCATAGCCTTGGGTGTGCTGTTTGTAATGGGAATCGCGTTCGTCTTTACGTTGGCGTGGTTCTAGGAGGTTTCCTGGGCGCCTCGCGTAGGGGAAAAGTTGGCTGCCACCGTTGTCGTGTTCTTGGCTGTGCAGAACATTCTCTGGCTCTGCTTACGCAGGGTAAGCAGAGCCAGAGAGTCAGAGGATTGAACGAAAGCAGGGATCACGATCACTAAAACATCTTATGCTCAGAATATTCGTCAGGAAATGTATGGTACAATCGCGGCGCTGGACTTATAATTAGTCATAGCGAAACGCTGAGCATATCATTGTTCATACCGACTGAGTAATGTGGAAAAGCAGTCATGAAAGAGAATTTACGCGAATTCAGAAGCCCAAGGGGCACCAAGGCGTGTATAGGTTATGGCACCTTTGTAGAGCAGAAGGCCTTCATTTCATACTACCCCCTTGAATATTTTTATATCGTTCATAAACATAAGCCGCCATCACGATGGAAGATCTTAATAACTGGGTAGATAGATATCGTAGTAGACATCGTTTGATTCACGTGTGTAATATGTACACCAGTCAATTAAAATTATTTCGGTATATGCTTAAGCAAATTGCACACCTATGCGCCTACGTACAGTTAAGTAGCTTCAACGCGAAATAAGATAGAGCATCAGTTCACAGCCATAGCTGCACACATTTATTAGTCACTTGCTTGTTGTTACAGAGGGGACGCCTGCTATGTGTCTGATGCAATTTGTTGCCGACGATTGGTCCCGGTTTTTGTTAGTTGGCATCGCAGAAAAATGTAGGTACCTCTGGTGCACGGAGGGTGATATATCACCCACTGTTCTCCCATAATGTCCATTACAATATTCACTGTACTGATGGACTGCGTTGCAGCAAAATACGGATAAGGGTGACGGACAGTCGTTTATTGAAGAAATGAATTAGAATGAATGAGCACTGTTCGAGTTACTCATAAAAACAGAAAGGGCGCGCCCTTTTATTTTTATACTTTGTTAAATGAATGTGTGAACAGTGAAGTTCTTTAAAACCTACCTATATATTATGACATGTTGAGAAAGTTTTATCGCGAGACTTAAATGTGGGCACCCGGCCATATCCTTCCCTTATACGCGTTTGACCAAGAAATATCTCAGCGCACCAAGGGGCATAAGGATTTACCGGAATAACAACACAGGTTAGGAAGCATGGTATTGGGAGGTACCTGATAGCAATGGTGCTCCCCGGTGTTTGTAATGAGCAACACGTTTTACTTAACTCGTGCCATGCACAATGAAGAAAGTTCACCGAAAAATCAAATAGGAAGCAAGTTCCCCAATGCCAACAAACACCTGTATGTACCTAGAGAGACGATGTCCAGCACGCATGTGCAAGTGGGCTCCCGTACATCAAACGATATGAAAGGGGCCATCTAACAGTCCCCTTGCGGCGCTTTTTTATTTCCGGGTCGCGTAGCCCTATGACCGGGCATAGTTTTAGCACAGGTGAAACCACCCTTATCAAGCGGCTGAATATTTGTTGATCACGCAGTGAAGTCACCACATCGCTGCCAGTCCCCACCAACGCGTAATTGCCCTCGCCTGAACCATTTGTGGCGGAAGTGACGACATACCGCGAAAGGCTGTGATTGTAGAAAAGTAAAATTAGAAATGGTGGTGGAATTCCGTCAAGAAATGCAGTATATGGTTTGGTTTTTCTCTTGTGGGATTTTCCATTGAATGTCTGAACATCAGAGAATATAATAATTTGCAGCACAGCAAGGTGCAGACTTCACGTTGTTTGTTGCTAAGGGAACGAGTTCACCACTACGGCGGAAAGGACAAGCACACATGCGGTGCGAAATTCCCCTACGCAGGCGCTCTGGGCCAAATCCATTGTCTGCGCTGTATAACGCGCGTGGCAAATGAAATGCAGCCACCTGAACCCGCGAAATTCGAGTTTAGCGCCGGCATGTTTTTGCTTGTTTTTTAAAAATGTTTTTGGCCTAATAACTTCGGACTGCATGTTCCAATCTTTTTCTCTCTTGTAGAATTTATCTGTCCGCCTATATGCAGTCAGTCGATCAAAGAGCTTTATTAGAACGTGCTGCAAATGGCACACCATGAGCGACAATTAGCCGAGATTTAACTATTAGCAGTGTGTCAACTGCAAACACCCTCATGCCCCAACCATTTACTCCGTCATAGCGTAGATCATACGACACATGTCATCAATTTACCACTGTTACTAAGTCACGGTGTTAAAAATGGCATGACCTTATTTTATTACCCACGGAGTTCCGCGTCACGTGGTCACAACCTCGCCATGGTATTTCTCAACGAACACCTTCGGTAGCGACGCATTTGTGTCGGTGTAATGTGTGTGTGTATGCGCTCGCGCGTCTGTTTAGTGCTTCCGGGTGATGCTACAGTGCATTGGTTGGTTAGACGAATCGTCGGTGGGTAATTGTAACTGCGCGGGCTCTCGAGTGGTTGATTGCGACCGAGTGAATCACCGCTTCATTTTTTAAACAACGAGTCATGAGGGCGCAGTGAGTTTGCAACGGCCTATAAGTGTTCTGTGCAAACGTGTCAACGCTCTTTCCACAGGTGAACCGCACTGGACCGCCCTGCTACTCCAGCGAGAAGCCGAGTGCCGCACATCGACCAGACGACCACAGTGATGTGCGATTCGTAACTATATTGTTGTGAAGCGGCTGGGGCGCCACCACCCAGCTAATGTGGACATGGTTTAAGGTTTCCGAGGTTATCAAGATTTTATGTGGACAAACAAGGATTATCGGTAAGCAAAGGCCAGTACTACACACTTAATAGGGTACCTTTTAGTAAATTAGCATATTTTCACATTTTTGAGCACCTATAAGCTATAAGGTATACAGTAACCTTTGTAGAATTAACTTCTAATAGCGATATAGAAGACTACCTCTTCAACTGAAGGTTACAAAAATTACCTATCTGCTCACAATAGACAGTCTTTTCGCCAATGAAAAGAGGTTGCGTGGTACATTACACGGGAAATATTTACGCAAAGTGGCTCGTGGTTGACTTTATAAGACTACTATGCCTCGTCCCTGGTATGTCTTCTTTCCTTCGCTCTTCGTCTTTGCGACACGTTCCAGACGGGTACGCTCCGTCGACTATGAACGCAAGCACGGGTCCTTTTTCTATAGCCCTTCATTCTGCGCGAGCCTCATCTTTCTTTCGCTCTTCCTTCTGCGACCCTAATACACATCTTCCATATACACAGTGTCTCGGCTAATTCACGAAAAACTTGAAAAAATCCACGTGTGCCTTAGGAGGATGCAACCAACATCGTATTGCTTATTGCGCTCTTCACTAGCTCTAACTAATTTTAAAGGTGGCTCAGGTAATTAATTATTAAATGCGAAGCATTTCTTAGCGAACTTCCGCCACATTGAGCGTATCTATCTATCTATCTATCTATCTATCTATCTATCTATCTATCTATCTATCTATCTATCTATCTATCTATCTATCTATCTATCTATCCGCCTACGATTTTGTGCTCTCCTCGCTGTTTCGCTAATGGGATTTTTACGAAAATTGGTATGCCACAACATGAATGCATAACGAACATAAATGGGAGGTCATAACATGAAAATCATGACATGCATGTCATGAGCGGCATGATTTACATGCTGCAGTCTTGGTGCTCTCCTGTCCGTTTCGCTAATGGGATGTATGCGAAAATTGGTATGGCACAACATGACTGCATGACGAACATAAATGGGAGGTCACAACTTGAGAATCACGACATTCATGTCATGAGCGGCATGATTTACATGCCACGGTCTTGGTGCTCTCCTGGGCGTTTCGCTAATGGGATGTATGCGAAAATTGGTATGGCACAATATGACTGCATGACGAACATAAATGGGAGGTGATAACATGAAAATCATGATATGCATGTCATGAGCGGCATGATTTACATGCTACAGTCTTGGTGCTCTCCTGTCCGTTTCGCTAATGGGATGTATGCGAAAATTGGTATGGCACAACATGACTGCATGACGAACATAAATGGGAGGTCACAACTTGAGAATCACGACATGCATGTTATGAGCGGCATGATTTACATGCCATGATCTTGGGGCTCTCCTGTCCGTTTCGCTAACGGGATGTATGCGAAAATTGGTATGGCCCGACGTGACTGCATGAAGATCATAAATGACAGGTCAGAACATAAAAATCGTGACATGCATGTCATGAGCGGGCTGATCTACATTCCACTCGTTTTGTTAATGGGATGTATACCAAAATTGCTATGGCACAACACGACTGCAAGACTAAAGTAAATGACAGTTCATAAGGTTAAAATAATGACATGCGTGTATGAGCGGCCCGGTTTACATGCCACAGTCATGGAGATCTTGCGGCCGTTTCGTTAACTTCATATGTACCAAACTCGGTATAGCAAGACAATGCAAGTCCATTTTGCGTTCCTGATCGTGCTTCACATTTTCTTGATTCCCACTGCACGTGGGGTCTGCCAAATTTTGTAAATGCATTACACTCAATATGGTCAACGGAGAACTTGTAGCGCATGTTATATGTGCCCACATTATCTGTTTCTGTAATAACAGCTGGAATGGTTCTAATCTTTCCGAGCTTCTACGAAAGTGCGCCAGATCTGAAAGGAATGATGCGGTTGTAGGCACTGCGATAGCGACATTCGTTCCAGGAATGCCACGGACACAGGTATGATGATCTAAGCAGAAGAAAGGTACGAAGAGGCAGAAAGGTGTGGCCACTTTTTCCGGTACAGTAATGTGAGTCTACGTGCATCATCGATTATTCCTTCGTAGCGTGTTTGACGGCGATAATATCGCCTATAGGGTGGTAGTTTTTCAGAGCTCGCGCGTTTATTCGTAGAAGCTCGGTGTGCGATTAAAGCCATTGTAGCTCTTATCATCGCAATAAACGAAGTGGACAACAATGAGCAGGCTGTACAACTTCAGCGCTAAACATTTCGCCTTTTAACTAAGAATGTGATAATTGGCCAATTATCATAATTAATCAATTCACTCACGTCATGTTATAAACACAAGTTAACACCCTTTACGTGCCCTGAGAAATGCCAGCATTGACGGTGTATGTACACAGCCTGAAATTTCGAAATGTTGGCGCAGGCGCTTTGGAATAGTTCAAGTACCGGTCTGCTTTGCGCGAGACACCCGAAACCAGACATCTCGTTTCGCCTAATTCCGACAGCTCAAGGCAAACAATGCACTTCTGACGAGACCTGCAGCTAACATGCAAGGCAACAACATGATCATTATCAACCATTGCTCCAGATGTGTCAGGAGAAGTATGCTCTGTCGGTGTATTACCTAGTAGTGTACCTTAAGTACTGAGATATTGCATTCTTTCGTGCTCGTGCGTATGAAAATACATTTACGAGTTCGTGATCATCAAATCATTGAAACTATGTAAACCTAAATAGGAGCCGTACAAACGTCCGGAGGCAATTTGCCCGAGGTAACGAATAGATAGGTAGAAGCAAAACACGAAACTGTAATGCCAGTGGTGCTGTTGAAGGCGTAAGAGAACGCACACATTAGACCTTGCTGCATACAACTGGCGAAAAAGAGATGCAAGCTGCTAAGCATAACTGACTTGAAATCATTCCTTGAAAAGTTTTTAATAAATTTCTGAAGCGAACCGCCCTACAATGACTTGCCCGCTGCTCAATATATATGTAAATACAGAGCGACCTCATCAGAATTAATGATGATACATGCATATGCATGAGTACGGGCTAAATAAACTGTAGTAGGACGGCAACTTGGGCGAGTTGGTATCGGTTCATATTTCAATGTAACAGCGCACAATAAAAAAAGCAGACTGATAGAGGGGTAGGCTACATGACATCACTACAGCGAAGGGTAGGCTACATGGCATCATCCATGAAGGTTTTCACTACACCGCAGATATGTATGCTGCATCAGAGGGCCACAGAGAGAAGCAAGAAAGGAGAGGCGATAGAAGTTGTTTGCGTCCTTTCTTCTTCCATCAGTCTGCTTGCTTTATTGTGCGCTGTTACATTGAAATATGAAGGGCTAAATAATATATTTGCACAGCGGGACTACGAGTAGTTACGACGTAACTACAGAAGAAGAGACAAGGACAGAAAGAGCGCTGCGCTCTTTCTGTCCTTGTCTCTTCTTCTGTAGTTACGTCGTAACTACTCGTAGTCCTGCGCTGTGCAAATATGTTGATTCCCAATCACCAACTAGCCCAAGCATCTGTCTTATCAAGGGCTAAATAATATTCGCAGCCAACACCAACGCTCTGAACACTACATTTACTCTCAGAAAAGCGAAACTGCATGAACGGCTATGCATGCAGGGCCAGAGATAATCGTCATCTAACGCACTTGGCACAATAGATAAGAAAATGTGTGGCTCCCATCCTCTTTTCGATGGTCTTTTTGGAATTGCAGACCGCACTTGGTACGGCATTCGCTGCGGTTTAAAGTGTGACATCGTG
This sequence comes from Hyalomma asiaticum, assembly GCA_013339685.2. NCBI lineage: Eukaryota > Metazoa > Arthropoda > Arachnida > Ixodida > Ixodidae > Hyalomma > Hyalomma asiaticum. The sequence continues at coordinate 43,417,581 of CM023481.1, read as the reverse complement.
ATGTGTGCAAGCTACAAGTGACCTTCAAAGGACATTTGTGCATGTGTTTTTCCTTGTGATGAGCAAAGGACGTACTCCTTGCGACGCATGTTTAAATGTTTTGGCGTGTACACACGCGTATTTTAAATTATTCCAAAGGTGCAGCATGTTTAATCAGAAATGGGTAGGCTACATGACACCATCCAGGATGGTTTTGTTTACACCGCTGATATGTGTGCTGCATCATAGGGCCGCAAGGAGTAGTATGAAAGGTGAGGTGTACGCTGAAACAGCGTAAACAGCAGTTGTGCCTCCGTTTGTAGGCGACATGGCTGTGAATCATTCGTGGAGCACAATGCTCGGGAGTGTGTCGCGAAAAGGAAGAGGGAAGGAATAAAAGACGCACATATCATTTGATAGGGGATACCCGTCTTGTTAGAGCGGTTGTACCGTAGAGCGGTTGTAGTGTATAGACATTTTCACAGGAGTCATGGAGTATCGCCATATTGCGCTGTGCACGGCGGCAAAAAGGCTTGTGTTGTCTGTTTCGTTGCTTTTGTCTTCGTGTATGTACTCTGTTTGATAATAAAGGTCTTCCACCTCGCCAAAATTGATATTGCAAACCCTCGGCAGTGCTTTTTGGGGGTCACGCTTATATTTCACACCCCGCCCAGGGGTGTGCAACAGTATATAGAAACCCTTTCAAAAATGCGTTCCGAGAATTGTGCTCCTCTTTAAATATGGTAGCCCATGCGGCATCGCTTACCTGAAAACAATTGGTGGACAAAGTCCATGAGAGCGAGAGGGTGTGCACGCACCATTTCATAGATTATAGCCCGCTGTTATACAGCCGCAGATGGGCTTACTGAATCTTTGGCCAGGTTCAAAACATGGTACGTCTAACTTCGCGTAATGATGATAGTTTAGTAAGCAAAATTTTCTTGTTCACCCCAAATTGAGAATCTACAAATAGGAAGCTATAACGCGCAGAGCAATCACAGTCTTGCCTCTCGCAGACTCATCTCTCTTCACTGATAGTTGCCGCCTGCTGATTTGGCCACCTCTTTGCCGGGGAGTGGATTCTAAAACAGCAGAAAAAAAACGGTGTACTCTCACAATCCTTAGTGTCGCCGTGCGCATAATGCTGTGAACATGCAAAGTAATAGTGCTTTACCGACAAAGATAGCTAAAGTTATCACTTTACTATTGGCTAAGTTTCCCAAAAGACTTAGTTTATTCGTTGGCTTGGTACTTTGGTACTCGTAAATATAAATTTTCACCTTAAGACTCACTATCTTACCCAAACAAATCATAACTCCTATTTAGTAGAAGAGATATCACTACAGGAACCTTAAGTAGCGGTTTAGAAGCAAAAACACAATATGAAGTGACTCGAAACAGAAATATTGAGAGTAATATTCTTTAGGGCACCGTACCTCACAATTCACATGGCCTTTATATTTTATATTCTTATTTTTTCCCTGTCTCATATGGTAAATTCAATTCAGCGTCGCATACCTTCCTGCATGCAACAGATTTCATCTGTGGTTGCAAGCTTACAGGTTACAGCTTACAGTTGAGGCTGGGGTGGAATGACTGCTGTGAAAGGTAGGAGTGAAACTAACGACTGCTGTCAAAGTGGCCAAGTGAGCTTCGGGAGTGAACTACATCAATATTTGAGGTTAACTGAAAAGCACTAATTCCCCAAGCGAAAAATTTTGAAACTGAGATCACTGGCACAGCCAGAGAGGTTTGCTAGCTCCGCACCGACCCCCCTACTGCCCTTACCCCCACAATTTTCAATTTCTGTGTGCATATAAACTACACGAACATACACGCGTGCATATATCAAAAGGTTACGGACACCCGTAAATTATATCCTGGCAATGGCTTCTCCACAGTGCACAAATATCGAAGGAATATGGCAGGGATTACGGCGGATATGAAACACAAGAACAATATTTAAATTTTTGTTTGCCTAAAACGCACTCTTGATGGCTTTATAACCCATTTTTCAGTACTTCTCCTCTCATGGTCATTCCAGGCCACAATTTCTAGACGTGACGCTCGACCCTCTCCGATATTATTCTAAAAAAATGTGGACAATCGCTTTAGTGACCATTTGAGTCGTGAAATATTTCGCGAGGAAAAAAATTTCTGAGTTACAGTGATTTGAATGTTGCCGTAGTGGGAGAAGCATAGGTAGCGAGAGAATACTGCAAAACTACGGTACTGCACTGAACACCTTGAATATGGCGTAATAAGCAAGTATTGAATTAATTGGCACCCGCTACATTGTCCAACGATATGTGCTTTCCGGTGAAGGAAAACGGCCCTTCAGTGCCAGCTTTAATTACTTTTTATAAGTTATCCAAAGTCTGAAGACACAAGATATTTTATTTCTTAGTTTGATACGAGGCATTAGACATTTCAAAAAAGTACTGAAGTCGACAACCCAGCGCTACTCATGTGAAAAGGGTGCAAACAGCGGAAAGTGTGCAAACTGCTCCATGCTCACGAGCCCTTGCATTGGAGAGGCGGTCCAAGTAAAAATATAAGCGTGTGCTCATTCGAGATTGCATAGAAAGGAGATATATTTGCGAAAGTTTATTTGTTCGCATGTCAAGATTACATATTTAGAGCATCTTTTAGAGACAAAAGAAGTGTTATGCTGAGCCTTTTCTGCAAACCAAAGCCCTAGCACGTAAGTCCGCTTCACTTCACTGCGACGCATCTCTGGCTCAAAAGAAAGACGCGGCGGCTACGCCTGTGGTAAGAACGTATTCAATTTCGGACCCGCATTCTATACGGCTTCCCACAGCCCAACCGACGAAGTGTCGGAGAAAAGGAGAGGTCGCCAAAACGTGTCTCGTCAATCGTGCATCGGAGAATGCTTCGGGATTGTACGCTTGTTTATTCGGCATAGGTGAACTCTGCTACGGCGACTGCGGCGCCAAGAGAGCGCGTGCTACACATAGGTCATCTTTAGGGTCCATCATTAGGGCGCGAGTAATAGAATCACTGCGAACGCCGAGTATTATTCGTGTCGCATTCACATGGACAGCCTTTACATGAAAAAGTAAAATCAATAAATATATAAAGGGACGATGCCGGGTTAGGCAACTCATCGGAAGGCATCCGGGCGAGTCGGATGGCGAGAGGGAGGGAGGGAGAGAGAGAGAGGACGGGGGGATTAGTCTTTACATGCCGTTGAATTAGGTTCGAGCTTGGAAAGTAAACATGATCATGAAATGATCGCTTCGCCGAAAGCGGCTGACGTGGTAGAAGAGAATTTCACTGTGCAAGATGCTCCCCAAACTTATCACTGGGTTAGCAAGCTTCACACCCTACTCCATTGCACACCATCTCTGCAAAGAAATTTAAATGCCCCTCTTCGACCGAAATACTCATGATATTGTACTGTCTCAAAGCCAGTACGCAGCTGCCGCGACTACATTTAAGGACGAAGTCTTCACCCTACCCAAATATGAATTTCCCAGTGTAAAAAACAGAATCCCACATGTTTTGAAAGGAGCGTTTTTCTTTTTCGCAAGCCATATTTCTCGCACTACGGTAACATTTAAATCACTGCAGCGGAGAACTTCTTTTTGCTCTGGCAGTTCTTAAAGGGCCCCTAAGTAACCCCGAGGTCCAAAATTTGTTTTAAAGATATAACTGCGCTCTTGTGCGATGTGAACGTGCTCCCGAAAGAATTTTCCGAATAAGCGCAACAATAAAGAAGTTACACGGGTTTAAGTGGCAGCTTGCGCCGGTTTCGTTTTCTCGGTCGGCCTTCCCACCCTTCTCTGCCGAGGAGAGGGTAGGCGCGGCGCGCCGTCGAGACTCCGCCCACTTTTGACACGTGGCACGACGTGAATAATTGACGTCATTGACGCTTACACTGCAGTTCCGGTTACTCCTGCGCTCACGCCGGTGGGATAGAGAGAGAGAGAGAGAAATAAGGAAGGGAAGGCAGGGATGTTAACCAGTCATGAGTCCGGTTTGCTACCCTACACTGGGGGATGGGAAAAGGGGAATAAAAGTAAAGAGAAGGATTGAGGGGGAATGCCTACAGGGCAGTCCTATATAATATCAGAGGCGCTCGGCTAGGCCAGATGTTTTTAGAAAGACTAAAAGCGCTTTCATTGCTTTCTGAGCCGTTGGTCGGTGAGGACGGTATTCTAAGATTGTCTGTGCACTATGTGGACGATCGTTGAGCTTTGCGAAGGACTCGGTCATAGGCAGTCGATGTTCCTCAAATTGTGGGCAGTGGCACAAGTGATCCATGGTCTCTGCACATCCGCAGACAGCACACGCAGGACTATCAGCCATTCCAATCAGCGCAGAGTAAGCGTTCGTAAAGGCCACTCCCAACCACAATCGGCAAAGAAGCGAAGCCTCACGTCGGTGCAAACTAGCCGGACGTCCGAGTTGCAGCGATGGGTTTAGCCGGTGCAGTCTGGTGCGCCTCGTGGATGGGGTATTCCACTCAGTTATCGACATCGTTTGCGCAAGAATGCGAAGTTGTCTTCCAGCGTCGGTCCTTGAGAGCGGAATGAGAACACAGCGGTCTTCTTCGCCTGATGTCCGAGCTGCCTTATCTGCGGAGTCATTTCTACTGATACTGCAATGGCCTGGTATCCATTGAAAATATATCTCATGTCCTTTTTCTTGTAAATTTTGGACAAGTACCGCGATTTCGTATGTAAGGTGGTTTTGATCCATGTGTCGAAGAAATGACTGTATACTTTGTAGAGCTGATCTTGAATCACAGAAGATTGCCCACTTTCCAGGACTCTCAGCGTGTATAATATGAAGCGCTCCGCGGAGAGCCGCGAGCTCTGCAGCTGTAGATGTGGTGACGTGGGAAGTTTTGAAGTGCTGGGTGACTCCCATTCTTGGGATAACTATAGCACCACCGGAACTGCTTGATGTGGTTGAGCCATCGGTATAAACATCTGTGCAGCCCCTGTACTTCGCATACATGTGTAACATGCTTAGTTGTTTGGTTGCACATGGCGGTAAGTCCGACTTTCTCAGAATACCAGGGATGTTGAGGTAAACTTGAGGATGATTCACACACCATGGAGGAATTGAAGCCTTTGTTGCAGGTGCATACCCTGACGAAAGAGAGGCACGGTGGGCGAGGACCTTTGAACTGAACGTTGTGCGGGGTCGTTCCACTGGAAGACCTGCGAGGTGGTGATTAGGGGTCCGGGCACAGTGTCTTATGTGCACACGCATTGTTTCAATGGTTACATGCGATCTGACATTGTGAGCGCGAGCGATTGCTATAACTTCTGTCGACGACTCGCTCTTTGGCAGACCAAGGCATATTTTCAGGGCTTGGGCTTGGATGCCTTGGAGTGTATTCAAGTTAGCTTTGCAGGTGTTCGCGATCACTGGTAGCCTGTACCGCAGGAATCCAATGAAAAGGACTCGGTACAGCTGTAGCATAGATGTAATTGACACCCCGAGGTCTTTCCTACTAGCAATCTAAACATGTGACAGATTCCTGTCAACCGTTTCCTCACATAGTTCACATGGGGTGTCCAGGACAGATTTCTGTCAACAATCACTCCCAAAAATCGGTGACTTTTTCTATAGGGGATCACCTGCCCGTCGAGGGTTATGACGTATGGCGACAATAGTTTCCTGGTAAATGCCACCACAGCACACTTTTCACAGGCTAGCTGAAGTCCTTGCTCACGGAGGTAGGATGATGTTAAGGAACCTGCCTTCTGAGCCGCGCACGAAGCTGAAGTCGTGTCACAGCCGATGCCCATATGCAAATGTCGTCGGCATGGATGGAGAGCCGAACGGTGCCAGGAAGGATGCCGGCGAGTCCAATGAGCGTTAGATTGAAGAGAGTTGGGCTCAGTACTCCGCCCTGGGGAACTCCACGGCTACTGTAATGTTGAGAGGTTGGGCCATCCTCTGTAAGTATGTAAAATGATAGCTGCTCTAGGTAGCTACTGATCCACAAATAGGTCTTGCGACCAAGTCCGACTGCTTCTAACGTGCTCAAAATTGCTTCGTGTGTTATGCTGTCGTATGCTCCCTTAACATCTAGAAACATGGCAGCAGATAATCGTTTGCGGAACTTCTCGTGCTCGACATATGTCACCAGGTCAATCACGTTGTCTATGGAGGAGCGACCACGCCTAAACCCGGACATCGCGTCTGGGTATATCTGGTAGTGTTCAAGGTACCATTCCAGCCGTGCTAGAATCATTCTCTCCATTAGTTTTCCAACGCAGCTTGCAAGTGCAATTGGTCGATATGATGCAATGTTTAAAGGCGACTTCCCAGGCTTAAGCAATGGAATTATGCGACTCGTCTTCCATTCCTTGGGAACCATGCCCGTCTCCCACGAGCTGTTGTACAAGAGGAGGAGCCCCTTCCGAGCCTCTTCCCCTAGGTTACGTAAGGCACGGTAGGTTATATCGTCTGGTCCTGGCGATGACAAACACTTGCACAAAGCAAGTGAAGCGTCGAGTTCGCCCATAGTAAAAGGGCAGTCCATGCGGGGGTCGCGTGGTGTGGGTAAGTGGTCGGGCATCAAAGTCCCAGCGGAACTTTTAGAGGTTCCAGCGATCCCCCTGCAGAAACTGTCTGCTATGTCTATCTCGCTGCACTATTGGTGAAGGGACAAAGACTTGAGAGGGTGACACTGCTGAGGGGTCCCACGGAGGCCGCGAACAGTTCTCCATATCAGAGACAGAGGTTTTCTTGGGTCCAAAGATTCGCAGAAAGATCTCCATCTTTGCGATGCGAGTTTGTCTAAACGACGATGAATTTTCTTTTGAGTCCTTCTGGCCAACCTCAAGTCATGTACAGATTTCGTACGCCTGTACCTACGCTCTGCGCAGCGACGAATTGCACGGAGCTTTTCCAGCTCGATGTCATATTGAGCGCATGTAGGTGTTTTTGAAAGGGAGTCTGTAGCAGCCTGCAAGGCTCCCTTTATAGTGTCCTCAAGACTAGAGGTCAAGCCGTCACGGCAGTTGTCTTCCATAACTGATTTGAAGGTCGGCCAGTCGATATGGTGACAGCTGCTAGCAGGCTGGAAGTCCATCAGCCCTTCAATCCTAAGATAAGTGGGGAGATGGTCACTTCTCCGCGTTTCAATATCTGAGAACCACCTAACTTTTCTCATCAAGGAGCGTGAAACAAAGGTAAGATCCAAGCAGCGACTATAGGAAGTTCCACGCAGAAAGGTGGGGCTGCCATCATTCAACAAACATAATTCTTGTTCGGAAGCAAGTGTCACTAATCTTCGGCCCCGCAAATTTGTGTTACAGCTTCCCCAGAGATGGTGGTGAGCATTAAAATCCCCGGTCATCACCCATGGCTGAGGAGTCGCTGTTAGGATTCGGCGTAACCGCTCGCAGTCTAGTCGGCTGGAGGGCGATATGTAGACTCCAACAACTGTGAAAGTGAGCTTGCGTCTCTTCACTGTTACACACACATATTCGTTTCCATAGTCGGGTGGCACCGTATGATCAACATACGTAAGATCATGACGCATGAAAACGATGACCTTGCTGCATTCTCCATGCGTGGCGGATACGAAACACTCCTACCCTAACAGCCTGATATGAGTTGTCAGGGGCTCGCAGATGATGATAATGGGGAAGTGATTCGTAAAAACAAACTGCCGAAAGTCCGACATACGCGATTTTAGACCTCTGGCGTTCCATTGAAATATCGACGCGTTCCGGACATCGTCACGGAACGACGACGCCTGGCGAGCCATGATTTCAACGAAGAGCTGCAAGTACTGGGCTCAGTGTGTCCAGTAACTGTAGCGCGCTTTGCGCAGACGAAGATTTCATGTTGCTCAGAATAATACGAATGATACTCACAAGAGATCGTAAAATGTTGATGACCTGGGCATCATCAGTCAACGTCTCTTCATTAGTTGCCGACGTCTTCGAGGTTGGTGAGTTTTGAGGTACCTCTGTGGCGCGTTGTACCCTCGGTGGCTGAGGCAGTCTGTCCGGACGGGCAACTCGGTCCACTTTGCTCGTTTTCTCTGTATCTTTCTTGGCGGTGCTATGCGTTGATCTGGCAACCTTTTGACCAACGATGTCGCGTCACTATCTACTTCTGCGGTTTTCTGTGAGCGTTTTCGGTGGCGACGCCGACGTCGCCGAAGAGTGGCAGCAGCCTCTCGATGTGTTGCGTTGTCTCGCACCATTTGTTTGAGAATGGCAGCTTCCTTGCGCATCTTCGGGCAATCCTTTGATGAGGCCTTGTGAGTACCACTGCAGTTAGGGCACTTGAAAACATCAGCGCTGCAGGCGTCTTCTGAGTGGCACTCTGAACACCGCGGGCACGCGATGTTGTTCACACAGACAACCTTCACATGGCCAATCTTGCAACACTTGAAGCAATGGAGGCTCTTGGGCACGAATGGCCGTACCGGGTGGCGAACATGTCCTACTTTGACGCGGGAAGGAAGGCTATCTCCTTCAAAGACAACCTTCACACAGCGTGAGCTCCCCAATCTGGTGACCTTCGTAATAAAGGTGCCTTCTGAAATTGGTTTGATGAGTATTGGCAAGTCGTCATTTGAGATGGCAACGTCGACGTCGTAGATGACGCCCGCAGCACTGTCACCGCCTAGAGGGATGACCGACTGCACCTTTATATTGTCGATCTCGGTTATATTGCGAAGGCCTTTTATAGCTCTCCGGTGTAGCACGTCAACTGCGAGGACATTCTTCCTTGAATTTATTCTTACATCTTTAATCTCATCTGGTGCGATTTTCTCAAGCAACAGAGAGAGGACCTGCCTGTTTAGGAGCCGCAGATTGGCCGTTGGATCAATAGGTTTGAAGCACTGTGTCCGGTGGGATGACCACAGGATCTGACATGGACCTGATTTCGACCAATGAACGAGCTACAACTGCACAACGTTGTTCGCGTAAGAACGTGACGATACCTAGGATGCGAGGGCGACTGGTCAATCGCAGGAAAGAGCGCGGGAATTGTTTTTGAAATACGGCGTCTGTGTGGCGCGCAGCGCTGTCATATTCGCAGAATGTAATCGCCGCGACCTTCTGTATCATTGAGTTGGCTTGTTTGAACGGCTTAAAAAGAAAGTACGAGCCTGTTTAGTGTTCTTTTAGGCATAGAATCGGAGAGGGTCGAGCGTAGTGTATGGGACGTTTGGCGTGGATGGATATACGTGTATTTTAAGCTCATGACACTTTGATTAAGGTACGCGGAACTGCTGAATATCCTGACACATTTTGTTCATCCCGCGGGATATATAACGCGTGAAAGAAGGCTGAAAGTGCCTTGTAATGATACGCGTAGCTGCACATATTGGGCTCGTCTGCGGCATTTGGACAATGTTGCCTACCGCATGTTACACTGTAAACTCGGCCTTCGTGGAGCTCATTGAAGGTGTCAAAATTTCGACAGTGCCAGAGCTTAACATCTATTTCGCCATCGTTTCAAGCATACACGAATATAATGAAATTTTCTTTTGGCACTCTAAAATATCAAACCGAAGCACCCGTGCTATAAACAGTACAATGGAAATACGACAGCCACCACAATTATTTCAGGTTTCCTGGCAGCCAAGTGGTTGAAGAGAACAGAGACTGGCAATAATTTTTTTTCAAGGATGACTGCAGCGGAGTCGTATGAACCCACGTCAACGAACGACACAACCGTACAAAAGCGCGTAAATTACAGAAAACAGATTATCACTTGCGTGTAGGTCTCATTCACTGCAGCCTTCGGCGTCAGTATTACCAGACACAACACAGCGGATGTTCACCGCTCAGATGCGAAGAATGTACAAAGCGGCTCGTTGCAAAGGGCGGCCCCCCAACAATATATTCCTGTTTAATTGCCTCGTGGTTCACTCTCAGCGGCTTGCCCACGTTCAGAAATGTCCTCGCTTGCTTTCACGGCCATTAAACTCAGCTCGCGCACAAAAAAAAACAATAGTTTAACACAAGTTATCAGTTTGCAGAGCGCAAAGCTTGTTTAAATCCGCGACACAAACAACAACACGGCCGCAACCGCACCAACTGCTTCTAATTCAAACACTCTCTTCGCAGCAGGCGTCTCGGGCTGTACACCACTGACGAGAGGAGAGATGACACCACCGTTCTTTCGCTAAGCAACGTCGGAAGGCGCCATGAGTCGTGACTCACACCGAGCGCAGACGTCATTCGTACACACGTCCGGGTTGGTCGCGACGGCGTTATAAGGTACACTGTAAAGGTTACATTGCACTTGGTAGCGTGGCAAGCTTTAAATCAACAACATACTGCACTGCTATATCTGCATCAGTGGGTGCCACCGAAGAAAACGACAAGATTAAATTGTTCACAGACCGAGTAACCTATAGACGCTTTTCCGCAGCGGCGAACGGGCGCTGCCATGTTTGAACACGTGATCTAATGGCCTTCTCCTTTCTACTTCCCCTTCACCGTCGCCGACGGCCGCCCGCTTCTCGCCGTAGGCCAGGGCAACGGACGCCACACGCCGCATCGCGGACGCGCCGCCGAGGAGAAGGCCATGGTGCTTCGGTGCGGTGGCGCCATCTAGTTTTGCTTAGACAAACTAGCAGCGGAAAATCGTCTATATGTCAAAAGTTACTTGGCGGTATAATTTACCCTAAAAGGTACCGCTTAAGAGTGTATAGATCGGAAGAAGAAATGGCCAAAGAGATACCAAATTTACCCAAGTAGACCAAATACTATTAAAATTATACAAGCAATTCTCCGGACCACATCTAGCTTTAGCTGGATTCAGCAAAAGCTCCCACGGGGATGTAAATATTAATTCCCATAAAGATACAAGCAATAGTTCCGCGATGGATGGGAACATATACACTCCGATAGCTACCCACAAACGCTCCTCGATGGGTGTAAATATTACTCCCAACAGATGAACCTCAAAGCTCCGGTAAACCGGAGTGAACCTTTCACTCCACATGACCGAAGTATTATGCTGTTATCGGAAATGCGCTACAGTGCAAGCGATTTACTCCCATCTCTGCTAATTTTTGTTTGCAGTGTGGGGCAGGCCTAAGGTAGCGGCCAGGGGTCCTTGGGCCTGTCTACCGCTATTCCACAGACTGGTTTTCGGTTAGGTTTAAGGAAGGTCGTGGGCAGGCACGCTTTTCCTTTTTATAGTTGCTGCGCGACATCATTAAATATGGTAATCGCATCTTACCACTCCCACTCGGCTACGTCTTCGTTCTAGAGAGACGCTAAGGTGCCGACCACACTATCGGCTGTGCATAACACGCGAGTAAAAAGGTGCTGCGCATTTTGTGAGCAGTGAAAGCGGCTGACGTTTTGCGCATGGATTAAAAAAAAGGTTCGCGGTAGCGTTGGCGTTCCTGTTGTATATACTGCCACTAAAAAGGTAGGCAGGTTATGCGTGCGCGTTGGGAAAAAGAAAAAAGCACAGTGTGATAAGGAGCACTGGCATGCCTTGGCTTAATGCGCTATGGGGGTCGTGTACGAGATGCCATTGACGTGTGGAATGGTCTATGTAGGACAGACGGGTCGGTGTTTGAAGGACAGAACCTGGGAACGCTACAAACCGCTAGATACAGGAACAGGATCGAATTTGGCCCTTCAATGCAAAGTGTGGAATTGTGAGCCGGTTTTCGATAAGATCAATATTTTGGGCACAAGTCGTCATAAAACAGCTCGCGAAATGCTTGAAGCCGTTCACATTGCTAAGAAAGGCAAGTCATGTTGCAATGACAGCTGTGTGACATTGCGTAGGAAGGAAATGACCTTTATGGAAAC